>OX359267.1:47109291-48309291 GCA_947179155.2 Hedera helix
TATATATATACTCATAACATTCAAAACATAATGTGACTCGTCCGTGTTAAAAAAGGAAATAAAAGTTGATGTATTTATTAAAAAAAATATAGTACAAGTTTACAATTTATAAATTACAATAATGAATATTATAAGTTTATAACTTTAAAATATAACTTAAACAATTATTAATTATTCATTAGTTACAAATATTTGTCTTCAAAATTTTAAAATATATGTCTTCAAATCTTCAATATTCATAGAATTGAACTTTCAACAGTTTCTGTCTGAATTCGAGATCTTCCGAACTATCTTGATCGTCTATTACGTCTTGTATTCTTTTTTGCGTGGCAAGATAATCTCTATAACAAATGCATATTTCTAACGATCCCGGACTAAGTATGCTTCTATTTTCATCTAATACCCTGCCAGATAAAGAAAAATAAGATTCCGATGCTACGATACTCGCTAGGATAGTTAGTAAATCACGGGTCATCGCGGTCAAAGTAGAAAATTGTCGTTTATGTTTATTTTCCAAAAAGCGAGAATATTAAAATTTTCAAATTTTTCTTCGGTTATAAAACTCCTAAAATTAGTACTACAATATAAACCAAGTTCGTTTAAACTACTCGTGTGTGTTGAAGTTTTTGGTTTCTTTGATAGTGTTTTTAATAAGTTGGCATATTTAGAAGATGAAAGGGCAGGGGCCTGTGCACGTATAGATGTACAATATACAGAATCATACAATTTATAAAATTCAGTAAATATAGTATTACATTTAAATTTAAGGTTATCAATATTACTAGTACTTATATTTTCTACTATATCTTTCAAAATACTTTCTACACCTTCTAATTTTATAATTCGGTTTAATGCAGCGACACAAGTAATAACAGTTGGCATGTCTTTAAAGTAGTTTTAAAAATTTTCTTCCATTAACAAAATAAGGGCAGACCAAATATCATTATTTTTAAATTCTTTAAAAACAAATGATATTTCTAAACATGCATACAAAACATGATGAATTGTAGGATAATAAACAACAGATAATATTTTTGTGTGTTTTTTTTTTAAATTTTAAGAATCCTTAAAAGTTGACCAAGTAGATCTTAGTATTCGTTTATTAATTCATGAACCTTCAAAGTATTATAAAACTCCATAAGTATATTTTTACGTTTATAAACATCTCTAAACAAATCATATATACTATTCCACCTAGTGTTATTATCAAATTTTACTCTTTCAAATTTTTCTCCTCTTACATGACAAAAATGTCTAAAATTTTCAATTTTTCTATTTGAACCATATACACACGTAATCATACCATGAATTTTAGATATAGTCCTTTCTAAATAATTGAATTCGAATTGAACAACTAAATTTATTATATGACAAACACATCTAACATAAAAAAATGCACAATTTACTACAGGTAACAAATCATTTTTTAACATGGTAACAACACTAGTGTTTTTACTTGCATTATCTAAACTAATACTCATTATATTATTTTTAATTTTAAAAGTACGAATAATCTCCATAATTTGAGCATATATTGTTTGACTCGTATGAGATAATTAAAAAAATTCAAATCCTATAATTCTTTTTGCATAACTTTTTCAGAATCTATCCAATGAGCAGTCAAACAAATATAGCTAATTCCAGGTTGATGATTAGGAGACCAAATATAATTACTTAAACTAATTTTACTGTCAAAATTGTTAAAATATTCAATTAGTTCTTTTTTAGCTTTATTATATAATTTAATATCATCACGTTTAGTAGTCATTTTACTTATTTATATTTCGGTTGCAATTCGAATTGAATGTACTCGGTACAGCGTTGATCGGTGAAAAAATTGAATGGGAGTTCCTTCTCGATCACTAGTTTGGCTTGCAACTCTTTTTCTAATATTTGATCATAACTCCAACTGTGACCGGAACGATCAATTTGTGTTTGAGAGCTTTCATCGGTTAATTTATGCATTTGCAAACACGATTGGTAATGTCGATGAAATGTTCCTAAACTGGCGCTGTACATTTTTTTTGCTCACCGGTAGGACGTGGAAATAATAGACTCGAACTCGTTCCACTATCAGACCGAATGTTATTTTGGTCGTTTTGAATAAATTGTAGATTTGTGATTCGGATGCAGTGTTGGAGAAATCCATTCTATTGTAATAAAATGTAATAATAAAAATATAATAATAAGTGGCGTAAAAATATAATAATAAAAGGTATAATAAAAAAATGTATTAATAATACAAATTGAGATTTATAATAATAACAATTGAAACTTTGTAGAGAGAAAATAATTGGCTTTATGTGGAGAGAAAAGAATGGTAAAATAATTGAAATATAATGATAACAATTATGAATGTATTAATATAGTGCACTATCTTCATTTTATACAACAAAAATATGTCCGTTGTGAAACTAGACAGTGAAAATTTGACCATTTTTTTTTACAGGTGTTGAATGATGGAAGAAGGCAGCAGACCAGCAGTTGACACTGACAGGCGTTAGCAGCAATAGCAGAAGTCAGCAGCACGCACATCACCTCACTTTTCTTTCTTTTTTTTGTTTCCGTTGCAAGCCGGGCCGGGCTTTAGTTCGGGCTGGAGGCCGGGTCAAGCCGGTCCAGGCCTCGGGTCGCAGGCCAGACCGAATTTTCGAGAAGGCCAATCTAGACAATGGCTATATGCCTAGATTGGTTGGTTCATTTTGTTTCTCATTTCATTCAGATTACTTTGTATAATTGAACTCAGTGCCACACAACACAATAAACCTTTTTCGTATAATTGAACTTGTGCATATTCAGTCAATCACTTTTTTATTTTTTTCTCTAAATAAAAATAAAATGTATAGTATAATCAAATGTATTTTGGAGTTCATCGAGGATGTGTTTTTTCCCATAACTTTGTTTCAAGTTTTCACTGCACGTTATTTTGTAGTATGTTGAGTATATTTGATTACATGTTTAGTGTAGCGTTTAAAAGTATTTGATATGTTTAGATATCTAAATGTATTGTATCATTTTTGACGTATTTTAATTAGGCCCTAAATATAGTATTTTTGAATTAAATAAATTATATTTAAAATAAAATATTTATAAACAAATAATTTTTTTAACTATATTTAAATAAATACCCCAAATATTTTAAATGTTAGTAGACGAAAAAACGCTTTATGTGCCAGTAACCTAGGATAAATTGATATTTTCACAAGTGGATCTCATTTTTCTTTGTTAAAAATCTTACAAAAATATCAATTCACCTCACGGAAATATCAATTCCCTATTTATATCATGCGACAATAATAAAGTGATTACATAGGGGCTAGGACTATAAGCCTACAGGCTATAACTTATAATTGATCACCAACTCCAATTACTTATGGGAACGATGAGGTATGTGAGAGGGGGGAGCATACTGTTTACTTACTTTAAGAGCATAGAATAATTTTTTCTATCTACGGGAACAGTGAGGTGTCACACGCACGAACTTGTACTAGAAGTCCAAAATCCCGTACCATGTGGACCGTCAGTCAACCTACACTTAAAATTACTATAATTTAAACACACAAGCCAAAAAAAATGTATTTTATTTAAAATTAGGATTTCTTTTAAACCCTGAAATTGAATTTAATCTATCCTATGTTTTTATTTTATGTAGAAATAAGAAATTTATGCTATGCTTGAATTGAAAAAATAAAATTAGCGAATGAATGAAATAGAGAAGAGAAAAAATAGAAAGTGAAATGATTCAATCTATTTTTGAAGTTATTCTATATTATTTCTCAAAAAATAAAATTCACAAATCTAGCATGAATAAAAATGGTTCATTCCATTCTAATAAAATGATTAAACAATTTTTTTTAAAACTAATAATATAAGTATTATATTTTATCCTATAGTTGAGCACAATTTATCTGGTTATTGTTTGGAACAATTATCATTTTTGTTTGTTACGTAAAATTTAATCGTTTTCAAGAAAAAAAGTTGAAAATTATTGGACAAAACAGAAATGCGCATATTGCAAATTTCATCTTTTTCTTTCTTTGGACCAAAATTGCACAAAAATGATGGTATTACTCCCTCCTACGTACATCGTATAAATATTAAAAATAAATAATAACAATGGTTCATGACATAAACTACAACCAGGAATTTAATAACGGTTAAATTACTGAAAAAAGAAGTACAATTATAAAAAGTAGAAGTCGACATTGCTAATAAAGTAACAACCAAAAACTTTGTCGACGTGCTCATATAACAAAATCAACCTAGATCTAAGTTGGGTTAGTCGGGCACAGTCAGTGGTTTGTAGTGGAAAGAATGAGCTTCACGATAATGGTTTGCCACTTGCTTTGGCTGAAGCGAATGAATGAGGTCCCAACTCAAATGATCGAGTCAAGTGGTGGTGATTGGTGAAGATAATGTTCGCTGACGGACAGAAAGCACTTGGCCCTGCTTTCGGTTTCGGTTTTCCAAATCGGGGGTTGTATCATTATTATTCTCATTCACAGTATAATATGATATAATATAATAATCTCATCGTTTTAGTGTCACGTACAAATATTAAACATCTGTTTTTATTTTTATCTGTTTCGAAAAGATTTTAATTTTTGTCATTTTTGAATTCACTTAAAATATATTTTTTAATAAGATATATATATTTTTTCATTAATAATTACCTTCGCCACCTAAACTCTTGACTTGAGCGGACCTCTAGCTAAAAACTTTTTTATAAAACAAAGACGTCGGCGCCGAAAATATCATCTCTTTTAAAGCAAAAATAAGTCGTAATCTTAACAAATGAGAAGAGACAAGTTCCCCGAAAATGGGGGCAATACTCACCCTAACATGTCCTTTCCACAGAAGAACAGGACAGGAAGCACAAGAGAAAAATCTAAACATTAAATAGAGGTTTAACATTGACAGCAAGCATCATAAATATTATAACACTCTTCTTAAATTTTGTCTTTTGTATTTTATATAGAAGTACAACTTAATTTTCAGCACAGGGTTCAGATCAGAGATGTGAAAAGAATGGAAGGACCACCACCCTTGGGGTTGAAGATATTGGTTACAAGTTACGCATGTTGGAAGCCGTGAAAAATCTTCATCAGAATATCTGTTATTCTAAATGTCAAACAGATGCAAAAAGTGAACGAACGGCTGTCATGGAATTGGGTTGAGGCAATGGGACTGAATCAACGTTTTAGATTGATTTAAATTTCAACATATATAAAACAGAAAACATAGTAAAGGTGTTAAATTGCTATTGATTGACATCATCAAATGAACTAAAGCCTTTAACTGAACCAGTCGCATTCGGATTGAGATATATGATAGAGTCTGCAAATCTGTGACACGTGATGGCCGAACCCACTGAGATAGTCCTCCTTGGATCAATCATCCACTACAAATACTTACTGAATCCACACTTGTTAAGTATAATACTCCCTCCCTCCCTCCGCCCCACAAAAAAACAACTACCGAGACATATCAATTGACAGACGCATGCACTTGGAAGCTCAACTATTCAAAGGACCAAATTTCAATAACTTTTATATTCATATGCCAATTTTCCAGAATTGAAGCACTGACGTTTGCATTCATTCATAGCGTAGCTCTCACCTTTCCAAATTTTGACGCCATTGCCATTTCCTTGATTTTCTTCCATCTCCCTCTCTCGTTTGACTAATTTATTAATTATTATAGAACAAATATATATGTATATTTACAATTATAACCTTAAAATATCTTTATAAATACGTCAAACTCCAAATATTTCATTTCTCATTTCATTAAAATTTATAAATTACAAGGTCATATTTATCACTAAATTTGTTATGTGTTTGTTTTGTAATGATGACGTAAAAATTATGATAATAATCTTACAATAATATTATTATCAAAACGAATGAATTTTTTTTAAAATAAAATAACAAATGAGATTCTTTTAGGGTTGACAGATAAAGGAAGCCACACACCGAATGAGATCGATGGTGTTCACAAGTGCATGTAAAAGAATATCACTAGAGAATTTACAATCCTTCATTTCTTAGTAAATAAACTTTATCATTTTTTTAATTCCTTTCATCATTATCCGTCCTTGATCATTAAAGCTTGAATCAACATTTCTGGAAAAACCAGTAATGCATGTGATAGCGTTTTCAATAAATTTCTTGTTTACATTTTATACTTGGTGCAACTGTGTTTGATCAACATTTCTGGAAAAACCATTAATGCATGTGTTAATACTCCCACCGTCCCAGAAAAAGAATCTCATAAATTTAGGAGGATGTAATTGTGATATTAAGGTGACAAAAATGAAATTGTCATGGCAAATGTAAGAATATTGAATAATTGTACTAATATCAATAAAAGAAGACTCACTTTGTTGCAAAAAAATTGGGAAACATTAACTCCATTTGAGAAACAGAGATCCCCAAAAACGAGGACACTGTATGTTATTACAAATTTCTTGGCACTGCAAATCAAAGAGAAAATTAACATTATTCAGTTACAGAGATCTGCTGCTCGAGCTCGACATTATGACACACCAGAATGAGCTTCTTCTTCATCAGCAGAAAGTTGACAGAACCAGATGCCAAGCCTACTTTCTGGGCCGCAATACGACTGCAATTCCTGATTCTCTTCTCCCTTGCAAGTGACCTACACGTCAAGGTAAACGACCTCCGAGTCTCGATATTAGTTCTTCATATGGACAGGTCAGCAGAACTCATGTCAAAGGCACCACGTAGCATGATAGAGTGTTGGCACATAGCAATGTACCTGCCACCTGCATTGTGCCCCCCGACACATGTAGAACAAGCCAAGTTCTGTATGAGCAGCACATGAACAACTAGAGATATTTTTAATCAGCATGTACAGCTATAACTAGCAGTAGAGCGCTAATATAAATATACATGCACACTGATTAATACTTCGTGTATAAATATATTTATAGGGTTTTGCAGGGAAGAGATAGCAGAGCTAGCTTTGGAGGAGAAGCCGAGCTGTAATAATGGGGTTAATTATTCTGTATACCCAAAAGACCAGCCATGGAAGGAACTGGAAGATAAGCTGGGCAAGGAAAGAGACGGTTAAAAGATGAAAAAAGTAGGAAAGAATATTGCAGAGGATGGTCAGCAGAAGATGATCAAGAAAGAGAGCCAGGGACCAAAAGGCCTTCCTCATCAACAGGTTCCCCAGCCTGATGATTTTTCCGTAGAAGACCTTGAGCAGCACTGAATTATATTCTTACATTTTCTATCTTATATAAACCCTTAACTGTCTTTGTCTTGGTTGAACTCTGATTGTATGTATATATGTTTCTGTGATCAGTAACAAAGTTCTTAAATTTTATCAAAATAAATAATGGTATTGCTTAATATTACTACAGTGGATGAAGTCACTAAGTTGAGAATCAAAATGCTTACCCATACAGTAACTGTTGGAACCCCGTGGTCGCATTTTAGTAGCTAGCCAAGACATCTGTCTGTAATCTATTTAATCGTGCGTATACTCCATTCTGGCATAGAAGCTCCATGTGGTCACCCATCTGCATACCAATGTATTGACAAATGAATCACTATTCTGCATATGCACTCGTGCATGTTGAACAAGGGGAAAAACTTGCTTTAGAGAGAAGGAAACATGCATTTGTATTTCAGTTATTTCAGTTAGTCTCTTGTATTCAAAAACTATATAAAGTGACAAGTACATATAACTATAAAATCTTACCTCAACGACTCGACCACCCTCCATAACAATGATTCGGTCGGCAGCTCTTATTGTGGATAGGCTGCAACAGGATCAGCATAAATACTCAAATCAACCTAAGATTTTAGCTAGAAGACCAGGTGTTGTGAGAAAACTAACCGATGTGCTATGACAATGACAGTCCTTTTTTCTTTCATGTCATTTCTAAAACCATGAAGAATGCCCTATTGGTAACAACATACAGAGAGAGGTATCAGCAGTAAAAAATCAGTACACTGTATGCAATAGTAATTGCTAAAGCATATACCTTGATGTTGTATTCACTTTCTGCATCTAGAGCACTGGTGGCTTCGTCGAGAATTAGAATAGTAGGGTCTCTAAGAATAGCCCTAGCAATGGCAATCCTCTGTTTCTGACCCCCGCTAAGAAGCTCATCATCAACAACAGTCACGTAGCCATTTGGAAGGGATGAAATGAATTCATGAGCAAAGGCCTGCTTCGCTGCCCTTTCTGCATCTTCCTGCTTAATATGTCTGGGGCATCCATACATTATGTTTGACTTTATATCCATATGAAAAAGATGTGGTTCCTGCTCACAATAGAATACTTAGATAACAACGTTGTCACTAGCCTCAAGCATGTCTTGCAGATTATAAGTCTAACCTGTCCAACATAACCAATATTTTCCCTCAGCCATCTGATATCCAACTCTTTAAGAGGAACACTATCAATTAAAATCTGCATCCAGATTCGAATTTGCAAGCAAGATTCAATAGGAAAAACATAAACGGTTGCTACATTTCATGCGCAGGGAACAATGAGGTACTATAATTTATGCACTTGTGAAATTTAAAACGTAAGGCATGACATCAGAAAATTCATTTAGCACAAGAGCAGAGTCTCTTCATCGGCTCTATTATGTCCACCGGCAATAGAGCTGGATTATTCAAGCTTTAATTGAATAATTAGAGTCCCAGGCAGCAAACTAACTACAATAGTATCCCGTATTGTATTGTTTTAGGGAAACCAAGACTGTTCGTGACTCAGTTTTGGGAAAAATATGTTCACTTTGGCATTTAAAGTTTATAGAGAAATTTAACCTCTTGAAATTTTAGATGCGGTTTATAAAATATGACTTGTTCACTCGAAGAATGAAAATATGGTCTAGTGGTTCTAAATCCACGCAGATTCCAGACGACAGCATTATGAATAGAAGAAAAATTAATAATATATAGTGCAGACCAGAGTCGGGGTTTTCACATAATTCTTTGTAAATGAGCAGCTTATCAAAATTATAAGAGTTTGGTTTGCAATGATAATCAAAGCTAAAACTACAACTTTCAGTCATCTCCTTGCATAATGCTTTGTATACCAAGCAATATTCAAGGATAACCTCCCTTGCACAGCCAGTTTTTCCATTTGCCTTTCATTCTTTATATTATCGAGTCAGTTCACTATATTTCATTTGACCTGGCCAGAAGTAGAAATTATTTGAGACCTGTATAGCACAATGCTAGTCGCTTTATGGCTAGCATAAATATGTACATCCGCTGCTTCTTTCTTTTTTCCCTGCTTCGAAAAATATGGGCATGGATACTCCCACTTTACATGTTTTGATTGTACAATAAGATGTTGAGTTTAGAAAATGTTGGCCTACATAATTTGAGATATGAGCAGCTTCCAACCAAAGTATTTCTACAGCTGACCTACTTATTGATTGATGGGCTGCATAGCCCTCATGCATCAACCGTTAGTTTCTTTGTGCTTTAAGAGACATTGTAGATAACATTTATGAGGTCTTAACTGGCTTCAAAAGAAAACCAGTATCCGGTGCTTCAGACTACATAGGTGTAACATAGAGGTGAACTTATTGAGTAACGGGTGATATATGGATAGTTCGTCCTTCTGATAAAGTTAAGCAAGTACAAGTCAACAGAGAAGTATAACAGTGTAGGTATAGCATACCTGACCTTCGATTGGCTCATACAGACGAAACAAAAGATTTACTAATGTGCTTTTCCCACTACCACCGAGACCGACCTAGACAAGAGTTAACAAAGCAGCTTTTAATCAAACTTTATTGAACCAGAAACAAATGGTCAAACGTCACAAATGACATTCCTTACAATTGCAACTACTTCATTAGCTTTTACAGAAATATTCACATGTTCTAGAATGGATACCTGTTCAAAAGTCACAGACAAAAAGATGAATGAGTACTCTGCAACAGAGAGAAAACCTAAGGATCAATTTTAGTCGAATGATCCTAACAAAAACAAATTAGAAAGAAAGGGTGAGAAAAACATGTGGAGGTCAAGATTATCCTAGGAATGTGTTAAACTCCGGTCTCCAAAGATAGATAAGTGACATATACAGTTTGTGACAGTGCCCTGTAAAGCATGCCATGACATATTCTACACCATATTATAAAATGTTCAAGGATAAAAGAAAGTACTGCTACCCTGGAAGGATAGTGGAAGGATACATTCACAAATTCAATATGTCCCATCAGCTTCTGCAACTTCACTCCTGTAAAGGGGGTGATGCACCATTAAATGATGATGCAATTACTAAAAAATAATAATAAATATCAGAGAGAATTTCAAATGGGTGCCCATGATTCCATCTACAACAAAGCCTTCCTTGAAATTTTGACATATCAGAGTTGCACACCAATGCACTTTTCAGTGGGTACTAAATATAACCACTCAGATTTCTTGAGCATCTCATGGTTCTTATTGTTATAAAGTCAGCATGCCACTATTTCATACAAGCTATAAACAACATGGGAAAGGCTGCAGGCTGCTTGTCTCATTTAGCTGAGGTATTTCTATACCAATACTAACCAATTACCTTTTGATAGGAACTGATCACTAGGCAAGAGATCCATTAGCTGAAAGACTTTTTCACTTGCTCCAACAGATTGCAACAATGAAGAAAAATTATCCTGTACCCTCCAAGCTGCATATATCAACCACTCGCAGTAGAATATGTATTTAGTAAGTTGCTCAGGAGTTGCATGACCAGTCAGAATGGACATTCCTCCTAGTAGGATAGCAAAAACCTATAAAAAGTCAAGTTGTAAAATAATATAGAAGTCAAATTCGTAATCAGCTTTCGTATCCATTTTTAACAGAGACTACAAGCATTTGATTTAGCAGATATTAACTTATCATTTATATCAGCATTGAGCCTTAACAATAACCAAACCTGTGTCAAGCGATACAAAGAGTTGAAACTCAGATTCCAAAATCCATAAGCAGCACTTTCTCGCATGCTTATAAAAGCTAATTTGTCCAGCCACAGCTTGTATCTGAAAGCATTTAGACTTGTGTAAGCAAGTGCAGGTTTTGGAGGGAAATATGCGCATTGCTTCATAGTTAGAGCAGCTGAGTGAAATGAATACTTAACAGGAGATCTCTAGAGAGAATTATTGCCTTACAAATTCTTGTCTTTCCATTCCATATGCACGAATAGTTCTCATCAAAGAAAATGTTTCGTATGAAACCTAGTTATGAGCAGAAGAGGATAATTAAACTACAGGTCAGTATAAGAAAAAGAAGAACAATATTGAAAAAGGACATCAAAATCAGGAACCAATTTAAGTAAGATTATGCTTTACTTCATTGGCACATGCAGTGAAATCTTGCGTAACCTTTGCTGCTTTCTTTTGGTACCTATACAATACAATAAGATTAATTATACTTTCTGAGGCTCATATAACAGCTGGTAAGGGCCCTTATGAATACAAGGAAAAGGCCTCATAACAATCCGAAGCAGCAATGCATACATAATTGATATATATGCCATCACTATCACGTTTCGTCATACTGCTGATACCCTTCAGTCACAGTCATATCTCTGGTATCCTCGATTCTATTAACATGTTATATGAAGAAGTCTGATTGACTGCTACAAATAAAGCTCATTTAGTCCCTTTATATTTTCTAGAATTACAACCAAAATCAGAAGGAAAAAAAATCTTAGAATGAAAGGCACATAAAGCAAATCTACAGTTTATATTAATTGTAACATTGGAGTTTCCAGGAGAGGAGGATGGAGAAGGGAAGAAAAGAAAGGGATCACTTCTTTCCTTCTAACTTAAAACAAATAGAAGCCATACTCTTCATTCGCAGATAAACAGAGATCTGATGGAATTCTGATTCAACTTAAGTTCTTAACCTAACTTTTCATAAAGATACTACTAATTATAGTGGATATGAAGTAAGGGTTCAATAAAACGAAATCCTCATAGGAACTTAATCATGCAAGGCCAGAATAAGATTTTGCACTCAATTTAATTTTTTTAAGTCATGGAGGTAGAAAGGAAGGGTGAACAACAAGTGCAGAAACTTCAAATTGCAATCAGAACCATCAAATGACACATCAAATAAAGCAATGCCTGTTTTTATATGCTTACTCACCCTATCAACTTCACTAGTTTAATATTAACATTCGTGAGATCAATCTAATACAGTTCTCAAGGAGGGAAAAGGTAAAAAGGCTTACTGTCCGTAAACCAGAAAGATTGTAGATAGAACAGAACAGATCACCAAAGTTGACAGTGCAAGAGGCCATGATAAAATCAGCAAATTGATTAATGCACCCATGCCCTACATGAGATGTTTTAGGGGGTAGATTAGACTAAGACTTTTAAGACAAATCAGGGGGGAAAAAAGAATGTCAATAAGTGTACCAACCTGAATAACATAGCGTAAAATTAAATTTACATCATTTCCAATAACATTAGACAACCGTTGACAATCTGCCCCAAGCCTGCTCGTCAAACCACCAACTGTTTCTTTGTCGAAGAAGGATATATCCTAAGAAGGTAAGAACAACTAGGACTCATCAAATGAACAAACATATTGGAAGAAATATCAACAATTTTTATTTGTCTAAAACATTTACTTGGAAGCTCATGCATATATTTAACAAAATACAAACCTGAAAAATAAGAGCTGAGTATAAAGTTTCCCTTAGACGCTTGAGCTGTTGTGGAAGAAGCATTTATGCGAGATTTACATTGTCAAAAAGAAAACGAGATTATAAAACAACATACTAAATTACAGATAAACCTGATCTGTTAAGGGAAGTTATTTAACAGCTACGAAAAGAGGATTGATTAATGATTACAAAGAGTGCAGAACTTTTTATTTATTTTTTCCTTTTCTGGTTGATTAGTTAGAGAGTGCCGACACATGAAAGCAAATAATATGGAAAAGCCAGATTAATTGCTACCATTGCATTTCGAAATCATAGAGAGACTTGCTAAGAAGCCTGTGAAGCCAATGGAATTAATGCAAAAAGGCACCGGTATGTAGAGGCTGGAGTCCAGATGATGTGATCTCATTCCTTAATCAGGAAAACACCATCTATTAGGCAAGAATGTGTTTTTCTATTTAATGTAGCAGACTTGAAAAGGAAGAGCACTATAACATCGAAGGAGAGTGCTCATCTACGGAAATTCAGAAGACATAGTATACTCCTGTCCTTTTAACTGGCTTTAGAATACATAAATGTTCAACTTTTTGGGGATTGTCATCTGTAAATCAAATGAAAAAATTCATATAAACTAATGCTCTTTTATGCTTTGATTTATTAGATAATTTCTTTCCTTACAATTGTACTTTTCATTATTCAAAGAAAAAAGGAAAAAATGTTTTAAAACAACAACAACAAGAGAACAAAATGAAGCTCTTCTAATTGATTGCAATCATGCCACTGAAGAGTGGAGATAAAACATAAGTTGTATTTAAGACTTTCAGTTTGCCGAAGACTTGCAATGAATAAGAACACTGTCACTTGGTGTCTCTGATCTTTAGTTGAAAAAATGATGGACATTAATCCATTATCCAACTTAATAGAGCCAAGTTCTGTATAAGTATAAACAACTCTTCAATTTTGTTTATATTTCCTTTTCATTTGTTGCACCTTCTTAACCATCCATCATTTAACATCATCAGTCCATGCAACCACTAGCTAGGGTAGACTCTTTCGGATTAAACTACAAGGACTTCCAATTATGTAAAATATGGACAACAATCTCCAAATGGAGCAATCAAAGGATCCAGTCAAGTTCAATTCTCCAGGAAGTCAAATACTCAAACAAGATATTATAAAGATTTGCAACTTAAAAGGGACGCACCAGGTTCGTATTCATAATTGCAAAACAGCCACTTCGCAAGCCACTGAAAGTCACAAAATAAGGAAATGATCAAGCATTTAATCACAATAGTTTCCTAAGTAGCTTGGAATCTAACAGCAGCTATTTCCAATCATAAGCTACTGGAGATAGATCTTTACAGGCCTGACATGAACTCAATCCTCAGTTGTTTAACATGACATACTTCTCTTCTTTATTTAAAAGAGGGGGGGGGGGGGGGGGGGGGGGTGATTAGGGCTATAAATGAGTCCCTGACTGGATTTGCCAATCTGGACCCTGCACCTTCCTATTAGGAAATGAGAGGGGTAATTTTTATATGTCCGTTGATTAACATGACATACTTCTTCAATAAATTCATATTTACGTAAAAATAAATCAACAAAGTGGAAATTTGGTCAAAGAAATTTTAAGGAAATCCCCCCACCCACCCAAAGAAAAAAGAAAGAACAACCCAAGTTGTAAGACATTTCAATATGAGTGGTTCAATCATGGTTCAAAGTACAGGCCATTACGCATTATTTATGTAAAGGGTAATTTTTGCCGAAATAGCGTATCAGTTTTAGACTAAATAAAAGAGAAATTATGGCGTAAAGGAGAGAAACGCCACAAAAAATAAAATAAAATCGAATATGCTAAAAGCTATAAAAGGGAGACGAGAACCTTTCTCTATATAATTAGTGAACTTAAATTGTACCTATATAGCACCTAGTTAAGTTTAATTTTAAAAATGTACTTAATATATAATTAGTTAAGCTAACTTGTACTTAAATTATAATTAAATTGTACCTATATAGTACCTAGTAAAGCACAACTTGAAAAAAATTACACTTCAAATATACTTAATAAGTTAATTGTACTTAAATTATCCAGAACATGTGTGCTCAACCATTTGAGCTAAGATAACATCAATATCAACTTTATTTAAACATAACATTGATTAAACATATATGTGAGACGTCTATTTTATCATTTGGACAAATGTTATGTGCACTAGATAGTGTTTTTTGTGAAATTAACTGATTCATCTTGTTGTTCTTATTATTTAGATTTTTTCATAATTCTTTTTTTTTTTTTTAAACTCCTAACTAGCTAACGGTGTGTATCGCCCGAAACAGATACCGAGTCAAAAAATGCCCTTCCAAAATATAGGTCGTTACTGCAACTTTGAACCATGATCTACATGGACTAGAAAGATCAAATGGATTATAATGATAAAGGATGGTTCTGACTTCTTTGTTGAATTATTTTCTTCATCATATATCTAAACGCAGTAGAAGTGCCTTTGATAAAAATGCAGGTGTAAAAATAAAAATGATAGAACCGATTTAACAAAACGAAAATTCAACCTGCATATTCCCGATGTAATACACAACAAGGTCAGGAGTTGCGAGTTTCTATAAAACACCAAAATTTCACCGCTCTCTGCCGAAAAGATAGATGTTGCCAATAAATTTGGTATTGAGATTTCTGAAAGCTGCAATATGAAGAAAAAAAAAATCAATAAATCATTTTACAAAAATACTTCTTTTTTTTGTTTTTTTTTTACCCGGGGGGGAGAGAACATAGAGGACTACGGGTATAGAAAGGAAAAGTTGAGAATGATGTAATGGCAGAGTGTCATGTCAATTAGATCACAATAGTATTATCTCTGCATTTGCTTACAAATTTAACTTTTGAGATGTGCTTGTGACAACACCTTAACATTACACCTTTTGGCTCCATTGCATTCAAATAAGACATTTTCAATTGATATTAGTTTATGGCAGAACTAATCAATCGATCAGTAAAACAATTTCTATCACTTCATTGTCATAACAACCATCTGAAAGCTTACAATAAAAATAAAATCAATGTTTTTCTTCAAAACAAATGGGAGACTTTGCATCATGTTAATTGAGTGCATACTAGCTAACTCAGCTCAAATACAATTACTATGCTGATCATAATAACGAAGAAAGAAACTAACATACTCACTGCAGCAATAGTTAGAGAACTGAATGCAACATATAAAACCCATCTATCATCTGCAACCAATGCCCACATTCGACGCAAAGCATTCAAAACAGTAAACGGCTTAACTGCAGTTCCAGTACTTTCCACTTCTTTAGAATCATACAAGTTCCACCAGCTTCCACCAGGCAATACCGACTGCATAAAGCTTAGCCAATCCTTTAAAATGTCCACTAGCTCAATATCTTTTTCCTCCTTACCTCCACATCTTGGCGTACTCCAAGCCGATAAATTGCTAAAATCCGCTAAATTCGAATTGAAGAAACAGATTTTTCTGGTGTTCGGAATTGTGACTGGATATTGGAATTGGAATCTGCTGTTGATTTTATGCCTAAAAATGGTCGGAGGTTTGATGTGAGGATAGATAGGGCGAGTATTAGGTTGAAAATTGAGCAGAGATACGGCCATGGAGTAATTTAATTTCACATAATTCTAAGTAGAATCACCATGTTTAAAAGACGCGTCCTAAATGTTTGTTGAAATGCCGCTGAGAACCTGAGAGTACTCGTTTCTTCCTTTTTATCGACCCCTCCATTATTTTCTCCGCTTCACATCCCAACAATTAACCATACAATGGTACGTATTCTTAGTAACTTGGTTTTCGTTTTATATATACTAGCGCGGTGTGACATGTAAATTATGTGGAGTGAAAATTTTAAATTATGTAAAATAAAATTTTAAATATTAAATTAAAAATGACAAAATAATAATGTAACTATATTTATAATATAAAGATAACGGAGGACAAAAAAATTGTGACACAGTTACATCAAGCTGCTAATGACAGTTTTATAATATAGATAATTTCAAATAAAATATTTGTTACATTATTTGTTAGGCAGGTAATTTTAACACAACTTTGGCAACAAATGTGTCTATGGTATTAATGAGGTATAGTATTATGGTGAAGACTCGGCCAATAATTAGTATTTGGTTTCATTTCTTATAAGTTTGGCATTTTATTTTTTTGTTAGCGTGACGCTATATTTCATCTTAGTACAAGGTTAATGATTTTTGAAATTTTAACAACTTGAATTAAGAGTGATGCTTTATTTCATCTTAATATTAAGTTTATAATTTTGATATTTTCACAAGTTAATTTGATATTTTTACAAGATCAAATGAGACTCACTTGTGAAAATATCAAATTAACTTGTAAAAATATTAATTCTTATATAAAATTGAATTGATATTTTCACAAAATTAAATGGGACACATATATTTAATTTAACACTTTTAAATTAAATATATGTGTTTTTAAGTGTTTGACTGTTTGGTAACTTTATGATAATATTTTTAAAGAGTAAAAACTTTGGTTTAAAAGTATTTCTACCTAAACCAGAAATTTTTATGTTTTTGATTGCAACTCTTTTGACAAAAATAAAGTACAAATTATACTTAAATTGTTAAAAAGAAATAAAGTCTCATACTACACAATTATCTTAAATTTATCATGAATTCTTCTATAAATAAGTAGTCAAATATTATTTTAATTTTTTTATAAAATCACTTTTGTCAAAAACTCTGCATTTACATCTTATATCATCTAGCTCTGCACAAATAACATATATCATCTTAACTCATCACAATTTAACTTAAAAAATAAAATAAAAAATTTAACCGAATTTATTTATTTACTTACTTTTTGAAAAAGTAGAAAATAAGCAAGATTTTACAGCTTAATGACCAATTTGTTTTTTTACATGGATCATATAGCTATAATTTGCAAAATATGCGGTTGGGGGTATTGAAGAAAAAAAGAAAGGAAACAAGTGGAAAAAAATAACGAAGTCCAGATAGGTTGGTGTCGTGCCATGTACCAAGAACAAGAATATTAAGGGGGTGTATTTAATTAAAATTTGTAAAGACTTATAAAGACTTTAAAAGTTTAGTTATATTCAATCAAGACATTTAAAAAGTTTATAAAAGTATAGTGGTATTCAATTACAACTTTTCTAATGTCTTTAAAAGTTATGTGGTATTGAATTAAGATTTTTACAAAATCTATAAAAATATTTCGGTATTCAAAAAGTCGTAGATTTTAAAGATTTATATCAAATGATGGAGTTTGATAGACTTTAAAACAAGATTTATTCATATTCAAAGTCTTCCAAAATCTAGCCTCATGCCCAAAGACTTTCAAATATTTGCCAAAAACTTTCAAATATTTGAGAAAGGGAAAAGATAAAAATAATATAAAATAAATACAAATAAAATTAATAAAAACACATAATAATAAATAATTTTTCTAAAATAATAAAAATATTTAAAAACTAACAAATAAAAATAGTATAAAATAACATAAAATAATATAAATTAATTGAAAACTCACAAAATATATAAAAATCAAATTAAAATAAATATTAATACATTTAAGTACAAAATAATTACAAAAACTTATAATTTAGGGAATAAAAATATAGCATAGTTCATCCTCATCAGCTGTGTAAGCTTACATGTTAGTGTTGATTTAATATATTTTGGGTATCATTTATACTGGTGATTTAAAAATGTCTCATATAAAACTTTTGATAAATAATGATACACTAAGTAAACTGTCTAATAGAATTATTCGCATTTTAGCAACTGTTTCTATGGAGAATTTTCATGAATAACCCCTCCTTTCATTTTGTTATGAATGTCATTTTATGTTGTTGAGTTAAAATTGTAATTACAATATTTAGGTACTAGCAGTAAAAAAACAATAGAAACTTTTAAAGTTCTATGTGGTTTATAAACTTTTTTCATTATAGGGCATTGTGTAATTTTCTCTAAATCAGTTATCCCCTTAATTTTTTATCCATTTATGATCACTGGGTTATGTGATACTCTATTATGTTAAAGGTGTAAAGATGGGGATACTTCTATACCAAATCAATCTATCTAGTTCATCATTTCTATAATTTTCTTCAAAGCAAATATCTGACCTCTTCAACAAAATGCCTAATGATGTAAACTATGAGATATATTAAAAGTATATAAAAGTCTATCAAAGTCTTTAATAAAAAGTCTATAAAAATATGTCACTTATTTCATAGAGTCTTTAAAAATCATTTTAAAAGTCTTTAAAGTCATTAAAAGTCAACGAACTCTACAAAAATCTACCCCTTAAAAAGAATCTTTAAAATTTTTTAAAAGTATTAATTAAATACACCCCCTAGTCTTTTATAATTCACATTAAGTTTGAAATCGCTTTAAAATAAATCATTGTCGAGCGAGCCACTCCTTAAAGCAATTGCAGCCGGCTCAGGAAACTTGAAACTTCACTCCATACATTTTTTACGTTGCTTCACTCTCTCTGTAAAATGGAGCTCGTCTTTCTTTTCTGTACGCACTATATTTCTCTCTCTATATAGGTGGGTTAGGTGAGAGAAAACTAATACACCACCCTTCAACAAAAAAAAAATAAAAAATGGAAGAAGTTTATATATATATATATAGCTGCAAAAGTCCTTCAAGAAAAGTCCACAACAGAACATAAATTGTAATTATTATGGATACAATCCTTTGTGACGAGCTCCTCCAAGAAATCTTCCACCGCCTCCCACCCTCGTCTTCCTCCGCCGTCTCTCTTGTCTGCAAGCGGTGGCTCCGCCTCTTCCGCTTCTCCCAATCCTCCCTCTCTCTCCGTTTCGCCCCTCCTTTCGATAACCCTACTTTCATTTCTTCTCTCTCCTCCTTCCTATCCCATCACCCTTTCCTCTCTTCCCTTTCTCTCTCCACCGCCACCCCCGCCGTCGTCGCCACCTTCTCCGATAACCTCCTCATCTCTGTCTCCAATTCTTGCCCCAATCTTCAACGCCTCCGATTCTTGACCGGCCCTGTTTCTCTCTTCTCCCTGTTTTCTCTCTCTAACTCTTGTTTTCACCTCTCTTCTCTCACTATATCCCTCTTCAGACCCCTTTCTTTCCACTGGCTCATCCATTTTCTCTCTCTTCAGAATCTCTCCATCATCTGCACCGGCGTAGACCCAGAAGAATTTAACTCTGTTCAGTTCAATTCCGATGCTGATTTTGAATTAGAGAGTCTCTGCCTGACTGGAATTCGAGCTGGCGATTATGGATTTAATTGGCTATGGAGAAACTGTAAAAAGCTCAAGAAATTGGAGTTTAGGAGCTGTGAAACCGTCGGTGATAACCATTCTTTTTTGGGTTTTATGAATTGCTTGAAGGGTCTTCAAGAAGTTGAATTGAGGACTTGCAGAGGTATAGTTGACGGGGTTTTATTCAATTTGGCTGAGAATTGTACTTCTTTGAATTCCCTGTTGATTTATGATGGTGGGTCTAAAGAGGGGTTGCTCCAATTCATTAGGCAATGCCAGTGTAATTTGCAAAAACTCGATTTAAGATTGCCTCTTGACCTTGATAACAATCATTTACTGGCAATTGCTGAGAAATTCAGGGGATTATCGATTTTTAGGCTTCAAAGTTGTTGTCTTGTGACTGGAGAAGGACTAAAGAATCTTGGGGTGGCTTTGAGTGACGATCTTGAAGAATTGGCTTTGATAAATTGTGATGTGATTGAAAGAGAAAGTGGGTTGCTTGCCACTTTAGGACAGAATTTGAGGAAATTGAGGAAACTAGACTTGTCACATAATGATCTGTTGCTTGATAAAGAACTTATGTCAATGTTGGTCTCTACTAATTATTTGCAAGAATTGAAGTTGAGAGGTTGTGGTGGGTTGACTAATGCAGCTTTGGTTTCAATGTTGAACTGTGAGCATTTGGAGAGTGTTGATATAATGAATTGTTGTCGGATTGAAGAAGAGGCTGTAGAGTTATTTGTCCTTAATTCTCTGAGGTTGAGACGTTTGCAGATTGAAAAGTGCAAGCTTTCTGGTGTTGTCAGGAAGCTAGCATTGAACAAGGTTATAGAGGTTATTGCCTGATAATTCAGCAAAGCAAGTGCTAAACAACAAGTATCTATGTTTTAACATAGTTGCAAGTGAAACAGGTAAATATATGCATATGTATCCCAGTACATTTCATGAATTAATTGTAAATGTTTATGTTGTGATAAGAATGAGCAGCTGATTTCCTTTGCTTATTGAATAAGAATGTTAGAATTTATGTATGATATTGCAACAATGCATACTGCAAAATGTATTTTCCAGTTGTGGTACAAGACTTTATGAAGCACATTATGTCCTCCATGATACCGAGATGATTCTTGTTAGTACACTTGTGGATGGTGCAATTATAATTTGGCCGCCGAAATATTGGTTATATTTCAATTGTTTATTATGCGTGTTTGTTTTGGAAGCCAACCATGCACTTTTGATTGTTTGATGTGTAAGATATATAGTGCAGGAAGGTTAAGTATATCTATCAACATTTAGGTATAGCAAACCTAGTAGTTTGCATTGTGAAGGGAAGTCTATAATTAGATCAATTGGTTGAAATATTGCAAATGTGGTTGACATCTTCCCATATCCTAGGATAGTGCCACCAAATGACTTATATTTTCCTCGCTAGCTGCGGTCAGAAGGTGATATTTTAATGCAATGGGACAGTCTGATAGTCGAGGCTACGAGTTAGATCTTTGCAGTCATTATTGAGTTGACATGTAGTGTTCCTTAGTACAGTGAAATGTTTGGTATCGCTTGCCTGATTATGAAGACTTGGTGTATGTGGCAGCTAAGAAATAGCTGTTAGAGAGAATAAGAAGTATCACTGGGTGGGGAAAAATAACTATACTTAATAAAAGCTTTAAGATGAATATGCACTGATTATATTCTTCCATATTCTTAGGTTATGGATCACAAGAAGTTACTATAAGATTTCCTATTGTCAACATTCGGAGACAGAATTGTTGATTTAGAGGCAAAGAGCCATCTCAAGTGTGCGAGTACGGCTTAAGTTTTGATGCTTTAGGTAATTTAGGGCCTTATTTAAGTGGCGGATGCAGAAAAAATGGATCTATATAAGTGAAGCTTTAATCATTGATTCATTGTTAAGGTTATGATATGGTTTTTCCTGTAGTTTTTAGAACTATTTGGTTTTTAAGGATGATGATCATAGTACTTCAGCATTGACCCCCTACTCTTATCCCGACTCAGTTGCATAATCAACAAAATTCTATAAATTTCAGTGAGCAAGGGCAAAACCAAATAGAGGATAAATAAATGCTCTGGTAAAGTAGCTCGAGTGATTGATATTTTATATATCCTTGATTCTTCTAGGAGAACTTGTTAGACAAAATGAATTTCATATCTGAGATCACAATCTTTCATTGTGTTACCTTTTTTTATTTTATTTTTGGATAGCTGGCTGCGTTTGAATATTGGGAGAGGAGAGGGAAAGAAAAGATTCAAGAAACATAACTGTTTTATTTTTTCATGTGTATTTGGGTGTCATACTGTCCCGGAACAATGCAAGTTTTCGCGGTTAATTATTTTCTTTGCAATAAAAAACCTCAGATTCTATTGATGGTATTAAGTTTCAGGGTTGTTGTTTTAAAATTTTAGTTACTTGTAGTATGGGAAAAGTTTGGTGGCGATTGTGTGTGTGTGGGGGGGGGGGGGGGGAGGGGGGGGGGGGGGGGGCGCACACGCTTGTGTGTGCAATTTAAAAATTAAAACAAGAAAAAAAATTAAAAAATTAAGAAAAGAAAGGAAACGTTTAATAACCGGAGGAGTTTAATCAAAGAATAGCTGTTTATTTATTTATTTACACAGCTTACCATTTCTTATTATTAATATTATTGTAACTATACGAATTTGAGAAAATTTGTGTTTAAGTCGTGCTTATAGTTGATGACAAATAAAATTATCACAATTGTTACAAATTGTCAAGTGTGACATGCCAAAATTTTAAATTAAGAAAATTATGTTGTTTCAAAATATAAGATTATCTGCATTTATAAAGTATAAAATTATTATATGTTATATTTATCAAACAATATAGTCTCAACCTCATCTTCGCATGATTACAAAGTAAAAAAGTAGCTAAACTTGTTTAAAATAAATATACGTGCATAGTATTCAAAAATTATATTCATTTTAATAATTAAAGAGTGAGATATGATATTGAAATTTATATTATATTTTATTTTTTAATGATTGAGATTAATATAATATTAAAATTTTTTATATCTAGACTTATCCATTTGTTTAAAGGGAAGCGCCTTTTATCAGTTTCAGTTACAAAAAACTAATAAATGTAGTATTTATAGACACACATAAATGTTATAAGCTTGGGCTGAACTTTATCTTGTATTTGAAGGCCCAAGTACATATAGGCTGGAGCGTCTGGGTCAAAAAAAATTCAGCCCAAATTCTAAAGGAAGTGACTGACCAGGTCTGCATATTTCGCACTGTATAGTAATAGTAGTTTTCGAAGCTCTAATTCAATAGATGCATAAAATACGTGGTGCTGATAGCATTGAATTATTTAATTGGGATGGGCACCAAACAAGCCATAAACCACACATAGGCATAGGATTCTAACCTCCTATCAGTCTATCACACTCCAATTTGTTTGTCCTTTTGCTTTTAGTAGTATCAAAAAACAAGCATTAGGAAGGAACTTATAGCTGCCAGTAAGTGGGACACTAAAGAGGGTACGGCAGAGCCATAAAGAAATATAGTAGTGTTAGAGGATGAGAGGCTAATGAATAAGCTAGTAATTGAGAAATGTGAGATGATCACTCTCAAATGGTAATTTTTACCTTGCTTTTGTTTTGGGAACTTTTCTCATTTTGCTTAAGCTAACATTAGAAGTCGATAAAAGAAGCACATCTTTAAGGAATTTTGTATATTTATATTACATTTGGATTGAAAAAATGGGATGAATGAATGAATAAAATGAGTGAAGGAATAAAATGAAGGGTTCTATTCTAAGTGGAATAAGTCATTCCATACATTCTTTTAAGGAATAAAATTCATAAATTTAAGAGGGATGAGAATGATCCATTCTATTCTAATAGAGCAACCAAACACAATTATTTTCATTATATTCTCATATTTATTCCTCCAATCCAAACGTAGTATTATATCATCAAATGTAACTATTGCCAGCCATGTAACTAGTTTTTATTTTCACGACTTTATTGATAAATCTAACAGCCAACAAATTCATTTGACACCCACAAATAAACACACAAAGCATTAAATTTGCTGCAACTTCTCATTTAACTATTTAAGCAAACACTGAACCAAAACAACTTACTATCATACAAGGATATTTATACATCCTCAAACTCTTAAGCTAAGAGAAACTACTCACTGACCAAATATGATATAACTTGACATGGAGAATCAATCAGAATCTAATATCATAGAGAATCAATCAAAAACAAATATCTAGCTACATCGAACAATCAACTACGCACATGAATCATATGCTAATGTAATGCTACATTGACATTGTCAATCATTCCTCTTCAAACATTTCAAATTCCTCACTCATCTCGATCAGCAGCCCAAGTCCCTTTCAAATTTATCCCTCTTGGAGAGCTCAACTCAATACGATCTTCTAGGATTTCGGCGTCTTTGAACTCAATTTGCTCTCTCTACATGGCGAATGAATACTGATTCCAAGTCCGGAGGAGTAAAAAACTCCCTAACACCATTAAACTGACATGAAGGTTTAGGTGGGCTCTTCCTTGGGGCAGGCGGGCAGTGCATTCTCTCCGGTATCCTTGCTTCTTTCCCAGTTGGGGTTGTCGAACGCTTTTCGTCCTCATCTTCATAGTACTCCACTCTTGGCTTTGTAGATATCGACATTAATGGAGCACCAACCACAATTCCTGCACTTACCGATTTTATGCCTTTTGATTCTTTGCCTCTGTCTACTCTTTGTTTCTTTGACGACCCCATAGAAAAAAACTCAGACCCAAATCAAGCTTTTGAGAAGAAATAAACTTTCGTCGGTTAAAAAAGAGATTAAATATATTTGGAAGATTGGGGGTTTTGATTTGAAGAAAAAACTACATGCGAGAGGGAATAAATCAATAGGGTTTTAGGAAGAAGATTTTTGATCCGAGAGATTATATATTTGGTTAGAGATTTTAGCTACCCGCGGAATATCGGGCGGCTGAAATGTGATTTTGGCGCCAAGTTTTGGAATTTCGTTACCCAACGGCTGTGTTTCCCAGAGATATAACATTTTGATTTCCAGTTGTACCACTACTTAATGTTCGTATTTGCAAAGTGCAATGAGCCAATGATCGTTTAATCACCAATTACGTCGTTTTTCTCGAGTAAGTATTCTGACAGTTGTCTTGCGCCAACTCTCCATGGGGCCGGTTTGGGTTTTTTAGTCGGTGCACAAATGTTGTGTTTTTTAGTCGGTGCACAAATGCAAATTTGATTATATATATATATATATGAGTCGGCAAAAATAAGTGTCTTATTATAACAAATATGTCACCGTTCAAAATTTGATCAAATTATCAAATATTTCAATCTTTCACATAATTAAACTGCAGACGAAACATCACTATATGATTTGTTATAAATATTTTGTTTTTATTGTTTGCACAAATAAACTGTCGAAGATAATTATTATTCGCATAATTAAAGTGCAGACGAAAATCAAATTTAACTTATGTCCGCAGTTTAACTTGTTACCATCTACCAAACTTAACTCTAGTCATTAGATCGGTAAGGATTTATTGTAAAACTAGAACTACAATTGTTATTATGGATCAATTTATATATATGTATGTATGTATATAATTTAGCCAACTAACATTTTTGACTACCTTCTCATTAGTTATATTTTGGTTATCCGTATGGTACTCCAAAAAATAAAAATGTTGGTGTAATCCAAAATTTGAAAAAGTAGCTTCTTTATCAATTGTCAAACTAGCAGTTCCATGCTAATTGAGTCGAGACAAAGTATAACTATTCAAGAAAGTATCTAAAGCCTTTTTTCATTTCATAAGGTAAACATGTCATGTAACTTTTGTACAAAGATAAAACTAAATGTGAAAGACATTTATAATAATAATAAATAAATAAAATTGCATAAAAATTAATATATACGAGGAAAAAACTGATCTAAATATACATATAATAATTGCATGTTGCTAAGAAAAAGGTAGAATCATAAATACTATCTAAAATAGAGGAGGATACTTGATAATATTTCATTACTTGAAAGTCGTGAATACTATAGGCGGTGAAACGATAGCTACTAAAGTGTAAACTACTCGTTTTTTCTTCCCCACAAGCATGATGAGCCCAAATTATATCAGCTTCGACGGAAAGGAGAATAAATGTATTTAAGAAAAAGGATTTCCTGAGCATTTAAAATCTCAATCCCTCCGGGAGCATACTCATCAAATAAGGGATCGGACCAATAAATTAATTTATATTTCTTGATCCATCAAAATAAATTATTAATTGTAAAAGGGTGGTTGTTCACGAAACAGAAAAAGAGTCCAAATGGAAGTTCAAGTATTCATGACATCGTGTTTCTTGCTACTTGATGACTAGAGGTAAGCGTGGTGCGGTTTGAAACTCAAATTATACATGAAACAACTTAGATACGGTTTGACAAATTTAAAATCACACATGAAACCGTTTATGATTGGTGCGATACGGTTTAAAAACATGCGATGCGGTTTTATTTGGTGCGATTTTAATTTCAAAATTAATTGAATATATACAAAAAAATTGGAACTGAAAGAATACAAACACCAAAAAAATCACTTAATTTTCAAGTGCAAACAAATGTGTATAGAAGATATTAGAATAGCTACTTAAGAAGAACTAATGTAAGACTATGCCGAATAGTTGTTTATAACTTAAAAATAGATAGTGTATTATTTATACAAGAAGTCCATTACTATTGAATTTATTCATCTTCATTCATGTTATAATGAAACTTTGTAATTGCAATAATTTCACTGACAATTAAACAATAAGAAACTTGATTAGTCAAGTAAAATTCACAATTAAAAGTTTCAAAAGTTACAATTAATAGTCATATGAGAGGTAACTGTAGAAGTTAACTCTATACTAACAAAAATTAGGATAAAAGTATAATAAACACCATGTAATTTAATATAAAAATCGAAATGACGTCGTTTTGACCATTATTGGTGCGGTTTCTGCGATGTGATAAATTGCAGAAATCGAATTCAAATTATAAATGCGATTTTTTAACCTTTCTAAAATCGTTATATACACCGGAATCGTTAATTCAATTTGGTTGATTTTTAGTATAATTTCGAGGCTAATTTTAATTTTTTTATTTACCCCTAATGATGCCAAATAAGGACTAGAATAAAAACTAGATTAAGGGGATGATTACACTGATATACGCAAGCCATTATTAATGCTACAGCCGATTTTTTTTTTAATTTTTAATTTTGCCTTTTTAGGGTAATGCCGCTGCCTAATTTTGATATTCTTGCTTCCATTTGGGCCCATTACAACTCATGTAGATAGAATTAGAGTCACTACTTTAGCTCATATCTTTAAATTTCTAAGGATAAAAATAATCAAGATACAATAGCGGACAAGATAAATGCATGAGGATCAACAAAATACATCTCTTTTAATTTTTGGATCCAATAAATTAAAATGTAATAGACAGGTAACAGCTGAAAAAGCTCCTATGTGAACATGAACCTGCTACACTATTGAAATCAGTAATAATAATAATAATAATAATAATAATAATAATAATAATAATAATATCAATGTTATTTTCGACAATTAATTTCCCACCAAGTATTTAGGTCTCACAGCTCTCCTTATATTTTAATTTTAAATTGTTTGAGGTGGTGGTGCCGGAAAATAGGGGCAAAAATAATGCAGGATTCGTTTGGCCCGATTACGCCGCCCTTTGTCTAAACAAAGCTTAAATGTCTTGGCTGTGACCAAATGAATGTGACACTTGCTAGGGTCTCGTCTATTTTTCTATCTAGTGGAAGGACAGGAGTATTTACGATAAGATCGGATTGGACTGTGGATGTGATACTACAACAACCATTTTCAAAGAATTGACTTTAATCTCTTTCAAGTTTTGAACTACTACTTCTCAATTGACATAGCGAAAGTTTTGAACCCATCTATCTATAAGCTAAGCGGTGGAAGCATGCGTGACACTTCCAACATTCCTCCTATATTCTTTGTCTCATACGTTTGTTTGATACTTACAAATAAGATGCATCAACCATGCCTGTTAAAAGCCGGTCTAATCATACATTGAAAAGGCAGAGAGTGAAACCCCTTCCTAATTATAAAGGGTTAGTAGTCTGATCATCAAGGAGATTTTGTTCTTTTTTTTTTTAATTTTCTGAATTTGAATCTTGAGATTGAGATCAGCATTTAAGAAAATTCTCTTCAATGCACCAAGTCGATATAAAAGGTGCACCCTTAAAATTACCCCAATAAGGGATTTAATTTTAATTGTCGTGCAAATTGACTCGAAAATACTATTACCGTTCAAACCAAAATCCCCTTTTTAATTGAAATAATTTTATTTAAAGAAATTATACACAATTATTTGTGCATAAAGGGTAAGACACGAGTAATACATACCAATAAGATATTTAAAAATTCAAACGGTAAATTTCACTTTTTAATTTTTTTCTTTTTTTATATCATTTGTGTACAACTTTTGTTAATAATTTGTGTACATAAAAACTATTTTAATTTTTGGTAAACTCGCAATCACCTCTTAAGACGTGTATTGAATAAATTATTATTATTATTTTATAGCTCTACTTTTTGAAAAATACAGTATAATTTATAATCAAACCAAATAAGCTTTAAATAAGTCTCACATAAAGAAGAATAAGCTTTAAATAAGTCTCACATAAAGAAAGAAAACACACTTCGCATAAAAGAATAAATAAACTCATCTAAGTGAGAATTAAACTCGAGACCTATAGATTAGATCTCTCAATCTTAACCAGTAAATTAAAACCTCATCAGTATGCTTAATAAATTATTAATTACACAATACTCCATCAACTATATAAAAGTAAAAATTCAATGATAAATTAACGCTCAAGTTTACTTTACGACTTTTCTTCTCTTTCTGTAATGATTTAAACCAAACACAAACTCGAATGAAGATCAACTTGAGTCATCTTGACCCACTACAAATTAACCCAAAAATTATAAATTTGATGTGAGACTGGAAAGGAATATTACACGTTTCAAATTGGAATGAACGTTATAATATAATGTTTCAAATCGAAAAAGTAACCAAAAAAGAAATACAAGTAGGAGACGCACACTAGGGCGGCCAAGGAGGACAAGGAAAATTTGTTTTGGTCGGTTTTGTTTTTTAATTGGTTATGATCACTGCATTATTCGTATGCGGCCTGTGGTCCAATTAAGTGTACCTCATAACAATACAACAAATATACATCAATTGTGATGCTTGAACACAATTTATTGGCTGCTCTCTGTTTATATAAAATTGACTTAAATATTGATCTTATTCCTCCAATTATGACTTAAGATAATTTGACCATATTGGCAGTCGACGTGGCCATTAAGATTGTCCAGTCAGCACACGTCATTCCAACTGTGTCCACATAAGCATAATGATCCTCTGATGTAATAACATTCAACCTTAATTAACACAAATAGTCGCACAAAAGCAGCATGATTCATTGTGATAGAGACGGAGTAACAAGAGTTCGCAGTTATTATCAATGTTTAGAAAATCGAATAAGTCATCAAATCTAAAAAATTACCGGGTAGATGAGTCACTGATCCAACCAGTGGTCTAACCGTTATTGAACCAGTGACGTCATAAATACATAAAAAAATATATTATTAATAATTAATGAAATATCTAATTTTTTATAAGCTAAAATATAATAATATAATGTTATAATATTATTAAAAATATTTTTGTAAAAAATAAATACTTGAAAATTGAGTCACCGGTTCAACTACCGGTTTTATCGGTTGAACCAGTGGTCAACCGGTTTTTGACCAGGTCGTTGAATTTCTAATTTTTTGAACTAACCGGACCGAAAAGTCGACCAGTTCCTGTCGAACCGCGGCCCGGACCGCCCGTCCGGTCCGGTTTTCTCAACATTGGTTATCATACTAATTAGTTTTACTGTAAGAAAATAATTTTTATATTAACTGATTTTCTCATGTCATTGTGGGACACCAGTGTTGTTAGGGATACCTTTCCCATAAAGAATAAGTTTACACATACAACAACTAAACACTACATCCATCTACACCATTAAAAAAATAGAACATGACGCCAATTTCAATATTATATCCCAATATTTAATGATGTAAATAAATATAGTGGTGTAGATGGATATAATATTTAGTTATTATATGCATAAACTTATCCCCATTAGATATATACTCAGGAAGCATGATCCATGATTTACTTCAAACCTGAACGGCAAAGAAAAAAGAAAAATACATATAAGGATAAAAAATGACAGAAAATAAATAAACAGCAGTATATGCAAATAAACTCGATGATAAATTGATTGGATTTTTAGTTCAGAAAAGGCTTTCAGGTAGACCGTTGCCGCATCCCATCCTGGCCAACATGATAATACCAGATAAGAATATAGATTCCTTCATTCCCTGTCTTAGCTTTGAAAGTCTGCAATCTCATTATCATTATAATTATATTTTGGAAGAAAATAAATATTGGACTTGCTATGAAATTAACCAAAAAATATCCAATCTCAAATTCCATTTTTTCTTCTTCTGAATCAGTAGCAATTGAACATTAAAAGAAACCCTGAATTCACTTCCTATACGCAATCTAAAGGAAAATGACAGAAATACCCATGCATGAAGAGCACAACCATCAAACGCAAGTTACCATAATTATAGTAACATGCAAGAACATCCAGAAATTCGTGCAAAGAAATCTCAGAAACCTATAATTACCAGGAAGAAAATTTAGAAATTCAAGTCAATATGTATAATATGTACACATACAAGAACATGTAGCTACATAAATTGTTGTACTTAGAACTGATATTAGCTTTACGACGAGGACTACCTTTGAAGGTTGCATTTAGCAGATTTCAAAGACAATATCCTACCCATTACAGTCACCCCACATGTTTTAACCTCAGTAATGGAACTAGTACACTTCGACAATCATATAGCCTCCTGACACGAAGAAAGAATTATTTAGGTTTTGGCAGTTTTTCTCTGTCCTAAGAACAATTTGGTCATTTAGATGCAATTTCACTGAAGTTTTATTACCTGTATGGGCATGTGAGACGATGACAGACCAACCATTCATTAGGACCTTTATACATCAGGCCAACTCATCAAAATAATTGTAGCATTTATCAAATGGCATTTTGTCAGTTCTTGCCTACTTTAGCAATATACCTATCAAGTGACCATTACAGATATCTAATCAGCATATTCAACAGTTCAGTCCCTCAACTTAAAGCTAAAGAGAAACTTTAGTGCAATAAAAATTTAATACGCACAATTTAAGAGTTTCGGAAAGTGAGAGTATTCTGAAGTTCATTTCCGTTCGTAGTATTCTGCAGGAGAAATGGCAACTGAAGTTGATAGTCAAGAGCCAATATCTCTAAAGGTAATCACCCCTCCCCCGTTGTCAAGCAGTTTTATTAATTGCGTGATTGTATCTCATGATCTCTCTGTTAAAAACATCAGAGTCTTGAACATTTGTATCAAGTTTAATTATTTACCTAGTCATACGGCATTAATCTTCTTTTACAATCTGATACTTGGTTCCGAAGATGAAAATTTCAGGCATGCATGACTGTTGTTGATGATCTTGCTAAATCACATATGATACCTGCAACAAAAATTTAGAAGTTGAAGCTAATTTATAGAATTATCAATTCAAATAATCATGTCCATATTACCTATATAAAGATGGATAAGTAGACTAGTTCGGAGTCAATGAGGTCACCAAGACATCTTTTATATAGTTATTGTAGCAGAATTAGTTTTCTTTTCAATTTGTTACAAACTAAGACAAATGGGTTGTTTGATAAAACTGAATGAAACAGTTCTGAATGTTTAATCAATCTGAATAAACTGAATGAAATAGAATTCTGAATATTAAATGAAAAAACATGTTTGATAATTGATGTCTTAAACAAACAGGGCCAAAGTGACTGATTTCACAGTTTTATATTCCATGAGAACACTTTTCATTGTTTGCAGCTCTGTTTTGCATCAATTTTGAAAAAGCTACTTCCCATGATCATGGCAAAATTTAATATCCAATTTTGCAGACTTCTTTGGTTATAAGTACGAAATTCTTAAAAATGTGGTGTAGCATAGATAAGTTCTGGTTCTCTAAGCTGGTCCTTCATTTTCCATGACCGGATAAATATGTGAGCACTTACAAGCATTTTTTCACCCTGAGAAACTTATAGATCAAATCATAAGTAGTATAAATGAAACAACACTGTAGAAATGACTGATCCCAAAAGAGTTCACAGATAAAGAACAAGTCGTGTCCAGTGAACCAAGAGAAAAACTACCCTAACCTACCTTTTTATTAAGGACTTCAGCAAACCAAGAGAAAAAGTAAAAATACGATGAAGGATAGTATGGGAAATGTATTGTATCTAAAACTATCCTAACCTACCTTTTTTGAAGATTTTCTTTTGCTCTCCTTCAAATTTATCAGTTCTTATGTTCATAAAAGCTACTCATTTTTTCAATGATATATAAGATAAAATCGAGTACTGTGTCAGACATACATATTCAAGATATTGTATATTCATTATCAACCAGTAAACTAAAAATAAGGTATTTGTATGGTGCTTACTTCAAAGTAATATCATAAATATAAGATTAAGTATCATGGAGTTTACTTTTGTCAGAACTGGCACAACAAACATAAACTACAAATGACCACAAAATTTAAGTTGCTTTTGACATAAGAATTCATTATCTCAAATTCAAAAAGATAGATGCACTTTTGACGGTGTGTAAATACATAGTTATCTATATTCAATTTAACTGAGTCCCTCAATCCAAACTACCTGATTTTTCAGGGACATGTATCCATTTTCATTATCTGTATAAATGAACAGTCATGTCCTCCCCATAATACTAGGTAATCATGCCTAGGAACACCCAAAATTAAGACTCAAAAGACTTAAACAAGTACCACTACAAAAATCATTGGACTACTATATAATCTATCACAATAAACTATTATTCGATATATAAAACATCATTAAAAAATAAGAAAACAAATAACACCATCACTAGTTAACTACAAATACTATAAATACACAAACTCAATGTTTAATATTGCCAAGTCTAGAAAAGAGAATCCTACATTTTTAATGACCTTTTTTAAAATAAAAAAATAAAAAACCGAATATTATGGTTTACATGTGACAGACTTGGACAGTTCGACATATATATATTTTTTTCAATTCTTTTTTTCAGCGCAACTTATTCTTTTCCTGGTCCTGAAAGAAGTAATACCTTACATAATGCATAATAACATATCATATTAACTGTCAGACACTTCGCCAATGAACCATTAAAATACTAGTCTTTACCCGAAGTTAAAGAAAATATTAACACTATGCAAAATTACACACTGCAAGAAATTGGAAGAATAACTCCCATATAATTCCCTTTCAACAGTCGGATGAAATATGGATTACAGTAGCAGAAGTTAAAAAGGTAGCTGTGCAACCTATAATGTCAATATAACATTTCGATTTCAGTAAAAAAGATGTACCAATTCATGCTACACTTTGAAGGCAAATGTTCTAGCCTATTACATCTAAACCATCGGTCTCCGTGTTAAGTAAGCTATAAGTAGTGCAAATTCAAGAATTAAAAATGAGAGGAAATATATCAAACTTCAATATCTCAAGTTCATTATTAGTACTTGAATACATCATGTTGTACAATAGTCCACAGATTTTAAGACGTGCCACTATTACACTAGGATTATGAGTGTTTAGATGCTAAATACTGTTTGTTGAAATTTTTTATTAACAAATATAATCTCTAAATGTATATTGCTTTATTTGTTTGTTAGTGTTTTTAGCTTTAATTCTGCTTGTATTCATCTTTTCTGCAGATAAAAGAAGGGGAAGAAGATGGGTCATTAACACCTTTGAACTTAACATTCAATCAGCACCCTTTAGGGGAAATGAAGGAACTTGAATCTATGCATAACCAGCCTCTCGAAACCACTAATTATGAGGGACAAACTGGATACATGGAAGTAGCAAAAGATATTGAGCTTGACAATGAGAATACTGTTGATGTTAAAGAAGTTGAGGGTGAATTTTTTTTGCAATCACCCTTACTTCCCAAGTTTGCAACTAAAGGAACCAGCAGTGCAAAGAAAGATTACGAGGCTTCTGATATACCAAATTTGGAAAAAGGAGAAATGTCCAAGAATGAAACCCTCGTGGAAGAGCAAGTAATACATCAATATTCTGATACTGTTGCAACTAAAGAGGCTTCCAGGGAAGAAAACCTGGGTGGGCTTGAAGAAGATAGATCGAAAGGCTCACAGGATGATGAAAAAAGAGGCATAATGACGGATGAAAATAATGAATCTGAATCCGATGACCAAATTGTGAATATACAGGAGGCAAATTCTGGTCAAAGCACAGGGGGGATGATTCATAAACTTGATATGACAGAAGGCTCACAGCTGGGTACAGGAAAATTACCAGAGACTTGCAACATAGAGGTTAAAAGAGATATCACTTTAAGTACCACAACAGAATCTTCTGAAGAGAGCTTAAGAGAATCAAACTACCAGTCTGGAGTCGACAAGGAATCCGAGCTATCGTTCATTTCAGAAGTTGAAAAGATGAATCCTGAAGCAATAAAGCCAAGTAAAGGAATGCAAGAAGACAAAAAAGATAGAGAGGATATGTTGAAAAATACTGAAGATGTTTACATCTCAACAAAATCAGTCTCTACTGTTAAACAGAACGAAGAAGCAAAAGAAAACGGTGAAGGTGATACGGTCAGCACTACATTGATGAATGAGTTAATTGAAGAGACAATTGCAGAAAAGAGTCAAAAGGCTGCACCAGATGAAGGAGGAGATACAGCTGAAGAGCACAGCAACACTAAAACATCAAAGCAGAACCTCGAAAGATTCTTGGATGTAGCTTCTGAGGAGATTCAGAAATCAACTCCCACTCATCATGCAGACATAATTACTTATTCCGAGGAAAAGAGGCCTACTGAAAGTCTTGAAAAAAACTCTGAGGAAGAAGAAAAGGAGAGAGCAGTTCATTTAAATGAGATCAAGGGGAAAGAAATTCAAGAACAAAAGGTGAGAATTAAACAAATATCAACACATTTAAGACTTTACTGCTACTTTTCTTACAGTTTCATAAAGTGAATAAAAATATTTCTTTCAACAGTTAATTAATTTCTCTAATGTTAATCCTGTTGCAGAATCTCTCAAAAGATGATTTAAATGAGAACATAGAAATCGCCGGCCTTCACGAAATTGCCAATGAAACATATGAGGCTAATCCACCGGTTGAAGAAATCAAACAATTGGGATGTGGAGAGCAGGACAAAGCCAACGATGCAATTTCAATAGAACAAGTTTGTGAAGAAAACAAAATATTAACAGAAAAGGAAAAGCATGTCAATGAGACATATGAAGAAAGCAGAAATCTTGACACCATTACATATTCTGAGGAAAAGAGGCCTACTGAAAGTCTTGAAGAAAACCTCGAGGAAGAAGAAAATGAGAGAATAGTTCATTTAAATGAGATCAAGGAGAGGGAAATTCCAGAAGAAAAGGTGAGAATTAAACAAATATACACACTTTTAAGACTTCTTTGCTAGTTTTCTTACGATTTTATAAAGTGAATAAAAATCTTTCTTTCATCTGTTAATTAATTTCGCTAATGTTAATCATGTTGCAGAATCTCTCAAAAGATGATTTAAATGAGAACGTAGAGATTGCAGAAGTTGCCAGCCTTCACGAAACTGCGAATGAAACATATGAGACTAATCCATCAGTTGAAGAAATCAAACGATTGGGATGTGGAGAGCAGGACCAAGTCTCCAAAGCAGTTATGATAGAACAAGTTTGTGAAAAAAACAAACTATTAACAGAAGAGGAAAAGCATATCAATGAGACATACGAAGAAAGCGGAAATCTCGAGACCATTACTTATTTCAAGGAGCAAAGGCCTACTGAAAGTCTCGAAGAAAACCTTGAGGAAGAAGAAAATGAGAGAACTGTTCATTTAAATGAGATCAAGGAGAAGGAAATTCCAGAAGAAAATGTGAGAATTAAACAAATATATATGCATTTAAGACTTCTCTTCTAGTTTTCTTTCGGTTCTATAAAGTGAATAAAAATATTTCTTTTATCAATTAATTAATTTAGCTAATGTTAATCCTGTTGCAGAATCTCTCAAAAGATGATTTAAATGACACAAGGATTGCAAAAGTTGTCAGCCTTCACGAAACTGCCAATAAAACATATGAGACTAATCCACCGGTTAAAGAAATCAAACAATTGGGATGTGGAGAGCAGAACCAAGTATCCAAAGCAGTTCCAATAAAACAAGTTTTTGAAGAGGACAAGCATGTCAATGAGGCATACAAAGAAAAAAGAAATCTCGAGACCATTACATATTCCGAGGAAAAGAGGCCAACTGAAAGTCTTGAGGAAAACCTCGAGGAGGAAGAAAAAGATAGAACTCATTTAAATGAGATCAAGGGGAAGGAAATTCCAGAAGAAAAAGTGAGAATTAAACAAATATAGACACTTTTAATAGTTCTCTGTTAGTTTTCATACGGTTTTATAAAGTGAATAACAATCTTTCTTTCATCTGTTAATTAATTTCGTTAATGTTAATCATGTTGCAGAGTCTCTTAAAAGATGATTTAACTGAGAACATAGAGATTGCAGAAGTTGTTGGCCCTCACGAAATTGCCGATGCAACATTTGAGACTGATCCTCCAGTTGAAGAAATCAAACAATTGGGATGTAGAGTGCAGGACCAAGTCTCTAAAGCAGATCAAATAGAACAAGTTTATGAAGAAATCAAAATATTAACAAAAGAGGAAAATTATGTCAATGAGACATACAAAGAAAGCGAAAATCTCGAGGCCATTACATATTTCGAGGAGAAGAGACCTACTGAAAATCTTGAAGAAAACCTTGAGGAAGAAGAAAAGGAAAGAATAGTTCATTTAAATGAGATTGGGGAGAAGGAAACTCCAGAAGAAAAGGTGAGAATTAAACAAATATAAACACTTTTAAGACTTCTCTGTTAATTTTCTTACGATTCTATAAAGTGAAAAATATTTATTTCATCAGTTAATTAATTTAGCTAATGTTAATCCTATTGCAGAATATGTCAAAAGATGATTTAAATGAGAACATAGAGATTGCAGAAGTTGCCAACTTTCACGAAACTGCCAATGAAATATTTGAGACTGATCTTCTAGTTGAAGAAATCAAACAATTGGGATATGGAGTTCAGGACCAAGTATCCAAAGCAGTTCTAATAAAACAAGTTTGTGAAGAGGAAAAGCATGTCAATGAGGCATACAAAGAAAGCGAAAATCTTGAGACCATTACATATTCCGAGGAAAAGAGACCAACTGAAAGTCTTGAAGAAAACCTTGAGGAGGAAGAAAAAAAGAGAACAACTCATTTAAATGAGATCAAGGGGAAGGAAATTCCAGAAGAAAAAGTGAGAATTAAACAAATATAGACACTTTTAAGACTTCTCTGTTAGTTTTCATACGGTTTTATAAAGTAAATAACAATATTTCCTTCATCTGTTAATTAATTTCGCTAATGTTAATCATGTTGCAGAATCTCTTAAAAGATGATTTAAATGAGAACATAGAGATTGCAGAAGTTGTCAGCCTTCACGAATCTGCCAATGAAACATTTAAGACTAATCCACTGGTTGAAGAAATCAAACAATTGGAATGTGGAGAGCAAGACCACGTCTCCAAAGTAGTTCCAATAGAACAAGTTTATGAAAAAAACAAAATATTAACAGAAGAGGAAAAACATGTCAATGAGACATACAAAGAAAGCAGAATCGAGACCATTACAGAAGAGCATACATCTATTGAGGAGGAAATAGACATGCAATTGACCTCAAGAAAAACCAAGGTGGATGTTGATAAACTTGGGCAGGCTTGCCAGCCAAACTATGAAGAGAAATTGCATGCCAAGGATTTTGGAGGCTACATAGATGAAGAACAAAAAGTACAACAGAAAGGTCTCTCTGCTACAGAGCTGCAAAGCCTAGAAACAAAAAGTAAGTAGTACAAAATCTTCGATGAATTTTCACCATATAAAAAAAGAAACTTGTCGGTGCAAATTAGAAGTAAAGCTAAGCACATAATGATCCAAATGGATTTATATGATATTTAATTATACAAACCTGCAGGAATATTATGTGATAGCTTTCTTCTCATACATGCCCTTAAATTTATTTGGAAATTGGAAATGGAATACTATTCATGCCAGTATAAGGTTCACGTTTGAATTTTTCCCCATTCGGAAACGACACTCTATATCTCCATGTACTCTCCATGTACCTCTTGCATCATAACTAGTTTATAACGAAATCTAGAAGACATCCGCTCCCTGTTCCAAATTTTCTCTTATGTCGAAAGATCTCTCAAACCTGGAGCACTATAAACAATCATTACCAGAAAGGTCCAGCCACTCCAGCACTTTCAGCAAGAATAACTACATAGAATTTAAATGAGACCTAAAAGACAATAAAGCAGGATCCTCCGTACATGCTCATGTCTGTCATGTTGCAAAAGTTTCTTGGAAATGACTATTGTTAGTCTCATTGTTTTAGTTTTTTCACTTCAACATTTGATGACTTTGTCCTCAATTTTAGAAATTCTAGATTTTTAAAGAATGTCTATATGAAAAATCTAGAGTGGGTACTTGACTCATGTACACCCCATTCTTTGAATTCGATAATAAGAAGAACGATTGCTTAAACATACTGGGGGGGGGGGGGGGGGGGGGGGGGAGAGAGAGAGAGAGAGAGCATAACAGGAAGTCACAAGCTTGAAATATTTCTGTTGCAGGTTATGACAATGAGAAAGATATGATAGAGGATGATGTTCTTGTCTTAAGCAACATGACATGCTCCAAGGAAGAAGCAGATCAACTAAGTCAAGGTGACGATATCTGGCAAGGAAGTTCTAAGGAAGAAGAAGTTGAAGTGAATGTCAGAGATAAAAGTTGCAGAACAGATAGTGATACGATGAGCATAAATGACCAAGAAATAAATGAACAGGTTTGATTGAAGAACAATAATATTTTAATATGAATTTGTTTCTAATTGTTTTACCTTCTCATTATTCTAGTTAATTGAGATTCATTGACATCTCCTTTCAGGTGCCTATGGGTACTAGTACGGCTGAGTCAGCTGACAAAGATGAGGTTACTGAAAATCATAGGGTAAACAAAGAAAACGACAGCCTAGATCAGAGACCAAAACCCACAAGCGAAGAAACGATTAAGTGTTATGGAGAAGATGAAACAGAGGTAGAAAATCCCAAAGCAGCTGTTAGCAAAGACAACAAATTTCAAATCTTACTTATTCTGTTTCATACTCCTTGACTTTCTTTCTTAATTTCTTTTTTAAAAAGTTCATACTCCTTGATATGTCTATTTAATCTCTTAACCAGATGGAAGGTGAACCTGAGATAACAGTTGATGATCCGGGCAATGGAGAGAAAGTTCTAATGGAAGGAAACAGAATTCAGGATCGGGCTTTGGCGAGAAAAATAGATGAACAGAGCTTAAAAGAAGATGAAACATTGATAGCACAAGAAGTAAATAGGAATTCCTCTTAATTCTTCAATTGCAAAGATTTCAATTTTAATTTAAGAATTCATAGTTCTTAAGGTTTATCAATATGAGGCACCTTCTTCATGCAGGTACATGAGATGCTTCAAAGACCGGATGGAGGTAGAGACATTGGAAATCAGATTCAAGAGGAAGTTGGTACAGTGAAGGAAAACTTTGCAACATCAGCTGGACAAGCAACACAAGAAGGAAGCTCTTATGAAAAGCAAAATGATGAAAAAGAATGTGATACAGAGGTTGGTGTGATAAAAACTTGAACAAAGAAATTGCATGATCTTTTTTTACATCAAGTGATTTCCTCCTTATCACATATTTCAAGCTATCATTGGTAATTTTGAAAATCAAAACAAGAAGTTTGGAAGTAACAATTTACAGTTCCTATTTCTTCTGTTGCTTTTTAGCAAAAAAAAACAAATAATAATAAAATATTAAAAAAAAAAGGATCAATAAAATGTTGATTCTATTTTCAGATGGTATGAGATTTAATTGTTCAGTATATAAAGTATAAACTACTTCCGGTTACAATTCCTTACTACTGTCTAGCAATGTTTAGAAGTTTGAAGAATAAAGTTGCGGTTTTAGGCATGGTTGATTTCTCGTACTTCGTTTTGGTTAGTTCTGTTAATAAATCAGATTTTCTTTCCAAGATAGGAGCGCCTATGTTAGACAGCTTGGAAAATGTTGACAAAATGTATTCCTTTTATAGTATGTTCAGTTTGTTTCAGCTTTCAATTTGTTCACTGCAAAAAATCTCAGTCATTCCATGTAAAAAAAGGATGGGGGGGGGGGGGGGGGGGGGGGGGGGGGGGATATATAACTGTTTCCAACTACTTACAGAAATTTTACATAATTAACTCCATATTTTTAGACGCTTCAAGCATATCATACAGATTGATTAACATTTTCCTAGGCACTTTACCAAAGTGTGGATTTGTACATACATAATCAAACAAGTCCAGTTTAAAGGGCATATGAAGACAAGCAAAACAGAGATGGTGAACAAAATCAATACAAAACAAAAACAGAACAGAAACTAGTTGTTCATACAAGGTCTTAGCAAAAGTTAAAAGATAGGTTATATAAGGTGAAGGTGTTGGCTTCATGAGCCTAGAGTAGAACGCCGCACATTAAACTAACAGGCAGATGTATGCTATTATGCGCCTACGTAAACCACAATGCTAACATCAGATTGTTTTACAAACCTTTCCGTCAACTGCTAGATAAAAATTTCCAGCATCACAAATTCACTTCCCTTCCTGCTTTAATCCCTAAGAACTAAATCTCATCGTGTGTTTGCAAAAAAGGTGCAAGAGACTGGTGAAGGCCAGGGCAAATTACAGCCAGTTATAAATAAAACTGACGAGCAGGAAACCTCTACAAGGTCCTTACAAAAAAATGAAATCCAGGAGAGCTCCCAGGAAGTTGAGGTGAGTCTAAATATGAAACTCAGAGCTTTATTAAACCAGTTTACCTTGTTTACTATTTTAATATTTCATAGGATAATCTTTTGTCTTCTTTACTTAATTTTCATTAACTCAAAAGCTTAATGAATCATTCAGGAAAACGAGGACTGTGACAGTGCTGGACTAAATAAGGAGACAGAAAAACAAAACATAGTGGAACCTGCCAATCAAATATCACCAAAGGAAACCAATGAAGACCTTGTCAAAAACTCCTTAGAGTCTCAGATTTTTGAGAAAGAGGGCCAAGAAAAAATACTAGAGAAAGCTGAGATAAGTGTTACAGGAGTACCTGGAGAAAAAATATTAAACAAAGAGGAACAAGAAGAAAAAATGCAATTAGACAATCCTGATCTAGCTTCTGAAGAGAAAGGGCTGGTAATCACTGTACTATCTGAGACTAGATCAGATGATATAGATATCACAGATAAACTTCCAGAGGCCTCAAACATGAGTGAGAGTAAGGATATGCACATCCCAAAAGCAGTGACAGATGAAATGGTCATGGAAGCTGGAGAAAAACAAGAACATGAACTGCAAGATGAAACTCATAATACATTACTAAAAAGTGAAGATGAAAGAGAGATTTCTACAGGTGAGATAACCCTAGATTATAAAACAGTAGGAACCCTTGAGGTCTATTCTGAATTGCACACTGAAAGCAGAAACACTGGATCAGAAGAATCAGATACTTCAAAAAGCATAAATACTGTTTATGACGCCAGTTGCAGTGAGATTGGCAAATTGGAGACTCCTAATAATGCAACGTTATCCAACAATGAATTGCGTATAGACAAATCTGGAGATGAAAAGCTAGTCAATTATCGGAGTGATGAAGCATGTAATACATGTACAGACACTGAAAAGTTAATTATTGAACAGGATAACTCTGCTGAAGCCTCCAAAAGCAGCTTGATGAAATATGTTGAGATAGAGAAAGCAGTAGTTCAACTGGAAACAGGGGACCGTAGCGAGAAACCAGAAGATTTTTCAACAGATAATACAAGCACCGTTAAAGAAGAGGTAACAAACCAGCTTAATTTATTGACTCTGTTACATGACTTGTCATTGAAAAATAATCATTAACGTCAACAGCGCACTTTTTACCAACCTCAGATGATTTGGAGAACGATTATGGTTGGTTATTGGTTTTTCAGAGGGCATGTGATCTATCATGAAAAGTACACGGTGCTTCAATTGAGCTTCTATGCTAATTTATACTCCCTCTGCCTGTAAATGAGAGCCCTACTTTTGTCTTGATTATTTTTTTCGAATATTAAGGTTTGTATAAGGCACTGTTCAGGAAGAACTTGTTGGACTCTCTTCCCAAACGAAGGGAGTACAATCTACTGAGATTTTTCATTTTTTTATTATTTTCCTTTTTAGCAGTAAGGTCACTATTTAAACATTCCACTAAAAGCTCGTATTCATGCCAAACTTGCATGACATGACCAATTTATTTGTTGAGTTTGAGATGCCACATTCAACAGCATAAAATGTAGTTAATTGTTATAGCATTTTTCAACTCAACCAGAATGTCTTAATTTCTTATTTCTTTTCCCAGTTTTTTAGTTATAGTTTAACCACGCAGAGGCTTTAAGTATTGAGTAATATGTTCTTTGGAACAGAATCTTGAATTGCATGAACAACTCAGATCTTCCTCTGAATTAGCGGATCAAGATCAAAGAGACAAAGCACTACCTGAAACTAGTGTAAAGGACAATAATATAGAGTACTCTGATGAAAAGATAATCATACCAGATCTTCAAACAGGAGAACTGGTGATGAATAAAGAAGTCGAAGAGGTCAGTCATGATATAAATCAAAGCATGCAATTCTCTTTTGCAATAGTTTATCCAATGTTTTATTATTACACTGAACTTGCATGAATTGAACAGGTACATGGAGGAGTTGAATTGGTTGAGGAAAGTGAAAATGTCATAGAACAGATCAGGGAAGAGAGTTGCGCTACAGAACTTCAAACACAGTTGGCATCAGCTGAAACAATTAATGAGGTCAGCTTAACACTTTCACAAAGAATAACATATTATAAACAGAGTGTAACATGTGTCTGGATTTTTTCTTTTCACGATAATTACTCACATGTACTGACGGTTTTTTCTCTTTGTCAAACAGATAAACGAGTCAGATCCAGTTACCATTGTGAATCATGAAGCAATATATTTCAGTGAAAATAAAGAAACAACCTCACAGGCTATAGAAGATGTCAATTGGGAGTCAGAAGCTGATATGGTTACAAAACCACCAGAAGAAGAAATTGATGAAGGCAATGAGAAGCATTTCAACATTACCAGCTCAGCACTTGAAGCGTCAGGAGAGATATTGAAAGAAGAGAACAAAGAGGAAACAGATAAATGTAATGGCAAGATGGATACTGCACCAGTAAAACTGATGACAGAAGAAACAAGCCTGGAGGAAATTCATCTAGATGACAATCCTGTTTTGGCTCTTGATAGTACATCAGATGATAGAAGTTTAGGGGTGAAAACAGCTCATATTATCGTACATGGTGCAGAATCTGACAGTCCAAAGCTAGAAGAATGTTCTTGCAAGGTACCTCAACTAATCACAACAGAACATGCAAAACCAGACAATGAGAGTGGAATTGTACAAAAACCAGATGCAGATGAAGTTGAAGTTGAAAAACCCAAAACTTCTAATACAGCAACTAATTCCAAAGAGCAGAATGTTGAGGATATTCTTGAAACTGGGGAAAGCCTGGACAGGACTGATACACACAAAGTTGAAAATGAGCTCAATGAAGTTCTTGAAGCCATAGCTGAATCCAAATATCAAGGTGTTGAAGCGGTTATTGAAGGTGATGTAATGTCTCGTCAGCCTCTGCCAACTGGGAACTCGACAGAGCAACTTGTAGACCCATTCTCTTCAATGTCTCCCAAGGAGAAAGACCACGAAACTACACTGACAGAGAAATGTGATGACAAGAGCAGGAAGAATGATGAAATACTAGTGAATGAAAGCTCAAAGGCTTCTGTTGCCACAAATGCTAAACATGAGACATGCTCGCTGAAGGAAAACTCCAGGGAGCTTGAAGTTTCTACATCAGAGTGCGAATTTGTAGGAAACAAAGAGCATGACAATCCAGATGAAGAAACAAAGAAAGAAATCATAACTCTACATAAAGCTACAGCATCAGAGCCTGAAGAAAACAGCTCCAAGATGGAATGCACAGAACAGAATTTTGATGCCACGTGTCTCGGGGAAGAAACAATAACTGAGGTTCCAAAAGATGAGCCCAAGCCAAATCAGGACTACAAAACACAAGGTGAAACAGTAATGGAAGAAGAAGCGCCGCCTAATGAAAGCACAGAACACCTTGTCAGAAACTCAAAAGAGTATCAAGTTTTTGAGAAAGAGACCAAAGAGGAAATCTTAGAGGATGTTGAGCAAAGAGTTATGGACATAACTGAAGAGACAAGCTTGAAAAAAGTTGAAAGAGAAAATATATTTCAGGTTAATAGTACAGGTCTAGATTCTGAAGACAAAGGGCCGGTAATCACTGGACTACAAGAGACTGGGTCAGATGATGTATGTATTAAAGCTAAAATTGCGGAAGCCTCTGAAATGGGTGAAAATAAGGACGTGCAAATCCCAAAAGTCGAGACAGATGAAGTCTCTGGAGCTGGAGAGGGAACAGAGCAGGAACGAGAGAATAAAACTGAAGGGAATGAGACAACTAATGCGACTTCAGAGAATGTTGAAGCCTCCTACACAGATACTCCTTTAGAATCTGATAAGAAAGAGGAAAACTTTATAGCATCTAGAGGTATAGAAAAGAGCAGTGTAAATGAAAAAGTTCAGGATGAGGACAAAAATCTTTGCACCGCTCCTGTCCTTAACTCTGAGAAAAAAATCTCACAATCAGAAGAAGTGGAACCTGCCAATTGCCTTAAATCTACTGATGTATCCGAATTTCGTGATGATGATGAACTGGAGACTTTTAGCAATGAAAAGTTAGGGAACACTGAATTGGAGAAGAGCACATTTGAAGATGAAAAAACAGCCAATGATACCAATAATGCAGTCCCAGAACAGGAGAACTCCGCTGGAAACTCCAAGAGCTGCTTGACAGAAGATGTTGAGATAGAGAGAGCAGCAGTAGGAGCGAAGGCAGGAGATCTTAGCCACAAAATTGAGGGTTCTGAAACAAATGCTAGCATTATTTCAGAAGAGGTAATTAAAAAAGCCCTTTAAATTTTTCTCATGACTGAGCACTGACCAATGAGCATCTAACTTCAACAGTTCCATCTTTTTTCAAACCTCAGATAATCTAGGGACTATTTTTGTTTGTGCATGCGATGTAACATGCAAATTAAATTTTTGTGACGATTGTAAACAGCGCTTGAATGAATTTCTACTTACTTTCATGCATAATTCAAATAATTTTACTAGGATTTTTTATTAATCACTCAGAAAGTTAGAATAATGTCATAAGAAAGTATATAATATTTAATTTTCACGAACAGCTTTTATTTGCTAACTCTATCTGACAAAATGATGTGTAGTTTACACATTTAAGGAAACTTAGTTTCCAAAAGAGTTTCTATGTAATAGTTCAACTGCATTGAACCTTTAACTGATTGCTAAAAAAAAATCTGTCGACCAAAATCTAAAATCAGTTCTGATGTGAACATCTTCCACCAGAAGATTTTTGTTTTCTAGTTTAACCAATATGAATCTTTAACTAGTTCTTTTTTTTTCTTTGGAACAGAATTTTGAATCAATTGAATCCTGTGATCAATTCAGATCAGCCTCCGAATCAGTGGCTGAAAATCAAAGCAGTAAACAACTCCCTCAAGACAGCGCTAAGGATCAGAAATCAGAGTGCAGGGAGGAAAAGATCACTGGGCAAGATTTTCGAGAAAACCAGATCGAAATGACTGAAGAAGTTGAACTCACATCAGATAGTGAAAAACAAATCAACAGAGGACAAGATCAGATTGTGATGATAAAGGACGTCATTTTGACTGAAGAGGTGCCTTTCTTTCTTTCTTTCTTTTTCTCAGAGTTTTATTTACTTCAGCAACTTACACCTGTTGAACACTTACCAGGTGTCTGGGGGGTATCAAAAGACTGACGAAAGTGACTACATCAAAGAAGAAATTATCAAGGAAGAGAGCTTCCCTAAAGAACTTCAAATGGCGTCAAGATTAACTGAAATAGGCAATGAGGTCATCTTAACATTAACATTGAAAAAATATCGTAAACCTTTCACCATGTTCCTGTCCTTTTGTCTACTATAACTTACTAGCAGCATTATTTGTGAAACAGATAAAAGATTCAGAACCACTACCCTCTGTGAATCTTGAAGCAAAAGAGTTCAGTGAAGATACAGAAACGTGGAACTCATGGGCGGACGAAAGTGATAAAATCAAGGAAGAACATATCAAGGAAGAGAGCTTCCCTAAAGAACTTCAAATGGCATCAAGATTAACTGAAATAGGCAACGAGGTCAGCTTAACATTAACACAGCAAAAATATTGTAAACCTTTCACCATGTTCCTGTCCTTTGGTCTACCATAACTTACTTGCAGCATTATTTGTGAAACAGATAACAGATTCAGAACCACTACCCTTTGTGAATCTTGAAGCAACAGAGTTCAGTGAAAATGCAGAAACAAGGAACTCACGGGCAGCAGAATATATCAACTGGGATTTAGAAGCATCGCCCAATATGAAATTACCAGAAGAAGAAACAAAGACATGCATTGAGAAGCCTATCAACATAACAAGCTCAGCAACAGAAATTTCAGTAGAGACAGTTGATGCAGTGAACACAGGAGAAGTAAATGATGCACCAGTAACTCTAAAAACAGAAGAAACAAGCTTGGAAGAAGGTCATAAGTCTGTATGGGCTTGTGATACAGCTTCAGATGATAAGAATTTACGAGAGATTACAGGTGATGCTACCCTACTTGGTGCAGGAGTAGGCAGTTTGAAGTTTGAAGAAAGCTCTGGTGGGATATCTAAACTAGCTACAACAGGACAGGCAGATACTGACAAGGAGAGTGCGATTGTACAAAATCCAGATGCAGAGTTTGAAGTCGAAAAAATCATAACTTCTGATGCAGTATCTAATCCCGAAGAGCAGATTGTTCAAGATATTCTGGGACAGGGGAAAAGTCCAACTATGGACAGGACTGGTACAGACAAACCTGAAGAAGAAATCAATGAAGTTCCTGAAGCCATATGTGAACCCACTTATCAAGGAGCGGAAGCATTTATTGAAGGTGACATAATCCCTAATCAAACTCTTTCTACTGGGGATTCAACAGATCAACTTCTGGAACCATCCTCTTCAGAAACTAGAACAACTGAGGAGAGTGAACAAAAGAGCTCAAAGAACAATGAAGCATTAGTGAGTGAGAGCTCAGATGGTTCCCTTGCCACAAGTAAAGAAGTTACATCCTTGCAGAAAAATGAATTCAGGGAGCTTGAAGTTTCCAGCTTAGGGCTTGAAGAGAACAAAAAAATTGCCGGTCCAGATGAAGCTAAAAAGGAAGAAAGCAAAACTCTAGAAGAGACAACAACCCAGTCAGAGCCTGAAGAAAATCAGAGTGAGAAAGCAAACGAAATCACAAAGGACAAAATTTCGTGCGAACAGGTCAGAGATAACATGAGACTAGAACTTTACTTTTATGAATCTGGTTAATCTATATGGTCCCTCTAGTATATGCACTGTGCCATATTCATTACAAAGTATAATAAGAATGGAAATTAAAAGCAGAGTACAGAGGAGAAAGAAGTTGTGATGGACTCTCCAGTCGCATCTCCGGATGAAGAAACATTCAGAAATAGCAACCAAGAAGATGAAGTTAAAATAGTAGAATGCTACGGAGAGATAACAAATCAAAAGGGTGAGACCATGAAGAATACAATACTAAATGAAGAGGTCAGCAAAAGGAATATTATCATATTTTATTTTTTTGTGACTCCTATTTCTTTTAAATCTGAAGCTTTACCCATCATACAGTTGTCTGAAGAACTTGAAAGAGCTGATGCTGGTGGAGAAAGGGCCGTTGAGGACCATCACCATAGTTCAGCCGGGAACAGAACTTTTACTATCAGCCCTCCACAAGATGCGCATGAGGGGGAAAATGTTGAGGAGGCACCCATTAAAATAGACCTTCAGAGAAAGAATGATGGAAAAGATTATGGAGAACCAGATAAAGGAGAGACGGCTTTAAGCAAAGAGGTCAGATAACATTGAATTTGTAGATGTATGTTTTTTCCTTTTTTAGGGGGTCCAGGATGAAGTCTTCCACATATGGGGAATTCCTTTTTAATTGCCCAATAAGTGGGTACATAAGTTGTTCTTTAAAAAAAGTATATAGTAAAAATCACATGGACTCGAATTCATACTGCCTAGGAAGGTATCTAAAAGAAAAGGAATGTTTTTCCTTTAAGTAGAACTTCCATTAGAGCAATGCTGATGCAAGTTTAACAAACTGAAAACAGCACAGAACTTCAAAGATACAGCAGAGGAAAACATCAAATAGGACACAAAAGCACACTGCACATAATTAAGAAACTGGCAAATTATTTTGACCTCCCTAAGGTCAGCCAATTTCACATGCAGTCAAATCACCAGCACTGTTGCCAACCAGAACCTTGACACAGGCTTTGAAATAATATTTTAAAACTAAAATGTGAATTCTAGAAAATTTGGTTTTTCAGCACGAGTCCTCAATGTATCTGGAGTCCTCAAAGCTTTATGTAATTCATATAACCATATCCACTTCAAATTGGTATACTATAATTTCACCTCGCATTCCCATTGGAGTTAATCAAGTGAATTACAACAAGAAAGTGGGTCAGTCAACAAAAGAATCATCCATCACTCCAGAGTCCAGACCAAGCAAAGATCTATAAAACAAAGCCTAATCCCAATCTACATCCCCTCATTTTCGCTGGGGAAAATATTCTCAAAGACTCAAACCCATTTCTTCAGACCATAATTATTTGAATCGTCAGTAAATTATTATTTATGGCTTGAACTATTCATTCTTTCCTTTTTGATGAACTCTAATCAAGAAAAATGGTTTTTCCTTTTCTTTTCTTTGAAATTCTCCATCCTTTTCTTTTTGGGTATTTCTTTGATGTACAAGTTAACAGCTCTTATATAGTATCAATGGTCCTTTTATGTTCCGGTTTTCTTTACCATAACGTAATTCTAAACCTATGTGTACAGGTTAACAGCTCAAAAGTAGACTTGGTAAAGAATGGTGAGAACATATTAGTTGCTGGAGACAAGGAAATCATGGTCAGAAATTATGAAGCAGAAAATTTAGACCATGAAATTTCACCAGTTACAGATGTGGTGGCTGAAGAAGCAAATCATGAAGAAGTTGAGGAAGTCTTTGAACCTGCAACTAAAGAGCCTTCTCATGATACAATTGAAACATATGATGTACAAAATGAAATTGAGAATACAAATGAATCGGAAAGCCTGGAGGACGATATGAAGTCTATGCACACACCTCTTGAGTCAGCACTAGACAGAAACTGTGTTCAAAAAGAGCAAAGGGCTTCTGCAATTACACGGCAATTTTCAACTCCAACTGAATCTTTACATGAAGAAACAGAAGACAGAGAGAATGGGAAGACAGGGAATGATAAACAGCACGATTTCATACCTGAAGAGCAAGCAAGAGATGACGTAAGCATACCAGAAGAAGGGATGCGTATGAAAGATGAGGGTAAGCACATAAAACATGAGGTAAGCAAATATGATTTAGCAATTATAGTATGATGCCTGGGCACAACAACGTAATATTTTTTACAGTCATTCATTCTGCAGGAACCAATAGACCTTTTGACAAAGGAAGTAAGGATGAAGCTTGATGAAGCTGAAACTAAAGATGGAGAAATTCAAGATCATAATGTCTCATCACATACCAAGGATTCAGATAAGGAAGCTTCACAAAAGGTTGACACAGTCGACGTTACAAAATGTGGAGAAATCTCTCAATACATAGACGAAGATCCCCTTGCTATTCCTGATGGGCAAATTTTGATAGAACCAAATTCAAATGAGAGCGCAAAGGCCAAGATTTCAACTGGAAACGAAGATGTTTCGTTAGTACAACAGTTGGAATCTGGAAATTTTTTAAGGGCTGAACCAAAAGGCAAAGGAGTGGAATGTCAAGAAGAGAAAAGAACGGGTGAAGAATGCAAAGATACAACAGAAAAACCCATATCAACTGACTCAGATAAGATTTCATCACCAGATATCCTGGAAGGGTCTTCGGAAGGAGTCTTGAACGTGGCTGAGGATTTGACTAAAGAGCGAACACTTCCAGAAAACAAAGAAGATTTGCAAGATGACAGAACAGAAACAGCTGAAGTTGAAGAACCAAAAAAGGATGAAGACAAAGATGAAGATGTGGAAGGAGATGAAAACAAAAGGGTGGACTCGGGTTCTGATGCGCCAATCATGGTAGAGGCCTCAAGAGATATGGATATCAAAGTTTCTCCTCATAAGAAATCTCATACTAGTATACTGTCAGGCGTCGGATCAAAGGTCAAGCATTCAATTGCCAAAGTGAAGAAAGTTATCACTGGTAAGTCTTCTCATCCAAAGCCATCATCACCAAAATAGAGTAAGAAGACGATCAGTCTAATGAAAAACAAATTTGCACAATTAGTCGTTTGTTAGTATCTTTGGTGTTGTGATTAGATTACAGATGTCTGCATGTGGTGTGTATTTGTCCGGCATTTAATTATTTTCACTATAAGAGGCCACGGGAAGGCCATGGGTGTGGTGTTGTGATTAGATTATAGATGTCTGAGTGTGGTTTATTTGTTACATTTTCAATTATATTAATAATTTATTGAAAATAAAATCTATAAATACAGTTTTATCGTGTCTAAAATCCCAACCACACCCATCAAAAAAGGAGACATGTAAAGCCAGACAAATGGAGTATATAATAGCCTCGAGACATTTTCTCACGAAGTCATTAATTCATGATCATCTCCCCAAGTCATGCTACAGTTTTCTATTCGATAAAAGGCATGTTTAATCCTCTTGACCAGAAATCATGAAAAGAAACATCCTCTAATAACTTTGATAAAATCAAAACCCACCAAATTGTCTATTTGATTTAAGTTAAACAGCATAGCGTATTCTTTATGACTGAGCATGACAGTCTCTGTTGGGTATTGAACCTTACTGCCCCCAACAAAAGGCCTCATTAACAATAAAGTATTTTAAATCAAACGTGCTTCCAAAAGGTTGATTATCAACTATAATTATAAGATAAATTTGACTCTGAAGCTACAACTAACCGACATTAAACACAGAAGAGCAACATCATCTTAACATATTGATGAAAATGCATCATAATTACTGTATAAAAGAAGAAACAATGGATTAAAACATAAGGAAACAAGAAATTATACACAAAATTGAAGAAATTAGGCGAATTCTCACAATCAAAAAGCAAATAATTTAGAAAAAACATTATACATGTGTGGGTATATATATTATAGAGAGAGAGGAACATACATTGAAAAATTGAAAATGCCCAAGAAGAAGAATGAACGAGTTGTATGTCTTCCTTTATAGAAAAATAATTTGAACTTTACTTATCAGACTCCTTTTTGCTTTTCCCTCCATATTTAGTTTTGCCGCCGCCAACCAAGACCGCCGAAAACGCGCCGGAGTTGTAAGGATATACTTCTGATTTCTGACTCTTGAGGGTTCTTTGTGATTATAAAAAAAATGGAGGACTATATTTTTCTTTTTGATATTTAAACCATCATGATAGTGGGTTTCTTAATTCCTATTTAATTTATTGACTATATCTCATCTATGTCAAAAGAAAAAAAATCCTTCGTTCTAAAAAGACATTTTTTTTAAAAGGTAGTAGAATTTTAATAATTGTGATATAATATTAAAAATAATTATAAAAGAGTAACAAATTAAAAATACTATATCAATTTATAATGGTAAAAATATAGTTTATAATCTTAAAATAAAAAATATATTAGTTATTTTCAAAATGGACTTAAAAATAAAATTTATTTCTAATTAAGATTTGAATAGTTAGTATATCTTAATAAATTATATTATCTGAGTGAAATAACATCTAAACCTAAAAAATTATTTGATAATTAAAAAGTGTAAAACATCTTAATAACACTATTTTACAATTTTAACTACTTGAGTTGTTTTAAATTTTTATTTGATAATTTTAAACATATAGTCTAATAAAAAAAATGAGTGAATAATATTGTTGAATATAATTATATAAAAATATTTATATGCTTTGCTGAATAAATATTAAACAAATTACTTAAAAAATAACAACAATGTATAATACGATGACTATTATATTAGATAAAAAAAAAAAAAACATGCCCAGTTTAATAGAACAACTATAAGATCATTATTGACTTCTAAAATCAACTTAAAATATTTTAAAACTCATAATTAACATGAATTTATTTGATTTTAGCTTATATAACGATAAATATTGAAAAGTAATACTCGTTGTAAGATTTACTATTTCATAATTTTTAATCATTTCAATTTTAATTTTAAAAATATCTTAAATTGACTTTTCAAAAATCAATAATGATTTTTAAATTTGGTATGGAAAGAGTACAACATTTATTGAAGCTATTTTTGTCTATAGATTTAAAATTTCGTTAAGAGACAATTCTTAATGGTTTGAACTTGATTTTATCTTTTATCGATTTAGAGACATTAAGAAAAATGACTTTTTTATGAAACAACTTCTAGGTCTTGTCAAAGTAGACAGAGAAGGCTTTAAGATGTAAACAAACACCATCTAAGAGATATTTTTAAAATTAATGTAATTCATATAGTTTAAAAAATAATAAATTTAAAGTTACTATAATTCATTTAGTTCAGAATACAATTATTTTGAAGTAGGAGATATTTTAAAATTTAAAATTAATATACAATTACATGTGCACAAAGTACAAGATTATTTCTGTAAAAGGGTTATCTTATTCCTGCAATTTCAGTTTTTTTGTATATTGAGAATAAAATTTACTCTTAGCTCTAATTATCTTAAAAGTTCTTTCTAGTGATAATAAAAAAAAAAAATCTCAGAACCCTGCCAGGAGGTTGTGGCTTCAAAACCTGCCAATGGTGTAAATTTGAGAGGTCCATCCCATTGTATAGCTCAATTCCAAAATAAATAAAGCATTTGCGAGAGTGAGCAACTTGCATAATGCACTGCAAGACGGTATACCTGAGACCGAATCTGAAATACGGTTAATACAGCTGCAAAACAATATTATGTAAATCAATGTTATGTATTCATGTGCAGTCATGTCCGGGTCATATGGGATTTCCCCGCTGTTGACCGCCCGACCCCCGTACAATCCGTAACAGTCGCAACTGAATTCCATTTGAAAGTAAAAAAATAATAATTATATGTTTTGATAAATTGAAGCAATGAAAGAATTATACATGAATAGCTTGCATATGATCATAGAATAAATACTTGAAATACATATGATATAAAAAAAATTTTAGCTAATCACAACCCTGACTAATACGATTCAAAGAAAGTAAATATTGTCTTAACAGAGGTTAAAAAACAAAAAACTACAAGAGTCAGTAATTACTAAAATCTTTTGGCCTCAAGTTCTACTCAGATTTATTGGCTTCATCAGGTTTCTCTTCCTTACCTTTGGAAGACCAACATTAGCTTCATTGCTCTATTTGCCAAAAAAAAAATGTCAACAGAAATCAATCAACCACCCCAAAAAGGGTTAAACGGCAGGTGACTTCCCTTCAAATTTATTTCCATTTATCAGATTCAGTTAATCTTCTCTTCCTTTCCTTAATACGGCCAGTTTCAGCCTTTTTCCGCTCTTCACCAATCTGAAATTGAGAAATAATGACACAGATAAGTCACCAAATGAAAATTAATAAATGCAGAAAACTATTGAAAGTAGGGAGTTCAGAAGCTTGCAATTTTGACTAGTTCACAGGAAAATTCCATATACCACAGCCACATTAAGGCTTGCATGAAGGAGCATCTTACAACCACATAAGCTACCAAATGTATGACCAGAAAACTAAACTAGTCCTGGGAGTAAAAGATTGAAGTCTTTACATACGAGCATATGACGACCCGGAATGGCCACCAATAAAACAGCCAAGAATCAGTGTACACCAAGAAGAAATTAAGGGGGCTTTCAAGATCAAAAGGACAAACCTCCTTAAAATCCTTTCAAGGTTCCAAGTAATGTTCAAATCACATAGCTTACTTTATATCGTTCTTTCTTTCTTTTTTTTGATAAATTTGATACGTCCATCGAAATGTAGGAATGCAGTTTCTCTTCCTTTCGGCATAGGGGGGCTGATGGGAAGCTCACACGACGAGCTATTAGCTAAGTGGTAGAGCGTTCCCGTGTAATTGCACCATTGCTGTCAAGGCGCTCAGCTACATGGATAGTTCAAATGTGCTCATAGGCACCTGGGTCTAAGATGTGGATCAAACAACGCACATTAGTATCGTGTACTCCTATTCAAATGGGGCTTAAAACCAAACTTTTCCTCAAGAGGATAGATGGGCAATTCAAGTGAGATCCATTATAAATCCAACTTTTGATTCATTTTCACGGTCTGGGCATCTGTCCTTAAGAATCCATACATCCCTTATATATATGAGGAACAATCCATCACCATAGTTGGATAGGAACCCTTAGCATTCAAACCCATCTTTGGCTGTCAAAAGAAGGTCGAATGCCCTAGGATTAACATCATCCACACAACAGTTATGAGGACACCAAAAATTATACCGCGCACAAGAACCCACATAATCAAATGACCAAGTTGCCCTCAATTTAAAAAAATTCATTCCAAATAATAGTTGAGCAGACTATCTTCCTCTCTTCCTCCCATTAATCTACAGATTACAAGCAAGCCCAACAGCTATACAATGATATGAGAGAGATCGGACTTCACTTAACTAAATATTTAGTTTCATCCACCACTTTATTGCTTGAGAGAACGGACTCCAATTTATGATTAACAGCCATAGTCAATATGCTTTGCTTCAATTTCTAAAATCTAAATACTATCAAGGTTGAGGAGAGATTAATCTCCATCTTTGATAAGTCAATTGATTTCTCCCTCTACCTCTCCATTATTATTCTGCCAATATTCTCAAAGGAAATCAAATTGGTTTGTGAAATCTAATGGATTTTGTGAAATTTAGAATTAAAGCATGAAGATTTTACTTTCAATTCATGTTGCAGGCAAGGATGGTGTGGGGGAAAAGTAGCATTCGAGGAAGACGAGAAAGGGAGTGGGTCAGTTTGAATAAAAAGAGAAGGACAAGCATCTCTCCGGTAGAACAATTCATAGTCTGCACAACTATTGTGCGGACGGTAATATTACAAAAATGCCACCAACCGCACAATAGTTGGGACAAGGGGGGTAATTTAAAATTAGGACCTTTTCGTCATGTGGCCATGTGGGTGTCCACACAAAAGTTTGCGTTGTCCTCATGACTACTATGCAAACTCCATCTTTAGAACAGCCAAAATGGGATTGATGGCAACGGCTTCTATCCAACTTTAGATATGGATCAGTACCTTATATATATGTATGCATATATATGTATGTGTGTATTTATAGGTGGGAGTAGAGAATTTCAGGTAAAAGTTATATAACAGATTTGTGTTTATAATACAAAAATACAAGCGAGAAACACAAATCTTTTCTGACATCATGATGCGGAAAGGGAAAAAAATAGTTCTTTTGTATAAATTTTGTATTTTTATTTAGGAATAAATTGATTATTAATGTAATTATTTAATAGGATATACTAGGAGAGTTTTATTTTAGTTAGAATTGTTTTATTATAGTAATAAATTTTAATTAGGAGATTGTTTCCTTTTTAAATTAGGATTTTTACTTTGTCCTCAAATAATGGGTTTTCTATTTAAACATTATAATACCTCATTATTAGATTATGAAATATTAGTTGATTTGAGATCAAAGCTGAGTGTTTTTGTGTGTTCCTTTACCGATTCTTTGTGGGGAAATGTACTCTTATTTTTTCTTTCCATATTGTCCTACATCAATTGGTATTAAGAGCCAAAATTCTTGATATCTTTTGATTTCACTCAATTCCTTCTTACCATATTTTTGTGGCCTCTATCAAATTGTCAAAATTCGCCGGAGAATCGACAACAATTTTTCAAGACGAAAGCACGATCTGCAGCAGGAATCGTCGTTGCTGTAGTTTCCATTTACCCCCAAAAAAAAAAGAAAAAAAAACCCTGGTACAATCCTCCATTTCTGGTAAATTACAGTTTGGTACCCCCAAGTTTTTGAAATTTTCAATTTAGCCTCTTAAGTTTCTGAAAATTTTAATTCAACCCCCTAAATTTCTTAAATTTTCAATCCAACCATTAAAACTTCAGAAAAGTTCAAATCAGTCCCTGCACTTTTATTTTCTGTAGTTTCAGCCCCTGCAGTTTTATTACTTTTCAGTTTAGTCCCTGTGAGGGAAAAAAATGGAAAAAATGTCTTCAAAGTTTGATGATCCAGATTTTCTTTAGGCTAAGATAGAGCAACTTGAGTATCGAGCTTTTGTCACATACGAGTATCTTAAAAAGTCATGTATTCCGTATAGTACCAAGTATTGAAAATTATGCGATGAGCTTGCATCAACTGAAACAAGTCTTGCCAATTTCAAATCATATTACGAGTACATAACCACATACTATCGTCCATATTTTGTTCAAGCGCAAGGGAATTAGTGTTCTAAAAATCCCCGCCTAAGTCCGATTAATCCTCGTCTAGGCGCTAGGCCCTCCCTGGCGCCACGCCTAGGCCGCCTAGCGCCCCGCCTATGCCCAAGGAGGAAAAAAATCCCTCCGGAAAATTATACAGGACTGGGTAAACAAGACCGGGAAATTAGGCGGAGCATAAGCGGAAAATTTAGGACTGTAATTGTTTTTTTTAAATTTTAATAATTAAGCTACAAAACGACGTCGTAAGAATAGATGAAGAAGTTGAGGGTTGTTCGGGCCTTACTTAGGAAGCGATTCTTGAAGCATCTGAAACGGATAGCGTACTAGAGCCTAAGAAAAATAATAGAAATGTTAAAATAAGAGAACTCCATGAAGAAATTTTTTTTGTCTGATGATGACACAGAAGAAGAGGCAGATGAGGAGTATGAGTGTGAACCCGATGGGGACATTATCTTGGAGGGATATGGAGAAGAAGAGTTAGAGAGAGATATAGAGGGATATGGAGATGAAGACTATTAATTTGTATTTTTTATTATTTGTTTGTGTTTGAACTTTAAACAATTGCATGTTTCTGTTTGAACTTTGACATTAACAATATAGATGTGTTGAAACTTTAAGCAAAGACCTTTATTATCTTTATTATAGATTTTTTTCTTTTATATTATTATTTTGTTTGGATAAATGTAAGATAAAATATTAAAATTGGCTTAAAATAAAAAATCTCGCCCAGGCCCTTAGGCACTAGGCCCCTAGCCGCCCGCCTAGCGCCTTTTAGAACCTTGAATAAAATGTTCATCTTAATAGTGTTTGTGCAACTACAGCGACACATTCATAAGAGGAAACTCACAAATTAAATTCTTTCAAGACAATTGATAAATATATCACAACACTTAATCGTGTCAATAACCAATATAAATTTGATGAGTATAAAGAAGAGCAGTTACTCTCCCATATTGATGCTGGTGAGGAACATGAATCGAAACATGAAGTGGAAGATGATAAGTATGTTGAACACAATGCCGATTTAGAGATGATTTGCATGAAAAAAATTGAAGTTAAGTTTGACCCCAAATGCGAAAAGATCAATGAAGATAAAGTTGAGGTCAACTATGTTGATTTCATATTTTCGATTGATACATCATTGTCCCAAGGTACTTCAAAAGTTTATATTATGTCGCTGTTCCCAAAGACTGTGCTAAAGAAACATCGTTTGCGCCAGTTTTGTTGGAATGTATCTCCTGTTATGAGTAAATATTGGATTATTAATGTAATTATTTAGTAGGATATACTAAGAGAGTTTTATTTTAGTCAGGATTGTTTTATTATAGTAGTAGATTTTAATTAGGAGATTGTTTTCTTTTTAAATTAGGGTTTTTACTTAGTCCCCAAGTATTGAGTTTTCCATTTAAACATTGTAATACCTCATTATTAGATTATGAAATATTAGTTGATTTGAGATCAAAACTGCGTGTTTTTGTGTGTTTCCTTACCGATTCTCTGTAGGGATAAGTATCTAATTAATTCTTTCCACCTTGTCCTACATCACATCTACCCTGGGTACATTTCCAACACAGGCAGGCACTACTAATGATATAATACCAATTGGATACAACATCAAAACTCTTGCTAAACTTATTCAGACAATTGAATCATAAGCTTCAGCATATGTAAAAGAATCCAAAAGCAGTAAAATGCACAAGTAGCTTTTCAACAAGCAAAAAGATGAAACTTCCATGCCCATTATTAAAAAATATTTTTTCCCAACTCATCTGACATGAATACAAAACAGAATTTGTCAAGTAATTTAACAAAAAAGTTTAAGCAGCAAGAAAAACACATATCATATATGAAAAGAGGAATAATACGGCACAAAAGGGTCAACAAGATTACCTTCATGGCCTCATAAAGCCACCTCTTTTTACGTGACATCACAACCTTAGACATATTCGCAGCATCCTCGGCAACTCGTTGCAGCTCAGGCAGAAATTCTTCTCCATCCCCTGTATCCTCAGCAGATTCATGCTTAATCGCACTTGGTATAGAAGAGAAGTGCTCACCGTGAAGTTCCTTTTTCAGTTCGCTATGATACTGCTCCTGAAGAACTGACATCTGCAAATATTCCAAATACCAAAGCTTAAAAGTTAGGTTCATACAAGGACGCAACTGGGGCCGCCTTTTTTAGCATCTTCAAGACACTAGAGATAATGTTCAACTACAGAAAGCAAATTACTACCACAAAAAAGAACAAGAGTTCTTATTCCAAATGTATTAAAAACAGAAATAACAAATGTGTATTTCTTGTATGCCAGTGAGTCGGGTCAACTTCCCAGTAGGGTAAACAGCGACATGTTGTACCATTAAAATAGAAGACTTGCTATAAGAGCTCTGCTCCATTAGAAACTTACTTTCCATATTCCATATAGAATACATCCAAAATGAGACAGTACCTTTCGTTTCCTCTCGGCAGCTTCAATAGCTTCTGCTCGGTTGATAATCCCTTCAGCTAGTAGATTTTGAGGATTGTCCAAATCTTCTTCTCCCACAACACCTGGCATCGGCAGGACCTCTTTTCTTGCAGCAGCCTGAAGCCTTTTAATGGTATCTGCATACTCGGGAACATAGCCTTCTGCCTCATTGTCCACAAATGGTGACAAATGTGGTGGAGGAACCCTGTTAAAACCAAGTGTGCAAGATATTTCAGACATTATAAATCAGTTTTGCACCGACTCAAACTTGACCATACAATTTTGGAACCAGAAAGATACATGCAACCTAATAAAATCAGGCCCACAAACAAGAGTTTTCCTTTTCCTCGTGTGAATTGTTGAAATTGCATAAAATATTTAACCAGACACAGGAAGTACACCCTATGACACATTATCTAGTATAGCAAGGACACTGAGGTAAACCAACTGTGAGAATATGCATGGACACCACTAGCAAAATTAGTATAAGAGAAAATTTTCAAAACTTTACCTTCCCACCATATAATCCTCAGTTGGCAATACTATCCGTGCATTTATGCAGTCGTAAACCCACTGTGGCTGAACATATTCTCTAGAGAGAAACCTGTGTCCCTGGGTCGGCCTGTCAACAATCTGCAAAAATTAAAATGACTCGATATCTAAAAATGCATTACGTGTCACCACTCTCAATGGCAAAATAGAGCAGAATCAATATTTCTTTGTAGAGGCAAAACACCCTAAAGAGACAAAAAGACCTCCAGCAATAAGTTTTGCCATGTGTTTCAGAATAACCAAAATTTACCAAATAGCCTTAAAGAATACAAACACTTTAATATTTTCTTATTATGTGGTTGGGGGCATAGGAGAAAACGTGAGCTCTCACTGAATCATCACCTTTTTTAAAAACAAATAAGAATCATGACATTTTCTAAACTGGAGAGACAAATAACGCCTAGCAAACTACATAAAGATGAAGACATGAGGAAGCTTGTCTATGAATCAGGTGATTATGCTTCTAGATGAACTTGATAAACTTGGCAAAGCTAACAAGGGTAATGAAAATCTAAATTGGAAACTGGAAACCCAGTAGACCCAACTATAAAAAAAAGTTTGCAGAAATGGAATGTCGACTAATATTGATCTAAGCTAGAAGGTGGATGTTCTGATTCAAGCAGGCTTACACCTGCTTGTATACACCACGAGTACAGGGATGGTCCCTTCTTGCATCTTTGGCTTATAATACATCTTATCAAAAAAATTGTTCCTTGCATTGTAAGGTTATTTTAAGCCCATCAAATAGAGGTACAGGTCCACCAAACAAGATACTGTTTTCAGTACAAAGCATATCGGGAATGAAAAGTTAGATTTGCCACTGAAGAAACACTTATTAGGTGCACAGGGTTCCAATATATGATCATCAGCAACCACTCAAATCAATAATGCCATGTCTATCTTGCTAAATACATAATAAACATATCCACAAGCAGCAGAGTGATGCAAGATGATTAGGTAAGAAACACAGGCATAACAGCATGACAAACACGTTAATTAAATTGGGAAAAATTACATTGTTACTTATGCTTACATTCTCATACTTATGTTTGTAGAAGAATACCTGGTAATTAATGCTCTGGTCCGATTCCTTATATGGAGCTCCTTCTCCCTCCCAAGAAACCACACCACCAAAAGCAAGGATGACAAAAAGCAGCGACTCCCTGGGAACCTGATAGGAAAACAACCGGGAAAGCACTCGCCGAGCATTATTGTACTACCTTACTGATTACTCCTTCCAGAAATTGTTTATATGTTACAAGTCACTTAATTATTCTATTTTTTTCTTCTAATTAATTTATTTTTTTGTTCGATTTCATAAGAATTGAGCCCAACCCCTTTGTGATTCCATTACCACTTTTCAGTACCCAACCCTCCAAGAGATAAAAAGAGTAGGAGAAAAATTAAAAAAAAACAAAACAAGAGATTCAATACTATCCATTGATGAATGAAATACTACAACAAGATGCACTATCAGCAAATCATATATAACACCACTAACCTCGCGACTTAAGAAGAACTTCAAATCTTTAAAGAGAGTTTTACACGCCCTTGTTTCTTCGTCATCTTCATCCTCCCCAGTAGCATTTTCAACAAGGTGCATCAATGCATCGGGTTCATTAGATGGTAGTTGGTGTTGAAGTTGAGCCAGCCTAAGTTCAGACTCATCAAGCTTTGATCCTTCTCTTTGATTCTCACCTTGGTCAGATTCAGATGAAATAACAGCTTGAGAACCCGCCATGGAGGCTTTAGAATTAACATCAAAGTATCTTGATAATGCATAAAGATCTGCACAAGTCCAATTACGTCATATATTATTGGTACTATATACGCAAAACATCCCATAACACAGCACTTACAACTCTACTCCACTCAATGATACGGTGCCCAACAAATTTGGTCAGCAGTATAACGATACCTGCTGCTAAAGCTTCCAAACGTGGATCAAGAATGGGTGGATATTTCACATTTATTGAGTGATAAAGTTTGAAATTTACAAAAGCTAGGAGAGTCTGCACCCAAAAGAAAAAATAACAGTTAGAAAAATCCGAGAATATAAACTTAACTGAAAAGATTATTTGATGCCAATTAATTATTTAGCGTTGGTGAAAATTTTCCAAGGGGAATGATTACAAAATCTCAGGAAAAGAAACTAAGGTAATTGAAACAACACTTTCATCTCATTCTACTTTTCTAACCATTTTTCTTGGGATCAATGCTTGACTGCTTGCCCCTGGCCCAAAAAATAGTTGCCTTACCACATCTCCTTTTTAACTACATTACCAGCTAAGTTACATGGACTCGGGTGCAAAAGTTGGGTACAACAATGAGTCCAGGCGTCAGATTCATCTAACCTTATTATTTTAGGATACAGGGACTCAGTAAAAATGGGTAAAAATATTATACACAGGTACAGGATTGATCTTTTTCGCCTCTTCTTCTTCTGCAAATGACAAGTATCAGCAACCCTACAATAAACCAGAAAACTTATTCGGTTTCTTCTTTGCTAGCACAACCAGCCGCATCCGAGCCATTAACAGCCATATCCAACTCATAGCCTTGTAGGTGAAATGCCAAGCCTATGTAATACATACTACCGGTAGCCAGAACTTAAAGATATATAACTTCACATTTCAAGAGAATTTGAGTCAGGCCTATACTCAAAAAAATCTTGAGCAAAATGGTGACAAAAATGTCTACTTTCAATTCATTTAAAAGTATTTCAATTATAAATTACAGTATAACACAAAATCACAACAGAACTGATAATAATATATAATTAAACATACTAATTATATACCTCATAAAATTCCAGGAAAGTTAGCATGACATTGTAGTCAACATCTTCGGGCAATACTTGTTGCAAAGCATGAGGAGTTAACCAAGAGACCTTTTGTCCTCAACCTCTGCCTGTAATGTGGGCACAGATACAGTAAGACATATTGAACACATTACTTAATATAAAAAAAAGAAAAAATAAATGCCATATGAAAAAACACCTGGTAATATATGCCTTTCACTGAGACGAAAACTTTCCGCAATTTATGACAACGAGAAACATATGCCTGCCATTCATGGCTCAACCAAAACAGCCAGGGAAAAGAAAATACTAAACAAGCATGCCTAATAAAAAGACTAAAGTAGAAAATAGTAGGCAATTGAGCAAAACAAATAAAAAAAACTTGTAAGATCAAAAAGAACTAAAATTAGAGAATAAAACCTTCGACAATTGTGAACACGCTTTACTTGAATCTTTTCCCTCTCAATAGCAGGTAATGCAGCAAAAAGGTGTACCATGCAAAGGCAATCATCCAAATCCCTTAGTGCATCAATGAATTTTGGATACCTAAACCCAAGCACCAAAAGTGTAATGACAATCAACTCCATGCGAGTAATAGAAGGTTTGTATCATAAAACTAATATAGTAACAAACCTCTCCCGAATGAGCATATCCAGGGTGTAAGTAGGTTTACGCGTCAATAGCCGTTCAGCAAGATCCCTGTTCTTTTTTGACACTGCTTTCTTTACCTTCCTATCATATGCCCGCATATCTCTAAACTTCTCCAGTAATGGCTCATGTTTAAGGAACAATATATCCTTCATGTGATAGTACGTATGATGATTTCCCTTCAACTTCTTCTTCGGTTCCCGAGGAAATATGCCTTTGAGAATACATAATTTCCTACACATATTCAACCACTGCTGACATTTCCTTGAGAAATTATAACAATAATCTCATTTCCTACTAATCTATACTAGTTACTATCAACATTAAGCATTAAACAATTAATTACATTTCCCTAAAGAAAATGACATATCTTGCAACAAAGACACATCAATTGACTACCCAAGTATTCACACTAATTTACATATTGTGCCACTGTGCTACAAAAAATCACCAATTTTTTGTCCCAAGCTGTAGCAGAGCTCTTTCAAAAAAAAATTGTTTCCTACTAATTTGTACTTGCTACCCCCAAATTTAATCAGAATATATTTAGTAAAACATTAACAATTGAAGAACAAATACTCTTAAACCCGGATATAAATTAGCATAAATTGACAAGAATGAATAATATTAATAGAGAGTAGGATACCTGAAGAGCGATAAACTGACTTGAAGGTGCTTAACGGCGTGCGTTCTGGTGATGTATCTTGCGGCGTTACCTTCCTTCTTCTTTCCCTGTTATTCAAAAATAGAAATTTTCAATAAAACTGTAAGATTATATAGATACACATGGATATACACATGCATACACGGAAAACAATTAGCTGTTTTAACTTACCGGAGGCCTGTAATGCTTAGGCATGGCTACAGATGTTCAGGGTGACGTGCGAGGAAAGAGGTGAGAAAGAAAAAATAGAACAGAGGGTTGTGGTTCTAAGATGATGTAGGCAGAGCAAAGTATATAGGGTTTTAAAATATTTATAGTATCTTTAAATAATGCCAATTATTTAAATAAATGCCCAATATGGTCACTGTGCTTTTCACAATTTTGCAATGTAATCCTTGTTCTAGTATTCTCGGTGTATGCGTCGACAGTACAATTTTTATTCGCAGGCTACAGTATGTATTTTTATTTGTATTTATCTAATAGAAATTAGAATATGTCAGTTTTCTATAAATAAGAATATGTTAGTTTTTATTGATTTTTTAGAGCATGTTACTTGTAATATTTTCTAAATTAATATTTAAACCTAAATAATTGGATCTTGTGAATAATGTGAGACTGATGTGGATCTTGTGAATAATAGAAATAAAAATAACTGATGTGTGACTGGGTGTTACAAACTCTCTCACTTAGATATCTAAAGTGTCATTGGTCAAATCCTAAATTCGTCAAATAATGATAGATATACGCTTAAATATTTCATATTAACTGATGTGGGACTGAGATGTTAAAGACTTATTGCATCAATCCTTCAACTCTATAAAAACTTAGTTGAGGCAAGGTTTTTAATTTATTTCATAATATTCATGCATATTAATTGTATAAAAACTTGGTTGAGCCAAGGTTTTTAATTTGTTTCATATCATTCGTGCATATTATAGCAATCTCCCGCGCGAAATAATTTGATGAGGATAGCTTTCACAATATTCAATAATTAACAAAAATATAACGAGTTACATCTTATTATAAAAGTTGATAAGAGATATTTGATAAATTATAATCATAATATTAGGGAGGTTGTTATACATAATAGCTGTTACGAGGGCTTCTCCTCTGGGAGAAAGTCCATCCCTCCCTTTCTCCAAATTTTGTCTCTCCATTTTTGTTAATGATGATTATGCCATGTATTATCTTAAAAGTTTGTATCCAATTTTATTATTGCATAGGGTAAGTATTCAATTGTTACAAGAATAATAATTCATGCACAAACTCTATCGACAAGGAGATTGAATTCACAACCTTTTTTGTTCAACTCTCATTTGTTGTTTCTATTGTTTACTTCCCTATCACAGTTCAAAAACCAAAAAATGTAATATTGTTCTGATAGTTCAGATTTATAGAGAACAAACTTGTATAGATACAGAATGTATATAAGTTTATAGTTGTATAAATAGAGTAACAAACTCATTGTAAAGTACAGAAAATGTAATATTGTTCTGATAGTTCAGATTTATCCAAACTTAGCTTCGTAGTGCAGTTGCTTCATTCATCTTAATTTCTTTGTTTCTTGTGATCTGTAAGTAATAAGCTTCATTGATTCATGGAAGTTTACATGGTATCAGAGCATGGTGTCAGATATGAACTCAATTAACTAGCTTCCGCATCTTTTCATCTAGTTCTATTATCTCTGTTTTCTTAAACAATTAGATCTGCTTATTTTGTTTTCAATCTGCTATGGCTGCTTCACCTTCATAGTTTCCTTCATTTTCATCTGATAACAGAACTCTCGTTGATTCACATAATCATCCACTTTATCTACATGATAATAATAATTCTGAAATTATTTTGATATCGAAACGCCTACTCGGCACAGAAATTTTTATCTTCATGGAGGAAATCTATGCAGATTGCGTTATCTGCAAAGAACAAATTGCCAGTTGTAACTGGAACCTATATTACTCCTAATCAAACTTCTGATCTTGATTCTCCTGCATCTTGTTCATTGGGAACACCTGCCAACAAAAGTGATTTAATGTGTTCTTATTGCCATTTTACTGGACATACCAGAGATACCTGCTACAAACTTATTGGATATCCAGTTGCTCATCCTAATCACCCTGCAAATACCTTCATATTTTCATCCTTCTAATTTTCATCCTTTTCTATTACAAATAGATCTATAAAGTTTATAACCCAAGTTTTTTTATATTTGTGAATCATGTTCTTTACAGACAAATAAAAATTCCCATATTATGTCACTGATGAGCTTGGCTATGTTAGCTTATACAATTCTTGCTTAAAATTCCCATCTTCATCGACTTACCAACAAAATGCAGGTAATCCCCATCATTTTTTTACATAGATTTTGGAAAATAATAGTTATAATCTACCACTGTTGCAACTACTTATTTCAAGTATTGATTTTGGGTACTATATGCTTGCAGAAAAAGCAAAGCTGCGGGAGAGGGTTGCTGATTATAATGCTATTTTTGACATATTTTGGATCAAGGTACCCCTTTCTTATAGCATTCTCAATGCTTTTTAGTTTTTTGGGATTCACTGAAATGTGCAGCTATGTCATATTCATATTTCTGTTATGAATTTCTGGAGTTCATTTGTTTCATTGGAAGTTGAAATTAACTACTCAGCGATTGGATGATTATCAGCTCCATGAACTTTGTTTTATTGTGCTAAACTTTATAGAGGTTGAATATTAACATGGATAATATCATAATTTGCATGTTGCAATAACTTGATAAATTAAAATGCACTACTACCATTCAAGGAATGGCATATTAAACATAATCGATCATTCTTATTCTTATCTTCAGGAAAGGCAATTACACGGTATAACTAGCTTGTCCCATGATTTGAATGGAGTGTTTCTTTCATCTTCATGCATGGTCAATAGGTATGTCTGAGTTATTTGAGCAAAACTAGTTTATTTTGAAAATTTTCATCCTTCATATAGAAGAAGACAATACTCTAAAAGTTTTTGAACCTCAAGGGTTTACCTAACATTATCCTCTGTATTACTTATATTCTGATAACTTGTTATGCAGAGTACATCTCTATAATATACTTCAGCTTGAAAAGGGCCTGTGAAATCTTTTTCTGAATGCTGGATTGGGTCATTGTTTTGTAAAGGTAAGTACTGTTTTTCATGCCAGAAGTATTAATAGTGTTACACTTTGCTCCTATATACATAATGTCTGAGTTAATAGTATTAATGTCTGAGTTATTTGAGCAAAACTAGTTTATTTTGAAAATTTTCATCCTTCATATAGAAGAAGACAATACTCTAAAAGTTTTTGAACCTCAAGGGTTTACCTAACATTATCCTCTGTATTACTTATATTCTGATAACTTGTTATGCAGAGTACATCTCTATAATATACTTCAGCTTGAAAAGGGCCTGTGAAATCTTTTTCTGAATGCTGGATTGGGTCATTGTTTTGTAAAGGTAAGTACTGTTTTTCATGCCAGAAGTATTAATAGTGTTACACTTTGCTCCTATATACATAATGTTGTCAATTGATTGCAGTCAGCAATGAGCCCCTGATGCAGCCCATATACTTGTAGGTTCTAGCGATGTAAATGCCTACATATGGCAGGTCAGTTTCTCTCTTGAAGGGTTTTGCGCCAGCATTTGTTCTTGTCCTGGGGTTTCACTTAACCAGCTGTGTCAAAAAACAGGTGAACAAACCTAAAGCAGATCCCATTATACTGAAAAGCCATGATGGAGAAGCTACAGCAGTAGACTGGTATATTTTTTTGATTAAACAGAATCTAACTTCCACATAACCTGTGTATCCTAAGTTCTCATTACTCTTCTCTGCAGGTGCTCATCTGAGATGGGAATAATAGCAATATCTTCAGATGATTTCAAGGTAAGCAACGCCAATCAATGAAGCACATCAACGGTATGTGTTTCATTTTTCATGACCATCTATACAACTTACATCTGATTGATTAAAAGTATCATTTCAATTTGTTGCTTTTAAGGGTTTTGTTTTTGTATGTCCTAAGTGACTGGATGTTGTTTATTTTTGTACGTTAGGTTCGATTTTGGGATGTTCGAAGCAGTTGTTACTCGAAGACAAGGTCTCCATCTTCCATTAGAAGGAGAGTCATGGCACTTCCAAGTATGGAATGGCTGAAAACTTATCATGGATGAAGAACCAACACACTGTAAAACAGTTCCCCTCGGCTGTCCTTTAGATGAAGTTGTGAACCAAATCAAGTAATCAACTCACCCAATTTTATGGCAATGCCTGAAATTAGTACCCCTAAACCTCAAAAGAGAAAATTCTCATCTGCTTTAAAGGCAAATGAATGTTTTTCTGAAAAAACCCAGAAGCTTCCTTTGAAAGCCCTTCTTCTGTATTGAACCCTCCTTCCTATTTAAAAAGAAAAACTATTCGAGACTACTTCTTGGCAGCTTCATAGCACTTGGCCGGTATTTTTCTGCAAGAACAAGCTCTTAAATTATTACTTTGGTCACTTGACCAATTGGTGTTTTGATTAGGAGGCACTGAACAAGCCCTTTACCAGAAATTCAAAGTAAGTGTGGTTTCTGTTATTGATTTTTTGGTTGACGTCGATTCTTATGGCAAGGGCCAAGGTGAATTAACGACTTAATGTTATCATTTTGCAGGCTTATATTTGAAATGTGATGATACACAAGTTATGGGCGGAATATTACATCCTCTTTTGACTTGTAAAACATTTTTATTACATCTGATTTTGATGATTATATAGAATTTATCCCCATACATCTGTACTCGTGTGGATGTGACATATAGAATTTGAAAAATATATACCTCTTGTATGAGATAATTGATCCATATAGTATCAGAAGAAAAATAGCGGAGAAAAATGATGTTCAATAACCCCAGCAAACAAAGCCAGAATTCATAATGGGCAGCACACTTTCTTTGTTGAACTCTGTTCGAAATTTATAGCATGTGTTTACTAGCACGGAAATGGTAAATTCACTCAAAAGCAGTCTGCATTTCACAAACACTTATTTATAAATTATAAGTGCATACCTTCTGCATTTAAATGTGTTGAGATGAGAGGTATTTATATCAGATGTCTAAATTACAGTATTTGAAAGTTAATGTCTAAAATTCCTGTCATATGTAGGACTTCTCAATCAAACAACTGGAGTGGCAATTTTCTAAATTACAGAAGCTAAATACAACGTGAAATGTAATAAAGTGAAACTCCAGAAGGGAACAGAAGCATCTGGCTGCTACGAACTCTTACAGACTTTGTAGGAGTCGGGGTCTAGGATCTGCCACAAAAAAGTTGACTTATGTCAACATAGTTTCATAATGATATGGCATAGTAAGTTCATAAAATAACCAAAACTAAGTTCATACTGGGTTAAACATTTTGGTTTAATGTATTTTTAGTTAAAATATAACTCCATTAGAAATTCTAATCTATATGCTTCTTCCCATTCCTTCCCCACCTTGTGTGAGGTATTACCTGCTGCTTCATAATCCCTTGAGATTTTCAAGGCCATTTCTCTCGGAATTAATGTCAGTATGTTACTTACCTTGACAACCTTTGAGAGTTGATATTTGGACAGATGATAAAACTAAAGTACCCAACAATCTCAAATAATAAAGTCAACTAAAATTCTTTTACTAAATATCAATCATAATATAACATAAATGTAATGTAGCTAGTGTACTTGCCACGAAAATGAAAAAAAATAAATATGAAAAAGTAATGTAATGTAGGTTCCTAATGAAACCATAGTTGTGGGATTTAAAATGTGACTACATAATTGGCTCACAAAAGTCCTACAAAATTACAATCAAGCTGCCAAGTAATAAGAGTTAAATATGCGATGTTACGTTAGCTACACAACCCACATGTTTATGTTATTGTGCTGGTGAATATGTTGTTATATAGGGTGGATGGATGTAGGGAAAAGAATAGACATGCAAGTGATGCAACAAAGATTTACTTCAGTCAAAAAAGAGTTAAGAACTTTCCAAACAAAACTAATTTGTGGTTAGACCGTCAAAAGCAGCTTTTTTCAGTTCGTATGAACTAAACTTTTGGACAAGCACTAAAATCAACTGACCTCGGAAGAGAAGTAACTTTCAAAGTTTCTACTGGATAATGTGAAGTTCTTGTTTAGCGATGACGTAGCAGCCAATGACACTCCCTGCTTCCATGATAAACTGTTCCTGAAATGTTCCCATTCGTTTACTAGGAATATCAATAGAAAGATCTTTAAAATTCGGCACGCCTTCGACTTGTATACCATCTCCGCAAATCAGAAATTGATTCCCGACAATAAAAGATCCTGACACACGAATTGCAACTCCATCTTGACCATGAGCACGGCACTGAAGTTTCTCCACAATGTGCACAAGCTTTTCAGGAGGCCATTCCCCGGCTAACGTACTCCGAATGTTGGACAAAGCCTTGAAGATATCACTTGGACCAATGGATTCTTTCCCAGAGAAACTGAACTTATATTAGTAAACAGCGAGACATTATAGTAAACAACACAAATGATTAAAACTTCACTCAGAAGCTCACATATAAACTCCCTTATTTGTTCCCCATAAATTTATTTCCTTTCAATTTATTCAAACAAAGGCAAATTATGTGAAGGTAGTGCCTTTATCAACTCAACGCAGAAAGATTGAAAAATAAGGTTCAGTACAGGTTTTTGAATTGGATATGCCTACTCCTTTAAAATACAATGCATACAAAACAAAATAATTTCTATATTCCAAAATTTTGTGCGGGAACATGAACATGCATGATATGAGATGCCATTAATTCATCTAATTAACTTCTTTGTAAAGTCACAAAGCTTAAACCCCAACTGTATAGCTACGATGTTTCTATTTCCTTACAAAGTCCACTAACCATATTTTACAGTAAATAATAGGGAAAGAAGAGTCGGTGATTTCTTCATACCTGAAAACTGAAATTTCATTGTAAAGGGTCTTTGTATGTTGCCAAAGTTCATCAGGTCCATCAAAAAGTAAATAATAATGCATTGTGAGCATCTGATCAAGCAAATATAAGTGAAGTTAGTATACAGTTAAACAGAGAAATAAGTAATTATTTCCTATCGGTGTTGGTATAAGCAACCAGAGCATATGGCATGAGTTTCAACTCTTAGAACATCCTGATAGGCAATCTTTAAGTGAAAGATTCATAACTTACATCTGCCAAATCCTTCATTCTTTGAGTCGGATCAAATATACTACGAACAAATATTGCTAAATTCACCCTGGCCTCATCATGCTTTCTAATAAATGGGTGTGAAAGGAGCTGTATTACAGAATATGGAAGACAAAGAGAAGGTCAATTTCAAAACGTTATGCCTATATTTAATGAAGTACATAAAACATCAGATAACATAGGAATTGATCAAAAAAGGTTTAACAACTAAGTTATTTTAAAACAGCCTGACTATGGAGTATAACATACCGGTTATAGTCGTAATTTTAATAAGTATTGCATATGCACACTACTAAAAATAATCCCCAATAGGAAGGTCTTTGGTCAATATAAATTATAAAACCGAATCTCCTACTGTGCTTACATAGCATAGGATCTCACAAGTTGTCAGAAAATAAATAATATATATTTCAAAACTACAATGGAATCCTTTTGGTACTTGAGATCACGGCCTCATCACTGGAATCCTTTTGGTACTTGAGATCACGGCCTCATCACTGGAATCCTTTTGGTACTTGAGATCAGAATTTAACTCAGGGACTTTTATGCAATTATTAATCTAACAAGAATTAGAATTTTACTATGTATAATTAATAATTTCATTTATCTGGAATTTCAGTGTAGGACATGATACCTTAAAAGTAATCCTCACACTCATTTGAACTAAAAATAAAACATATACGTAGAACTGGTTGTAAAATCACAAATTCATCTCTTATGGTACTCAAGAAGTCCAATTGGGAATTGACCTGCTCTGTTCCAAATCTTAGCAGCATTGCTGGCCTAACTGCGTGTAGCAGTCAGGACCTTATTCTTAGTCCTGACAGAAACAACTCAACCTAGTGCTCTAACATCCTATGTCGAGTTTAATGGATCAAATCTAATTCTTGGGATGTTTTAGTGCCTCGTTTTCACCTTTAGTAAACCTTGCACAACGTGTCTGCCTTTCGCTCACCTGCTCTGCTGTTAGTCTTGATTCTGCATCTTTTTGCAGGCAAGCATCAATGAATGAGCAAAAATCTGGTGAAAATAAGTTCTTTGATGGCGATGGAGATGGATCATCAAGGATCTGCAATGATGAACCATGAATTGATTACGACATAAAGAAATAGCATGGAGTAGATATCAGTCAAACACAAAAGAATATTATTTGATGCATGGGAATGCATCAATTGCCTATACAACCTAAACCAGATACCACTCTTGACAAGTTCTTATGATATATTATGATGTCAAAATCCTAGGTTTTGATAACATTCGAGACAACTTGAATTAATCATAAAAAATTAGTTCAAGAATAATATAAGACCTTTTACCTTTTCTTCCTGGCTGATAAGCCAGGAAGTCCTTCTATAATGAACTTATAAATAAATATGATGCCGATTTTGATGTAAAATGAGTATTTTTTTTCCAACAAAAATTGACAAGTACTCTACAGAAGTACATCATTTCTGATAGTTTAAAGAGATTAAAGAGATACGAAGTACTTATGTTTGGCCATGTTGGATGGAGATAAGCGTAAAAGACATGATAGCTAGTCCTCTAACTGAAGACTTTACCACATTACCACAAATGACACAATATAGTTAAAGAGGGTTCAAGTGGCTGAAACCCAAGTAGTTGTGAGTCTTTGGACAATAATTTTTTCCTTATATCACATTCATGCAGAGTAACACATCGTATATGAAAAGCAGTATAAAACAAGGAAATAAACACATTAAGTAGAACGTCCAAGGCACCTGCAACATAAGATTAACAGGTCCTTCATTAGCTGTATAAGGAAATTCTCCAGTACCACACTCAAAAAGTGCAAGCCCAAGGCTCCAGATATCAGCTGGATAAGAATAATTCTCATTTCGAATTCGCTCAGGTGACATATATGTAACAGTTCCAACAAAAGTAGCACACTGAAAAGCACAAACCAGAAATAAGTTGGTCACAAACCACGTTAACTAAAATGCAATTCATTTTTATTTTTATTTTTTTAAAAGTGATGTGTTATATGGAACACACACAAAATACTGTTTGAGTAGCATCTGTCACTAACCATAGCGACCGAATTCTCTAAGCCTGCACTTATGCCAAAATCTGTTATCTTTGGCTCTCCCTTAAGATTTACAAGCAAATTTGCAGGCTTTATGTCTCTGTGAACCAAGTGTCTAACTCCATGCAAGTAACTCAGTCCCTTGAGGAATAAAAATAACAATGTAAAACTAGCAGGAAAGGAAAATACATCATATTTCAAAGAGAAGAAGTCAACTGAAACTAAAAGAAATATTCTTACATGCAAGAGCTTTTGAACCATCAAAGATAGCACTGCTTCTGGTATACGTTTACGTACTCGAATGATATCTGCTAGGGACCCTCCGTCCATGTACTCTAAAGCTATGCTTATTTGGCCAGAGTCTGGAGTGTAAAAAGCTCCATAGAATTCAACAAGACCCTGATAACATGGTGCCTCACATAAAGTTCTTATCTCGGTGAGAAGTTGCTGTCTTTTCTCCTGACGTGGAAAAAATCAAGTAAGACAGTAAAAGAATATATAGCAAACCGTTTCCATGCTATTTACTGAGATCCTTAAACAGTTTATCAGCATAAATTAGGTTAAAGTTGAGCAGTTGTTCATAAGTGTGAAATAGAACCAACTAAACTTTGTCATCCAAAAGAGAGAGTTCTTGCAGTGATCACTAAGTCAAACATTTTCTCTTTCATGCATGGGTAGAAAAGTAGGTTGTCGGTGATTGTAACAAAGACAATAAAAGGGAGAAGAAGAAAACAAAAAGATATCAGTTAATGCAAATAGATAACTGCTCTCAATGTACCAAAGTTCACAAATTTACTTATTCAACGCTTTTAAAATTATGTCATGCTGAAGTTATAAATACGCTATTAAAATTATGTCATGCTAAAGTTATAAATATGGTAATATTTTTTTTTATATATAAATAAGCAGAACATTCCTATTAATTTTGAAAGAATATGGCTTGGTCAAGTGGTAACAGATAATTCTCTAATTCTTTTAAAGTTCCTTGATGGTTCAGTGCAATAGTATTAGCCAATTAATTTACTGATCAATCTTAAAAATTGAATAAATGAGTTCACTATTCGAAAGGACTAGTAAAATGGTCAACGGTTGATGGAAGATAAATAGATATGCAAACCTTCTCAAAAATATTAATCTTCTTCAAGGCAATAATTCTATGAGTCGGGATATGGATAGCTCTCTGAACCACACTGCTCGCACCACTACCTATGGCTCCAAAAACCCTCATCTCATGGGAAGCACACCTATACGTCTTTTCACCGAGGTCCGTGTCATCCACTGATCGCGAAGTGCACTTTTGCAATCCAAGCTCATTGATGTTGTACACTCCATAAGATCGACTTAATAAGTTAACAGTTCCACCATCTGATAACTAAACATCAACAAATTATATTTTTATAAAAATCTTCTTTTTGTATCATGAAACTTTTCCTCCAAGGATAAAACTTACCATATAAGAATCAGAAGGGTCCAAGGTTGACCCAGATGAGAAGCCCTTTTCGGCATCAAACAATGGAACTAGCTTCTTTTTCAATTCCTCCAACCCAGCCATGATTAATAATATAGTGACAAGATCTGCCGTCTGGAGCACAGTGTTACATACGTTATGGTTGCCAAAAATTTATTTTCCTAACAAGAAGCAAAAGGAAGATAACGTCCCATCAAAAATAGTGTTACTGATAGCAGAGTAGAACTTAACATTAGTTGTTAAAACAAAGGCCAATAAGTTCTTTGACAGAATGACATACAAGCATCAAATGCATTATCTTCTTTCTTTCTGTACGCATAATTATGCAATAAATATTATTCACTCAAAGAAACTTTAGCGAGCATTCAGTCTAACAGAGACAATCTGAAATAGCATTGATATTAGTTTAAAACGACTACGCTTGCTATAGAAAGGCAAGCACCATTTGTTTCAAGGAAAACAATTCTAAGAAAGCATTTGCAGAGAAAATGGCTTGTGTTGTTTTCTGAAAATTGAGTCACTGAGTTGAAACCATAAGCCAGTATCCACAAAAATAAGATTAATTGTAAACTGATTTTGCTGATATGACCAGAAATACTTATTCACAATACCACTTTTCATCCGGAAATGAGAGAAACGCTTCTTTGGGAAATATTTTCCACCGAAACCAACGAAACGTTAATCAATACAATTCTTTCTACTAGTTTAGTCTAACTCTTGCATGAAACTCACCATAACCTCAAATCAATCCAAAAAAAATCATAACTTTAGTTATATACACTTCATTGAATCGTGAAGCGGAAAGGCTCAAATTTGAACAATTCCTGACTAACTGGCTCCTTGATACTACTTAAAACAAATTTTCAATAGTAATATTACACATTGATGAGCTATATAATTAACTGGAGTCAAAACTGAGAACTGAATTACGAACCCTATCAAAGAATTAATTAATAAACGAATAAACTAGACACAAGTAATAAAATCTCTACTAGTTACGTTTCTATAACAAAATAATACAAGAAATTATAACCAAATTCCGTCACTTACAGGTTGGATCTTTATTCGAATGGCTAACCGAAGTGAAAGGTTTCAGCAAATTTCGTTATTTGTTCGCCATGATCCAATATTCCAATTCCGTATTGTTACTTCGTATGCACTTCTTACAATTACGAAGATGATTTAGCCAAAAAATAAAATAATAATAATTACGAGGATGACGTTATGTCAATTTATGACTTTTAGGTTTATTTCTTGTTATTAATATATTTTATCGATTAAAATCATAAATACTACAATATCTTCACAAAAATCATTCATACAAAAAATAAAAAAGCTAAGCGCGAAAAATAAGAATAAATTTTTTTGTTTATATATTTGTACGAAATTCAATACATGGGGTCCACTAGTATATTATTTTTTTATGTATTGAATTCAGTGCAAATATATAAATAAATATTATTATGCATTATTTTCAGCGCTTAAAATGTGCCCTTAGGACACATTCTAAGAAAATTCATAAAAAAAATCAGACACTGAATGAATGAGAATAAATTATACTATATAAGGATTGCTTGTAAAATTATTATTTTAAATTATCTAATAATAATATGTTACTCATAATTTTAAGAAGCCACAAAGTTATCATGGTAAATTATTTTATTAATTAAATTGAATTTTTGAATAAAATTCAATTTATTGATTTTCTCATAAATTACTTACATAATGTTAGTATTGAATGGATTAATTAATTAATTAATTTATTACAAATAAAACTTATTTTATAAAATAAAGAGAGTATATGAGATTCAATTGTCAACCTCTCAATGACAATAAAACAACTGCATTCATAAAGAGAGTATATGAGATACAATAGTCAACTTTTCAATAAGTAAAAGCAATCGTATTTTTTATATGAATAAATTATATTCAGATTGTTTGTAAACACATTAATATTATATTATTTAATAATTACATGTCATATAAAAAATTTAAGTAATTAAAAAGAGATCTGAATTGCATTATTAAATTTTTTATTTATAATTTTTTATTATAAATTTTTTTATATTAATTTTAAATTCTTTACCTGACATATTATTATCCTTTTTCTTCAACGTCTACGTCTTTTTCATGTTTGTATTTTTATTTTTATTTTGGAATTTGTCATTTGATTTTGGAGTAGCACCACACTCTGCTAACGTATGGCCTGCCATGTTAAGTTCAGAAATCAGATGTTATGGGCTATAATATAAGAGCCCAAAAGGAAAGATAGATCACGAGTCAGTAGTTTAGTGGTAAAAGCAAGTTCACATTTCATATTAGTAGCCCAAATTAAGTAGCCCAACTATATCAAATTCTTAAATTTCTTATACTCTTTTAAATCTTTTCTCCCCCCTTTTATTTTGAAGGAATATCACTTATTAGTACATCAAGTTTTGGTAACATCTTAAAGGTGTCTATCATAGTCCAATTTTTATTTTGAAATATCCTAAGAAAGTGTTCACTCTAAAAATTAAGACATGTATAATAACTATGTAGTAATTGAATTATGATTTATGCACTAGGCTATGTTTAATTGAAATGATTATAATTTCATAATTGTATTACCATATATTATAAATAAGATTAAATAATCTTAATCACATGTTTGTTTAGAATAAAATTGTTAATGAGATAATTTAAAATAATTTATTCTATATTTATTTTGTCTAAAATTATTTTAAAAATTAATTTAAAAATTTATATTTTTAATTAATATACCCTTACCAATAATAATAAAGAAATTTAATTATGTTTGAATTGCTCTTTAAATATCGTTGCGTTGTGTTGGTAAAGTGTAGACCATGATGATGAAACAAACATATACAAAGTGGATATTGAATTTAGTAACATGAGATGTTATCTTATACTACTAGAGATAATATGAATATTTACAAGTAATCGAGCTCCCTAATCATTAAGACCACTCGACATTTGACTTATCTTATTCCATTTTACCTCTTCTCTCCAACTTTACTCGAAAGTTGAATCAATGATCAATGACTCAGAGCAGTCTAATAACAATTTAAACGATCATGGTAGCATGCAAGAATATATGACAAATTTAGTTTTCATTATTATCTTTTTATATTTTTTTGAGAGTATCCATTCATCATTTATATTAGTCCATCGTTACGTGTGCAATTATCATAAGAATATAATACGAGTTTTATTTAATTTTTGGAATAGAGTTAAAATTTAAAAATTAAAAAAAAATCATAATAAAGCCAAACTTGCAGGAATAAAAAGAGAAAAATAATTGTGACATAACCTCAAGACCGCGATTACCTCATTGCTCTCCATGATTCCATTTACAATAAGAGATATTTTTTATACTACATTATTTATAAATGAGTTAGGTTTGTTACAAAGTAGTATTTGTTTACTGTAGATCGATATAAAATATTGGCATGCATCAGGTATCTCCATTTAGTTCTTTTTATTTAATTTAATTTAATTTTTTGAGCCAAATTAGGTACAATAAGAATGTAGCCATTGATTGGGAATGTGGTGGTCATTGTTCAATTGTTTGTTCTTATAATTAAAATAATGTCTCAAAAGAAAGGGTATTATAATTTCTTTTTATCTCACGCACCCATATATTTATATATAAAAATTAAAATAAATTAAAAAAAGTAGATTCATGTACCTTATAGAGATCTAAAGAAAATTATCATTACTAGTGATCTACAATCATTAAAACAGAAAATTGGTCAGGTTTCATATATATATATATATATATATATATAGACCCACTTTCTTGTCCACACATAATTGAATCAATTCAGTTTCATACTGCAGGGAAGGTACTGAACGTTTGATCACTTGAATGTAATGATGATTGTAAATAGCCAAATACATAATCGATGTATAGTTATATTTTTATATACATGATCATGATAGAGAATGACATTTTTTTTTTCCATGTCCAAATTAAAAGGAAAAAAAATTCACAAACAAAAATGTCAATCGCATTTATAATTTTCAAATGTAATATTACTGCAAGAAAAAGAGTTTTCAGCGACTAAACATAATAATATTGGTCGCTGATAAGGACAACAACGACGAACACCAACCATATTAACATATATTTTATCTTTTTCATAAATTAAATTAATATTTTAGTCAAATGAGAAATTGACAAAACAAAATTCAGGTACAAAAATAAATAGGGTGAATAGACTATACATGGTTGAAAATAAAATTAAAATTTAATACACTGATAATATATATAAAATTATGTTAAGATCATAATACTTTATTAAATTAAAAATAATTATATTTAATATACATATTTTATTAGTAAAATATCATAATCTTAATACCACAGCCAAATACGTAAAATTTTAATTCACATGAATTACCTTTAATTTTGTTACCTTTTGCGTTGGGACGTTCACGATAAAATTGAAAGACTCAATTCTGTACAGTATTAAGCTTCAAATTGTGATTTAGTTTTTCCAGGAGGAATAGGCAGTACTAATTATTACATGCAAGTTGTCGACATGTCGGCGAAGAAAATGGAAGAGGCCATGCATTAATGAGCAGTGAATGAAAATGATACACACACATACCACATCACAAAAATTGGAGTACTGTATATGGTTAATCTGTCCTGTTGTCAAAGTAGTATTTCTTAACGAGTCTATAACATATGAAAAAAAGAAATGATATTTTTATAAGATTTTTTAATATAAATTATTATTATAGATTTGTAATGACGGTCAAAATCGTTATTATAAATTTATAGCGATATTTTTTGTGTAAAAATATTAAAAAAATTATATAAAAATATCAGTTTCTTATAAAAAAATCTATACGGATATGATAATTAGATATAAAAATTGGATATGAGAATTTTATAATTTTATTTATTTATATTTTTATTCTTAACATTCATGTCTAATTATCATAAGAGCTCATCAATGATTTCCATACAGATAGTTTTACTGTTTATACACTTATACACGTACATATTGATGGCTAAATTTTCTAATAATTGAAGCAAACAGTGGAAAGAAATAAAAGGGTTTCATGAGATATGCTATAGTTGAACTTGCTCAATTATGAAACCCGATAGAAACTATTAAACTAATAGGATTCCGGATCGAAGAATATATAGATACTTGCCTACCTATCAATTTTATAAAGATAGCTCATAGCACTCTCATTTGATCGAGTAATTTACGAGATTTTAAAATTAAAATTGTGATGTGAATTTATTTAATTTTAAAATAATAGTTTTATATTTGATAATATTTTTTAGCTCACAATATTTATTAATGCATTAATTAAAATCAGATTTTTTAATGAATTTTAAAATTTAAAATTTCATAAATATTGACTAAGAAAAAAATTTAAAAGAAACTCTTTTTATAAAAAGAGTATAATTTATAAATATGAAAATCAAAGTTAGGTAGGTTAGGTTAGGTAGCTAGCTAGCCCACGGCCACAGGGATTGTTAAGCTGGGACTGAGCTTATTTATTCTGTTGAACGTACCAAAATAAGGAAGAATTCATGACAAAATGTACTGCACATAGACTTTACATATGCTGAGCCTATAGAAATACGCAACTCATCTCCCCCAATTCGAGTAAAATTTTCGTATCTCTAGAAAATTAAGTAAATACTCATTATAACAAAAATGTCATCGCTGGTATAAATATCTCGCCCCCCTTGCGCCTCTCAATAAGGAGAAATTATTCCCTGTCCCAAGAGCATTGTTACAGTATGCTCCACCCTCTCACATGAGAGTGGGGTCCACACATGATGTGACCCGTGTGGACCCCCCTCATGTGAGAGGGTGGAGCATTGCTCCAGGGGCATACAATAATGTTTCCTCAATAAGGCATGCATCCCATATTATTGATTACCATATTATTGATTAAGATTGGAATACTACAATTTTTATATTTTGTGCGACAAGAGAAATAATAGGTAATTAGAAATTAGCTCAATATTAGCTTAAAAATGTTACTCCAAATAAAAGTGGCTGAAAAATAATCTCCAAAAGGAGTAATGAATAATTAATAGATGGATAAATAATTAAAAAATGCACATGTATAATTGTTTTAACGAAATAAAAATGTTCTTGCAATGGCACTCATTAGCTTAACTAAAACTAATTATGCAGATAACTATTAAGGTTGCAGGCTCTCCCATGAACCCAAAAAAGGGAAAAAAAGATTAATTATGCAGATGAGTTCATTGTATGGACTTGAGCATTAACTTCAATCGTGAAATTTGCAAAGTAAAAATACCTATTGAACCAACTGCTTCCTACATTCAGTTACTATCTTACTAACTAGTTTTAAAATAGACGGAAAAAAAAATAGACGAAAAACTTATGTTTTTTATTTAATTTTTTTGTTATTGAGTTTTTTAATGAATAAAAAAGAAAAAAAATGGATAAAAAATTTAACCATTTTTTATGCCAAAGTTTTCTATCTAAAAATAAATGAAAAACTAAATAACATAACATCTTTTATAATCCTTACTATACTCTCTAGTTTATAAATATAATAAAACTAATTTAACTTAAATTTGAAACTTAATTTTTTTTTCCCTTTTCTTTTTAAACTCGGTAACAAACCTGAAAGAAAATTTACTAATTTTCTATTCTTTTACTTTCCTTTAAAAATTAATTTTTTCATTCTTCTTTATTCTTCCGTCCTAAACTGAGAAACAAAGTATATATATATATATATATATATATATATATATATATATATATATATATATATATATATTCTTCATTTTTATTGACATTTTATTATTATTCTTATAGGCCGGATCTCATAGTGGAGTAATTATTTAATAGTTTTAAAAAATGTAACGTGATGTCTTAGATTAATGAAATTTTTTCATTTCAGTGAGCCTATAATTGCAAATAATGGAATACCACTAAAATAAAAAAAAATCATTAATATGAGATATTACGTAATATTACTTCGGACCACCGAATAATTTTTCAATATGCATAGTCCTTTAAATATTTTAATATTAATTGCCGCTATTTATTACACTTGTGAGTTGTGGCTTTTGCTTTCCCTTCATTTCCCATTCGCTCATGCTCTTTGCCTTCCCTTTTCCCTCCCTCTCTCTCTCTCTCTGTCATAATCTTTGTTTCCTTTAGTTTACTGTAGGTGCAATGTTACCTCTGCCTCTTGTCTCCTGCAATAATATTATCTAGCTAGCTAGCTAGGGTTTCCTTCTTGAATTAATCCTCCCATCCAATTACATGACTTTAATTTCTTTTTCTTTGTCTTCATTCACATCCGAATTCAAGGAAACCAAGGAATTAAGTTATCAAATTTCACACATGTTTAGCCTTGGGAAAATCAAACAACATTTGCTCCAAGGATCTTCAACTAGCTAGGGGAAATTAAGGTATACTTTATATAGTTATATTATACATATGTCTATATATATCATTCCTTTCCTTTTCTCTTTAATTCTTCCATTTTCTTTAACTTTTACTTGTTTTTTTTCTGGGTGGCGTGGGGTGGGGTGGGGGGTGATCAGATAGTAAGAAACTAACATAAATCATGAAAAAAAATATTTGTGATCGAAGAAATCTAGATCGAAGAAACTAACAACCTTTTTTTACTTATTTTATTGACCTTCTATAATTCATTAATTTTATCCTCTTAATTATATAGATGTGGTTGTAGGGTAATTAAGTTAATGAAATACGGTAGGCTGCCGGCTTGATCCAAGTTTTCCCTTTATAGATATGAAAAGAAAAATGAAGATTTTCTTTCAAGTTATAATTGTAACAATAACTTGAAAGAAATTAAAGATCCTATGGTGGAATTTATTGATTTACATTATGACTTAATTCAAGATAATCACAATATTAATTTGGTTTATTCTTTATTGATCTTTTTCTGTAAGTAGTACGCACGTAACTTTCTTTGTGGGTTTTTAGTCTTTGGGAATTCTTATGTATTCAAATTATACGGTTTGATTTTGGACAAAAGACACATTGTATATATGTGACTGTTCACATCATATATATATATATATATATACACACACACACATACGGGTTTGATGTCTGACAAACAAATTAAAAGATAATTGTTTCGGTCTGCCAAACTCTCTGACTTATAATGTGCTTAATTGACCAAGTTTGCATGATCTTTTAATATGTTTTATGTAAATTTTGTCATCCTCGGGAAAATGTGCTAATTTCTGATAAACTTTTAATTAAAAGACCAAGAGGCAAGAATCAACTAAACAAAATGGAAAATATTCAAAATAAAATGATGATGGTTTCTGGCTAGTCATAACTTATGTGACAAAAGATATAAACATATATGATGCAAATTTTAGAGAAATAGGTCACACATTGAAAACTTACGATTTTACTGCACATAATCAATGACCTTAATTAAACTTTGCCGAATGCTACAACGCCCGAATTTCTTGTGCCCAAATTATGAGAAAATATTTTGCTAGTAGTATATAATTACAGTACAACACTTCAAAGTATTTTCGAGCAATTTTTTCTTTCAATTTTTGCATGTACTGAATGTGTACAATTTTTCTCCTAGAATTTCACTCCTACTTTCAAATTCTTTCACTTCTATATATTTTAGCATGTATTTAAAGTTTCTTTAAAACTCATGGTGCATTGTTTGTAACAATAAATAGCTAGAACATGAATAATTATTGGCTCATTATGCAAGTATATATATCTAGTCTCATGACATCCTAATTAATTTCTATGAATTTGATATGAACAATACAAATTAGAAAAATCAACCAATGATGATGATTTCTTTAACAAAATGAATATATTATTGCAGTGAAATATATACATCTATATATATTATTGCAGTGAAGATACATATATGGCTTCTTCTTCTTCCAGCAGCTATTCGAATTCCCCGTGTGCAGCCTGCAAGTTCCTAAGGAGAAAATGCTTGTCAGGTTGCATATTTGCGCCATATTTCCCTCCCGAGGAGCCACAAAAATTCGCCAATGTGCACAAAATATTTGGCGCAAGCAATGTAAGTAAACTCTTAAATGACATCCTTCCTCATCAAAGAGAAGATGCTGTTAATTCCCTTGCTTATGAAGCCGAGGCGCGGATGAAAGATCCGGTATATGGTTGTGTTGGAGCAATTTCAGTTCTCCAGCGGCAAGTTGTTCGGCTCCAAAAGGAATTAGACGCTACAAATGCGGATCTAATGCGCTATACAAGCAATGGATTTGTACCTGCACCTGGTCAGGTGATGAATGTGACTCCTATGGTGGGAAGAAGGTTGATTGGTAGTCACGGATCAGGTGGAGGCTCTTTTAGTCATAATTCTGGTTTGGCTTTTCCTTACAACAACTATCAATGGAATTATAGTCCTCCAGGAGATGGTCGTGATGGAGACAGAAATGATAGCATGCAAGGCTGAGGGTGAAGTTGACATTTTTGGGTAGTTGAGTAAGTTCAATATAGAAATAGATGGTGTATTTTGCGTGTTTGGATTGCCACTTTAATAATATTAAATAATGTCAAGTTGCAATGTAATTCTGGTTATGCAACGAACTTTTTTCTATATTGGACTTTCCAACTTCATTTAATTGTGATTCGTCAACTAAATCAGCTTTTAATGATATGAGCCAGAATAAAAGAGGAGGGTTATCTCGAAGTCGTCTACAGAATATTAACTCTCTTATGAAAATTGAGAATGAACCCCAAGAAGCAAGACTAAGAGAGAAATTAAGAGGAGGCACTATATATGTAAGATTGTCTGTGCATTTTTATCAAGAGAGGACCACCTATATATCCAGCTAGGGTTTGAGGGCTGCTATATATATCATGCTTTTATATTGTGTGACGGTATATAAATATATATGTACAAATTTAAAGGTAAATCAGTCAAGAGTTTTTAGTACACATATATATAAGGGGTGAAATAAAAGGTAACATTAGATAAGTAATATACATGGCTTTTCTTAGGGTTTATATGGTTGGCCATATCTCTGGAGGCATATATATGTTCTGTTAGCTAGAAAATACTGTTACGCCATTTGGAAGGCATCACATCACAACTCGATTTCAGAACTTTTTAAAGCTTTTTTCTAATAATTTTAATTATTCATCAGATGAAGGTACTAATATTAAAATATTGCTTTCGAAATAAATTAAGTAATTGTTTGATCTTTAATCATAAAGCAATTATATGGATATCGATCCCTTATACTTTCAGAATCATCCCTTAAGAAAAAATTGTTTTTGAAATTATATATTGGTACGTAGCCAGTTTTGGACTACTACACCACTTAAAATTGGAGTATTTTTCTCTGTAAACAAACTGACATTATAATATTTTTGTGATAGTGGAGAGTTAGGGTCATCAACTGACTATATATATATATATACATACTTACTACTAATATTATTTATACATTTTGACAAAAAATAGTCCTATTAATTGCCAGATTTTATCATTTGATTGTTTCTACTTAAGGAAATTTCTCTTTTCTATATTCTTACTTTAAAGAATATAGGTAGCAGTAGTTCCAGTATATATATATATAGTTTGAATGGAGTAGATGTGAAAACATTAATACAAAACATGTTCTTTTGAGACATTTATTGATCAACTTTTCCAAACATACACGTATATAGCTAGTAAGTATGCATGAGTTACAAGATGTCTACAGAAGGAAAATTGGCCTCTGATTTTCAGAAACCTTGTGCTAGCCCAGCTGCTGCATAAATTTTCAAGTATTCATTGATTTTTGTTCTCCTGAGAATTTATTTATTTTGTTTTTAAAACTCAAGGACTGATCCAAGCAACATAATGATAATTTTTGCTTTTCCATTTTATTTTATTTCCCGTACCATGTTCAACTGCACGCTTGTGATCGCTGCATCTTCATAATATACTGCTACTTTATCATTCTCATTAATTGTCTAACACAGTGCCCTTGTTGGACATATTTACCTATATTCTTGTACGTAACATCCACAAGATATATCCAAATGAATTTTTGAATCAAAATAACTATTAATCGTGTATATATCATTCAATAGATTTTTCAACCCCATCTATCTCTGGATCCCTCTTATCCTTAAATATTTGTAAGTTCAAAATTCCTAGATATTACCTTGGGGTATGTTTGATTATTTGGCAAACACAACATTTACCTAAAAAGTCATAACCGAAAATAATATTATTAGTAACTTAATTTGTTATATATTAACAATTTTTTTTTACGTATTTTAATATGAGACTAAAGTGTTACAACTTCACTAAGAAAAACATCGACCGTTAATTAACATTTGAGAGGTCATGAACTTAACATTTGAGAGGTTAATCAACTTGTCGAAATTTTACAATTTCGTTCATGAACTTAACATTTGAGAGGTCACATGACAAAAAAATATCGACCGTTAATTAACTACAATTTGTAAATGGTCGAAAGTATTCAGAATTCGTGGTGTAATCTTGTACCGGTTCCTCTCACAAATAGCTTTTGAAAGTTATCCAAATAAGTTTGTACATAAGCATTGTCGGATGCAACAGTTCGAGAATGGGACTTTACAGCATAAACTCCGTCCCCACAATAAACGTACTATCTTGGCTTTAATAATTAAATTAATTATTTTTAAAACTGATAAATTTTAAAAATATTTAAGATATATATCAGAGAGATTTTGATCAATAATAAATTATAAAAAAATTATTATCAATGTCAAGTTTTGTAATTTAAAATTTTTATATAATTTTTTTTAATTATTTACTTTAAAAAGGGTTAATTTAACCACTAAAATCGAAGTAAGACGTTTATTATAAAATAGAGGGAATATATAGCAAGCAAAAATATAAGTATGTATCAATATATATGTACAATTATATCAATTAATCAATAGTAATATATAATAATGCGAGACGATCTCGAGAGTCCATTTCGTTAGTCAAGAGTCAATTTATCGAGTTTGGCTTGAACTATTTCTTTTCTTGCTTTTCCATCTTCTCAAATATCCCAATTTGGATTATAAGGTTGAATGGTCGTTTTTTCCCAAATTTTCAATTAATTAGCATTAAAAACTTCTCAAATTAGACCAATGTATATTCATAATTATCTTTTCATATTCTCTTTGATTAAGAATTCTAAGCGCATGTATATTTTGAACAACCATTTATCTCTATATTGTTATAAATGAGTTGTCATCATTTGATAATATCAATATCCATTATCATAAAAAAAAAATTACAAAAATTCAAAAGAAGAAGATCAGATCTAAAGAGGGGAGAAAGAAAAAGAAAAGAAAAGCGAAAAAGGAGAACAGACGCCACTGTAAAAAAAAATATTGCATCATTAAAAGTCAATCTTTTGCTTACCGATTGACTTTGTCATTAATTGTCGGTATTTGATAAGGTTCGAAAATTGAGAATATGACGCTGCGGCTTCATATTTGTTATGGGTAAAATTGGAGTGCTTCACATCTGGTTATGGTTATGGGTAAATTTGGAGTCTTGAAATTGGAATTGGTGAGAAAGATATGGGCGATAATGGTAAAAAATTTGGGATCTTAAGAGGAAGAGAAATGAAGAGTTGATGACTTGGTTGAATAAAGCACATAAATGAGTGGTCATGTATTTATTAATAATGGAGTAACAGGTGGTGATTAAGGTATCACGTAAAGGCCCAACAAGATAATAAGTTTAACTCACTTTTTCCTTTGTCTGTTATCAAATTTTTATTCTTTTTTTTGAGCGTACGTATTCACAAGATAATATAACTTTCTCTTAGCTACTACTATATTTTTTTTGTTATACTTCTTAGTTGCAAGTTTCCTTCTAAGTTGTATTGACCATCTGAGTTAACTCATCAATTAAAATAAGTTAACTCATTTTAATTGATAAGTTAACTCGAATGATATTATTATATTTAATGTGGTATAATAACTATAATTAATTTCATTTGAGTTATAAATGGAGAATAAAAAAAAACTTCTAAAAATATTAAAAATTATATATAATTTTACTTACTCAAATTGTGGACATAAAAATATGAAAAGTTACTTCTGATAATTAATTTATAATTTTTAATCACATAATATTAAAAGTAATTTTTTTTTAATTATAACAGAATATGTTAAACCAATTTATTAATATTATATATGTATTATGTTAATTAAAAATAATAAATATATATTAATAAAAAAATATTAAATAATTATGATAAGGTTTATACAAACTAACCCGTACTATCAAACTTGTTTAATATGCAATGGCCACTGTAGCCTTTTTCAATTAATAGTGGCAGCCCCACGTATAAAAGGTAACGAGAGCTAATTAAGCAAGCTAGGATTAATTAAAATTACGCTCAGATATTGTATATTTAATTATTATTTTGAAATATGATTGTATTCTAAATATTTCTTGTCTATTAGCAATTGTTCTGATTTACCTTATTCGTAATATAAAATCTGTTACATTTTAAAAGATTATTATTCGTACAAACTTGCAACCCATGCGAGGTACATGCTATTTTTTTATTTATATATTTCTTTTACGTGGTGCAATATATTTTTCTCTTTTTTTTTTCTTTTCTTGACGATTTTGATTCATTTCAATTTAAATTTGTTGTTTTTAATATTTATCTAGTAATTTTTTGATCAATCAAATTCTAGGATCCTTTTTATATTATTAATATATATATATATATATATATATATATATATATATATATATATATATATATAGAGAGAGAGAGAGAGAGAGAGAGAGAGAGAGAGAGAGAGAAGGTGATTTAATGCATGTCTTAATAAAATTTAGTTAAGGCTATTTAGTAAAATGATATAGTTTTATAATAAAATTATAATTATTTTTTTTTACATAAAACTTAAAAATAAAAAAATAAAAATTACATGGTTTTACTAAAATTTTATTAAATAACCTTAACTAAACTTAAAATCTAATTAAGACATCTTAAATTATCTTAATCAAGTTTGGAGCTTGACTAAAGCTACCCATTAATGTTCTATTTCTCTCCCAGTGAGGGGGAAAAAACAAGAAGCACGCGCACGACAACAGTCAGAGTGACTAAAAGGTTGTTTGGAACTAAAGTCCCTTCAGATTTGATCACTAAACTGTACAATTATTTCATTCCATTCCATTCAGTTTCTTTTCTTTTGTTTGGTTCAGTCAGCCATTCGCGAATGGGTCACATCAGCTCTCCTATTTATTGGGTCCAGTAACCGACCATAATCCCCGTCAAGTTCGGGTGACCCATCACTACAGTAGTGAGCCCAATCAATCAACATTATATTACTAGTACCCATTTGTAATTTGATCGATTTTGAGAGATTGGATAAGTTCACTTCAATTAATAAATGATCAATTTTTGATGGAGTAATGTTATGAGTTTTAAATGACATGATATTGAATATTTTAATAATAATTCATGACATTGATAATTATATTAGACTTACTCAATTAATATTTTGATGAGACATTATTTGAGATCAAAATTTTAATACTCCTGATATGAAAAAAAGTTCAAACGACAAACTTAACTCTTTAGTTTAATTAATATAATAGACTCATCTAAATTTATATAGAGGTCGAAAGTTTCGAATTTTTTATTCCATAAAGTAACAAAGCGTGGATGTAAATCGAAAACAGTAAGTTATTCCCTCCCCTATCTAAATCCCTATCTATCAGACCATGATAAACTATTGTTATAGATTAAAACATTTATAAAAAAAAACTCTCATCGAAAACATGAGTTTAATTATTCTTTACATAAGATGTGTAATTTTATTTTTTTTATGTGAGACTAATATTTCTTCTTGTATGAATTTGTAATTTAACTCGAGGAAAAAAAAAAACTTAGATCACGGGAAAGAAGGAACAAGATGAATTCTAACACATTCTACTTTCCTTATTCACCGGCTTTTCTTTTACTTTGGAAAACGATCTCCAGTTTTGTTTGATACACTCCTCCTAGGTCTCACTTCCTATGATATGGTAGCCCATTAGAAACATAGGATTTCACTACCCGTGATATCCATATTGAATGCAATATCCATATTGCCCTTGTACTTGTTTGTTTGTTTTCTCTAGAATTTTATTTTCTCGTAATTTGGGAGTAGATCTTTCGATTTTTCTCTTTTCATATGAGAGTTAGTTTTCTCATTTTGAGAGTTTAGATTCTTTTTATATGCTAATTAAATGCGGCATATTTTTGACATTTATTTTTTGATTATTTTATTTTTTTGCTTATAGCATGAAAGTTTATAATTTGAATTTTATTTTTAGATATAATAAATATCTCCTCAATAATATATTTCTTATTGAATAAATTAACATTGTTTCGTCGAAAAAAGAATTATAAAATCCAATGAGACTCGTTACGAATTAAAATTAGGTGGAAGAAATCCAAAAGCCTCCATATGAACTGCCAACTGTGTGAGATTTGTTGAATTGGGCCGCTATAATTGAAACCCACGGAAACGCCAATGCCAAATAGACCAAATATAGGCCCAAGTTGAAAATTATAATTAGAAACACCAGTTTGTCTGAAGCTACAAAAGGGCTGGCCTGTGATAAAAAGACAAATGACCCCGGAATGAATGGGTCACTTGGTTGTGTTGATGACGTCATAAATATATATTATTATCAATTAATAAAATTTTAAGTAAAGGGTTTTTTTAATAACTTAAACGTAATAAAGTTGTGGTTTAGTCATCTTTTTTTTAATAACTTAAACATGCTAAAGTTGTGGTCCAATATGACTAAAACATAGTTATAAAGCACATTATGTGAGAAATTAGATAGTAGTATTAATTGATGATACATTACAAATTAGCTTGTGCATTTAAAATCTTCTTTTTCAGTTCCACCTTAATGAGAAGATTTTAAAACAATTTAAAATTATGTGTAAATAATTATGTGTAAATAATTTAAAATTGTCTTAGTCAACTCAATCTAATAATTTTTTTTGACACTGCCTCTGCTTTTAACTATATATATATATATATATATATATATATATATATATATATATATATATATATATAACCACTTGAAAACTACTATCAAAGGAGTTTTTTATGTTCAAGTTCATCTTGGGGTTAGTTGGAATACTGGGCATTGGCATTTAGCCTAAATTAAGGCTCATTAAACACTCAAAAATCCAACCCAAATGGAAGAAAGCACCAAAAGAAAACCCACATAACTGAAAAACAAGAGAGACATATGTGGCAGCTCAAGCTTGAAACTTGTTATTCATGCAAGGCCTAAGATACCATGTCACCACCCCCAGGTGTCACCACCACGGATTCACCCTCCTCTTTATAACTCCACCCCCATCAACTCTCCCCATCACTTCACTCTAAAATTCATTCATTCGTTTCCTCATACCAAAACTCATCATCATCATCAATGGCTGTCCGTTCGCCAGCTCGCCAACAGATCCAAGTTCAGCCACAACAGTACAGCCGCGATGATGCAGGCGAGTACCAGAGTAGCAAAAGTGGGCCATCAGCATCCCAAATCCTAGCTGTTGTTGCCCTCCTTCCAGTTGGCGGAACCCTTCTCGCCCTTGCCGGCATCACCTTCATTGGCTCCTTGATCGGCCTCGTCGTCACTACCCCGCTTTTCGTCATCTGCAGCCCGGTTATTGTCCCCGCCGTTGCCACCATCGGCTTTGCCGTCACCGGATTCCTTAGCTCCGGGACTTTCGGGCTCACCGGACTTTCTTCACTCTCTTGGTTGCTCAATTTCTTCCGACAGACGACGGAGTCCATACCCGAGCAGATGGAACAGGCAATGAAGCGGGCCCAGGAGCTCGCTGCTTATGCGGGTCAGAAGACCAAGGATGTGGGCCGTACGATCCTGAGCACGGACCAGTAAACGGGAAGGGAGGGTGGAAGAACTGGAAATAGCAGGCCTAGACGAGGAAGGCCATATGTGGGCCTTGAAATAGTGTGGGCTATCAATGACTTGTTTTGCTTAGTGTCTTGGATTTTCTGGCTGTGTAATTTTGTGTTTAATTTGGCGCCTGTTGTATTTTGGAGTTAATTGTGTTTTTAATTTGGTGTCTATTGTATTTTGGAGTTAATTGTTGTGCCCACCCCTGTTTAATAATCTGTATTTGGTTGTGTTGATACAAGTGAGTTTCTATAGAAATGCATTGGCAGCACAATTACGTTGCGTTTGGAAGTAATGAAGAAGATGATATTCATTGAAAAACGTTGGACATAAACAACTAGAAGTCATGAAAGAAGATGATTCATTGAAAAATGTTGGACATAAAAACTAAATTTGAGGGGTATATATGAAATAAATTTTTATATTTGATGTTCGTAATTTTTTATTTTTTTTAACGAATGGAATATAAAAGAGGATATTTAAATACATAAATATCAAGACAGATTTGGTAAAATTTACTTAAATATCAGAATGCCATTCATCCTAATTCTTAGCTCTAGAGTACTTTTTCTTCCAAACTCAATTTGGTATGACTAAAAAATATGGGCTGGTTGTAGGCCTCGACCTTCAGAATCCAGGGTTTCAGGCTTGGAATGGTTAGGTATCCAGAATGTGAGAACTGAAGAAGCTGCAGCAGCAAACATGATCCTCCGAGGTGCCCATTTCAAGCATGATACCACTCCTATGTTGCTGTCCCAGGATCCCACCTGTGTATGGATCATTAAGTTGAGCACAGGTAAAAAATAAAATAAAAATAGAATCACATAACAAACATCTATTTGTTTACACCCAAATCCCAAAATTTTTAGTTTTGGGTTAGAAATTTTAGACCAAGTACTTGCATCAATTAACTAGACATAACAAGAGCACTAGACTTGACTGATAGCGTTCAGACAAAGGTAAGGCGGAAAATTACGGTTGAATATGTGTTTAACGGCTATACACGCACATTCCTAAAAATCAAAAAACACGACGTTCAGTTAACTAGCATACTAGCCGACTTGGCCGAGTGACGTGACAATTAAGCCAAATATTTGAGCGACCAAGTGAAGACCTACGTTGCCTTTAATTCAATTCAGTATAGTGGATATGTCACGTTCAAGTTCTTAATGTACTAGCAAAAAGTGGATTAGTGAGCCGAATTTCAAGTAGAACGTGACTTTTCAAAAATACAAAGATCAATATTAATCTTACAATTTGGAACGGAGGAAGTACTACACTTTGTAATTTCCTTTTCCTTCCTAGTTGCAAATATATTATTCATTACTGGTATATTATTTTAGTGACTTGACGTCAACTTTCCAACTGACATCTAATAGCCAAAAGCACCAAAAATCATATTTAAAGGGGATAAGAAACTGAATTAATCTAAGAGGACGGAATTCAAGTCATGAAGGCTTTCAACGTATAAGTCAACTGGGAGTCCTACACACATATATCATATATACAAAACTTGAGCACAAGAACAATAATCACTTAACAGACCCTAAAAAGGCATTCTCACATTTTTTTTTTGGTGCATGCGCATTCTTACATGCTACTCTGTAAAATACGAAGAAGCCAAATAGCTAGTCAGCAAAGTTCCTGGGTAATAACACTGGATAGTCTTTGCCTTTATTAGCTAGAGGGTATATGTTTTTAAGGTTAAGGAAGGCTGGACTCTTGTCTAACCTACATTTGTACCCGCGTGATGAAACCTGTATCGCTATGGTGGCAGGTAAAGATTGGATTACTAATAATTTATTAAAACCTGTATAACACGAACGGTTTTTTTATTTTATTTTATTTCTTGTGTGTGTGGCATGTATTGGCAGAAGGTGCCAGTAACTTAGTAAGAAAAGATTCCATCAAAAACATGATTGAAAGAGATAGTACCTTACTGCCTGTGGTGATGCTCCAAGCATGTAAAGTTCCATCCCCCGAACCTTTAAAATGGAGATGAACAAACCTCAGTTTTTTTGTTGTCAACAGGATAAGCAATGTCACAATAGCTTTCGAATTAGTAAATGGTGGAGAATGTTTGAAACTGAAGCTACAATTATGAAAGAAGCTTCTGGAGTGAAAATAAGTGGAGAATGTTTGAAACTGAAGCTACAATTATGAAAGAAGCTTCTGGACTGAAAATAGGTTAACGAAAAAACTAGGCTAACTAGGGCCAAAAGATAAAAATAATGATTTGTCTGTTGAAAACTGTTCACTATTCACATAGTAGATTCATGAGTTGAGCTTGAAAAGGGGTAATGAAGTGATCAGGGGTAATGACATGGTGGTTGTCTAATAATATTTCATCAAAATATATTACAACTTACAAGTACAGTTTTAGTCTATTAGACCATCTAATGAACTGCATTTCTAATGAAATGGACTTATCCCAGTTAAGGAATCAATTATTATCATAAATTCAATGTCAACTATGTGTCTATTTTTATTGAGAGAAGTTAACCTCTCCGTACTTGCTGGGATATTATAACTAATGTTACAATCAGCCCATGAAGCCAGTCTGCATCTTGGATAAATGACAAATCTATTTAGAGAAAACACTCCCAACAAAGATCACAGTTAAAGAGTAATCAAAACTTTGTTTAAGATGAACAGTACCTTATAGTAGAGAGAACAAACAGATATTAAAGAGTGAGTTTCAAAAATACTACCCAAATAATGGCTCAAGCATAATTGTGAAACTTTTTATGCAAATTTATGAAAGTCAAATTAGAGGAGAAAGTATGAAAGAAGATCCAAATTTACCTTTATGGTTGGCTTAAATACAATACTAGTGAACCCATAAAATTATGAAAAAATACGGGGTAGTATAGTCTTTTTCCCACATCATACTTTTCACTTTTGTACTTAAACCAATTCTTTTGAGGACAAATATTTTTTTGTTACTTGTCGCAGGGATTATAAGGAATTGTGACGGATAATGAAAAATAAAACCAACATAAACTTCATACTACTCTTTATTGTCAGTAAAGTAATAGCTACCTGAAACCACGTATTGACCGTCTGGGGTAAATGTTGCCTCTGTTTCTGTATCTGGAGATGGGTCCAAACTGAAACCACCCCGCTGAAACCATGAATATTTTACATTTATTAACTTTAGATCTATATCCCAGAGATCGAAGTGCATCCAAAAAACAATATAAACAAAGAGTATGTCTTCATATTGAAATAATCAAACCTTCTCCCCGCAATATGCATCAAGAATATATGTGTTATTCTTTCTGGTGGTCAGAAGCATTGATTTACCATCATTGCTAAATTTAATATCACAGACCTCAGCCATGTCTCCACCAACTAAAAATGTCTCAAATGGTCCCTGCAAATGGTAAGTAGAATCAAAGTCAGACCCGAAATAGTGCCAAAGCATTTAGTGTGTTTTAAAGGTAAGAACCTTGTCATATGATCGTGAATCAAACAATTTAATAGCGCCACCTTCCATTGCTACAGCAAAGACAAGTCCTTGTTGGTCATAAGCAACTGCAGGCCTACCTCGCAGCCGCAAAACTCCCTGTAAACTACATCAGTAAGCATAAATCATAATCATGTATCTGCTTTCAGAAGACACAAGAACTTGTTAGGATTAAAAAATTGCCCAAACTAACTTTTAAATTTTTTTTGCCCAAACTATAAGTCTTTGTTTACCGTTCATTTCAGTTTAGTAATTATTTGCACAGTTATGATAATGGGTACAATAAATGCTGCCTATTTTGAACTTTTATCAGTCCACTAAATATATATCAATCAATTTCAAATTCTTCTTCAAACTGATATACAGAAAAGGTAAAAAGAGTTCCACCCAAACTCACCAAGAGCAAAGAAATGCTCAGTCCATTCAAATCCTAAAAACCACATATGTTTTCAATTAATGTTCTCATCTACCATTTTCAGTTACAGTGTCTAAATCTAAGAATATCAGAGCTTAGCTTAATATTTCGCAGCCTATAATTGCACTTGATTTGTGAGAAACTGTTAACCACTAACCTGGCAGGCATTCACACGAAGATCCCATATTCTGACACTGTGGTCAAGTGAACCAGACATGAAGCTGTCATTAACTGGAGACATACAAAGGGACACAACCCTACAGTAAAAAAAAAATTTGTCAACCACTTAATGAACGAGATCTTTTATTAACAATATCTGCCATATTATTCAGCACCCTGAGCTCAAAAATCAGATAGAAAAAAGAAGTGAAAAGGAATCATCAAAGGCACACCATGCTTTGATTCCGAACTCCAAAAACTTGCAAATTTGTTATAGAGAGTATTAAAATGTTGAAGGTACGTCCACTCAAAGTGAAGGAGTATATTTTGTGGGAAGTACATAGATAAATGACACCACCAATTATGGAGCTATTTTCATGTACGAGCATCTGTCTATGTCTTCTATATGGTTAATGTTGGTGAAGTAACACTTCCTCCCTACCATAGGGGAGGATCAAAAGCCATAGCTGGGCTTTTGATTTTTTTTCTTCATATATATATATATATATATATATATATATATATATATATATATATATATATATATATTATTTCCACACAAAAAAAATAAGATTATAATGTTTGAATCTTAAATATTTTAGTTTATTTGGTTCAATGAATGATTTTAAGAATCACTGGAGATTGAAATCAATTACTTAGCTTATATTTAGAACTCCCAAACAATCATTTTCCTTAAATTAACAATCATATTTATTTCCTTGTAATATATATCTATGTATGTAATATTTTCAATTGAAAATCATTTGGACATAATCTAATGCAATATTGATGAATAGTAATATGCAACATGTATTCAATACTAATAAACAATAACACTATATATATATTCTTTTTTTTCCTTTTTTTGGAACATATTTTACATATTGCTGATGAATTATTTGATACAATTACACATGATAATATTTAATATTTTTTCAAAGGAAAATGATTTATATGTCGCCTAATTTTTTGTCGAATATGGATTGCGACTAACGTGAAACTGTACGGGATAAAATAGAATTATAATATGTGGATCCCTTCTTTACATTGACATGAGTTGTCGCCATATATAGCAACAATCTTTTTCAAGAAAGAAAACATAACATATATATATGTTTAAACCTTTCACATTAATTACTTTTTCTTAAGAGAAATTATGTTGCCATAGCTGAACAAATTTCTTGGATACGCTCCTGCTACCAGAACTTCTCAACAAAATGTGCATATCCATCTAAATAAACATCTTATTAGTAAAAGTAAGAGATTCAAACCTCTCCTTGTGCCCTTTAAAGTAACGAAGGCACCGATTGTCATACATAGATAGATACCACAAGGATTCTGGAAATGAAAGAAAATTGTTTGTAATTGCTAATGTCAATGAATCAACGTAGCTGGAGTAAACAACTTTACAATGAGATGCTTACCCCCAGTTGAATCCAAATTATATCTTGAGGAGCATATAACAGAACTTGGGTGATGGGTAAAGCATATCTCATCAGCACCATGATTCTTATGATATGTGGTTTTTAGCAACCTGAAACTCACAGAAAATTTGTTACGGGAAAAGTTGTATATAGTTAAGTATCAAACACTCAGATTCTCTCACAGGCTGCATCCTCAGCCTCTGCAAGTCCCATGCTCAGAAAACTAGCTAGACAGATTGCCTATCCAATTCAATCATTCTCACTAAATATGAACATCATCATCCAATGCAAGATCCCTAATATACTATCTTCTAGTATTTCAATAAGATCACTCACTTGGCATTTGCAATGTCATATAGGCGCACAGAGTCATCCTCACTAGCTGTTACCAATAAATCCGCAGAGCGATGAAAATCAAGTGAATTTATCTTTCCAACCTGAGAAGATTATTGCCATAATAAGAAGCAAGGTTCACAATTCAATATATACAATTATAAAAAATTTAAACAAAAAAATATAAATACTTGGATTTCTTCAAATGTCAGACTTGTCGATGACAACTACTATTATATACTCCCTCTGTCGCATAAATATTGCAACACATCCCTTTTTAGGAACTCCCAAAAGAATTGCAACATTTCCTTTCTAAATAACTTTTGTGGAGTTAAATGACTAGTTTACCCATAATCATATCAACTTTATCATTTTAATATATTGTGGGTCCCTCCAGTAACTAAAGATTCTGTGGCTCACATTCTTGGAACACTTTCAACCACACACATTATAGGGATCAATTAGGAAATCAAAATGAGATTTTGAAAGTTTCTTAAAATTTATGCAAAAAGGCTTGTTTCGATAATTATGGGACGGAGGGAGTATGAAAGAAAATCCAAATAGACACAGCGAACATCAGACAACTGCATTTCACCGTTTTCTAACTCTGTTGAAATTACCTAAATACAATTTTGATTACATGGTGCATCCCTTAAAACTCAGATTAACAAAAGTAAAGTTCTTTGTTCAGAGGGATAATCTGCAAATATCATTTGTTACAGGGACTAGTAGTTCAAAACATGTCAAGCTAAATCAGCTAATTATCCTACCTAAATCATCACACTATCTTCTCTCTGTTCTGCTTCTTTTTGCAGTTTTTCGTCCTCTCTCAATAGCTGAAGTCACTATAGATTCAATTATATACGATATTTCCACACCAACCCCCTAAATCTTACTATGTGGATATTTTTAAAATTTTCAATTTAGCTTTAAAGAAGAGCTTCACAACATGTGAGTAACACAAAGGAAGGGAAGTCATCAATTATTTTCTTAAATTCCAAAAGAAGGCTTCAAAATTAGTCAATTGCAACGTATACTTGTGTTAATGTTTTCAAAACTCATTTATCTACAAAAAAATAAAAAATTACAAACAATACACCACTAGTGGTGAAATTACAACTCACAGTTAGTTAAACGTATGATAAAATTTGGATTTTTACAATAATTAGTCGTCAGCATGTTTCAGCTATCTATGTAAACAAAACAATTAAAACAAACATCCAAAAACAGTGTTCGTGGAATCAGTGAATGAGGTTGAAATCAAAGTTAAGCTCACATAATCTGAAAAAACAGCTCCAATAGACATGTTGCGAACGGTGTCGTCGTTGAGTTCAGTCAGCTCCTTCATCTTCGTTGTTGATTGTAATACAAAGACAGAGATGGAGATTGGACAAGTATATTGAAAAGCACAGTAATTTGTAAATTAAATGTGCAACTCAACCGATTGGATGGACTGTGTAACTAGGGTTGGACCGTTTGGGCACAATTTTCTTCTACTGGTCTGAATTTAGGTTTATCTACGGAATGAACGATGATGATACGAATTCAGGACTACTGTGGTTTTAGCGATTGAATCCCAGGGTCGAATAGAAGTGTTTTTGGGTATCGGCCTATCGGGTCGGATCATTTCATACCTTTAAGCTTACAGTGCATCACATATTCATACTTTAACTTGAGGGTAGTCAGCGTATGAAGTGTTAGCTAGTGATGAAGATATTGTATATGTTTGGTTTCAATTAACAATAGTCATACCAAAAGAAATGTAAAAAGATTTGAGAGAAATTAGACCGAAATGTAAAATTGTTCTTTCGATTTATATTATTTTTATAAAAAAAAAAATTTAAACTCTTTTTTGGACAAATTTTTTTCTCCAAGATGTATTAGTTAAACAAAAAAAAATATTAATATTAATATTTTGATTATTTTTTTATGTGAAGTTTATTTCTTATTTTATAATTAAATATGTAATTAAATAAATAACTAATTAAATATGTGAAAAATATTAAGTATACATTTTGGGTGAAAATGATACAATATATTAGGTTAGGTATTTAAAATTATTTCTTAAAACAACATAAGAAAAATATGATTTTGACTTTGTTATACAATACTCGTAAAGAATTGAGATTAACATGGTAATAAATATGGGTATAGGGCAATTTATAAATTTTTGACAACTATACCTTTTTTTATTAACAACTCCTTTCCCTCCTTGCTGATTAGATTCTTCAAAGCAGCAGTTATGGAGATAGTGAAGTTACGCAGTGAAATAATAAATAATGATTAGATTATAATATTTTAACACAAACGTATATGATGATTGACTATGATTGACGTACTAATCTAAACGAAATAAAACTCTTAAATCCACAAGTAAAATAATAAACTCACAAAGAAAACAAAAATAATAATATCAATTGATCAATAAAGTGTTCTATGTAAATAAACCTTAAAAACTAAACTATTTTTTTATGATAATTGAAAAAGAAAAATAATTAAATTCTAAACCAAATAAAATTATCAAAACTAAAGCCCAAAACATAAACGGGAAAAATATAAATTAAATTACCAAATTTTTCTAACTAATAATAGATAAAAATACATTAAATAAATTAAAAATCTATAAATAATAAAATATATGTAAATAATTTTCCAATGTATCATCAAGGGCCACCAACAACTAGAATATGAACACATCAAGGAGACCTGGCGGAAGCATTAGGAAGAAAATACAGTAGGAGTCTAATTCAAGTTAAACTATCTCCTATACAGTAGGGTCTGATATATAGTCAATTAGAGAGAACAAATACTGATATATAGAGTGCTGTTAGGCAATCTAGCCTGCATTGTGCTCGGAATTGTTACTTCAAACAGACAAATTATTTACCAATATCTGCAGGACGGAGAGGCTGGGCTTAACCTCTTAATCCTCCCCAAATTCACTATGTAAAACTAAACCAATCCTCGACCCACTTCAATTGCTAGATCATTCTCAATTCATTCACCAGAATTCTCACACATAACCTCCAATTAAATTCCCTTTAAGATGGCGGTTGACGCTTCTTAACCCCAAGAAGAAATTCATGATCCAACAAACCCTCGCCGACAAATCATCAATCTGTCATCATCATCCAGAAATTAGTCTTCTCCATCTCTCATTTTAACGCGACACTCTCAATTTCCAACAGATTCTGTCACTCAATCAAAAACGCCCCTACTCTCTCTCTCTCTCTCTCTCTCTCTCTCTGTGTATATATATATATATATTAATACCAACAATTTTTTATGACACCCAAACACATTAAAAATATAAACAACTATTTTTCTTATTTTTCTTTCATTTCCCCATTTAACCAGAGCCTAGGGGGCCATGCTCAGTATATATTTTGGTTGAGTAAACCAACCTAATATTGGTTCTCGTTAGAAGCAAAGATACTAAGATATATTTTGATCTGATTTATAGATGAACATCCATGTAAATAAATTTACAATCAACAAATAACATGAGATTATCATTAGCTAACAGGCTTTTGGGGTTCCCCATATAGCCTCTCAAATTCCAAAATAGGACACTGCAGATCCCATACAGTTCCACAGAATTTAACTTGACTAACCAACCAACCAGCCATTATCCACAGCTGGCAGTCAAAAATCAGAAACTTCCCACTTTACATACCCCAAAAGCACGAGGTAAGACAAAAATGACAACCAGAATAAGCAATTGCTAAAACACCTGAAACTTATATTTAAGTAGACTTAACATTTACCTCACTGTACAACTTCTGACATTTGAGTCATTCTAAACAAGCATCATTCTCGGGTGACTTTTTCTCGGAAGACATTGCAATCAAACTAGAGTCGAGTTCTTCACCAGGCGCCATATATTCAGCACCACTGTCTCTTCTTTCTGAAATTTCAGATTCCCCTTCTCTTGGCATAGTTGTTTTCTGGGAAGCAGTGGATACAACTTCTCCTGCATGTTGACCATTAGCATCTGTAGACGCTTTTGAAGAGGATGACGAAGGATTTTCTTTGCCACTATTGTCTTTGCTAGAATTACTAGAAGTCAGCCATATAAACTGCATGTTGTGGCCTTTCCAGCATTTTCCATTCGAAAATGCCTTCTCAGCTGAATGGCGTGTTGAGAAATCTATACGGACAAAGCTTTTTGATGTCACCGACTCATCACCGCCATCTTCCAAGTCTAAATCTTCTAGATCCACAGTAGAAAGCTCGCCATATGTTGAGAAATGTTCTTTTAAAGCAGTAACCTAGAGAACACAAAGCCACCATATTTGCAATTTAGTGCATAAAAGAGCACAAATGTAAAAACCATATAGATGCATAATATTTACACCTACTAAAAGGGGAGTTATATTTAGATAATTGGCGAGGCTTTTGGTATAACCATAGTTTAAAAGGCAGCCATTAAATGGAGCATGCAAACTTTAAACAAAAATTTAATAGCAGTCTTTTCCATGGATGGATTTAATGTTGAGCCAAAGGAATACTTAAATATCCAAATGAAAGCTAAATAACACCATAACTTCTTATAAAATGTAAATTTTATATCAGATAAAAAGAAGAATTTTTATTAGATGAAACATAATATGTTTCTTATAAAATGTAATATGAGCCTTTAAATGAACAAAAGTTTTAAAAATTCCAATACCTTAGGATTAAAAGCTTGAAACACTGATCAAAAGAAAATTTTGGATCAAGTACGAGCTTGTAAGAACAAATGGGAAAAGGCACAAGTTCTCTCAGTTTTTTCTTCAAGAAAATGGATTTAGTAGACAAACAATTCCGTCCCACATGACTAGTAAAAGATCTTGTATACAAATAGGTAATGAAGGAGAAAGAGAATTACATTTGCAAGACCAGTAGGTAGAGGTGGAATGATCTTGAATGAGGTCGGCCGGTTGTCCAATTTAAATCTATTCATTACAAAGGGTGCTCCAGCAGGTGCCAGTGGATGAATTGACTGTTTTAAGCTTGAAGGTTCTTGCAACTCCACCATCGTACCAATTTTGAAACTATGAGGCAAAACATTCTCCCCGCTTCTGCTTCTATCAATCATCATTTCAACTCGAGGTGATGCCACAGCAGTACTAGGATCGACCAAAGTTGGAGTTGCAGCCTTTGCAGCATCAGCAACTATTCCCACTCTATGTCTTTTAGCTGCCTGCTCCACTGTTACTTCATCTTTCAGACCTGTAGCCTGTAGAGTGTAAAACACAATGATAAGCTAGCAGAGATAATTTTTCACATTTATTGGAAGAGAACATAATTTATAATTTACATAGATAATTAGTTATACATGAATAAAGCCCACCTCGTGACAAAAATAAAATACCATTTTATGCCAACTGTTCAAACTCAGGCATAACATTGATACAATTTTATGCATGTTTGAAAGCTTTAACCAGGTTTCAGGAAAGACACTAGATAGCTTTTATATCATCGGTAAGAAAATGTATATTAAATAAAGTAAAGAGGGTGGTCTCAAATGCAGGGAGGATAAAAATAAAGAATAAAGAAATGAATACATCCATAAACTTTATTGTCAAGGAAATTAGGTGCTACCTGTTTCTCAAGTTTATCCAATTTGCGCCTGAAGTCATTTCGTTTCTGATCAAGCATCTCCTGCTTCTTACGGAGCTCCTCCTTCAAAAACTCTAGGGTCTCCAGCTTTTTCTGCGTAGGGGCCAATGCACGATTGGTAACTACAGACTTGGGGCTATCAGAAGCAAGCACTGGAGAAACTGAAGCATGAACAATACTTCCCTTCATAGCTGTTGCCTGGGGAGCATCTCTTCCTTTGTTAAAAACAGCTGGACAAACAGGAACTGAATCAATTGTCAATACACGAGAAGCTATTGGTACACCATTGCCACTACTTATCCCATCATCAGGAATGTTGTCCCGGTTAGCCCACCATAGCTTGATAAAGCGATTGCCCATTATAGCATCAGGTGCCTTTAGAGCGTTTTCTGCTTCTTCCCTCTTAGAAAACTGAACAAAAGCTTGATCACTGTTCACCGGAATATATATGTTGATAACTTCTCCAAATTTCCGGAAATGTGAAAGGAGGGTGTCCCTTTTGTTGTTTTTTTGGGGAATATTATTGACAAATAAAGTACATTGGGCCTTTTGAGATGGTTTTCGAATATTACGTCCAGTGTCATTAAGATTCTTCAAAGATGAACCTGTGGCATGTGGGCCAATGTCATCAGCATTTGTCCCCTTCCTCAGACGGGCAGCAGCACCATCAGTAGTGTTAAGTAGCTCCTGATCTTCCTTTATTGTATTTCCAGTATAATCAGAAGAATTTATTCTAGAATCAATTTTCTCTTTCGTATCTGGTCTATTTTTTGAACTATGAATTCGTCCCCACACAGACGAACTTGTACTATGAGATCCTACGGCAGTCCCAGTGTTTCTCACAATAAGTTCTTTATCAGAACCATCATACAACCTGATATCTTGATCATCAGTGAGGACGGGGTGATTATGCACTCCATTTACCTTAGTTGGATCTGGTGCTAGGAGTCCGGTTGATGTTTGGGAGCATTCATTAGTCCAGAGAGGCTGATCAGGATCATAAAAATCAGCTCCACTGGCAACAGAAGAACCATTGAAATCACCATTTGAACCCAATCCATCATCACCCATACCAGACTTGCCACTTTTGCTAAATAAACTTTTGCCATTTGCCAACGTGCTTGAAGTAGCACTAAATGCAGATAAAGGCCCTGGACCAGCAGGTGCACCCAAAAAATGTGCACTTGGAAGTGAAACAGGTAGATTAAACTGGGAAAGGCTCTGTAAATTGAAACACCTAAACTCAGTTAGCAGATTTGAGATGTGTCAGTCAGCATATTAAATGTGCACAAAAAATGAGGCTTAATACTAATGATATGCTTCAGCAACGCAGGCAATACACAGCTTGTCTTCAGACATTTGTATGATGTGTATGCAGGTCAGGTAAAACAGCTCATTGTTTTTCAGCTGTCCCAAAGCATGGAAATTGTGGTGTTCATTATTTGGGGCTTTTGGCTGTCCAGTGAGAGTGGAAAAGTTCCTTCTTACCAGGTTTCATGGCTTTCGCAAGAAGAGAGATGGTAGGGATCTGGTAGTATGATGGCTTCGCTATTCTATAGTGTATATGGATAGAATGGAATACTCAGAATCTTAGTGACCAATACATGTCCTCTCACCACACTAAAATACCACCCAAGCAATAACAATGCTTTTTCAAAATAAATTGAGGCGCAAAGTTACTTCCTGTGGTTAAAGAGTATATACTAAATTACTAATACATTATATATATATATATATATGAGAAAAAGGTATATCTTAGCCAAGCTTGGCTAAGGTTACTTGGTAAAACCATAATAAAACAACGTATTATTTGGTAATAAAATAGTGAAATGTCTTAAATTTCATTAATGAAAATTATGAAAAGCCAAAGATGCCATTAATGAATGAGTGTATATATAGCCAAGCTTGGCTATGGCAAGCCACGTATTCTCTTTCCCCATATATAAATATATGTATAGTGTTACTGAGCTTGAAAAGTTGTTGGTAGCTATAACTGTTGCAGCTTTTGCTATTTCATTTATTAAATAAATATCTATTGTCACCAAGCTGCACCCATTTTTTCAATCTACCAAAGTGTTCAACTACATCAGCAGGTTAAGGAAAGTAGAGTGCCGGTAGGTGTGAAGCGCTGGCATACCTGAACATCTTCGACAACAATACGATTAACACCATGCTCCAGCGGGCACATGTCTCCTCTCAGACAAAAGCCACGCTCCTCGAAGTCTCTACATCGTTGGCGAGGAATGCCTACATTCATTGAAGGATTAATGGGTGCTCTGAGTGTTCTTTGTAAACCAAGAGAATGGAGTGTATCCAAGCCACCATTTGGTAATCCTGGAACCAACGCAAATGCGCTCCAGGATCCACTTTGCGCACTTGAAACAGATGGCATCCCCCTCCCTGCAAACAGACTTGCAGCAACAGACCCTTGTTGAACCATTTGAGGAGAGATATCAACAGAGCTGAACCTAGAATCACGTTGGCTACCAGAACCAGGATCCCTTCCTCTACCTCTACCAGAACCAGGATCAACGGACCATGATTGGTTCACCCTTATTCTCTGGTTCAAATCAAAGGGAACTCGAGAAACTGGAGCTAAGCCAGGATGTCTCCTATCAAACTTTCCAGAAAAATCTTTGTCTAGAGGTGACATATTGTAATTTCTCCATGTTACATCCAAGTGAGAATCGGCTTCCCTATAAGGATTCCCGTTTTCAAAGGGTTTATTTTGTTTTCTGTATGGTCTTGCCAAAACTTGTTCCAAAGGATCTCTCTCCAATGACTGAAACTGTGTCTCCCGCCTTCGATGTTTGTGGTTACGATCATCATCATCGTCATCACTAATTTCTTTCTCCTCAGAATCGCTGACAGAATCAGAAGGCGAAAGGTCTGGCTTTGGAGATGAAAGTCTTAGATCCATTGAATCTTTCAAGCAAACTAAAATATTCAACTTGTTCTATCAGATGAGGTGATCAGAACATTTCACTGGCCTGAATCAGTACAATGATAACAAGAGAACCTGGAAAGGGGAAGGTGGATTACAAAGAATTAGAAACAAAATATCAGTAATTAGCACTGAAAAATAGAAAAGCAAGGAATAATAGACCACTTCCAATAGCAGAGTAAGAGAAAAAGAAAAGTTAAAACACCATCTCACTTTAGCCATGAAGTGAGTTATAACAAAGCTATGAGAAGAAAGTAACTTATATTTTGAACACCAATAAAGGAAGTAACTTATATTTGGAATTCCCCCTATCTCAGGAGGGCTTCCCAGGGGAGTCATAAGGAATGGACATCTAGAACATGTAACATGCCCACGAAGTATGGGTTTCACGACAACCCAACCCAATCAAGACTTTAAGACAACCCGAACATCTAGTAATACTAAGTTACTAACTAATTGATTTATTTATAACATATATGCGTTAAACAAATTTTAAGTTTTTAACTTCAATCATTGAGAAATGTAATGAATGTTAATAAGCTCTCCAACTCAAAATTTTAAAAAGGGCATGTCTTTACCTTAACAATAAGTAAAGTAAATGTACTCAACTAAAAGCACCTGAAATAGGGTACATACCATGAGGTCTAGTCCCAAGTCCCTTAATATACTTTCAAGGAGTGACTCACAAAATTGTTCCAGACAACTCAAAGAACAGTTGTGAAGGTGAGACTATGCCAAAAAGTTTAGGCCAATTAGAAGGAAAAAAAAAGTTTAGGTTTCCATAGAGATAATACTCCCTCCATCCCAAACTAATGTTTTTTTTTCCTTGCCCTTTTTCGGATACCGACCTAAAAACAGAAGAGTTTTCAACTTGTTGCCCAGGTTTAGGCATTTTACAAATCAAATGTGGATTTGGTTTCGTATAAGCCAATTGATTAAGCGACAATACAGTGCCAATGCCAAAAATCAGTCAACATTCCAAAAACATCAACGATCTCACAAACCAGCTAAACTTGTCCTCTATCACATAGAATAAAACATAAAAGCCACTTAGGAGCTTATATTTTTATACATACCTGCGTGTGTGTGTGTCAATGTACTCTTCAAAAAAAAGAAGGCAAAATGCCAAAGTATGCAAACTCCAACTGGCCAATTACATAAATTTCTTCAAAAAGTTGTACGAAAAGTGAATTAACCATAACAATTGAAGTATGCAGACCAAAACTCTACCCTAATCTAAATCAAATTGATCGCACACGAGTCAAATTCTAACAATATAGATAAACACGTCAAACATAAATTAAGAATGGAAGGACTAAACCGAACCTCGATGCTCAGATTTGAGGTCTTAGGTTTTCGATTTTTCCCTTTCTCTTCGTTTGTATATATATACATATACATATACATATATCGCCTTGAGTCCTTGACGTATGTAGCTCCGTTTGGTGGCGATACTGACCCGGACCCTACTTTTAAGTTTTAACCCCTTCTCTCTATATCTACATCACTTTCTCTCTCTAAAATGAATAAAAATTGAGACAGGGTTTTACAGAAATAATGGTCAGTTCGAATAGCACCCCCATATGTTGCAGAAATATAAAATGTTACCCCTCGATATTGCATTACAATTTTTTATTATTATTTGTTTCCACACAAAACACACTAAAGTGATATTGTATCGATATTTAATAATATATATATATATATATATATATATATATATATATATATATATATATATATGTCGACAAATATAATGACAAAATTATACAATAAAATAAAATAATAACGTGAAGGTTTTTTTTTATTTTTTCTTATCACATATATTTATGTACGTCTTCATTTAATATCGACATAATTTTATTGTCATATGAAAATTTTCTCTTTAATAAATTATACTTTGTCCCCTCAAATTTTAGGTCGAAGACAAACTCAATGGTGACAATATATATGAAATGAAAATGGTGAATATAGTAGGATGGGACGACATTAAATTCCATTTCGATCCCCGAAACTTATGACCATTTTCATATCCCTCCTTTGATGAATTATTAAGTTGCTCGACAAATAATATTAGTCAGTAAACAAGGGGACAATGTTAGAAAAAACAAATATTTTGCTCCCCCACTCTCTAATATGATAATATATTATAGAATTTAATAGGGGTCTCTCTTTTTTTCTCTTTTACACAAATAACAAATATGATTTAGGTTTGTAAAATTCATTAATTTTGGATGGTTCAAAGTTGTTAGAATTATTATGCCTCTATTACTTTAAATCTTTGATTATTCCACTTACAAGTCTATAAAGTAACATATCTAGGCTTATTATATAGAATTATCAAAAGTAAGTGTAATCTAGGCTTATTATATGGAATAGAATTAGCAAAAGTGAGGGTAAAGTTAAAAACATCTAAGCTCGCGTCAGGGTTGACTTGGAAAAATCCATGTACTTAATTTTATTGTAATAATAATAATAAAAAGAAATTTCTCATTACGATTTTGACCATAATTATAGGTTTATAATAATAATTTATATATAAAAAATATTAATAAATCCGGTAAAAATATCACTTCTCTAAATTAATCGGCAAGTTAGCGACATGAACCAAATGCACTGCTTCATCTGAGCTTAAATGTTAAAATATGATACACTACCTACCTAAGAACTTTTGGCATTAAATCAATTCATTAAATCCAATTTCTTTTTTTATTATCTATTTTTCTTCCTTTTGCGAAGAAAATTCATTAAATCCTTGATTGGCTTTACTCTAGGGGAATGATTTATTTCATTCCATATCAGGTGTTCATTGCATAATACGCATGGTACAAGTATATAAGTATATAATGCACTTTTATTTTTCGTTTTAACGTTAAAAATATCAACCCTTATTTATTCTTTAAACACCACAAAACATAATATAGACGAGGTCTCCATCACGTCACTTGAGTTATTTTCTCACTATGTTTATTTATTCTTTAAACACCACAAAACATAAAATAAACGAATGAGATCTCCATCACGTCACTTAAGTTATTTTCTCACTATGTTTCTTTCTCCATGCAAGATTGATGATAATTATTATAATTTTAGTGTGAACTTACAAATATTGTAACTATTAAGTTGATATTTTATGTTGATTATAAACAAAAATAAATAAATAAATCACGTACTTGTTAAGGTATCCCCTAAATAAACAAAGAGAGATATTCTGAATGGGTAAAAATATTTATATTTATTCCAATTATTGTTGTGTACATCCAACCCAATGAGATGAGGGAATACAATTAGGAGTTGAGGAAGGAAAATCGCTAACAACTGCTCTGAACAGGAAAGAATAACACCTCATCAATAAACAACACAAAATGAGAAGTGAAAAGTTAGCAAAAAGCTATGGCAAAAGAAAACACCTGATAGCTGGGTGAAAGTTTTCACAGGATCAAGACTAATCAAACTTCTATACAGAATCCCGAATCAGAATATAATGTTTAGTGGTTACCGATTAAGCCAACCTCTTGGGGGCTGGACTTCCCCGTCATTCATCAACCTGTCCAACACAACATTTAAATCAACTGACTGTCCACTGTCAGTTAACCTCCGAACTGTGGCTCTCACGTGGTCTCTTGGAAATCCCATATTAGTCATATTGTCAACAACTTCATCAGTTGGAATCTTGTTTCCAGTACCAGCAGAACCAGATCCACCATCAACACCAGAAGAAGCTGTAGGGAGTCCATCTGGTAATATCCGAGCCGTGGGGAGTTGTGGGTAAGCACTTCCACCACTCTGGCCTAGAGAAGGAGAAGACAGTTGCTGCGATTTCATGGGGGAGCCACAACCATACTGAGAAGGTGACCCACCATAAGGATATGGTTCACTAGGCACAGATGATGGGCCATATGCAGGGAAAAATCCTGGCCCAGGTCTACTAGATGGAGAGACATACATGTGGGATGGAGCCCCATAAAACTGATGTGAAGTGGGAGCTCCACTAGGAGGATGAGAGGGAGGTTGGTGCATGCTCGGCAGAAAGTTCTGAGACGGTATATAAGGTGTTTCTTCAGGATGGCGGCCTAGAGGAGGAGGTTGAGGTTGAGGTTGAGATTGGGGGGTATTAACAGCTGAGAGAGATGTGTGTGGCTGAGTAGGGGGAGATGGCTGAGAGTATTGGGCGAGAGGGCTTGGCTGAAACTGCTGCTATGGAGGTGACGGGGGTCGGGGCTGCAGCGGTTGTTGGAGAGGTAGTTGGTACCGCAGATTTGTGGTTTCTGGTGTTTGACCAGATAGAGGAAAGTATGATTCACGCTGAGGCTGAGGAGCGAGGGGAATCTGGTTTTGAGAGAATTGGTTCGGAAGCTGTGTGTTACCTAAATTTCTCTTCGCACTTTAACACGCAAGTATACGCGTTCGATTGTAGTATTCAACAAACAAAGATATCGATCCCACGAGAAAATAGATTAATACCTATTAATTACAAAAAAAAATTAACCAAATTAATCATATTTAAACTATGATGCATAATTGCAAATTAAAAAGAAACTTAGTTGAAATTAACTTCTAAAAAATTAACCACAAGAATAAATGCAGATTTGTTAGCTTAAAGTTACAACTTCCCTTAGTACTCAATTAAGTCAATGTACTTCCTCTTCAATTAATTAATTACACTGAAGTGCTAACCAAGAATTTTTTATAGTACCCACGCACCTCTTTCGATAGCACATGTACGAAACCTCTAAAATCTGGTCTTAAGGTGCCAGAATTGCAAGGAACATCCTAGTTGATTAACTCACTATATTCATATATGAATTATGTCAACTAGGATTTAACTTCAGATTCTTTTATTGGCTACAAACGATATATAGATATATTCTTATCCTATATGCTAAACATATTAACCTTAACACAGATTATATACATAGTTGTTATTATACCCCAATCTAAACCTATACTTCGTTTTCCAACTTTGTATAGATTACCTCGGTAATTGTTAGCTAGACAATTAATCAACCAACACCAGATATGATAAACGATTCAGATAACTAACTTTAACCAACGAGGAAGCAATCAATTTAAATTACGTACTAAGTTTCATTGTAATCTTAATGTAAAATTTAGTTCATACTGACTAGACAGAGCAACATCAAATTTAACAATAGAGATTAGAAAAATCAAAGGTAAAAGAAAGGATTAGAAGAAACTCTAATGGTTACTCCTAAATTCTGACTTCAATCATCCAAATTCTGCAGATTCCCCCTCTTGCTGCTTGTCTTTCCTTCCACGTCTCTCCTCTTCTTTCTTGGTTCTGTTCTCCCCCTTGCTTCCAGTTCTTTTTCCTCTTTTAAGCCTTGTTCTCCACTATATTGGCAGTTAATTAACTTCCCTGATCCTCCTCCCGCGTTGCTTTTCTTTAATTCCCCTGCTCTTCAGACTTTTCGAAGCTTAAAACTGGCTGCTTCTGCTAATGGGCGTCTAGACGCCAGCCCTAGTACAAATCTGGGCGTCTAGACGCCGTCCAGTGGCACTGTATTTACAAAACTATCATTTTCGGAGTTTTTTTAATTACTTTCTTTTTAAAAATGTCATCTAGGTCCGTCCTGCTCTAACTTGAAATAGATAAACATAAAAACAAATAAAAAGAACCTAAAGACACTTAAAGGTAGCAACTATTAGCTTTAACGATACCCGATTCGTAAGTTTAAAACCCACCCATGTGTTGGAAGTAATAGATTTTGTTTTGGTGGAAGAGGAGCATTAGGTGGAGGGTAAATGGGAGGTGGTTGTGTGAGAGCAATAGGAGGAAGCTGGTGGTGAGATTGGAGAGGAACAGATGATGGCTGCTGCACAGGATCCATGTGCATGGTACTTTGGATTTCTGATTGCTGTTCTCCCTTTGATACTTGCAGCTTCGCCAGCTGCAATTGAACCTCGAGTGTTTCTTGCTTATCCCTTACAACCTTTACACCTGTTTCTCCCTGAAGGAAATTGTTTAGAAAACCACTGCAACTCTCCAGGTTTAAAATAATTTGAACTTTGTATAACTTGCAGATCCTTGTTCAATCCAATCTAAAATCCTTCCTTTCCAGAAAAGGCAGCTCCTTAAAGTTGATCATTTCATCACCCAAAAAATTTCTTCTCGAGTGGATTCATGGCTTCGTACAAGTCAAAAACTAAATAAGAGCATGCAAGTAATAATAAATACTGATTTGATTTACAGGACAATGAAAAAACTAGATGCATATTTTCAGTTGTCAGAGTAATCTGGAAAGATTGGAGTGATAGAAATAAGCTTTGACCGAGTAAACTGGGGAGGAGGAAGCCACAGATAAGTGGGGATAACTGAAACAAGGATCTTGGTTCAATTAAATGGTGCAACTCACAGCTAAACATCTCTAAGGAATACGAGTAGTTACTCAATCCCCGTGGAAAAGCTACATGAACTTGAATGGTCTCTGTAAGATGCATATTCTAAATTTCTAATTACTTGTTTCGATCATTTGCCTTGATGTTATTTTCTTGAGGTTAAAGGCCTAAAAAAAATAGTAGAATTTTTTCTGAAGACGTTCATGATTACAACCAGTAGTTGAGGTAGCTAATAAGATAAAGTACCGAAACAACAATGTGACCATCGTATGTAACTCAATAGCAACTGTGAAACTGAAAAACGGTGACGCTGAACAAAATTCATCCAATCCCTACAGCTACTGAACAAAGCAGACTACAATAATGGTAGAAAGAAATCGTACGACTTGAAGAATATTCTCAAGCTGTCCTCATTTTCCCATCAGTGCTTCCGTGATTGTTTCTGACAGATTCCTTCAAATCATTGACAGAATTTTCAAGATGGCGAGTTCTGCTCTCTAGCTGGGATAGTCGTGCACTGACACCCTCTAATGCATGTAGCAAATTATCAGCATGTTTTTTCATTGTTTGATCAAATCTCAGACAACAAAGCTGCATCATAGCTGTTACGATCCCTCTCGAATATGAATTTTGCAGGTTCTGCGGAATCGAGAGAACCATAATTCTGTATAAACATGGACAAAGTAATGGAGATTATCAAAAGCATGCGCAAAGTAAATCTTCATAGGAAACAGCACAGAAATATTAAAGTTCATTAGTCAATAAAATTGGCTTATTTGGTGTATTTTCAACAAGAAAACAGTCCCCTGAACGCATTAGTCCACCACCCCTTATTTTGGTTACTTCTGAGAGTTCAAGGAGGCAGAAAAACTTGGTATTTGCTTGGATGGAAAATGTTCATGGGGAATGCACAGTTTCAGAATATCAATAAAATATATATATAACAACGATGGATGGGTCCAACTCAATCTGGGTTGTCCGTTTGGAGATCAAAACGCTAGGAGTAAAGGCTACGGCATAACAATTATTAGGAGCCTCACAAACTGTTATGCGGTGCTTGACTCACTTACCAGATGACCTTGTTGCCCTCAAATGATTAAATAATGACCTTGTTGCCCTCAATTGACGTATAATCCACCCACAATATGCTTGCAATACGATTATCATCGAAAAAAATTTGGTGGGACTCTTGTGCTTAAGTTTTTTCAAATACTCAATAACAGCTTGTGCATTATTTGAATCTAAAGCATTGCCTCGTATGTCTTTCACTACATTCAGGATGTCTTTCTTTGAAAACCCCACATTTTCCATTCCACCACCCATTGAACTAAAAATATTCATTATCCAACTTGCCTCAATTCTGGTGTTTAACGTTTCGATAAGATTTCTAGCCACCCCACTTATATTTTTATGTGTCTATATTTGAAAAGTTTTACTTGGTGACACAAATTCATAGTTATGATTTAGCTTAAGCGTAAACACATACCAATAGTCTGCGTTTTTTTATGAACATACAATTTTGCTTTGAACTCAGTTTTATCTACGAAATCCATCCTCTTTATCTTCTTATCATCATCGTCGTCGTCGTCGTCACCCACAATTTTATTACATTTTTTCCAAAGACTTGATATCTCGCTTTCCTACATTGGTATAACCTAGAACAATACTCATTTGAGTTTACATCTTTTTTACTAGATTTAATCCTAATTTCAAAACGAACACGTTGGGCATATCTTTTACAAAAATTCTCAATTTATTCTAATGTAGCAAAAACTTGCCAAATATATGGAGTATCATCTTGAGCAACACTAGTAACATTATCATTTTTATCACATATATTTTCACCAACAAGTGATATGGTATGACAAGATTTAATATCAAACAAATCCATATGTAAGATTTAAATATAATAAATAGGATATCTTACTAATCTTGTGGATTGCAAAAAATAAAGATTAAATTTGAGGGAACTTGTTCTTTGCCAAGACTTTGTTCATGAGATAAGATTTCACTCCACAAATGCAGGTGATCTGAAGGAATAAGGGAATTAAGATAAGACATGCGTTTTAGGGCAAAATTGTTCCTACCGCATAACAGTTATGCAGGCCTTTATTTAAAAAAAAAAAATTGACCGTGGAACTATTATGAGGGTGCATTTCCTACCGCAAAACTATTCTGCGGTATCCCTTTTTACTCATCTGAGGGCAACAACGTCATTTGGTATACGGGTCAGGTACCGCAAAACAATTTGTGAGTATCCTAATAATTGATATGCGGTAGCCTTTATTCCTAGCCTTTTGATCTCCAAACGGACAACCTAGATTGGGTTGGATGTATGGGTGATCCCATCTAACTTTGGATATGGATCACCTCCTAATATATATATGTATATGTGGAATGATCCATAATAAGTACTTGCTATAGACCATAACAGGAAAAATATCATCATTAACGTTCAATATATCAAGCAACGACCGAGATTAAAAGTGCAAAAAGTCATCCGCTACTAATAGTAATGGATGTCGCTACTATTAGTAACGGATGAAAGGGTTACAATTTGTTATCATCCGCTACTAATAGCAGTGAATATAATCCCGTCGTTATCCGCTACTATTAGTGGCCGTATTTGCCTCTAATAGTATATGGCCACTAATAGTAGTGGCCACCACTAATAGTAGCAGATAACGGGTTTCAATTTTTTAATCATAGTCGTTGGTCCCTATGATGGATGATATGGATGTTATTTGTTTTGCTCTATGGTAAATATTTTTTATAGATCGTTGCCTTATATATATGTAGGTTAGGTGGTGTGGGGTGTATAATTACCATCAAGTAACTTTCCAAACTAGCACTTAATTTGATCAATGTAAATAATATCAAGGAGGAGGTGGCACCATATTTGAGTTTTAGTACTCTTTGATGAAATTTATTTCTTCAAAGACAAACTATGTTATAAGGGCTCGAAAACCCCAAGAAGGACCCTTAAAAGGACAAGACACGGACATGGCTATTTTTAGAACATTTTGGTTCACTTTTCACCAAACTACCTTGTCCAAGCCATAACTCATGTCATGTCGACACGAGTACTTCTGAATTTTAGAAAAGTCAATGTAACACAAACACAAATAGAGCAATTCATTAAAAAACCCATCAAAGTTTGTAGTAGCTTAAATATGAATATTTTACAAGCTACAACATTGATAATAGATAGAAGCATAAAATGTTGTGTATTGATTGGTTTAACAAATATTATCTTCAAGGTTCTTCCCTTCTAGTATGGAACGCTCTTTTAAAAAATTAGGGTTTTCGTTTGGTCTTTGGTGCTTGAGAGGCTCAATACTAATGACGTGCTCTTACGTTTGATAGATATGCAGACCTATGAGTTCAATCCACACTTATTCTTCGTCGTTAGACACTTAGATTGCATGGAGGCTCTCCAGAGCAATGTTTGATTTGTAATTGTGTATGTAGACCTATAAGTTTAGTTCACACTTGTTCTTCAATGTTAGACGCTTAGACTGCATGGAGGCTTTGAAAATTCATTATTTGGGGGGTCAAAGGAGCGGTGGGTTAGTCATAAATTGGTTAGGGAGCTTCTTCTCGTAAGATTTTGTGGTTTCATGAGGGGCAGTAAGTAGAAAAAGACTACAATATTATGGTTGTTTTCAAGTGCTCTGGGGATTTTGCTTAATGCAAATTTTAATTATCTTAATTATTTTTTATTGTGGTTAATCCTTATTGTTTCTTTTGTTGTATGATACGATTGATTTCCTAGCATCTCTTTGGCCTTAGCCATGGGGCCATTTCGAAGGTTGTCTATTATGCTTAGGAGGTTTTTGTGTCCCCCCAACCCCTCCACCACCTTTACACTCTTCTTCAATAGTGGGAAACATGGGTTTTGGGAAGAGGGATACCTCATGAAATATTTCTCACATAACAAATCAATTCTTATATATCATTGTATGGCATCCATATTTATAATCCTTCGAAACAACTTTTCTAGCCCAAATTAAATTTTGATAAAATAACTATCAAAATTACAAATAAAGTAAATTAATTATAGACAACTTCTAGAATTTTATTTTATTTTCAGGGGATTCAAAAGTCTAATATACTGATCCAAGTATCGCGGACTCGTCCTGTATCATTCACTCTAATAAACCTTCTTCTTGTTCTCTATATATTAAAAAAGAATGTTCGGGTTCATTTATATTACTTTTTTGGAATATATTGAACGGCAATATGCAAAATTGTCCCGTCAACTGTATCCACAAAAGTCAAAACCCTTCAACTACATAACACAATATTTCAAAGTTCTAACTCAATTTTAAACCAGAATATTCATAATTCGTTGGTAAATAATGATACTTCTTCAATTTCTTATTCCATAGCAAATCCATTAGACCAGCAATCTTAGTAATCTATCCTTAAATTTAATTTCAACAATTGTATGTATCACTATAATATGTATAGAGACTAGGAAGATCTTACTCTACTACTGGAATTAACTTTGGAATCTCTGGCTCCGCCATTGCCAGAATCAATACTAGATGGCTGGGATGAAGTGGGTCGGATTGGTTGAAAATCGTAACTACGCATTATCTCTTCTTTCTTACTGTGCTCTTGAGGATTTATAAAATTCATGAAATCGTTGTTGTTGTTGTTGCTACTATGTTAATTTGATAGATCCATTATCTGCTTGTCCATGTACTGCGACTGGGAAGTTGTCGCAAGCAACCAAAAATAAAATCTTACTTTAAAAAATATTAATGTAGTAGTGAAAGTAAGAGTCGAACCCACAGAGAGTGAATTGTTTTAATAAATCTAATGTTTTCAAAAATATCTAATTAAATGGGGGGTTTTGAAATTAATTATTAACTAATTAAAATTCAAACTAAATAATAAATAATAAAGATGAGAAAAATCAATTAAAAACAAACTTCAGTTCCTTAGTTCAGTATCCCCTTCTTTTAATCAACAAATTAATCAAGTTATTATTATCTTTTCCTTCAATTGAAATTAATAATCCTAGATAACCGACAATCGCCAAGCTACCCGAAATCCTCCTTAAATTATAAATCTAATGCAGCAATCGCTCACAAAAGACCCTAACTATCATACAACCTAGAACTATCAGTCTAGATTTAATATAACAGTTGCATTAAAAATTAGAGAATTAGATTATTCCAAGCAACAATCTCAACATCGCGGACCATTTAACTTGCCATCTTGATAATCATAATAATATTCAAAAGTTTGTCCACAATCAAATATTATTAATTGCTACTTATGATCAGATAAAATATCGTTTGCTTAATATCAAATCTTAATCTAGCATATGACAAAACTTAATTAATTCAACTGGCCAAATCAAATTAATCAAATAAATATCATCTAATCAATTAAAACAGATCATCAAGAATAAATCTCATGCATGAAGGAATAAATAATAAAACTCAATTAAAACATTAATTAAAAATAAGGTTCAACATCCCTTTAGAACTGAAAATAAAAACTAACAAAACATAATAAAAATAATACCTACTAATTGAAAAACTCTCTCCAAGAAATTAGGAGAAAGAACTCCCAAAAGCTTACTATGAATAATAAGAGGTTGGCCCTCTATTTATAGGCCTCTAACTTGTCCAAAACCTAATAGGATTTACAATTAAAAATAAAAGAAAAAGAAAAATAATTATTATCCTAACCCTAGTTGGAATAAAAATCCAATTTGGAGTCAAAAAGTAGCAAAAATATAAAATAATCCCGAAAAATCTGATTTTCCAGCATTAACGCGCAACCAAACAAGGCCTTACACGCGCCGTTGACCAAGTCAACGCGGAAACCGCTCGCTGACGTCATCCGCGCATTGCGCGGAGGCTTTCTGCCCGTTCGCCAAAACGGCGTCGTTTCTCTTCGTGCTTGTTTCACTGTGCCGCGCGCAACGCGCGATCTCTACAAACCCCTACCGAACGGCGTCGTTTTTTCGTTGCTGAAACAAATTCATGCGCGCAATGCGCGGTCGGTCGGTTTTCCGGTTAATTACCATTATGCCCCTCCGCGTCTTTTCTTCTTTAATTACGATTTTGCCATCAGCCTGGTTATTTACCGAAAATGCCATCGGACTTTTGCGAATTTTTCAGATTTGCCCCCAAGCTTTATTTTTCCTACAAAATAAAATATAAAAATAAATAAAAATAATATAAAAATACTAAAAATCCTAAAAACCCATAATAATAAATAAAACTCCTAAAATACTAAAAATACATAAAAACACATAAATAAAAAGAAATATAAAATTACCTAAATTAACATAAATTAACTAAAATCCTATAAAACCTATTAAAACCAAAATAAACTAAATAATTAAACATTTAAGCACACAATAAATATAAAAACTAAGTATTAGGGCATAGAAATATCGTATAATTTAGTCCTATCAGCGACGTATTCATCGAGCTTCCAATCTTCTCAATATATATATATATACACACACACACACACACACACATAATGGATTCGGTTAGCATGAACCTATAGAGGCTTATAGAAAGAAAGGAAGAAGAGAATTTATGTTTTTTTATTTACGTCTCTTCTAAGGGGTGTATTTAATTAAGACTTTTAAAAAATTTTAAAGATTCTTTTTAAGTGATAGATTTTTGTAGAGTTCGTTGACTTTTAAAAACTTTTAAAATGACTTTTAAAGACTCCATGAAATAAGTGACATACTTTTATAGACTTTTTACTAAAGATTTTGATAGATTTTTATATACTTTTAATATATCTTGTAGTTTAGAAATAACTGATTTAGAGAAAATTACACACTGTCCTATAATGGAAAAAGTTTATAAACCACATAGAACTTTAAATTTTTTTTTTATTTTTTTACTGCTAGTACCTAAATATTGTAATTACAATTTTAACTCAACAACATAAAATGACATTCGCAACCAAATGAAAGGAGGGGTTATTCATGAAAATTCTCTATAGATACAGTTGTTAAAATGCGAACAATTCTATTAGACAGTTTACTTAGTATATCATTATTTATCAAAAGTTTTATAGGAGACATTTTCAAATTACCAGTATAAATGACATCCAAAATATATTAAATCAACACTAACGTGTAAGCTTACACAGCTGATAAAGATGAACTATGCTATATTTTTATTCCCTAAATGCTAATTTTTTGTAATTATTTTGTACTTAAATGTATTAATATTTATTTTAATTTGGTTTTGATATATTTTGTGAGTTTTCAATTAATTTATATTATTTATATTATTTTATGTTATTTTATACTATTTTTATTTGTTAGTTTTTAAGTATTTTTATTATTTTAGGAAAATTATTTATTATTATGTGTTTTTATTAATTTTATTTGTATTTATTTTATATTATTTTCATCTTCTCTCTTTCTCAAATATTTGAAAGTTTTTGACAAATATTTGGAAGTCTTTGGACATGAGGCCAGACTTTGGAAGACATTGAATATGAATAAATCTTGTTTTAAAATCTATCAAACTCCATCATTTGATAGAAATCTTTAAAATTTATGACTTTTTGAATGCCGAAATGCTTTTATAGACTTTGTAAAAGTCTTAATTCAATACCATATAACTTTTAAAGACATTAGAAAAGTTATAACTGAATACCACTAAACTTTTATAAACTCTTTAAATGTCTTAATTGAATACAACTAAACTTTTAAAATCTTTATAAGTCCTTATAAATCTTAATTGAATATACTCCCCTAAGAGAACAGTCTCAAGGGAAACAAGAAGTAACAGTACTCTACAAGTAAGTCGTGGTGATAATTGCCAACTTGTTTATGCCACCAAACGACATCGTGTTAGGGATATGTTTATATTTTTTTCAAATTGTCCCGGCTCGTATCATATTAAAGTTGGGCGTCTTTTAGATCAAACATATGCTAATGGACTAAATCAGTGTTGTATTTGATAAAATTAAATAATTAAGATTTAAATAATTAATAAATTTTAATAAATTAAATTATTTGAGTGAAATAGTATTTAAATTAAAAAAATTATTTAATAATTAAAAAGTAAGTTGTAATTATTTTATTATTTTAAAAGTTAAAATTTTATTTAATAATTTTAAATATTTAATTTAATAAAAATAAATAGATAATATTATTAAATGTATTTATAAAAAAAAAAATTACCAATTTTTTTTATTAAGAGACACTTTTGAATGATTTAGACTTCATTTTATATCTTACTAATTAAAAAACATTAAAAATCGAACAAAATTTTAACAAATAATTTTTACCTCTTATTAATTCAAACATAAATTTATTAAAAAGTAATATAACCTAAACAAACATAACTTAAAGTCTTACATAGAGGCCCAGCAAAACGAAACAAAGGGTCTAGTTTGGATGGAAGCAGTGGATTATTCGAAGAAACAAACTCTTCGATCCAGTGTCACGAACAGTAATTTATTATATTATTAAATAGATAAATATTAATTAAAATTTTGAGAAAATAATTATAATTATTAGATTATTAAATATTTATTTAAATAATAACTATTGAATTATATATTATAAGTTATTTCGATCAATTATTAAGTTAAACATTCATATGGAGTGCATATTTATTCAGCTATAATTATGAGAAAATAATTATTTTAATTTTATTTAAGTTTGTAATGAAATTTTATATTAGTGTTTATATTGACAAAATTTACTTGAAATTCTAATCCGAATAAAAATATGAAACTCAAGTTTTAATAATTTTAATTTAGTTATGACAATTAGATGGTAATAAATTTACTATAATTTTTAAACTATTTTTAGAGTTATTATGTCTTAACCAAATTCACATATATTATTAATACATTTAATTGGCGATTTTGTATAATTTTAAGTTTAAATAAATTTAGGTAATATATAGTATAATCTATTATATTCTAAACAATTATAATAATCTAAAAATATAAATTCTTTTAGTTTTTATGAAAAATTAGTTGTGTGATAGTGTATATTTAATTATTATAATTTTGTATAGTGCTGATACCAATTTAAATTGGAAAAAAAAATCTTTTTTTCTATTAGAGATAGGAATATTTTTAAATTTAGATATTATTTAATTTATACAAATTTGAATAGTACTTATTTTAACATAAATAGAAAAATTAAACAAAAAAATTGCGAAACTAAAAATTGGTAAACCCAAACCAAATTTGTCCTGTTAATTAAATAGTTGATTGTAGTCATATTTAGACATTGCACAATATTTCCTAAAAAGCTTTGTCACTAATGTTGTAGATTAGAACTCACTCCATCCATATAATTTGACCTTTTAGAGTTAATTTACCTAATTTTAAATTTCAAAATTAATACAATTTTTTTAATTTTATTTTTGTATAAATAGTTATAAGTATGGTAAACTAACTAAAAGTATTACTAATAAAACTATATTTGTTGCTTTAAACTTTTAATGAAGTCATATTGTTTTTTATTCTATATTTTCACAAAATAATTTTAAATGTATTTTTAATTTTGGAATAGAGTGAGTATATGAGAAAAAGACCAACACTAATATTATATTTATTACAAATTATAAGACTATTATTGAATTTTAAAAATCAAAATAAGACATTTTTAATTTTAAAATTGAAATGATTCATTTCAAATTATGAAACAAAATCTTACAAACGAGTAATATTTTTTAAATAGTTTATAATATTTATTATTGTATCGACTAAAATTTAAAAAATTATATTAATTTTTAGTTTAAAAATATTCTAAGTTAATTTTAAAAAGTCAATAATAATTTTATATTTTATAACGGAGAGACTAATTCATACAACTTGGTGTAAAAGGTAGAAAAATACATTATAGGGTTGTGAGAACAACAAAAAGGCAAACACATGTACGATGAATGACAAAAAATACATCATAACTAATGTAGATTAAATAGACTAAAAGCGGAAAAGATAGTAACATACATAATCCTTATTTGAAACCAACTTAGTTATACAAATGCTGGTAAAGGTAATTGAACCTAAATTAAAATAGGTACTCAATCTCAGAGAAACCAGAAGTATTAGGCCATGGTACTTGAATTATGACCATGTGCCCTTCGTACGCGAACGCAACGCCTTCCCCATTGATCATACAATCTCTTGGTTTCTCCGAGGCAAACACCCTCATTTCCCCTGTTCCCTTCACGCCAATTTGAACAGAATTAGCATCATCATTAAATGCCAATGACTGAATTGCACCACCAGAGTTGAGCATGTTCACTAGTCCAATTGGAGCAAATTGAAGAGCTTTATTTGCCAATATCGTGACGGGAGAAACTGTTATGAGCTCAAAATTAAAGGGTTCAAGTGAAATTTCTAAGTTATCGGTTGGCTTTACTAGTATTAACTTCTTTTCACGAAACATGTACATTGCAAAAACTTGAACTTGTTCAATTGAGATTGAACTCTTTCCGTTTTTCCACTCGATATTGTTTGCGCTAATTAAAGAGGTCACAACATGAGAATATTGGGAGGCACTTGTGTTACGCCTAGCTTCACGATTCCATCCCCCGCCTTGACAATTAAATGCTCCAAGAACTCCAGTATACTGTTCCAATCGAAAAATAAATTTGTTTATTTATTGATATCCAAAAGTATTTAAATGATTAATAATTTAATTGGTCATATAATGTACGAACAAGTAACTAAATTTTATTCCAGAAAATATTCTTTACCTTGTTAAGGTTCCATATCTTGAGCATGGTCTTGCCATCATGGAGGGGATCTTCAAAGAGGGACTCGCGACTAGGAAGCGCATAGTACTCGCAGCGCAAGATCGAGCCATCGGGCAACACTAGGGTTTTGAGAAGTTGAAAATTATGCTTTCCAACAGAGTCACTAACATAAATTGGTCCACCAGAAATTGCGCGGGACGCAGCATGGAACTCGGCACATGGGTGTGTGGACTGAAACATATCCCAGTCTGGTTGAATGAAGTTGCCCATCCATAAGCTATTGTAAGCACAATGCACCATGTGACATCCTTGTAACCAAAATGTACCATTGGGATCCCCTGAAGGATCAGTGCACCAAAAATCATCCCCTGCAATTGAAGAAGGTGGATGGTCAATTACAAGCTCAATTTTTAGTAATCAATAAAATTTTCATTTCATTAGTTAACATAATATGTAGTTATACATAAAAAGGACGCATAGATAAATAAGAGTAATTGGATATTAATCAGTAGTCCATAGTGCCACACTTCTAATGTCAAGCTTAATTCTTAAAAAATTGCTAGCATCTACACTTAGAATTTTTTTAATTAAATATAGTTAAGTGCAATAGAGGGATAAAACTATAAAATCCTATCCCCAATCTATACGCTTTGGTCTTGTAGAATGAAATCTTGTGGACCGTTTATTTTATATTTTAAACTAATCCAAACAGTCGTTATCACCTTCCCTCCTGCAACTGCTAATTTAGATGGATCAGATTTGGTGCACTAATTTTATTATATTTATATATAACCCGATTATATATCTTACCTTCAATACACGCAAAATCCATCACTTGGAAGAGTATTACATATAAATATAATACTGCTACTTTTATTTTTATTTTTTTATTGCTAATTGGACTCACCCACCGCACACATCCACCATAGCTTTGCTAAAAATTGAATCCCAAAACTCATAAATACCATGGGTTGGACAAAATATAACAATAAAAAATAGACTCTTTTGTCATCATCAACAAACCAAACTCTATTTGATTCCGTTTCATTTGATTTTTCTCATGATAAATTAGTGAATTAAAACTTAAAATTGATGGTGTATTAATAAGCAAAAAATTGTAAGTTTCATAAATATAATAAATTTATATCCAAATTTTAAAAAATTTACAAATTAATTAAAATAAAAATTTAATGAGATTATTTTATTTTTATTTTCTATAACCGAAAAGCGGAAGTACTAAAATCAGGAGTTCAGGACGTACCAACACGACCAAGCGCTATGGCCTCGGTACCAAGGAACATGAAATCATTGCAGTGCTCCATGCTAGCAATTACTCCATTCCCTTTGAAGTGTTTCCTCACTGATGTTGTCAGTGCTTTGTAATACGCTTTTGCTAGCTCCACTCTCCCACCATATTCTTCGCACAACATCTCCAACAACTGTTCAACACCAAATCAAGACCATATTATTTAAGTATCAATAAACAAAATTATATATGCATATTGAAGAAAAATCATTTTCCCACATATTTAATCAAGGAGTGGTGAATAAAAGATATTTCTAACTCATATTTTGATACATACGACGGATATAAGTTCAAACGGCATCTATTGAACTGTAACATTATTTGTAACATTATTTGTAATACCGAAAATACCCATATGCACAACTAATTTTTTGAAAACATTATACATACAGCTCTAAGCCTTTAATATATGAGACAAAAAAATGGTTAACGTGTCTAAAGTGAATTAGAACTAGTAAAAGATAAAAAGCAATTGAATAGTATATTAAAAACTTACATGAATAACGTCCACTTTGACTCCGTCAATTCCAACCGACTCTAAGTACGAGTGTAAACCTTCATACATCTGATCAACTAACTCTGGGGAGACTAACCCAACGCCGTTGTTAACTATCTTATCAACTGCCAAATCTTCCATCGTCATCTCCAACCCAGGGGACAACTTTGGGGCCACAACCCTGGACTCGGGTAGACCCGAAACATTGGGCCTCAGCCCACCCCAATAGCCACAAAGTGCGTGCCACACATAAATATAGTCCACACTCTTAAAATTATCTTTTAGGTCCCTAACAAAGGCCCCCATGCCCTTCCTAAGGGCACCAGATTCAGCCCTTTTGGGACTCTCATAGTCTCTAAACTTGTAGTTCTCTTCAAACTTGATGAGCCTGCATGGCATTTGCTCACCGGCGGCAGTCCTATTCATACCTTCTTGTGTGATTGGATCCGCATCATGAGAGATGGACTGCCACCCATCATCAATCAACACGAGCCCCGGTGGGCACCCACCATCGACGAGCCCCTGCACGCCTTCCCACACACCCTGAGGGTGCACCTTAAGATAAAATGCATCCCATGTACACCACCCAAACTTGTCCACAATACCAGGAGTCGTCTTTTCCTCCAAAAGCTTGAAGGTTTTTAGGTGGGACCTAGTAACTTTCATGGCCTCTTTTACGAGGTCAAACGGATCCTCACCGGACTGCACATAAAGAGCAACCCGAAAGGAGGCCTCACGTACTTTTGTCGAGCCACTTTCAACACAAATATCAATGTAATCGTCCTTTCCAGGCTGAAGAGAAGCCCGAAAAGGACCTTCCAAGAGTGGGAGTAGCAAAATATAAGGGCGACCGGAGCTGGACTTATCAAGAATGACCATTTGCGTTTCGTGTTCAAGGTCTCTACCGTTTGATCCAATCCAGTGGGTTGTCCACCAGACTTTGAACCTGAAAATACTCATAAATTTGATGTCTTTAAGCTTGCCAACCGGCACAACATGCCGGCTTTTCGCCTCATCAGCATCAAAGCCTATGAAGCTGCCGGCTGGGCTTGGGAAGGCTATTATATTGGAAGGGACTTGGGACAGAAAAACATGGCCATTAGCCATCAAGTTTGATTCTTCCAAGGCGATTAGTGGCCCATTACAGCCGGGATCAAGCACCTTGGCAATATCAGAACCAACTTTGGTCAGACTTGGAGTTGGAGCCATGTTTGATCACAAAAGCTTAGCAAAAGAGAGAGAGAATGTAAAAAGAAGGCAGACAAGTTTTTGAAAGGTTAGGATTTTTGGTGAATTGCTGAGAAGCCAAGGGAGTGCTTATATAGATGGTTAAAGGAATAAAAAAGGAAAAATCTTTAAAGAATCTGGATGATATAATCAGAAGGATAAGTTCCCTTTAATTTCGAGTAGTGTTATGAATCTAAATTTGGGAATTAGAATTGCCAAATTTATAGAACATTGAAGTACTGTGAGGAAATTTCGAACGAAGGTAACGGTGGTGTGATCTGGTCGGTTCATTCTATATTTTTGGTGTGGGTCACTCCAAGTGCAAAAGACTATTGATAATAAAGATTATCCAGAAGCCCTTGTCATTGGGAAAATGTTTATAGCTGGCCAAAAAACTTTGACCAATTGAAAAAATTACTAATTTTTCTTTAGATATATTATATATAGAAAATAGTCTTCAAATATTAACTCATATTGAAATAAAGTTCAGCAATTTTTATTTTTTTTGACATGTTTAAAAGAAGGGGTACTGCAACACGAGTACAGTGTGTATACTTAGTATAATTATATGGATTTTCTTAGAATGTGCCTAAGAGCACATTTTAAGCGCTGAAAATAATGCATAATAATATTCATTTATGTATTTGTACTGAATTTAATGTATAAAAGAATAATATACTAGTGGACCCCATATATTGAATTCCGTGCAAATATATAAATAAATAAAATTTACTATTATTTTCCACGCTTAGCATGTGCCCTAAGGGCACATGCTAAGAGGACCCTAATTATATATGCACGAAATATAAAATTGATAAAATAATTTATTATTAGGAAAAATTGTAGCTTTTCCTGTGATATGATCATCAATCTGTTTCTATATATAATTTGGACTAACCATAACAATCATTTTAGACGGGCGGAATATACGCTATTGGAAATAGTGAAAAACAAAAAAGAAAGCGTATCTTAGGTCATTGGAACGGTTATCTTCTTTTTTGAGTTCTTGTGGATTTAATTTCATGAAGACCCCTGTGTGCCAGTTTAAAGACACCGACCCACCCACCTTTGGCCAATTTCAAATTTTGAACTCTCACCCTTTTAATACACAAGGGATGACGATGACCTTTTCTCTTTGCTGGTCTTTATGTGTTCTGGAATCTACACTTCAAACAGGGTCGGTCCTGAGGGGGTGCAGAAGGAGCGACCACACAGGATCTCTAAATTCGGAGGGCCCACAAATTATGTTTTATATATTAATGTCTGTTATTTTATATGTGAGAGAGGGCCCCCAATTTTTTTTTTTGCACAGGACCCCCAATATAAATTGTGCTCTTAGGACCGACCCTGACTTCAAAGGTATATACTTTTATGGGGCTCAATTGATGTTACTGCACAAAATTTTCTTTATAGTGCAGGAATAAATTTTTTATGAATTTTTTTTAGACTTGTTCACTTTTCTTATCTATTTTTTTTTTATTCATATATAAGATAAATAAGTGTGGCCTACGCATTTGGGTTAAAAATAAAATGAGGTGGAACCACACTCATTTATCTTATATGCGGATAAAAAAATTAAATAAGAAAAAAAAATAAGTATAAAAACACTTATTTTTTAATGGTCATTTATACACATACATCAATGCTACACTATTTTACTATTTTTGGCATATTTTTCATATTATTTTATTTTATTTTAATTCAGCACAACAATCAAGACTTGTTTTTTTTCTAAAACAAAAAAATTAATGTAAAATTGATGTATTCTAGATGTATGCATATATTTATTCTTTTTTAATACATATGATATAAATGTTATTAGGTTTATTCCAAAAAAAAATCTAATATATTAATTGCACGGTTGGATTTTTTTTCCTGAAACCAAATTAGATTTGGAATTGCTTTGCATGTTATTGGTTAGCTATATATATATATATATATATATATATATATATATATATATATATATATAATCGATTGTTAAAAATATTATTTTAATAATCATATTTTATACTGTTCAATACAATAATAAATAATTAAGATTAATACTATAATTAACCTTGCCGCCAGAATAACGGTAGTAAAGTATTACTTTTTAATTAAAAGTACTACTACCTTTCAAAATCATCAAGTTATTATTGTGATCTATTGTATAGACACTTATTTGAAAGATTTTAATATATGTGATATCTTAAATTTTGATGTTTTGAGACTGAGTAATAACTTTGAATTGTTGTACTATGTTAAGTGACTCTTGAGTAATAACTTTGAATTAATCTTATGAACAGAACTTATTTGTTTTTTTTTTAACTTTTATTTGTTATGTGAATTTTATTTTGAAGTGAAAAGGCCCAAAAATAAATAATAAAAAATACTGCATGTCTGAAAAAATATTTCAAATTATAAAAATAAAAACTTGATAAATTAAATATACATTCACTCTAAGATAGTACATTCTTTTCTAAATATAAATTTTTATTTGAATTTTAAAAATTAATTTGATATATTTTTGAATTTAAAATTATAAATTAGTACATCGGTTAATTAATAGTATCTTTTTATAATTAGCAAATTTTATGATTATATTGTTTATACAAGTAAATAACTTTATATCAATTTTAAATTTAGAAATGTCTCACATTATTTTTTTTAAAAATTAATATTAATCTCATATGTTGAAACATAAAAAGTACATAATACAAAGTACAAGACAACTAAGTAATGTACAATAAATATAAAATATGTGAAAAATCCCTATAAAATAAAAAATAAAAAACTATAAACAAATATTTCAAATGTAACCTGTGCTTTCATGAGGCCATTGTGCTAGTTAAATTAAGTTAAATGAAACTTGATATTTGGTATACAAACTAGATACCACACTTAAATGTGGGCTATATATTATAATTTTATAATCGTTTACTTCATAAGAAAAAGTATTATTTGATTCTTTTAAATTAATATAAAAAATTTAAATGCAAAATCAATATAAAATTATTAAATTATAATTAATTCATTCAATAGTTAATATTGTAAAGTAATTAAAAGTTATATATAAAATGTAATTCTAAAAAATAAAATACATCATAATTTAAATTTTAGAATTTTACAAATTAAGCATTATCAAACTAAAACAAAAAGGACCGAGTGAGTATTAAGTACAAAATACTAATTTTATAAATTAAAATAAATTTACACGACAATTTAATTTTTTTAAATTTTTTTAATATTAACCGGAATCAAACTTAAGCAAAAAGAACCGAGCGCGTATTTGAGAAATCTGCAAATGTGGCACAATTAATTAGTCACGAATCTTCTCGTTCTTCAACACCTTCAAACCAAATCTCAATTGTTAATTTGCTCCAGCCTCCGGTGTAAATCTATACAAAAGACTATAAATTAACAACCATCCTTGTAATTCTTACAATTTTCCTCTGTTTTCGCACCAACTATGCATATTCATTAAGGCCGTAAATGAATTAAACATTTTGGACTTAATTATTATTTGTTTGATTAAAAGTTCGATTCGATCTCAATTTAAAATATAAATGATTTAAAGATGAGTAAAATTTAAAATTTGAAAAATTATTCGAATCTCTTCAAATTATAATTTTCTATTAATACTTGAATCATATTCGCTCGAAAAGTTCAAACTGTTCGAGCTTGATTCGAGATCGTATCCCATCCGATAACTAAATACGAACTTCAATTAAAACTTACTTCATATTCTATAATTTTATAAATTAAATTTAAATAACTTAATATCCGATACAATTCGATTCGTATATACCCTTAATCTTCGTCCACGTGGAGTGACCAAGTTCTCTTAAAAAGACTTTGGAAACTATATACTTGTCACAATATTAAGGTACCATACAGTATAATATTATTATCATTTTGAAAAGATTGTCAACCCGTTTGAATATTTAATTTAAAATTTTAACTAGTTTTAAATTAGTTAAAAATATAATATCCTTCCATTACAATGATAGTTTGAAGTGAATTTATCATATGTACGAATTCAAATTCATATGAATTTGTTTGATTTTAATTAATATAATTCTAAATATATATATTAAAAATTATTTTTCTTCAAATTTATATAAATTCTTATCAAATATTGAATTTAAAAATTTTCTAGTGTACTTTATACAGTCAATTTATTTTTGAAATACAGGGAGCAGAGAGAGAGAGAGAGAAAGAGAGTAATTCATAAAAATAAACCAAATCTCACTCTTAAATTGTTAATATACACCCTCCGTTTTTTTTTAATTGTTATTCTAGAGAAAAAAGAGAGCACATAGATTAATAAATATAAGTAATACTTTGTCTAATTAATTAGATTAGATATATAATTTTGATATTATTTTTTAGTTATTTGTTGAAAAATAAAAATAAATAAATATTAATGTTGGAGATCCAAAAGTATAAAAAACTAAATTATTAATTCTTCGTTGAAATTCACAAACGTCTCTGAAAAAAACATATAAAAAGAAGCGATCGGAGGGACCAGTCTTTTACGTCCTCGATCCCCGGAAGAACAATTTTTTGATAAAAAAAAATAGAATAAAGAGAAGGCTCAAAGTGATTTGTCTTTGATACGTAGCGTAACGAACATGACAATTAACTTGAGACGTTATTTTATATGTTCGGACAAATGAATCCATAGATTTATATACACTTGTCCACGAGAAAAGGCGTCCCCCAAATTCAATACAAGATAAAGGTATGAATCTTATGTGGGGTAATTGGTCACGGTGATATCACCAATTAGCCAGCAAATTACTACTACTCCCACGGTTCTATTTTATTTTTATTTTATCTGTCGTTAATAATCAGTACATATATATTAACAAATTTAATTATTATACGAATATATTTAAAAAAGATAAATAATTTTAATAAATACTCAAAATTATACGAATATATATAAAAAAGAAAAATGACTGCAATAAAAAAAAGTAGAAAATTATTAAATATTTAATTTTTTAAAGTATTAATAATTTGGAAATACTAATATTTTATTTTAAAGGGACGTGCAACTATTGACATGTGAACACTACGGCCAATGATCTATTATTATTATTATTATTATCCAAGAAGACGATAATTGTCAAATCATATACTTGCTCTGTTCCGTATAAAATTATTATTAATTTTTTAAAATTAATTTAAGATATTTTTAATTTTAAAATCAGTATAGACATATTTTAGTGTTTGTCAATATATTTTAAAATATTTTAAAAATATTATTAATTATCAGATTTAATGGTACGTAATTTTTAATGAATTATATTAATTTTAAATTTAAAAATATTTTAAATTAATTTTTAAAAATTAATAATAATTGTATTATTTAAAACAGAGAGAATATATTTTTTTAAGTTACATAAAAGTTAAAAATATACATGTAGTATAATGGATAGATGAAGAATATGGACTCTAATGTCACATCCTTACTAATTTTTCACATTTTATGGAGTAAAAACTAACGAAATGTATAAATAATAATAAAAATAGATTAAAATGTTTTCTGTGTGCGTAGCCTTTTTTCCAAATGTTAGACCCAGTTGCTGACTTTTTCATCCACGAAGATGATTAAGTAGGGCCATGCACCGACCCTTCAAGACTCACCAATAGATAAGGTGTGGGTGGCTGTCGGCACATGATTCCGCCGTGCAGATTTCTTGTTAGACAAGCAATGTTTCGCAGATTTGCAGGTGGAGGATTATCTCAACCGTTCTATTAACTACCTTAACTGCAACACTACCAGAAAACGACTACTATTAGATTAGACAAACAAGGGTTCATGAAATATATTTTGAATAAGTATAATGTATAATAAATTAATAAATATTGTGACGTCCCTAAATCTGGGCCCACACAGTCCAAACTTGAGTCGTCAAAAGACTACAACAAAATTATTATAACAAAGCACAACGTACAACAATACAGTGTATAATAATACACAACTAAGTCTTCACTATTATTGCCACACTATTTTACAACATGTGAAGACTATGATAGCTAATCCTCGGACCCTCACTCCATTCCCCGGCTAGACCCCGTTACGTTTTCATCTCCTGTTGAAAAACAATGGAACAAAAGAAAGAGTGAGCTCAAATAGCCCAGTAAGAAATATCATGACTAAGATAATGACGAATAAATTATCATTAGCCTTCAACAGTTGAGTTCTTGATAGAATACAATAGACTACAAGGTTTATATCAAAAACTGCAGTTAAATTCTTAAACAACGTTCAGATCAATAATAGCAGCGGAATGAGCAATCTTTTAGAAGAATAATGCAGACTATAATGTCCACTCGGTTCTCTTTTTAGGAAAAACATCATCAACTTTTATCATCTGAAATACCATTAGTCAAGATAATACAATTCACAGTTCCTGATCATAATCATGCAGATCAACAGTTCATCTTTGCATTACGGGCCAAAGACATTCAATATAACACCAACGGTCATGATTATACCAGATTCAGCCTTTGGTCATAATCATACCGACCAACAGTTCATCTTTGCACTATGGGCCAAAGAGAACTTTCACCACGTGCCATAAAAGACACCGAACAGATGTATCGCCTTTAACCTAGTATATCGCCTTTAACCTATCATCTGTTCAACAATTATATCACATCTGTGCCCCCGGCCACAGATATTCACAACAGCTTGATTCTTGATGATTAATACAAATAACAGTGATACAAATGATGAACAGAAGAACAGGATAAACAATAAGTATCAGAAGTTTACTTTGTGCAGATTCAAATAATGTCCAAATTGCCAACATGATGTGGAGTGAAAAAAAATGATATTCAAGATCCACAGTTCAGAATAACGGTTACAGTTCAATAGAAAGGTTCACGTAAAATAGGAAGGTTCAGTTGAAATAATGAAGTTCATCTATTATGGAACATACAATATTTTCAGGAATTATAGAAGCAATAGTTCCATAATAAATTTTGATTTATGAGTATGAAAGAAAATAATATCCCTTACCGTAGCAGGTTTGATTAACAAAAGGTGAAGGAAATTAATACAAAGGGTTATTCACCAACAGGCGTTAATCCGCACCGTAAGGTTATTCCCACAATTTAATAGAAATTGAATACGAAGAGTCATTCACCAAACAGGCGTTAATCCGCACCGTAAGGTTATTCTCAGAGATTAATAAGGAATGAATACGAAAGGTTATTCACCAACAGGCGATAATCCGCGCCGTAAGGTTATTCCCATAAATTAATACATGGAAATAAATAGCACATCTTATGAGTAAGAAAGAAACGATATTATTTTCGAGAATATAATAATGATAATCCCTTACCGTAGTAAGTTTAAATAATAGAATATGAAAGGAGATGATATTCCTTACATTAATACGTGACTGAATGAGGTTGATTAACTTGAACAGTACACGTACACTTATAGATCTTCACAAATACTCAAGATGACTTAAGTACACTTAGAGAGAACTTTCACAAGAAGTATTTAGAGAGAGAAAGAAAGAACAAGTAAGAAAGTTTATGAAAAATCCTTAAGTTAAGGCTTCTATTTATAGCCAAAAATCTTATCATATCTAAGATTTTCCAATTTAATCCAAACCGTTCATTTCATATCACCTAACTTTATATTATAAACAAATAACTTTATTAATTCAATTATTCAACAATAATTCACACTTTAATCTATACCATTCATTTCATATCACCTAACTTTATATTATAAACAAATTATTCAACAATAATTCCCACTTTAATCTACACCATACATTTCATATCACCTAACTTTATATTATAAACAAATTATTCAACAATAATTTCCACTTTAATCTACACCATTCATTTCATATCACCTAACTTTATATTATAAACAAATTATTCAACAATAATTTACACTTTAATCTACACCATTCATTTCATATCACCTAACTTTATATTATAAACAAATAACTTTATCAATTCAATTATTCAACAATAATTCTCACTTATTCATTATTATGACTAATTGTTATAAATACAGTATAGTTAGCTTTCTGTGTTAGATATCAAGTCAATTAATTAATGAAATACAACTGTTTAAATAACACCGTAATAGAGATAACAATAATGCAGAAAGTATGTAAAAGAAGAATACGTTACTGTGGCATGACAATTATTGATTCAATAATGTGAATTACTGTGCATATGTTACTGTGACAATTATTAGGTTCAATAATTTAAAAAAACAGTGCAGCAACAATTATTGAATTGATAATATAAAATATTATGCAGTGACAATTATCGATGAAATGATGCGTAGCAGTTACGGTGTCAATTATCAGACCAATAATATGAGACACTATGCAATACCGTGTGTTACTGTAGAGTACCGTGTGCTACAGAAAATACCATAAACTACCGTATGCTACTATTCTTTTATCACTGGTATTTTAACAATTCCATTGACTATTTTTATTTAAAAAGGTTATTTCTATCGTTTTCTATATCCGACAAATATTCCGTTGTGGGGTCCACCAATAATTTATTATTTCGGCGCCGTCGTACGGCACGAATATTTCCCGACCAAACGAATATTCCCCGACAAAGTGAATATTGTCCGACAAAATATAATTTGCACATAACATCCTTAACTTTTAACTTTATCAATTTAACTACTTACTGTTTCAGAAGAAAAATTAAATATATAACGAAAAATTAAATTTTGTATTTCATAAAATTCGGGGTCTTACAAATATTATATTTATTTATATTATTAAAGAGTAAGACGAGATATTTAAATTCGTGTTACATATTATTTTTTGAATAAAATAAATCAACTTTTGTTTTTTTACTTTTTATTGTTTTTCTTACCAAAGGAAATGAAAATTGTAGCAATTATTCACTTATAACACGTGCATATATTAACATGTTGGAGTTAATACGGACAAAAAGGATATGTTTGAGTTGTCACGGCTTTCACCAAGGAATTATTCGGTCCTATGGAATGTTGATCTCTCTTGATTTCTCCGGGGAAAAGAGTTGTATCTTCCTTTACACATTGTCTTCGAATAATTTGGAGAAAAGAAAAAAAAGAGGTGCATCTTGAATTTTTTAAGTAGAAAAAAAAAGAGAAAGCTAAGTAAATGGGTGTCCCGAAATTTTAAGTTGAAGGAGAAAAGAAAAGAAAGTGAAAAAAAATCTAGTATTTTTTGAGCCAAATATTTCCTTCTTTTTTAAAAAAGAAAGTTAGATAAAAGAATACTATATGAAAAAAAATTCAAATAAAAATATACTATATGTTATTTAATTAGATTTAGCAAAATTTGCCCGGGCCGTTAAAAATTAGAATTTGAACCTTGGTTTTTTAGTTTATAAAAATTTAGATCATTTTAACCCGTAATTTAATTATTTATTTATTTTTTACTTGTTGATTAGACTTGTTTGGCTTAGAATTTTTAGGAGTTGGTGTAGTATTGGTGTATTAATAAATTATTAATATTATTATCAAGTTATGCAAGTAGAAAGGTTTTTTGTCAACACATGTACCAATGACATACAAGAGTTTAGAAATGTTTCCTCTGAAAAAATTTAAATGTCAACGTTGAAAGGGAGGCCATCTGTATGCACAGCAGTTTAAACCAAAATAATATGAAATACATTGCAGTTTCTATGCCTAATAGAGATTGCGTACCAACCTACCAATAACTCGGCCCATTTGAACCAACCTAGCCCTTTTGTCACGTCTAGTTATTTTTTTAAGGATCCAATTTACCTACTTTATCCGGCATTTATTACTCATTATCAATTACCCCAACAATCCTTTGGGCTCTAAGTCCTCATGGGCTGCATGTGTATAGTTTCATAGTTAATTATTAATATTAACAATTTAATATGAACATACTCAATTAGAATTTTGAGAAGAATATAATTATTAAATTATTAAAATTTTATTATGGCAGTAATTGAATTGTGTAGTGCAAGTCTCATAACTAATTTTATAAGATCATTATTGACTTTTTAAAATCAGTTTAAAATATTTTTAAATTTATAACAAATATTATTTTTTTAAATTAAATGAATATAATGATAAATTATAAATTATTTAAATATATTACTTAATGTAAAATTTATTATTTTATAATATTATATTTAATAAATCATTTCAATTTTGAGTTTAAAAAAATGTTTCAATATTTAATCATTTGGAAGAGAGGAAGTACATGTTAGAAATAGAAGTTACTCCAAAATTAACTAGCCAATTGTACTTGATGCAACTAATTGCGACATTAAAAAATTTCAGAATTGTTACTACTATTTTCCTCAAAGACTAAATTGCATTTTTTGGAAAACTTAGGGCACAAAGTTGCATTTTACCCAAACTAAAATGCGTAGTATAGTAAAAGTAAATTTTGGAATACAGGTACAGGTATATCTATATCTGTATTTAAAAATAAATATTAATATCCTTATTCGACGGATATGTAACACAAATGACCAAGACCTAGCACGATAACGAAGGTTTGGAGTTTCTTGGGTTTGACAGGGTATTATAGATGATTTGTGGAATGGTTCTTTTTACTTACCTTGTCATTGACTTAGTTGACGAGGAAGGTCACAAAGTTTGTGTGAAATGAGAAATGTGAGAGGAGTTTTGAGGATTTTATGAAGCGGCTTATGACAGCTCCAGTGCTTACTTTGTAGTCGAGGACATGTGATTATCAGATTTATAGTGGTGCTTCTAAGAAAGGACTGGGTTGTGTTTTGATACAACACGGTAAAGTGATTGCTTATGCTTCTAGGCAACTTGAACTTCATAAGGTGAACTACCCCACTCATGATTTATAGTTGGTAGCAGTAATCTTTACATTGAAAATTCGAAGACATTATTTGTATGGTGAAACTTGTGACATTTTCACCGATCATAAAAGTCTTAAGTGTATTTTCATTCAGAAGGAGCTCAATATAAGGCAAACGCGTTGGTTGGAGCTTCTCAAAGATTATGATACTAAAATTTAATATCACCGCGGGAAGGCAAATCTGGTTACAAATGCACTTAGTCTAGAGAGTTTAGCAACCTTTATTACACAAACACAACTTATTTTGGATATGGAACGTTTTACAGCTGGAGTTGTATGTTCAGGGTTTAAATGGGCATTTAATAGGTATGAGAGTGGAGTCCTTTTTTATCTCGCCGGTTAAACAAGCTCAAAAAAAAGATGGGGTGTTGTGGGTAATGGCGCAGAATTTGGAGAGGGCAAGCAACCTGAGTTCCGTATTAATGACCATGGTGTGACTTGGTTGGGTAAGCAGTTGTGTGTATCCTTGGATTTAACTATTCGGGACGCAATATTGGCTGGGGCTTATAGTTTACCATTTTCTATTCATCCGGATTCTACAAAATTGTACAGGGATTTAAAGGAGTATTTTTAGTGGAATGAGATGAAACGAGATGTGGCTAAAGATATTAGAAAGTGCCTCATTTATCAACAAGTGAAGATAGAACATCAATGAACTAGTGGTTTGCTGCAACAGTTAAACATTCCAATTTAGAAGTGGGAGAATATCACAATGGATTTTGTGACTTATTTGCCAAAAACTTTCAAGAAGAATGATGTCATTTAGGTTGTGGTGGATTGGTTGACCAAATCGACACACTTCTTGGCTATCCATGTGGGTTACTCGGTGGACAGGTTGGTACAGATCTTTTCAACAGAAAATTGTTAGACTTCAAGGTACTCCAGTGTCTATTGTTTAAGATTGGGACCCGCGGTTCACTGGGCTTGGGGCACTCGACTCAATTATGGTACTTCTTTCCATCCGCAGACTAATGGACAATCTGAGATGACTATTCAGACTTTGGAAGATATGTTGAAGTCTTGTGCATTGGAGTGGTCGGGCAACTGGATGATTATCTGAGCCTAGTTTAGTTTACTTATTACAACAACTGTCATGCAAGTATTAAAATGGCTCCATTTAAGGTGTTGTTTGGTAGGAAGTGTCGGGCACCAACTTGTTGGGATGAGGTTGGCGAGAAGGCCATAGAAGGGTTTGAGTTAGTTCAAATCATTATTGAGAAGGTAGTGGTGGCTAAGGAGAAATTACGGTCGGCTCGATCACGATAGAATAGTTATGCTGATAAGCATAGGAGGACCTTAGAGTTTGAACCTGGTGAACATGTGTTTTTAAAAGTTTTTCCTTGGAATGACATTCGGCAATTTGGGTTAAAAGGGAAACTTAGTCAGTGTTATATTGGCTTATTTGAGATTTTAGAAAGGGTTGACGAAGTCGTATATCAATTAGCTTTGCCTCCACAATTAGCTCATGTTCGTAATGTGTTATATGTGTCAGTGTTGAGAAGTTATCATTATCATTCGTTGCATGTGGTGCATTATCCGTTTGATAAGATTCAGGGAGAAAATCATTTCGTCTGTTATAGTTTTATGGAGAAAAAAATCTATTCGAGCGGAGTATCCGCATCTCTTTAAAAATTAGGTACATTTCATTCTTTTGATTTCGGGGACGGGATCCTTCTTAAGAGGGAGGTGATGTAATATCCGATAAATAAATAAATTATATATTGTTAAAACATATTGATTAGACTTTGTCTTTTATTTAGGTCAAAATAGTTATTTAATTTATGTGGGCTATTGGTAATTGATGAATAAGTTAATTTGATAAAATTGGGCCTTAAAAATTAATTGGGTTTAATTTTTTATGTGCATAATAAATTTTATTAAAATCAGGATAGTTAGTAAATATATTAATTAATAAATAAATAAAACATAAATCATATATTGTGTACCCTACTTTTATAGATGAACAAAAGGCCTGAGGTTTGGCATTGGCCCGGTCTAGGTTTGGCCTGAAAAGGCCTGGCCCAAAGGCCTTAAAAGGCCTCATTTTTTAGAATACAACTCAACCCGGCCTGACCTTAAAAAATGTCTGAGCATGGCCTGGCCCACGTCCTACAACAGCCTAGCCTGCAAGCCTACACCAACTACCGGCCCAAACCAACTCGCACTTCTCTACAACCCAGCGCAAGTGGAGTTACATTGCACCACGTTACATTATATAGGTTAACCACGCATGATAGGTTCTCAGTTTGGCTCAGTTCACTTGTCAAATCAATTTCATCATCCATATTTTTAAATTATCTATTAGATACATAAAGCTTCTAAAGAGGCCTCGGGAGGAGGATCTTGTTGTTGGACTTAGAGAGTAAATTAAAATAGATAGCACCCTTCTTTTTTTTGGCTTTTTTAAAAGAAAAAAGAAGAAGTGATAAAACAGCATATGCACCCATAAGTCATAATTTTCTTCTAAGCCCACGTGAGTACTTTTTCTTTGATTAGACATAGTCACATTAAAATGTCTCCAAGCACTTTGACTTTAACACAAAATAATAGAGTTGGCATCAGTATGACCTCTTCCTCTCCCTTTCCATTTACTTATCTCTTTAAGGGCTGCTAATTTTATGTCTCCGGTTGCTAAAACCCTTTGAGCCGATTCACTTAAAACCATGGCGAATAAAAACATGACAATCCAAATGAGAAAGTTCATGACAAAGAGGTTTCTCTCTATGAAGCAATTCGTAAGTTTCATTTCACTAATGTTATATATAAATTTTAGCTACTGTATATGTAGATTTTTTTTTTTACAGTGGTGGATAATTTTACTTTATTGTTTTGATCTTTTGTTTGATATGGTAAAGTAATTGAAAATGTATGTAATTTTTTTATCCCTCTTTCTTTGTGGGTTTAGTTTGGACGACAGGCCTGACCTGGCCAGGCCAGGTTGACAGGCTCGCTCAGGCCACCATTTTAGTCCAACCTGGTCAACGATTAAAGCTTGACAAACCTAGACCGGGCCAGACCAGACAGTTTGTTTGTGCACTACTGGCTACTTTGTTCGTCAGATAAAAAAAAAAAGCAAAGCCCCCGCTAATTGAATATTTTTTATTTATAAATATTCAAAGCGACTGTGATTGTGAGAATAACAGGGTTTTTTTCTTTTCCCAGTTGCTTTTTATATGTATTTGGTTATTGTGCCTTTAACTTTCTATTCATAATTAGAAGTTGGACTATGCTGATTTGTATATATATATATATATATATATATATATATATATATATATATAATAGTATAAATGAATTTTGGTTTTAGTTTAATTGAATATTTTTTATTTATAAATATGATTATGGTTTGTAGTAGAATAGTAGCCAGATCATGTGTTTTATTAATTAAAGCATAAGGAAGCTTGTATTGATTTGCTATAATTGTTATGCAAATAAATCTGTAATGACTATATGGAATGAAGTAAAATCTTAATAATATAAGTAACTATATTTTGTAATCATGAACAAACAAAAGTGTTCATATTCTGCTTTATAATCTCGTAATTAATTAACATATGGTCTAAGAGCTACAGAAGGTTATCAGACTAAGCTTGCTTGGTCCTTAAATGTTATAGCAATGTAGTTATCTATTGAGTTAGGTAATTAAATAATGTCAAAAATTATTCTAATTAAATCATTCGGTTAGTAAAAGGATTATAAAATTTGAACAATACATTTAAAAATAGTACATTGTTGATGATTAGGCTTATAATTAAATTTTATTGAATTTATTAGATTGGCCAGAGAGAGTATAACGAGTTATATTTGAATTATTTCTGGGTATTAAATTACTTATTTCAAGTACGGATTCCGTACTTCTTCAGCGATACTCTTCTATTTTTAGTTTGTCCGTTTTTGCTTCTTGTTTCGAATTCAGATATTATTTCATATGATTATTGTTTCTTAAATTCATATGATAGCTCCACTTTCGTGTTAACGTTTAGAACTCATATTTGTACTCTTTGCACTAGTTTATCATGTTTGGTGTTTATTTTAATTATGTAGAAACGTACATGTTAATTTATTTTTTTTGAGGTTTTGTGTTGATTCGTTTCAGTTTAATATGTACACTTAGAACTCTTTTGTTGATATTGTGTCACATTTGTTGTGACATGATATCATTATTAAGATTATACCGTAGGGTATACCTGAGCTATAACCACCTGTAGGGGTATCACAGACATGTCTATAGGCATTGAGACATGACACTTTCTGTGGCGGTATGATTAGTCCACGACGTCTCCATTTTGTGCTCTGATGGGAGTTAGTCATTTAGTATTTTGTTGTGGAAGGTGTATGGGTTGGCCCTAGCTATCTGTTTTGTTCTGCGGTTTGGTATTTTTGGTAGTGCCGAACACACCTTTTGATTTACATGCATTTGGATTCGCGGTCCAATGCATGATTTGCCTGCGTGACATTATTTTGCCTATGTGGCATTATTTTGTCTATGTGGCAGCATTTTGACTTGCTTGTATGGTAAGATATATTTCTATTTTATTCTAAGCTCGGTATGAAATAACATCCAACCACTTTGATTTAGCCTATTATTTTATTATGATTTACCAGCGTGACATTATTTTGATTTGCTTGTGGAGCATTCTTTTAACTTGCCTGCATAACATATTTTTGACTCGCTTGTGCGATATTATTTTGACTTGTCTATGTGTATTCAACCTTCTATTTTGTTTCAATTAGTTATGTTGACGCAGCTATACTTTTGTTCAGAGTTTAGTATTTTCTTTTTTCGTTGGCTTTGATATTTGAGATTATCATTCGTATTGTGTTCATTTGGTGTTATATTTCAGTTTTGCTTGTTTTGTATTTCTTTATCTGTACTGGGCATTTAGCTCATACTGTGTTTTTCTTCAGACAGGTACTCAGGGGGATCCAATGGCAAGTGTGATAAGAACTCTCTTACATCCTAATGGTTTAGATATTTTATTTAGCTTTTTAATATTATTTTATCTTTCCGTTGTGTTTGGTACATAACCTCCCTTTCTATTTTCAAAAATGAGTGTTACAATATATATGAATAATGTTGGTACACACACACACGCACACAGATATTAAGGAATATGGATGTATATCCGTCTTTAGATGAATATGAATATAAATACTATTTGTTTTGATACGGATATGAATAATGTCCATCTTATTTATGGAAGAAATTTATTTTAAAAGTAATCATATTTGTAGTAGGTATATTTATTATATGAAAGTGACCTAATTAATAAGATTAGGAAAAATGAGTTGTAGTACTCTATAAATAAAGTCTTATATTTAGAGAGTTTTGATGTGAATATGATATGAATTTTTGGAGTGGAAGCCCTATCTTTGTAACCAAACAACGTTGTTAGTCGCGTCATTGGCCTATCAATTATCATGAATTCGAGAGCGAAGTAGATAGAAATTGGAGTTCAATAACAAATATGTAAATGGAATCATCGTTTCTCCCCTTTCAATTCAGCTTCAGAAGGTAACTTTCTATTTTTCTCTCTCTCCTTACATAAACATAGACCGAAATGTAAAAGTGACTCTGATTTGTATTACTTTTGTAAAACTGTTCTTCTAACTTTTATTTTGACAAAACTTTCCCTCTAAGATGCATTAGTTGTGCAAAAGAGACCCCCAAACCTTTTAGTTAGGGTATTATTGTCTTTTCCTTATAAACTAAGCAACAACATATTTTCTAGTTTTTTAACATAAAATTTGTTTCACTTGCTAAAGAAAAAATATAAAAAAAAATCAAGAAAGAAAAAGTTTGATCTTATGGTCTTATATATGAATAACAAGGAATCAAATATTTGCAGATAACTAAGCAACTTCAGCAAAATGCTAGGGAAATCACTTTATGAAAAAAACAGCAATAGGCAGCTTCACTTGCAAAAGAAAATGAAGTAGTGATCTGCACACAACTCTATCAAGAACAAAAGACAATAACCAAGTCAGCATTAGGCAACTACACTTGCTGAAGAAAATTAATTAAAACCTACATACTACTCAATAAAGAACAAAAGGCAATAACCATTAATGTATAAACGACAACAACCATTAGCCAAATCGCAAAGAAACAAAGGATAATCACTAGGGATTTCACTATTCCTAGATTTTTCAGTGGTTAGGTAAAGCATTCAAATGTTGATTTCCATCTTTGGTATGACCAATTAGTGCCGCAATAAGTGACACATAGTGACGTTTCAGCACATGATGATTTAACAGCTCAATAATCAATACATTTCATGAGAATAGTTTTATGGTTCCTTAGTCCATACAAATGCCACACTGTTTAAGCTTGGATTTTATCAAATGTTTATTTGCCTATCCTGTGGTGAAAACATCATGTTATTAGTTTGGCAACGCAAAGTAAGACACTGGTATTATTAGTTTGGCAATGCAAATATCAGGTTATTAGTTTGCCTATTCTGCGGTGAAAACATCAGGTTATTAGTTTGCCTATCCTGCGGTGAAAGCATCAGGAAATTTTTCTTGAGTTTCTAAGGAAATGACAATAATACCCTAACTAAAAGGTTTGGGAGTCCCTTTTGCACAGTTAATGTATCTTAGAGGAAGAGTTTTGCCAAAATAAAAGTTAGAGGAATAGTTTTGTAAAAATAATACAAAATATTGGAGGATCACTTCTGCATTTCAGTCCATATATGTATGTATTTGAATACCCCCTTCAAGATATGCGCAAACATTTCTGTTGAGTCGACTTTAGACTGTTTCTGAATTTTGATTTGAATTTGTCTATGACATGAAAATTCATTAAATTAGTTGTTGTTTGAATTCTTTTTGGGAAAATATTAGCTCTATATTAAGAGAAACTGGAAGGAACCCTGGGTGGGCACTTCCAGGATTCGTAAAATTAAGCAATTATCCCACAAATAGCAGAAATGTACCAACAAGGCTATGTTAATTTGTCCACTTCAAACGGTGGATTTAGACAGGAAACACATGCTGTTGGCAGCAGAGACTGCGTGATCATTGTTGACCACGGTTCACGTAGAGAGGAGTCCAATCTTATGCTGAGTAAGCCACACCAGTGATCTTATACATGTTTTCAAATTGCAGTTCTTATACTTCATTTGAATTGAAAGAATTAAATGGAGGAAGGAATGAAACGAGATATAGTGTATTTTTTAATATTTCAAGTGTATGATTGGTTGTTGTACGTGGTGGGTGATGTGATAAAATGTCATAATTGTCATATCCATTCCACCACCTCTCATATGAAATAAAAATCAAAGGGATAAAATGATTTGAATAAATTTTCATTCCATCATAATGCTTTATCTTCCGAAATAATCACGAAATGCACTATTTTTCATTTCATTGATTCCTTTATTTCATTTCTTCAGTCTAAACGTAGCACTATAACTTTGGTTGATTAATTGTTGGTCTAGCTATACGCTCCAGTGCCCTCATTTTTACGATTTTTAGATGAGTTTGTGGTTATGTTTAGAGATAAACTGGGTACCCGATTGTGGAGCCTGCTCATATGGTAATGCTTCTTTTTTGTCTTATTTGATATTTTGTTGAGGAAGAAAAAGGATAAAGATATTAAGTACTACTTGTATTTACTCATAATATTATATATAAATGCATGTCTTATCATCTTACATTTTCTGAGTAACTTGATGTTGGGTTCTATATTCGTAATTCTTAATCTAGTTCTTTATCTTATTTTAGATATCTCACAGTGTCTAGTCAATTTCTAGTTTCTATTTTATTGCTACAAAGTATAAAGCTAAGTTAATGCACGCGTGATAGGTCTTTATGGCGTATTGTGCTATGCAAATGCATTTCGGTTTATTTTGGATTTTGAGACTAAATTATGCATGCATATATTGAGTTCCAGTATGATTTCACCCTTCTTTAAATCCAAGTTCACAGTCCTACAAATGTCTTTGATATAATTAGGAGTTGGCAGAACCGTCAATAAAGGATGCATTTGCTTCATGTGTTCTACAAGGGGCGAATCGTGTAATTGTGAGCCCATTTCTCCTCTTCTCTGGACGACATTGGCACCAGGTAACTTAGCATAATAACCTCTTGTCACTAATGAAAAAAAAAACTATTTCCGACAGAAAATGTATTACCGACGAAATTCGTTGTAAAAAGTGCAACATTGACAAGAAAAATAAGTCTACTCCAACCTAATAAGTCTATTTTCGACAGACTTATTCCCGACTCGATTACTTACGACCGAATTTCCAACGAAAAATTTCGTCAGAAATAAACTATTTCTAACGGAATAAGCTTATTTCTGACGAAAAATGCCGTTGGAAATAAGTTTTTTTTCTTATAGTGTGTATCAGATAATAAATTTGACAGTCAGAAGTTTGTACAATTATGTCAATTGGTAAATAGGAGAACAAAGGAAGCTTAACTACATGCATTATGACCTTTGTTTTTTCAGGATATTACTTCTTTGACAGCTGAAGCTGCAAAGGAGCATCCAGGTGTGGCATATATCATAACTGCGCCTCCTGGACTGCATGAACTACTTTTGGTAGAAGTTATTTTCAATTTCTGATATATTCTATGCTGTTTCATTCTTTCTTTGGTATAGTGTTCGTGCAAAATATTACTGATTTTGATTATACATTTTTAATCTACTAGAATTTCATATGATTGTATTTCTGATTTCCTCTCTAAGAAGTTTCTTTTCCCATTATCATATCTATTTTAGAGAAGTTCTTTGCAAAATTTCCCTGTGATTAAAAATATTGCTTGTTATTATCACTCCTGCCAAATTTGAGGATTTCTCTTTCCTAAGAAGATCCCGAATTTCAACACAATAATGGCCAATGAATTACTCGATTTCATCACTATGGATTGCACCATGACAAAATACTTTGTAGTTCAAACCAAAAGAAAACTAAAAATAAGTTTCAAGGCTGCCTGTAAGTCATTCTAATCTTGAAAGATTTGGAATTGCAGGATGTTCTGAATGACCGACTTAAATATTGCTTGCGCCATGTTGCCGGAGATGCAGATGAGTGTTCAGTGAGTGCTGGAACAGGCAAATGTCAGCTCTTCTGATTAATGTTGGTGCAAGTATAACCCCATTTTGTTTCTCTCATAGCCACCGGTGTCTCAGCTTTAAGACTGAAAGAAGTTATTTGTAAATAACTTTCTAGTTATATATAACAACACTCAGTATTTTTGCGCTAAATCCCGAGAGATGCTAGGACTATATATCTCTACAGACCAAGTAAGCGGATGCGAAGATCATGTGTGGGATGTAGAAAATACTTAAATGATAAATCAGTATCGACTAGTTTCCCTTCATGTGGTTTGGCCTTGAATGTAATGGTTTCTGTATCTGTTGTTGTACACTAGTGAGATATGTCAGAAAGATAGGTGGCGCTCTAGAAGTTACACATCCTTCTTCTTGTATTTTTTCTTCCCCAGAAATGGAAGGTTATCATTGCAAAATTTATTCATTGTTGCAGTAGTTTGATATGTTGAGAATGAAATGTATCTTCTGAGGAGAAAAACTTACCGATCTTGCTGCAGGGAAAAATAATGGTCAAATAATGTAAAACATCTGTATCTTCTTAGAGGTAAAAAGGTAAAAATTGGCGGAGCACACATGAATAAAAAAGGTCTAGAACAATATGTAATATTCTACTAGCAACTCATATTGTAATCAAAGTAAAGACTTTCATGTTATAACTAGATTCCAGAAAATTGATGTGTTAATAAAAAATAAAAGATAGAAAAAGTACAAACATCTCTGTATTTCGATAGTTAGTTGAGCTAGCTTGAGTACAAGTGATCAACTTTAATGGGCATTATATACCTTCAATTTCAGATAAGCATGCATACCTGTTTCCTCACTGTATCAATTGCTTTTGATAATACTTTCAAACTTTCTTCATCGCATTCTTCTTCAAGTGCTCTTTTTACATCTTGAGTAACGTTATCTAAGGCCTCTCCACATTCGAACTGATGTAAATAATTAAAAAAATGCTTACTTCAGAATGAAATCTGGGAGGAAGCGTAGTAAAGTGATTTTATGTTATATAAGCAATGCAATATAAGAAAGATAAAAAAACTAACACTAAATAGCATATTTCTTAAAAATAAAATTTGCACCTTACCATATGCAGGATCTGTAAAAACAGCTTCAATGGGTGCTTCAGCCAAGTTCCTAATCTTTTCAAACGTTTTCTCTGACACCATACACAACATATATTCCTTCTTCTGTTTACCAGCTTTCCCTGCCAGTCTTAGTTGAGGCTCGATATATTTAATGGCCTGTGTCATCAAAGTTGCATGATATAGACTATAGTTCAGCATTCAAAGACATTGAAGAAAAAGACAATAAGATGCTATAACTCACTTCAGGATGAGCAAGCCTCAGTGCAGTGTCCAGGTCTTTTTCTGAAATCTCTCGAGCTTGCACATCTATCATCAAAGTTTTGTCCCTTGTGCAGGCATATACCAGGTTCAGATCACTTAAAGTAAGCTGTATGGTATCCAATATGCAATAAAATGCCTATCAGACTTTGAAGAGAATTGTTTTGATACTGTAATGCTGCATAAGGCCCCAACAAATTGTCCCAGGTTAAAAGGGGTAGGGTGTTCTACCATTTTGTCTTTAAATCATGCCACTATGAATATTAAACTACATAATTGAATTGCTAAAGGATTTCCTGGCAACTCCATAAAGATCTAATAATTGCTACTTTTGACAAAATAAAAAATGTCAGCCACTACGACAGCTGGAAGATAGTTTTTACGAACTGTTTGGCAAACAAATCAAGTGTTTGAAGAGAAAACACAAAGACACACACACACAACAAAAAATCAGTAAAAGAATAAGGACGTGTTACTTGGAAACAGAAACTCTGTATACTTATCAACTTTAATTGAGATCAAGACTCTGCAGAACAGCTAGCTTTAAGGTGAGATACCAACCCACAAACATGAAATGGAAAAGTCAAAGATTTTCTTAAATGTAATTGATATAAGACAGATTATGCAGGCACAAACACTTCAAGAAACATTTGCCGATTGGTGTCCCCAAAAAAGAGAGAAACAAAAAGAACCACCGTGAAATTCAATAACTGATGTGAGTTTAACCTTATCCATGCTTGGGTTAACGATAAATTTCCCCACAAATCCTCCCTACACGAAACATTCCAATGGGGCCACCCCAAGGAATATCTGATATAGCATTAGAGCAGCGGATGTGGCATTAGCTGCCATCACTTCTGGATCTTGTTTCCCATCAGAAGAAAGAACACTTGCCGTTACCTGTAAAGCAGGACAAAATTATTTAAAAAAATTAACATAGCAAAAGGAGGTGGCAGAAAAAAATGCTAAACGACAGCATACCTGAACCTCGTGGTAGAATACAGCAGGAAAAAGTGGCCGTATAGGTCGATCAATGAGACGACCACATAAATGTTCACGTTCTTTTGGAGCACCCTCCCTCCTCATGAATGTATTTGGAATCACACCCTGAGCAAACTGTTTCTCATGATAATCAACCTTACAGTATGGAAAATCCAATTAGGACTCTCATGGTGACCAAGAAACAAATTGATTATCTGTGAGCCCTCCACAAAATTAGAGGGGTTCTGCATTCTAAAGTGAGCCCACAACAATCCAAAGGCATCAGTTTAATTTAAATGACAATGGAATTTAAATTAATAATGAGAGTACCTCAACGTTTACTCTTAAAGTCATCACATTGTAGATGTTTGATTGTAAAATACAGGTATGGGCATCCTCTTGTGCTCCTCCACTCAGTCCTTTAAAGGACATGTTCTCAATTATATTTTGCTCCTCTAAGTTTCTTTTTAACACTTCACACAACTATTTTTCGGCTTACCACTCCCTCTTCTTATATTTGTTTTCTGATACAAGACTCCTCTTCTCCCGATGCATGTTGGATATGATAAAAACAGTGTTTTAAATATCTCTAGGCGGAGGACGAGACACCTAGGCAGTTTCCTAGGCATTTTTCCAATATATATTATGCATATAAAATGAATATTAAGTTATCAATTAAGTCAAAAATAGATGACATATTGCAAAGAGTACATCAAAGTCTTAAAAGGATGCTCATTGAATTGCTTCCAATAAAGTTTAAGGACAACTTATTTGTATCCAAACAACCTATTAATTCCAATGAAAATACAAAATATATATATATATATATATATATATATATATATATATATATATGTATATTAGGTATAAAGATTTTAAATTTTAAACTTGTACATGAAACATTATGCTATTTATTTAGATTTTGGACCTATATTAGTTTCATTCTTTCAAAAAATCAAAGGACCTCGGCAGCCTACCTAGACCAAATAAAGGCGTTTGACGGCTGATTTTGTGTAGGCAGCGGCCTAGACCAATTTGTAGAACATTGTTTAAAAACCTATCAACCAATACTCCTTCGTCAATTTGTAGAACACTTGATAAAAACATCTCAATCAACCCCCTCATCTTCTCCAAGATCAGTATGTGATAAAAATATAATTGCATCAAACATCCCTTCAATTCCTTAATTTTATTTCAAGAAACATGTCATTCCTAATGGATAGGCAACTTATAACTTCAAAACAAGAAGTGGCGGATCCAGGAATTGACTTCAGTGTAGGCAAACTTCTATAAAAGAAATTTTGACTTAGAAAAGCCTATTAATTAAAAAAGAAAGAGCAAAGTGCCGATGATTATTGGGAACAAAAAAAGATAGCCTAAACTCTAGATTGTACTAAAATTAATTCCAAAATACAATTTGCAACAATGAAAAGCAATGAAGAAAAAGAAATTGAGGCAAAATACAGAAAGAAAGAAAAAAAAAATCAAAGATACAAGTGAACATTCTCAATTTGAATAAAGAAATCATTTTTACAGTAACATTCTTTGAGGTTGAAGTGCACAGAGATTAAGGTTGAACATTTAGCACCCAGAAGGGGGGGGGGGGGGGGGGGGGGGGGGTAATTAGAGTTGAACATTGTATAGAGTTTTTTATGTTTTTAGATTTTAAGTCAATTTATTTTTATTTAATTGAGTACCTAGATTTTAACAAATTTTATGCGCCCAAACATTCTTCCTTTGTTTAGGATCACCTGTTTTTGTTCATTTAAACCTTAAAAAAAATATTAAAAAAAAAACTAATAGTTTTATGAATTTTAATTGTAACATAAACGATAAAAATATTTATGCTCCTCACTTAATGTATAGATTCTGAAAATGGTATGATACTTACTCATGAAAAGCATATAAAAGAGGAAAAAGAGAGAAAAATAGAAATTCTTTAACACATTTTTTAAAGATTTTTTGTTTTTATATATTTGGTGATGTAAATCTTTTTTCAAGATTTAAAATTTGGAGTTATACATTGTAATTACTACAATATAGACTGGAGATTAGGTAGAGTTATTAAAGAACACCAATTCATAAAAACTCCTAATTTTTACTCTTACATAATATAAAAAAAAAAATCAGTGTAGGAAATTGCCTACACTGACTATATACTAGATCCGCGGATCCGCCACTGAAAACAAGACTAAATAAATAAATTTCCAAATAACAAGCTCCTACTCAGTAAAAAAAAAAGTCTGAATCTTAAATACAAATGGGCTTCGTATTTATATGTAAAGAACGTACAGTGAGAGGGAGGAAGTCATGAACGGAGTCCCCTTTAGCTGAAGCAACAGTTGAGAGGACTTTAGTCTCTTCCACAGTTCCACTGCTATAACCACTGCACCATTAGCAAAGCGAGAATACTTCCCTGTTTCAAATGTAACTTTTCGTGATCCGATTTTGAATTATTCTTTGAACGTTTCGAAAAGCTTAGTTCCGGCGACAGGGATCTCGGATTCTGCCGGTGACGTCGACGGCGCGAAGCCCAGACGGCCGCTGTAAATTGTGAGGAAGCCAAATCTTCTTCATGTGAGAATGTAAGGAAGGGATGAGATCAGAGGGTTTGTTCTGCTAGCTACTGATGCCATGAAAAATACCGAGCTAGTGTTGAAGTTTTAGGGTTTAAGCGTTTCTAGCGCGCGAGAGATACCATAAATGAGAAATGGGTTTTAATTGGGACTAGGATCGACTGCTTCACGGCATTGGAGCGGTAAATACAACTCTTCGGTTCCCCCAATATAAGAATTCCATTCATAAATATTTACAAAGAGAAAAATCTAATCTTATTAATAATACACACTACCCAATGTCCTCAATAATGTAATTAATCATAATTAATTATTTAATTAAATTTCATGAATATATATATATAATTGAATTTTTTTCTTAAACTTTATAAATTCTGCTATTAATATTTTTTTTGAAAAAACGTACGAGATATTATTCAAACAATTATTTTTTTTCTTTTTCTCTTTGTTACTTTTTCCTCCTCACAAAATATATCTAAATTACAAGAAAAAAATATCCTCTGAAATGTGTTTAAAGTGCACTATTCAAGTTAAAATGTTATAATAAAAATTATTTAATTCTTAAAATACTTAAGTATGATTCACTCTTTTAGAGGAGAGAATGATATATAAATACTTAAGTGAAATTTATTATAGATAAAATTAGAACTTTTTTTTTTATTTTAATTGATTTTAATTTATGTAAAAAATATATTTAAAATATCTTTTATAAGGTAGAAATAGTATTTTTCTAGATTTTTTTTTGTCTTTTACACTCTAATATTCAAATTATACGTGTCACGTCACTTGACCTCATTTAAGAACATCCCTAATTATTCTGAATTTTATATTAATAATAATAAATTTATATTTTTAGAGAAAAATAAAGGACAAGTGTGATACTTCTTTTGTTTTCTTTAATTGACATTTTAAAAAATATATAAAAATTAAGAAATATAATTAATATTTTGTCAAATAATCAAAAGGGTTATAAAATTTATATATATTTTTTTCTAAAACTCATTTGAAAAATTGAAAAGAAACATGTTAATATTTAATAAAAATAATATTAAAAATCAAGTTATTAATATTTTAAATAAATTAAAAATAACAAATAAAAAAATAAATTTTACTTTCTAAAAAAATAAACAAAAAAGAACGAAGAGAGTATTTTATTGTGTAACATAGCGATTCTTTTATAGCTTATAAGAAAATATGACGTAATTATGCTATGATACGAATATCCAACACGCAAAAGAACCCAGCGGCCAGCGGCGCCTATCATATACGCAAGAACCGCGTGTCATATTTGTCTGGTCTTCACTAATTTTTGAGACTTGAAGCAGATTACGAAGAGAGAGATGGCGATGTCAAAGGCAAAGGAGCTGGTTTCATTCAATGGAGTCGTTGTCTTCAGGTATCTTTTTTCTGTGATTCCCTCTATATGTTTGTTTGTTCGTTTGTTTATAGATGTTATGAAGAATGCTTTAGTTAGGATGAATTGAATGGATCTAATCCAATCAAATTTATCTGTATTTTGGTTGAATTTTGGGTAAAGCAAAACCTATTGTTCATATTGCCATACCGTGAAGAAATTGTTGACTGACATCGGTGCCTCTTTCAAAGTCATCGAGATGGACAAAGAAAGTCAGTCTCTCTCTCTCTCTCTCTCTCACACACACACACACATATATATATTGGTATATGCATGTATTTAAATTACCTATCTAATGAAGTTTGGCTAATTGTACATGTGTAATGTTTGATCATTGAAAAAGTAGCTAATTGTATATGAACTGCTTTACACACTAACAGTTTTGTAGGTGTAGATATTTTTCACCCAAATTGAATTAAATAGGCATTCATAAATATATGTCTTCAAGATTAGCATCATTTAGACCTAACAGATAAGAAATTGCTAGAGATTTTTAATTCTATTGATTGAAGAGGGGAGATAAGGGATTCCTGTTTCATTTGTTTATTAGGAGAGAGTGATATGCACCCAACCAGGCAACAATATGTTGTTGCGCAGAATTTGAATGGCTTTCTGGGTTCTTAATTAAGAAAAGACAAGAAATTTATATTGGTTGTGGTAATACAGACTTCCATTTACTTATATCCCCAATGTTTGTTGAAATGGAGAACACATGATGGCATGACATGAACCACTTGAAATTACCATGCGTTTTGTGAATCTGTTGGGTAGGCTCATAGACTGGCAGCTTCTTCATTTTGCAGAGAAAATTAAAGGTTGGCAGACACCAAATAGTTTTGATCGAACTCTTTCATTCTGTTATTTGTGAAAGGAAAATAAGAAACCATCTTTCGTTGCCCATCACATTTTTGTTATGTACTCGTAAACTGTTAAGTAGACTTGGATAAACATCATTCTGTAAAAATTTCCATTCGCTGATAAAAATGTGCATACATGTACTTTTTTCTGAAGTTGACGGGAGTGAAATTCAATCAGCACTAGTAGAGTGGACTGGACAACGTACTGTGCCGAATGTGTTCATCGGTGGAAAGCACATCGGTGGCTGTGATTGTATGGCCCCAATTCCTTAGTTCGAGTTAGTTGTTTGAATTAAGTTACGTAATGATTTTGTTTTCAATGCTTAAATTATTTTAATTTCATGTAGCAACAACTGCCATGCACAAGAGTGGGAAACTTGTTCCTTTGCTGACTGAAGCTGGAGCTATTGCTAGTAAATCTTAATCCTTGAGGAACTGAATTGTGGGTTAATTGCATCATGAAGAATATGATAGATAAAGAGTTGGATTTTATTATAATTGATTGGATTTCTGTATTACTTCTGCAATAAAATCCAATTAATGTTAGAATGTTGTTGGGAATTAAAGGGAATGTTGAATGTGTATTTCAAATCTGAATATTGATTTATATACATTTGGTTCTTTTGTGCACCTAGTAGAAAGAATCCAAGTTCAGAAGTATTAAGTATGTTAAGTATTGATGTTGTTTAGCTCATATTTATATGGTTAAACATGTGACCTTTAATTAGTTCTAACAAAAGATGGGAAGGCGTGTGTACAAATCAGCTTCCAAAGCTGAACTGTGCAATATCCTAATGGATAAAGGTGCAATTTGGCTGGCAACCCGAGCAGCCTGAAATTTTCAAGGCCTTTATAACAAGGTTGGGTTTGAGCTGGTCTAGTAGCCAGAGGCATCCTGCACCCCTTTCTCCCTCATTTTCTGTCGTGCATCTCCCATTTGTTTCCACCACAAATTCTCCTAATCCGTAGAAAGTTCATGATGTTCCCCTAGTACTCTTAAGTCTGTAATACCGTCTTTGTGAAATGTTTTGAAGAGATTTTTGCCTGTGCCAGGAGGTCAGACATTTTAAGGTTGTGTTTGTGAGTTCTGTTTTGGAGGGAAGGGAAAGGAAGGAAAGGAAAAGTTCTTCCTTCCAATTTGTTTTCCATCCCCAAAATAAAACTCACAAACAGGGTAGGGATTCTTTTTAGAACTAGGTTCTGTTTAATTTTGTCTTTCTTAGTAAGCTACTGCACATGATCAAATTTTTCTCAGGTTTCTCTCCCTCCAGGCACACAACATTTCTCAAATGCTGCTTATCCTCACAACGGAAAATAGCGTGACCCAAAATACCTTGCTCATTGTATACTTACGTTTTGTAAGTATTGAACGTTCTTAACTGTAGTAGAAGATTGATTAAGTTAGGTTTCATTTGGTAAAGATAAAATTAAACAGAATAAATTCTATAAAAATTGCTTGTAATTTTGTGTTTTTAATGTAACAATAGGAATTGCTTACACGCCGCCCAGACAAATTTTTTTTTCTTTTGTACCGTTAGCTCTCCGTATGCATGGTGTAAAATTAATTTGCTGAAATAATATTCATAATAGCTATTTGTTATAGATCATTCCCCATATATATATGTGTGATCGCGCTCATCTGCATATTTATGTATGCATACTGCTGAATGTTATTAGGGCCCAAATTGAAAACTTGGAATGAGCAACTCTAAAGAAAATTCGTGTGTAAAAAATAAACACTAGCTTAGCATTATGTAGTATTAGTACAAGGACATTAACTATCATGCCATAAAGGGGTACCAATTACCGAGGAGCCTACATCCCACCTGAGGTTCCACCAATGTATTGAAAATATAGTCAATAAGAATGGAGAAAATGAGGAAATACAGCCATAGTTGGGGAAAGGAGATCACTTTTTTGTTCATTTTGAGAAATAGTATGAGATCTTTACTTCACTACGACAATACGATTTCATCACCTGTTTCAAAATAGCACCCCAAAAAATGGGAGCCACGGGCATCATACAAGTAACTCCTGCTATCGTGTGATTTAAATTAAAACTTTCACAAGGTGTAAGTAAACATCGTACAATTATACGTGTCCTAAATGAAATTATAATTTTATCTCAAACATTGATAAGATTGAAGGAACCATTTAGACAACACATAGTGTTTTGTTTTAACGATTAATGCAAAGAGGGCATAGCACGGAAGATGCAACAATACCACAATTAAGTACCTGCAGAGAATTAGAAGCGATGATCAGACACAAGAAAATTCCATGCATATGTGAGAAATGTCTTATGAACAAAAAAGGAAGTGGAGAAATTAAAGCACACGAGTTAAAATTCAAAGCAAAAATTAAATTCACAGGTAAAAAAGTGGGCGGGCGCAGAGATATCTGATCCATTCCTGGACTCTAGAGTTTTCCCAATTATAAACTAGTCTGATCTGAAGAAAATCTGGGTGTAATGGTAGGCTTCTTCTTCAAATGATAGCTTTGTTATTATTTCAGACTACCATTTTAGTATTTTCTCTTTTCAAATGAATGCAAAGTGAGTGAGTGTATTGTTATCTATAGCGAAAATCAATCAGACCTAACAAATTTAAGTAAAAGTTGAGATTCTAAATATATAGTTTGCGTGCATAATCATAAACAATAGGATTTATCTTATAATTCAACATGTTGCATGCTTGAGAGATAGCTCAGTTGTGTCGTTCAATGCCTTCAGAAAGATGTGAAATTTGGGACATAGTGACTTACCATAATGGAGCATATGGTGAAGACAAGTCAAGAATTGGGTAAGGCCACCTGAACAAAGAGAAATCAACTAATGGTTATGAAACTGACATGTATCTAATTCAGAAAAGACAGATTGGAAACCCCCATACCATATCAAGACAGACGCATGCACAATCCACTCAAAGATGACATAAACGCCAGTCAGTAAGATAAAGTAAGATATCCGGAACCAGGGAAACCGCTGAAAGGAAAACTTAGTTATTAATTAAGAAAAGATGCTTCTGAAAAACTGATGAATGATAGACATTGAAAAGAAGGGCAACAGAAAAGTAGAAAATAGCATTTACCAAGTCATTCAAAGCTGTATCACCAAGAAGCAAAATGGCATTAAGTGAATGCTCAATAATTGTAAACTGGCATAAAAAAGAAAATATTATTATCAATATTAATCAGGAAAACCTCAACCAACAAAAGAAAATGCAATAACAAAAGCAGTAACAGCATAAATAATATTAACATACAAAATATAACGTTGTCGAGGAGCAAATAGCGGCTTAAGACATAAAATTAAACATCATGAGAAGGAAGATTGAGAGTGTGGGGGTGTGCTCAGAAGGTTTCCTCGGTGATTTAGTAAGAATTGGACAACAGAAGCCTAAACTAAATAATGAGTACATTGGAATACAAATTTCTCCATATATGTTGTGTGGAATCATCACATATTTATCCTCCTCAATCAGTTCTAAAAACAAAATAAATATGTAATTTAGTTGAATTGTTTAGGTTGATTGTAAGCTATAGGGCCTCAATTGCCTACCTAGTTCAATAAGAAACTGAAAATGAGTAATGGACCATCAAGATAACTTGAAAGACATAAAGTACTTACGATATTCAAATGGTAATCTTGGACAGTAAGGAATGGGAAAATTATGCACCAATAAACACAATCTGTAAGCACTACTGCACCAGCAATCATCTGCTTAGGACAATAAGATACCAAAAAAATGAGCAACTGGTAAAATCAACGCACGCCACCAGGCGTAAAACTGTGAAATATATCAAAACACATGGATTTTAACAATGAAAGCATATCTAAGTTACTGGACATTTGTGTTTTGGATGATAACTTTTTTAACACCAAATCCCTTGATGGCTGAAGATAAGTTTTAACACAAATTATCATATTTCCAAGGATCTTCGATCTCAATATGAAGAAGCATTAAATCATGATCTTCCTTCTTTGATAAACCAATAAGTTGACCGAACATGATGAGGATTACAGAAACAGTATGTTCGTCAAATATATACCAAATGTCATGTACGTGTGTGTACATTACATCTTGTGCAAGGAAGAAAAGAATTGAAGCAACAGATCATGACAAAAGATGAAGAGAGAGAATTGAAGAATAATAACTAAGAAAAATAATGTGCACATAAACATGAAAAAGCCATTCAGGAACAAGCTAATATCAAGTCAATAGCAGGCAGATAACTTGACATAAAAAACTACGAGTATCAGCCCCTTGTTCTCCTATCACACCACTATTAATGTCTTCATTCTTGAGAGGGGACATACCTGGAACATAATTTGAAATACATGGCCCCAATCCAGAGCAGTTCTAAATACATAATATTTCCCGTGATAATCTGGGTCTTTTTCCCCTCTTACTCCATTTACAGCTTTGCCATATACAAGAGAGACATAAGATCCTTGCTCTGCATCAACCCCCTCATGATGAACATTATACACATTACACGTATTGTGATGCTGGAAACATCCGTAGATGGAGAGTAGTGATCCAAACTATTAAAAAAAAAATCACAGCTATAAGTGCATTTAAATTGTTGGAAATCTATTATGCTACAAGTATTAATGGATGCAGAGAGTAATGAACTTCCACGTAAGCAACCATCCAAAAGAAATGCTATAAAATTGATAGAAATATAAGACAAAACAAATTAATATGTCAAAGCAGAAGCCTGTAAAGAAGCAGCAAGGCATACCCCAAAATAGATGGTAACCAAAATAAAAGTCCACCTATCCAAAAGCCAAAAACATCATAACCTGAAGTTAGAAAAAATTCAAACCAGAAGTCATAGTTAACTCAAAACCAGTATTGGAAAGAGTTTTTGATAAAAGATGCTTTTGGATTTTGATATGCTTCAGAAATTTGTTTCATAAATAAGTACACAAGTAGAGGCTGTATCAGTTTTTCACAACAGAATGTAGTTACAAAGTTTCATCAAATAAAAGAATGACTTACTGTGTATAATAGTACAATAAGCTTCCTCCCTGAACAACAAAATCAACAATGAGTGCTGTCAAAATCAAACAAAATGCAATAATTCGGAAAGTCATCAAATAGATGGGGTGTATTTCTTTCACACATGGCCTCCAAGCTTCATCGGCATACCAAAACCTTGCACTCTCTTGCTCAGTCCCCTCACTGTGAGATTCTAAATGGTCCGAATATTCATATTTGAAAATTATGAATGCTGCCATAAGCATGGGTATAATGACCCATAATGCACAAAGAAAGAACCTCCAGTTCAACCAATAACTTAGGGAGGTAGTATCACTAGCCACCAGTAGCTCCATTCTGTTACAAAAAAAGTACATGGTAATACCTTTGCTGCAATATTATGGTTGGTTAATTCACCAAACACAAGTACCTAGTAAAATAGCTGCAAGCAAGGAGTTTTTTTTTAAGGGTTTGCAGTCTGCTACTATTTCAACAACCAACGATTGGGATAACAATTAGTCTTCCACCAATATTAACTATAAAAGAAAACAGAGAAAAGCAAATCCGATGATTCCCCTTCATCAGAAAAATATGGAAAGGAAAACCCCAAAATAATCTTGTGTGTACATACATTGCAAGATACATTGGTTTCCAAACCTTTTTAATATGAGTAGCTTACACATTATTTTAGTATGTTGCTCCTTAAAGTGAAAATTCTGTAAATCAGAGATAATGGTACATCATTGTGTTTAAAGTTCAACAATTCTGTTCAGATATTTATGCAGTTCTCTAAAATCGGTGCAACTAGGCACGATCAAAAAACTTTGATCAGCACATGACAAAATATGAGTTTGGAATATATATTGAACAAGCTTATTCTAGTTACAAGTTGTACAGTTTGTATCCAAAAGTAGGAAAGGACAACTCTCAAGCAACAGGTGCCCTAAATACTATAATTGTCCCCTCTTGCTCTGGCCTTTAAAAGCGACGATTCATGGGAAATTACAAATTAAGATTTTAAAATTTTGTGACCCAAGTTTGCATTCTTGATGATTGAACCCGCAATACAATCAATGCATAAACATGCTCAATAACATGTAACACATCAATTGATTTAATCTAACGAAAAATAACAACTAATTCTATAAAAATACGAACACTAATAACTAACATAGCATAGTACCATAGTATCACAAACATATACCCTTATATCTTACATACAATTCATAAATATTCATTCATCTTCTTAGTGTTTATCAGGTTTTGCAATAACATCTTTTTCGCTTACCTTTTTACATGAACTTTACATTATAAAGCAAATCAAATATACATTAATTCTATTACATAGCCGCTTAAAGAATATTAATCCACAAAATACCAGATTGCATTAATATCGTCACTCATATAGCAGACAATCCAATCTCCATTCATAAAGACAATTAAAAATACCCATTTGTGTCCATTAACAAACACCTTGAATTCATGAGGTTTAAACTTTAATCAATGAAATTTAAGGCAGGGTTGATAATAAAATCGAAATGGGTTTTCATAAATCGGTAAAAACAGCATTACTAAAGATCGAAATATGCCGAATAACAACTTACAGAAATTCAAAGATTGAAGGTGCTGCTGTCGGTTAACTTGTCTGCTGTTGATTCGAAGGAAAAAGTAAAGATAGAGAGAAGAGATTATACAGAGACTAGAGCCGGGTCAGCTTCTCCTCTCCTGGAATCATTAAGGACATATTTCAACGTAATTTCATAACCATATAGGTGTTCGGTGTATGTGTATGTGTGGGATAGAGAAGAAAAGGAGGTGAGAGCCTGAGAGGAGCCGTGTGACGTTGGAAGGAAAGTAGGGATTGATTCAAGAAAAACGAAGCAAGTCTACCGACTTGGTTGAAAAATCTATTTTATATTTAATTGCGCATGTGCTTAGGAAATTTGTACATTTATTCGCGAACCCACAGATGCTTGGACAGATACTTGTTTATTATAATTATATATCTATACTATTATTCTTATATAGTATTATGTATAATTATAGAGTTATTCAAACATATATTTTTATCACTTTTTACTTTTGCATATTAAAGGTTAATTTATGAATATTTTTATATATAGTTGATATATATATTAAGTGATAATTTTATCTTAATTTTAGGGAATTGATATTTTCACGAGAAAAATTGATATATATTTTTGCAAGATTCTACTCATATGAAAATAGACCCCATTTACTATTCATATGATTAGAGTCTTATGAAAATATTAATTTCCTTTGTAGAAATATCAATCCTCTAATTTTAATTGACTATATATATTCTTATATTACTTGTTAATATTTTTTGTACTATTTTAATGAATATTATTGTAACGTATGTTATAAAAATATTAAACTAATTTAATAAAAATTAATTCAAAAATATTTTTAATTTATGTCCGGTGCAAGTTGATGCAGTACGGTTCAAAATATAAACCAACCAGTTCTATTTTGGTATAAAAAAATCTTGATCTGCTGTCGGTGGGGTGTGGTTCAGGTTCAAGATTTTTAAAGAGCAATGCAGTTTCAAATCACCGAAAATTTGGAATTGCACCGCACTATTGTCATTATTAATAAAGAACAATTTTTATACAAATTAAAGTAACCAAAAAAGTATGAGAAAGTATAAATTTTCTTCCTACTTTATCCTTGCGTTTGGGATTTAGATAAAGAATTAATATGAATCCTTCATTTGTGAGACGAGTGATGTAAAGTTAAGAATAAATTATTTTATTTAAGAATTTATATAATTGATTTGGTGACTTTACTCATTATTTTGAGAATAAATTTTTTTATCAATTTATTTATACTTTTGAGTATCACGAAGGGTACGTAACTTATGTACTAAGGGGAAACAAATAGGTATTTTTAGTAGATTTGGTAAAAAGGCCTCGAGTCCGCAGGCCAGCCCAAAAAAACTAGGCTTTGGGCTTAAGAAATGTAGTCCAAAAAAATCTGGGCCGTTTTTGGCCGGCCCCGCGAGCTTTTTTATTTTTATTTTTTTTTAATTGCTTGACATTGTTGACAAAAAAAAAATTATTGATTATATATGTATATATATTGTTCACATCTAGAATTCTTTCCCCATTATTAGTGGATTGTCTTCTCCTAATTGATTGGTTTGGAAGTTTTTACCTAAAGAGAAAAGGTAGTGATGACATAAGAAAAATAAATTTCTAATATATTTTTTTCAATTGCTTTGTTGCTCATCTCCTGACAAGTTAGTGGTCAACTTAATTCCTCAAGCTGACACCAGCTGCATAATTTTTATGTGTCTTATGCATAAATATATTTTTCTGTGAAATACAATGGAATCGAGACATGAATTAAGTGAAATATTTTCTTTTGTTCTTGGGTTATGTATAAAAGGTAGCTAGTGTGACAAGAGTTTTGGTAGCATCAGGCCATCAGTATTGAATATCATGGCTAATATAGAGAGGTGGGAGGTTTTGATTTTTGATGCAAGTTTAGTTTTAATATAAAATTATTGATTGTGTTTATTTTATTTATTAATAATATTATATGATTACATAGAAATTATGTGTCATAATTATAAATAATTAGTGTTAGTATTTATTTTAAATTATAAGTCATAATAAATATTTTTTTATAAAAATATATATATATATATATATATATATATATATATATATTCAAATGGCCCGCGGGCCGGCCCGCGCGGACCACGAGCCGAACATTTCTCAATCCGCAAAAAGTCGGGCTATTTTTGGCCCGACCCGTTTTGACCCGGCCCATCAAAAACATGGCATGTTTAGGTCGGCTCGACCCGTTTGCTGGGTCTAATTTTTAGTATCAAATTTTCAGCCATATAGATGGAAAAAGATGCGACGGTTCATAAAGTTTGAATTGATTGTGTTGGGAAGTAATGATTTTAATGTTCTAAAATTACAAATTTGAGCCTTTGAATTTAGTAATAATTTTTCAATGAAGGTTCTTCAAATCTTTGAAATTTTATAAAAATATATAGATATTTTAATTTTATTTTTTCACATTATTTTCGTACGTAAAATTAAAAGATATAATCTGTAAAGATAAACATCATGCGCACACAATACAATAATTACAAACCACCAACGTCAAGTAACCCTATAAATAAGAATTCCCAAGTGAATACTAATGGTTAATTCACAAGTTCATTTTAGTTAATATTTATTCTCCTAATTAACTAATTAAGTGAGTTGATGGATCTGATTGGTACATATTTGAAGAGGAAAATTAAATTTTAGTTAAATTCCCCATCTTACTAAGAGTAAATAATTTTAATAGGATGAGTACTTATTTCAATAAATCTTAAACATAAAATGGGGATGACTATTTCCGTAAATTACTTTACTAATAATTTAACTTAAGTGAGAGAGTATTAAATTGTATAATCGGGTCTTTGTTTTGTTTAATAAAAAGAAAATTTTAGACTTAGTCATATTTTTTATTCGTTAAGTTTATTCCTACTAAAAATAAATGAGTGTAATTTTTTAATTAAAAAAATAAAATAAGACGAGACCAAACTCATTTATAATAAACTTAACAAATAAAAAATATGAATAAATATAAAAATACTCTTAATAAAATAGCATTGTATATTAATTGTCGAGACATATGCTAATTAAAGATGCAGTAATTACTACTCTTTGTCGGTTTAATTATATATTTTAAAAATAAGAATCTATACGAACCATAGAAAGATTCAATACATAAACACAGACTGTATACATTCGGAATATTAGCGTTTCTTACTTGTCAACTTCACTATTGGACACTGATTTTTTGTCATTATGTTAAATATAGATGCATGCATGGATCAGACGATTAGGTGCTATCAATATCTTGCAGAAATTGATGGATGCCTATTTTTTGACTGATTCCTTTATATTGGTTGGTGTCAAATTTAAAAATTAGGTTTTATTCAAAATAACAAAATTATTTTGATAAAATTCTTATATTAAATTATTTTGGGCATTTAGCACAATTAACTAATGTAACAACCACATTTAATGTCGATGACATTTTAATCTAGTGGTTAAAATTGAGATATTATGATATTTAGATCTCATATTTGATTCTCATTTAGGTGAGTTTATTTATTTTTTTATTTAAAATTTATTTTCTCTTTATGTGAGACTTATTTGTGAATTTATTTTTTCTCTTTTAGCTCATTTAGTAAAATTTGACCGATTCTTAATATTGTAAGAGTGATGATATATTTGATTATGAAATTATATTGTATTCTCTTAAAAGTAGCTTTTGTATTGGAGTTGATTAGTAGTGTTTTTATATTAACATTAAAATTAATTCATCTTATTTTAATCAACGCAATCATAGAATTTTTTAAATTATTAAAAATGTATACTAATTATATTAAATAAACTATAAAGTACACAATTTTTTCTAATTTCAATCACTTTTTCAAACTTTATGAAATACGTGCACGTTTTGTGAGACACAATTGACTACTTAATTTTTTACAAAAAAAAATATTGACTTATTTAGTTGGTCCAATAATTTTATAATGTATACTAATTATATTAAATAAACTATAAAGTACACAATTTTTTCTAATTTCAATCACTTTTTCAAACTTTATGAAATACATGCACGTTTATTTATTTTAGGGATACACTCTTCGGTAGTCCCCAAATTATAATTGCTTTGCTCATTTAGTCCTTTAGTTATTTTTTTCACATATTTTGTCCTCAAACTATATGTTTCTTTCATGTTAATCCCTAAAATATAGCAGTTTTTCATGTTAAGTCCCCAAAATTGTATATGTTTTTACATTTAGTCCTTGATCTATAGTTATTTGTCATATTTAGTCCCCTTCAGTTGCTCTATTTTTGAATGCTTTGACGAAAATTGTAGAAATTATAAAATGTGAGGATCAAATACATGAAAAAATAGTTAAGGGACCAAATGTGGAAAATAGTTATAATTTGGGGACTAACGAAGAGGTTATCCCTTTATTTTAATATCATAATGATAAAAAATTAGTACTATCAATAAGTATATATAACAAAGCATTAAAAGATCTTATCTAATAATAAAATTTATAATTTTATCGAGTTGTTTTGATTGATTATGGGTTAACGAGTTTAAATGGAGTCAATACTGAATCAATCATTCAAGACTTTTTATTTTTAGTCAATGTATAAAAATTTTATTTACTGTGAAATATATATAATTATTATATATATATTATGTTAATAAAAATAAATATATCAATATTATCAAATATTTATTAAAAAAAATAATATAAATTAATCCGTGTCTTGCACGAACTATAAAATTTATATAAGTAAAAAGACAAGTTAAATGTACGATCAAAGTATTAGACAACAATTTTATTAATTTCTATTGGATCTAAATGAATATGTATATATCAAGGAATGCTATATAACATACATATGTTCAGTTCAGCTTGTCAGCTTGAGATCAGGGACGAAGCCAAGTTAAGAGGAGTGGGTCTATTGATCCACTGAAAAAATAATTATATGATAAATTTAAATACAAAAATTAGGTGTAATATATAAATTGATTTTAATAAAATTATATAACAAATTTATTGTACGAGGTCAAATTAAATTTTATATAATTTTTTCAAATATGTATCACTCCTATTCTTTTATATATGTATCTCTCTTTAATTTTCTTCAAATAAATAATATTTTGATTTATACTCTCTCTGTTTCATAATATTTAACCATTGTTGAATTTTGTAAGTCAATTTAAAAAAAATTTAAACTCAAAATTAATATAAATTCTTTTAATTTTAATCAATACAATGATGAATATTATAAACTATTTAAAAAATATTATTCATTGCAAGTTTTATTATTTTATAATTTAAATCATCTTAATTTTTAGTTTTAAAATATCTCAAATTGAGGATAGAGTATTATTTTTTAAAACAATCAAGAAATTAAGTATTATTGAACAAATTTATTATTAAAAAAATATATTAGTGGTCAATAAGATGTTTATATATAATATTATTATTTATTGTATTATTATTGTAATTAAATACATATTTTATATATATAATCAGAAAGTACAAAATTATTCACAAAAAAAATAGTTCGATAGCACTATCTCTGCCCTTCTGTTAAAGTATGATCATTATATATTTTGATCTCGCTAAATAAAAACTCTCTTCGTCATTGCTTGAGATGGTTTAGGTTACACTCACATAGGCTTAATTAGTACCAGATCATAAAAACATGTGTTTGATTTAACGGGTAATGAGCTTTAAATAATGGAAAATTTACAAACATTTTGTACATCAGGAGTAATATATTTTTTTCTCTCTCTCATTTGATGACATAATTAACGGTGGTTGCTAACAGCAGCAGTCTTCAGTGGATCACCCCCCACGACTTTCTTTTTTGTAAAATTCGAGGCCGCCTCGTTTGATCTGTTGCGATCCGGAATAATTAATTAATTAAGGACATGCAAATTATAAAAAAAAGTACTTGAGCAGTTAATTAATTGAATCAGTTGATATTGTTTACAATTAAACATGCATAATGCATGAATTACACTTGGATCATCACTGATTAAGGTTATATTTAATAAAATTGAATATTAAAATTTAAAAAATTTAAAAAATATAAAATATCTAAATAAAATTGTATTCGAATAAAAAAAAACTGTTTGATAATTATTTTTTAAAAAAAAATATTTGAATAATAGTATTTTACTATTTTACCCTCATGCGGTATAATCTCCATTTCACCAAAATACCAAAAAAAAGTCCCATATCAATCGGAGAGGATCCTCTTTATAAAGAAAATTCAACTGTCATAATTATTTTTGTCAATTATACCAATAAATATCCAATACTATTATTGGACATTTTTTCACAACGCATCGATCTCAAGAGAACTTTTTTTAAAAAGAAAATTCAACTACAAGCTCTTTTATCCTTTTTTTGTAAATCCTATTTCCACAACCCTTCTTATTAGATTGGAGAAGACTCATAAACAGAACAGAGGATGGTTGGTTTTCTCTCTCCTTTTGTTTCTTCACTTCTTTTCTCATCACCCACAACCCCTGTTCTTAGATCTATGCGTTTTAAATGTGAAATTTTAAATATTTATGTTGATGATGGTGATGAAGGAGTTGAAAATGATAATGACGGTGATGGTGCCATGGTGGTGGTCTGGCTATGGTGGGGCAACGATGCCGTGGTAATGGTGATAGGTAATGTTGACAATGGTGATGAAGGAGTTGAAGAGTGTTTTTTTTGTCTAAAAATTAACAAGTTCGTTCAGATGTTCCTCTGTATAATTTAGATTTGGGTTGAAATCTAGCCAAAAAGGAGGAAGAAGAATTCATACAGAGACATCAAAAAAATTGTCAAACAAGATTACCCTCTTACTGAAAAAGAGGCTAAGCTAGACAGAGGCATGCAGACACAAACAAACATCAACTAACATGGTTTTCAAACCCAAATCGAACCGACGGTTGAACAGGTTAAAATCGAAATTAGTTAACACTCCAGTTCGATTTGGCCCAGTAAACCAATTTTGGTCAAAATTCGAATTGAAACAATTGACCACCGATCGTACTGGTAGTTCAACCGGTAAAATCGGCTAAATTGATCTAGTGAACCGATTTTTAAGTATTTTTTGGTACAAAAATATTTGTATATTTAAAATTAAATATTTTTAGTAATATTATAACATAATTTTATTATATTTTAACTTACAAAAAATTAGATTTTTTAAAAATTTATTAATTATTAATAATATATTTTTTATGTATTTATGACGTAACTAATCCGACCACTCATTGAACCAATAATTTATTCAACCGATACTTTTTTCGGTTTAATGACCGATCTGAGTTTGAAAACTATGCTAATTGATGGATTTGAAGTCTATAATGAAACTGAGGCAAAAATTAGACAACTCGATGCCGTTAATTTTTAGATTTATATATACTCCCTCCATTTTGAATTATAAAATTAATATTAACTTTTGAAAAATTAATTTGAGATATTTTTAAATTTAAGATTGACACAATTTATTTAAATCTTAAAAACAATAAATCATATAACTAGTACGTAGGACTTTTTAGATAGTTTATGATCTTCTTAATTATATTAACTTAAACTAAATAAATTCATGCTAATTTTGAATTTAAAATATTTAAATTTAATTTTTAAAAAGTCAATAATAATCTTATGCTACATCCGTTCTAAAATTAGATATAATTTGACTTTTAGAGTCAAACTACAACATATTAAACTTCAAATAGATATAAATTTAATTAATTTTAGTTGATACAATTATTATAATTGTATAGTATATAACAAAAATTATTAATCACAAAATTTATTTTATTATAAATTTTTATAAGTCATACTAATTTTAAAGTTTAATATGTCATTTGATCTCAAAAATTAAATTATATTTTTAATTTTGAAAGGGATAAAATAATTTAAAACAAAGGAAGTACTAAATTATGCAAATTAAGCTTGTGTGGATTACTACTCACCATTGTTATTAACCAAGTGGCTTGGGGAAACTGCATGGAAATATGCGAAACTCCGGTTTTCGTTTTGTAGCTCTTCCCATACTGCAATATTTAATTAAGCTTCACTTCCGTTATTAATTATCGATCAATATACATACATAATAAATATATAGTAATTTATAGTAAGTGTTTGTTATGAATATTATTTTAATAAATAAATTTTTCACTGTTCATTTTAGGATCTAACTAGGAGGAGGCTTGACTGCATGTCCTTCATGCGGCCAGACAGATGCCGTTTTGTTAGGCCAAACCCAAAATCTCTTAGTTTTTTTTATGAGTTTAAATTTGAAGAAAAGATTTACCTTAAAACAAATCAATATTCCCAAATCAAATATTATATCTCTCTAACTTATCATTATTATTATGCAACAGATTAGCTGGGGAATATTTATTTTGTAGGAAAACTCAGAAAAAAAATAAAATTGAGGCAAAAAATTTCCCAATCTACAGATCGCCTCGATCTGGTGTTGGAGTTAATCCGATTGTAAGTATTACAAAATCAACTAAACAAAGCAATAATAAGAAATTCAGTATATCAAAATGGTGACCAAAATTTGAAAAGAAAAAGGAACAGACAGAATTCAATAATAAAATAAAAATCTCACCATGATTCTTATTTATCATGGGGATTCTATTTGGAGAGGAAAGGAGAGGAACAACACGGTAGTTATCAAGAAAAAAATATAGAAAAAATAATTTACAAAGCATAATCTTCAACTGCCATGATCATCATAGGTAATATGGATCGAGCTAGGAAGAAGATTTGCTTTGATAATCTTCAACTACCATGATCTTCAAGTTTGAATTATTGAAAAAAACGGAGGGATTTTGGGTTTGACCTGGTCGCATGTAGAACATAACATGCGACCAGCCAAACCGTCGTCTGCCTGGCCACATAAAGGACATGAAGCCAGGCCAAAAAAAAATAAAAAAACTCCTTGGCAGCATAAAGGACATGTAGTACGTCAGGCTCTCCTCCTAACCATTAGATCATAAAATGAATGGTGAAAGATATATTTGTTGAAATAGTGTCCATAGCAAACGCTTATTATGGATTACTACCATTTATATATATATATATATATAGATTGGATCAACAACATACCCTCTAAAACAACATACCTAACATACCCCCTTTAGCGACGGACCCGGCGACGGTTTGGTCCGTCGCCATAGGTTCGTCCGTCGCTAAATGTTTTAGAGACGGACAACAAAATCCGTCTCTAAAACATTTAGCGACGGACGAACCTATGGCGACGGACCAAACTGTCGCCGGGTCCGTCGCTAAAGGGGGTATGTTAGGTATGTTGTTTTAGAGGGTATGTTCCGGAACGGCTCTCTCTCTCTCTCTCTCTCTATATATATATATATATATATATATATATATATATATATATCTATGTATGTATATATGTATGTGTCCATAAAAGATAACTTTACACACATTATAACTAAACATTGCACCAAACACTACATACATCTCAACCATTAAAAAATGAGACCTAACACAAATTTCTGTGTCAGACCCTATCTTTTAATAGTTGAGATTAAAATGTTGTGTTTAGTGTTATACACTTATACTTATTCATAAATAAACAAAGATATAATAACTTAAACAAATTGTATTTAATTAAGCTTCACTTCCGTTATTAATTATCGATCAATATACATACATATAAATATATGTCATATATATACATAAATAGACAGAGATATAGTGACCTAAATAAGTTATACTTAAAATAAATTATATGAACATGATTCTTAAATTTGCACCAAAAGTTCTAGGAGTTGGTAGACGAGCGCGCGCGCGCGCACATATATATATATATATACCTGTAAGGGTGATAATGGGGTTGATGCGTGCATGGTTTTGGAGAGCCCTGATGCAGTCATCCCGGGTCATGTGTAATAGCAGGCACCTTTCTATCAAATGCTGAACCTGCAATGATACTAGAAAATTAATTAAGAAACATTAATATTAAGTTTGTATTTGAGACAGTACTACCATATAACATGCAAATGCTAGAAATAATATATTTACCATTCTAATGAAGCTATGTGGACGGCAATGCAAACAAGGAACTTGATGCTTCCGATTTATCATCTCCCCCTCTTTTATCTCTCTTGATAAATCTAATGTATATATAAGTGTATATATAAAGTTAGAGTTATATATATAGAGCAGCAAATGATAAAAAGTGCAAGGAATATAGAAAGATATTTGTTAGATATTTTTGTGTTAGATAATTAAATGTAATAACTAATAATAAAAATAAAGAAAAAGACAAGAGCTGCAGGGTTGGAAACTTGGAGTTGTTATCCAGAAATATCCAAGTGAAGGGCCAAAAGAGCATGAGAATCCCAATACCAAGGATTACCCTCATCCTCAATCAAGACTTGAGACTAGTGAGTTATGATGTTAACTAGCTAGTGCTACCGCCATTTAAGGCCAGATTTTACTCGCATAAATACTCCATTACCTCTCGATCGGATTCGTATATATGCATTTATACTAATTAATTCAATAGTCTCAAAATTCGCAGTCTATACTTGCTAATAAAACTAGTTTATTAGGCCGTACCAGGCACGGCCATTATTTTTTGTTATTTTATAATTTTTTTGGATAATTTAATAAATTTTAATTATAATAATTGTTAAAATTTTATAATTAAATATATAATAAATAATAACATATCAATTTGTAGATATCATAACAATCTATATAAAATAATAATATTGTTCAAGAATATCAGAACGTGAAAAAGTTTTAAACAAACATTTAGTAACCATAAGTATTACTAATGCATGCATATATTTTTATTGATTAATGTTAAATGTGATTATGATTAGGGTATTTTACTAATACTAATTTTTTTCCACCTATCATCAATAATTAAAAAATTAATCTAAATAAAAATTATCTAGTTAACTCGTTGATAATTATTAAACAAAATATTTATTACTATCGAGTCAACTCAGTTAGATAGTAAATCACTACCAAGTTAACTCGGTTGGTTATTCAATTGATTGAAAACTGTATTTCAATTGATGTTTTAAATATAGGTATTAATTTATATATATACGTACATTGGGACATATTATTATTTAATTTAGTCGTTTGCCAAAATAAAGAAAAAAAGAAAAGCTACATCCTAGCTTATAAACACTAACCATTAATAAATGGTAAAGATACACAAATTCTAAGAACGTGTATATATATAAGAGTCTGATTCATACTCAACGCTATAAATTTAAGAATATCTTTACAATATATCATAGTTGTCCAATTGCGAATCTAACAATGAAATTAATACTCATTTCGCATTTTAATATGAGGATGTCCGCCCTACAAAAATGCAGATTGCAAAGGCTTTAAAATTATTTTATGTTATCCACACTTTAGTTGTGCAGATTATGACTTTCAAAATATTCAATATACTATTGTAATATTAAAAATAACGTCATTTTTGTAATATTCTCGTCCGTACTATTAAAGTATGAATTATTAAAAATAGTTGTACATATATATAATAGGGTTAGGCACAGGGCCGAGAGGGTATATTCATATCCTGTTAGTACCTATATGTTGATTATTTATGGTTTATTACTATCTATTTTGATTTGATAATGAACTAACGTATATGTGTAAAGATAATTTTTATACAGTCCTTATAAAGTTTGTTAAATGATATAAAAAGGGTTAGATAGTGATATAAAGTGTTAAGTAGATCCAAATTTTGTTTGATCGTAGAGCATATATATAAAAGAACATTTCTATGTACTTTTGCAAATTCGTTTAGTCCAATCATCGATGAGATTATAATGTTATAGACTGTCAAAGGAGAATAAGAGATCGTTTAGTTAGCTTTTGATCGTAGAACATTGTCATTCTACTAAACTGGATAAGCAAAACGAAGTCATTATACTTTCGTAAAATTCGAAATCGTTAGTGTGACGCCCCCAAATTTGGGCCCACACAGCCCAAACTTGAGTCGTCAAAAGACTACAACAAAATTATTACAACAAAGCACAACGTACAACAATACAGTGTATAATAATACACAACTAAGTCTTCACTATTATTGCCACACTATTTTACAAAACGTGAAGACTATGATAACTATTCCTCGGACCCTCACTCCATTCCCCGGCTAGACCCTGTTATGTTTTCATCTCCTGTTGAAAAACAATGGAACAAAAGAAAGGGTGAGCTCAAATAGCCCAGTAAGAAATATCATGACTAAGATAATGACGAATAAATTATCATTAGTCTTCAACAGTTGAGTTCTTGATAGAATACAATAGACTACAAGGTTTATATCAAAAACTGCAGTTAAATTCTTAAACAACGTTCAGATCAATAATAGCAGCGGAATGAGTAATCTATTAGAAGAATAATGCAGACTATAATGTCCACTCGGTTCTCTTTTTAGGAAAAACATCATCAACTTTTATCATCTGAAATATCATTAGTCAAGATAATACAAATTCACAGTTCCTGATCATAATAATGCACATCAACAGTTCATCTTTGCACTACGGGCCAAAGACATTCAATATAACACCAACGGTCATGATTATACCAGATTCAGCCTTTGGTCATAATCATACCAAACAACAGTTCATCTTTGCACTACGGGCCAAAGAGAACATTCACCACGTGCCATAAAAGACACCGAACAGATGTATCGCCTTTAACCTATTATATCTCCTTTAACCTATCATCTGTTCAACAAATATATCACATCTGTGCCCCCGGCCACAGATATTCACAACAGCTTGATTTTTGGATGATTAGAATGATATAAATGATGAACAGAAGAAATAGGATAACAATAAGTATCGGAAGTTTACTTTGTACATATTCAAATAATGTCCAAATTGTCAACATGATGTGGAGTGAAATTTAAAAATGATATTCAAGATCCACAGTTCAGAATAACGGTTACAATTCAATAGAAAGGTTCACGTAAATAGGAAGGTTCAGTTGAAATAATGAAGTTCAATTATTATGGAACATATAATATTTTCAGGAATTATAGAAGCAATAGTTCCATAATAAATTTCGATTTAGGAGTATGAAAGAAAATAATATCCCTTACCGTAGCAGGTTTGATTAACAAAAGGTGAAGGAAATTAATACAAAGGGTTATTCACTAACAGGCGGCAATCCGCTCCGTAAGGTTATTCCCACAATTTAATAGAATTTGAGTACAAAGAGTTATTCACCAAACAGGCGGCAATCCGCTCCGTAAGGTTATTCCCACAATTTAATAGAATTTGAGTACAAAGAGTTATTCACCAAACAGGCGGCAATCCGCTCCGTAAGGTTATTCTCAGAGATTAATAATGAATGAATACGAAAGGTTATTCACCAACAGGCGGCAATCCGCTCCGTAAGGTTATTCCCACAATTTAATACATGGAAATAAAAGGTACGTCTTATGAGTAAGGAAGAAACAATATTATTATCGAGAATCAAATAATGATAATCCCTTACCATAGTACGTTTGAATAATGGAAGATGAAAAAGATGGTATCCCTTACTATAGTAAGTTTGAACAATAGAATATGAAAGAAGATGATATTCCTTACCTCAACACGTGACTGGATATTGATTTAAATGAGGTTGATTAACTTGAACAGTACACGTATACTTATAGATCTTCACAAATACTCAAGATGACTTAAGCACATTTAGAGAGAACTTTCACAAGAAGTATTTAGAGAGAGAAAGAAAGAACAAGTAAGGAAGTTTATGAAAAATCCTTAAGTTAAGGCTTCTATTTATAGCCAAAAATCTTATCATTCATTTAATCTAAACCATTCATTTAAAGATCATCTTTTAATCTACACCATCCATTTCAAATATTATATTATCTTTAATCTACACCATTCATTTCATATCACCTAATAATCACCTAACTTTATATTATAAACAAATCAATTTAATTATTCAACAATAATTCACACTTTAATCTACACCATTCATTTCATATCACCTAATAATCACCTAACTTTATATTATAAACAAATCAATTCAATTATTTAACAATAATTCACACTTTAATCTACACCATTCATTTCATATCACCTAATAATCACCTAACTTTATATTATAAACAAATAACTTTATCAATTCAATTATTATGACTAATTATTATAAATACAGTATAGTTAGCTCTTAGATATCAAGTCAATAAATTAATGAAATACAACTGTTTAAATAACATCATAATAGAGATAACAATAATGTAAAATAAAGCATACGTTACTGTGTAATGACAATTATTGATTCAATAATGTGAATTACTGTGCATATGTTACTGTGACAATTATTAGGTTCAATAATTTTAAAAACAGTGCAACAACAATTATTGACTCAATGATATAAAATACAGTGTAATGACAATTATTAAATCAATAATGCAAAATACTGTGTAACAACAATTATTGAATTGATAATATAAAATATTATGCAGTGACAATTATCGATGAAATGATGCGTAATAGTTACGGTGTCAATTATCAGACCAATAATATGAGACACTATGCAATACCGTGTGTTACTGTAGAGTACCGAGTGCTACAGAAAATACCAATAACTACCGTATGCTACTATTCTTTTATCACCGGTATTTTAACAGTTCCGTTGACTATTTTTATTTAAAAAGGTTATTTCTGTCGTTTTCTATATCCGACAAATATTCCGTTGTGGGGTCCATCAATAATTTATTATTTCGGCGCCGTCGTACGGCACGAATATTCCCCGACCAAACGAATATTCCCCGACAAAGCGAATATTGTCCGACAAAATAAAATTTGCACATAACATCCTTAACTTTTAACTTTATCGATTTAACCACTTACTGTTTAAAAAAAAAATATCTATATGAAGAAAAATTAAATTTTGTATTTCATAAAATTCGGGGTCTTACAACCTCCCCTCCTTATGAAATTTCGTCCCCGAAATTGACGTACCTGACATATCGAAGAGGTAAGGATACTTAGATTTCATCTCAGATTCTAGCTCCCAGGTCATTTCCTCAGTATCTTGGTTCCTCCATAAAACCTTAACTTGAGGTATAACCTTTGAGCGTAGGATCTGCTCCTTCTTATCCAGGATCTTAACAGGTACCTCCTCGTATGTTAAATCCTCTGCTATAACGTCTGGTTCTAACTCAATGACGTGGTTTGGGTCCTTCACATATTTACGTAACATAGATATGTGAAAAACGTTATGGATGCGAGACATACTTGGTGGTAGGGCTAGTCTGTAGGCTACGGTTCCTATTCGATCGAGGATTTCAAATGGGCCAATAAATCGAGGGTTGAGCTTTTCTCTCTTTCCGAATCTCGTAACCCCTTTCCATGGAGAAACACGTAAGAATACATGATCTCCGACGTTGAAACTTTCGTCTCTCCGATGAAGATCAGCATAACTCTTTTGTCGTTCTTGTGCGGTCTGTATTCGTTGTCGGATCATTTGGATCTTTTCGGTCGTCAAGCGTACCAACTCGGGTCCTAACAATTTTGCTTCTCCTACCTCATTCCAACATATTGGAGAGCGACACTTCCTTCCATACAATGCCTCGAATGGAGCCATGCCTATGCTTGCTTGGTAACTGTTGTTGTAAGAAAATTCCACCAACGGCAAGTACTTATCCCAACTTCCTTTGAAGTCTAATACACAAAGTCTCAAAAGATCTTCGAGGGTCTGGATCGTCCTTTCCGATTGTCCGTCCGTTTGAGGATGGTATGCAGAACTAAAACGTAGTTCAGTGCCCATAGCTTTTTGTAGACTGATCCAAAAGCGTGAAGTGAATCTAGGATCTCGATCAGAAACTATGGAAACTGGCATGCCATGCAATCTCACGATCTCATTTATGTACATACCGGCAAGACGTTCAAGTGAAAAGTTTTCTCGTATAGGCAAGAAATGAGCAGATTTGGTCAATCTATCTACGATCACCCAAATTGCATCTAAGCCTTGAGAAACTTTTGGAAAACCCGTCACGAAGTCCATATTGATGTGTTCCCACTTCCATTCGGGAACTTCAAGTGATTGTAATGGACCTTTAGGAACTTGATGCTCTGCCTTGACACGTTGACAAGTTAGGCACCTTGAGATAAACTCCGCAATCTCTCTTTTCATATTGTTCCACCAAAATGTATGTCGAAGATCTCGATACATCTTGGTACCTCCTGGGTGGATTGCAAACGGCGTGTTGTGTGCCTCCATCATGATTTTATGCTTTAATTCAGGATCGTTAGGAACACAGAGTCGAGAGTTGACTCGAAGTATTCCTTTCTCGTCGATTCTTGCTTCGGGAATGACACCTTCTTGTACTTTCTTTATCATGTTTATCAGTTCCGGATCGGTAGCTTGAGCAGCTTTAATTTTATCGATTAAAGTTGGTTCTACTCGCACGTGAGCAATCTTCGAGTGGGTCCCTGGTGTCTTTAGCTCTATCTCCATCTTTTGCAAGTCGTACAAAATACACTTTTGTGTTGTCAGCAGTGCACTTGTACTTGCATAAGATTTTCTGCTCAAAGCGTCAGCTACAACGTTCGCCTTTCCCGGGTGATATTGGATTGTGTGGTCATAATCCTTTAACAGCTCAAGCCAACGTCGTTGTCGCATGTTGAGTTCCTTCTGGGTGAAGAAATACTTGAGACTTTTATGATCCGTATAGATATCCACCTTTTCTCCGTACAAGTAGTGTCTCCAGATCTTCAACGCGAAAACGACTGCTGCCAACTCTAGATCATGAGTAGGATAATTTTTCTCATAATCTTTGAGTTGTCGAGAGGCGTAGGCTATAACCTTTCCATGTTGCATAAGGACACAGCCTAGACCTTTGCCAGAAGCATCGCTGTAGATAACAAATTCTCCTGATCCTGATGGTATGGTCAGAACAGGAGCTGAAACAAGTCTCCTCTTGAGTTCTTGAAAACTCTTCTCGCATTCCTCGCTCGATATAAGTTTTGTACTAGAATGAATGATACCGATATCTAGTAATTAAACTTTCAACTCTTGGTGTTCTATGGGAGCCATTTGGTATGGGACTTTAAAAATGGGCTTAGTGCCGGGTTCAAGATCGATACAGAATTCAATTTCACGGTTTGGGGTAAGCCAGAAAGTTCCTCAGAAAAAACGTCAGGAAACTCATTAACAATGGGAATATCATTCAAGTTTGACGTGTTTTTGTTCAAATCAGTGACATGAGCTAAAAAGGCTTGACATCCGTTTTTCAATAAACGAATGGCTTTATGGCTAGAAATAACAGTTATAGATTTCAATGGTTTAGTTGCTTGAATTTGCATGACAGGTTGATTAGGAATATGAAAACTAATAATCTTATGAAAATAATCAATTTTAGCATGATGGGTAGTCAACCAATCAATTCTTAAAATCACATCAAATTCACGCATCTCCAAAGAAATAAGGTCAACAGGTAATGTGAGGTTGTTGATTTGAACTAGGCAAGATTTATAGATAGTAAATGTAATAGGTATTTCTCCCAATGAGGTTTCAACTGATAAAACAAGATTTAAGTTTTCAATAGTCAAATTTAAACGTTGAGTACATATAGGTGAGATAAAAGAGTGGATAGAGTCAGTATCTAATATGGCATAGACTTCACGAGAATTTATAAATAGCTTACCGGTTATCACCTCATTCGGTTTCTTGACTGTTATCGTCAAATTGAATCCCGAATACTTCATTCGGATCTTCACGTATTTCAACCATGGGAATACCACTGAATAATTTTCTAGCAAACTGTTTCTCGGGTTCATCAACTTCATCAGTAGTAAGGTACCAATGATTTCCATTAAAATAGTATTTTCGATAGACTGCAGTTTCCACGATAGTGACTAACTTAACCTGAATTCCTCTAAATTGTAACGCCCAAAAGTATAGAAACATCATTTTTAAATAATCTTGAAAATCATAGCTGGAACACCATAAATCCCAAAGACTAATATGAAAAGTCCATATATTATGATCCTTTGTTATAGAGCATAACCATGTGATATCACTCTCCCAATTAGTGAGTAAATTAAAGGCAATAATTTCCGCAAGTTCGTTACTTCCTTTAATTGCTTTTAAGAATGGATCTGGAACGACTGTAGCAGAGCTTTCACCTTCATCCTTACTGGATAGAACACGCATAATTTTTGCCTTAGGCAAATGATTCAACTCTGAGTTTGTAAGAAGATTATTCGTCGCCTCTTGTTTTGCAGCTACATTTGTTTCGGTAATTTCATAGTTAACCTCCTGATTTCCAGATGCCATAATTAACTGTGGTTACAAAATAAATGTTAGTTCAAATAAACTGACTCATCACTTCATGTTCCTACATTCAAATCGACTCATTAGATAATAAAATCTATTTTAGGTAGGACACACTAATGACTGATTCTATTCGTCTCTCCCCTCCTAGTTCTACCCCAGATCTCCCTTAAAGACCATATCCCTAAGCTCTGATGCCAACTGTGACGCCCCCAAATTTGGGCCCACACAGCCCAAACTTGAGTCGTCAAAAGACTACAACAAAATTATTACAACAAAGCACAACGTACAACAATACAGTGTATAATAATACACAACTAAGTCTTCACTATTATTGCCACACTATTTTACAAAACGTGAAGACTATGATAACTATTCCTCGGACCCTCACTCCATTCCCCGGCTAGACCCTGTTATGTTTTCATCTCCTGTTGAAAAACAATGGAACAAAAGAAAGGGTGAGCTCAAATAGCCCAGTAAAGAATATCATGACTAAGATAATGACGAATAAATTATCATTAGTCTTCAACAGTTGAGTTCTTGATAGAATACAATAGACTACAAGGTTTATATCAAAAACTGCAGTTAAATTCTTAAACAACGTTCAGATCAATAATAGCAGCGGAATGAGTAATCTATTAGAAGAATAATGCAGACTATAATGTCCACTCGGTTCTCTTTTTAGGAAAAACATCATCAACTTTTATCATCTGAAATATCATTAGTCAAGATAATACAAATTCACAGTTCCTGATCATAATCATGCACATCAACAGTTCATCTTTGCACTACGGGCCAAAGACATTCAATATAACACCAACGGTCATGATTATACCAGATTCAGCCTTTGGTCATAATCATACCAAACAACAGTTCATCTTTGCACTACGGGCCAAAGAGAACATTCACCACGTGCCATAAAAGACACCGAACAGATGTATCGCCTTTAACCTATTATATCGCCTTTAACCTATCATCTGTTCAACAAATGTAAGACCCCGAATTTATGAAATACAAAATTCAATTTTTCTTCATATAAATTTTTCATGAAACAGTAAATGGTTAAATTGACGAAATTGAAAGTTAAGGATGTTATGTGCAAATTTTATTTTGTCGGGGAATATTCGTTTTGTCGGGGAATATTCGGGTCGTACGACGGCGCCGAAATAACAAATTATTTGTGGACCCCACAACGGAATATTTGTCGGATATAGAAAACGACAGAAGTAACCTTTTTAAATAAAAATAGTCAACGGTGTTAACTGTTAAAATACCGGCGATAAAAGAATAGTAGCATACGGTAATTTATGGTATTTTCTGTAGCACACGGTACTCTACAGTAACACACGGTATTGCACAGTGTCTCATATTATTGGTCTGATAATTGACACCGTAACTGTTACGCATCATTTCATCAATAATTGTCACTGCATAATATTTTATATTATCAATTCAATTATTGTTGCTACACAGTATTTTGCATTATTGATTCAATAATTGTCATTACACTGTATTTCATATCATCGAGTCAATAATTGTTGGTGCACTGTAGTTTAAAATTATTAAACCTGATAATTGTCACTGTAGCAAATACACTATAATTTATATTATTAAATTAATAAAAATATGTAACGTATTTCTTATATTATTATTGTTGTAACATTATTTTATTTTATATGTTGGACTCACAGGAATAATAATTAAATTTAAAAAAAAAAAAATTAAAAAAAAAAAATAATAATAAATTTTACTATTTGGAATAGTAACGTGAATAGTAACATGTGGGACCCATGTGGGGCCCACATGAAAATTAAAATGTGAGAATTGAGCTGGAAGGTTGGCAGCCGACTGCTGCCAATTTAGAAAGAATGAGGCAGGCGTGTATCACGCCTGCTGCCACCTACCACGCATAGTGAAAATTTTCTCCTATAAATAGCTTGCTCAACTGAATAGAAAAATCACACCTAAAACATAAAATTTTTCTATAAGAATTTTATGAGTTTTCTCTGAGAATAGTAAGGCTATTTTGAGAGTTTGAAAGCCAAAAGGAGTGCAGAAAATTTTCAAGTAAGTCTTTTATTAAAGAGTAGTAATTTTATAAATTCCTATTTTTCACGGTATTCACAAATCTTCCTTTAGAAGACTCTTCTTTGAGAAGATTCATTTTTAAAAGCTTTCTTTGGAAGATTTATTTTAGAATATTATTTTAAAAACTATTTTAAAGTAGTTATATTATACTACAAAAATTATGTTAAATATATATAATTTTGATAATTCATATTATACGAGTTATCATACACTTTGAAATTTATATGTGGTAATTACTAATTTTATTATAAAAATATAGGTTGATCAACCTCATTTAAATCAATATCCAGTCACGTATTAAGGTAAGGAATATCAATCTTTTCACACTCTTAAACTTACTACGGTAAGGGGTATCATTCTTTTCATCATCATAAATGGATATTATTTTCTTTCTTACTTGAAGGGATTATCATTCTTTGATTCTCGAAAATAATATCGTTTCTTTCTTGTGCCATTTACTTCCATGTATTCAAATTGTGGGAATAACCTTACGGCGCGGTTTACCGCCTGTTGGTGAATAACCTTTTGTATTCATTCCTTATTAATCTTTGAGAATAACCTTACGGTGCGGATTATCGCCTGTTTGGTGAATAACTCTTCGTGTTCAAATTCTATTAAATTGTGGGAATAACCTTACGGTGCGGATTACGCCTGTTTGGTGAATAACTCTTCGTGTTCAAATTCTATTAAATTGTGGGAATAACCTTACGGTGCGGATTACGCCTGTTTGGTGAATAACTATTCGTATTCAAATTGATGGGAATAACCTTACGGTGCGGATTATCGCCTGTTGGTGAATAACCCTTGTTATTTGTCTCGTGTGGAAATAATTTGTCTACACGAATTATCACATGACACTTTTATTCCATATTCGTAAGTGATATAATTTTCCTTTATACTCATAAGGGATACCATTTTTTTCATCTTCCATTATTCAAACTTACTATGGTAAGGGATATTAATTCCCTTCACCTTTTGTTAATCAAACTTGCTACGGTAAGGGATATTACTTTCTTCCATACACCTAAATCGAAACTTATTATGGAACTATTGCTTCTATAATTCCTGAAAATATTATATGTTCCATAATAGTTGAATTTCATTATTTCAACTGAACCTTCCTATTTTCTGAACATTTCTATTGAACTGTAATCGTTATTCTGAACTGTGGATCTTGAATATCATTTTTAAATTTCACACCACATCATGTTGGCAATTTGGACATTATTTGAATCTGCACAAAGTAAACTTCCGATACTTATTGTTTATCCTGTTCTTCTGTTCATCATTTGTATCACTGTTATTTGTATTAATCATCAAGAATCAAACTGTTGTGAATATCTGTGGCCGGGGGCACAGATGTGATATAATTGTTGAACAGATGATAGGTTAAAGGCGATATACTAGGTTAAAGGCGATACATCTGTTCGGTGTCTTTTATGGCACGTGGTTAATGTTCTCTTTGGCCCGTAGTGCAAAGATGAACTGTTGGTTGGTATGATTATGACCAAAGGCTGAATCTGGTATAATCATGACCGTTGGTGTTATATTGAATGTCTTTGGCCCGTAGTGCAAAGATGAACTGTTGATCTGCATGATTATGACCAGGAACTGTGAAGTTGTATTATTTTGACTAATGGTATTTCAGATGATAAAAGTTGATGATATTTTTACTAAAAAGAGAAGCGAGTGGACATTATAGTCTGCATTATTCTTCTAATAGATTGCTCATTCCGCTGCTATTATTGATCTGAACGTTGTTTAAGAATTTAACTGCAGTTTTTGATATAAATATTGTAGTCTATTGTATTCTATCAAGAACTCAACTGTTGAAGGCTAATGATAAATTATTCGTCATTATCTTAGTCATGATATTTCTTACTGGGCTATTTGAGCTCACCCTTTCTTTTCGTTCCATTGTTTTTCAACAGGAGATGAGAACGTAACGGGGTCTAGCCGGGGAATGGAGTGAGAGTGCGGGGATAGCTATCATAGTCTTCACGTGTTATAAAATAGTGTGGCAATAATAATGAAGACTTAGTTGTGTTGTATTATCCACTGTATTGTTGTACGTTGTATTTCATTGTAATAATTTTGTTGTAGTCTTTTGACGACTCAAGTTTGGGCTGTGTGGGCTCAGATTTGGGGGCGTCACAGTTGGCATCAGAGCTTAGGGATATGGTCTTTAATGGAGATCTGGGGTTAGAACTAGGAGGGGAGAGACGAATAGAATCAGTCACTAGTATGTCCTACCTAAATTAGATTTTATTATCTAATGAGTTGATTTGAATATAGGGACATGAAGTGATGAGTCAGTTTATTTGAACTAACATTTATTTTGTGACCACAGTTTAGTATGGCATCTGGAAATCAAGAGGTTAACTACGAAATACCCGAAGCGAATGTAGCCGAAAATCAAGAAGCCACAAACAATCCTCCTGCCAACTCAGGAAATAATATTCCTGATAACATGATGAATGATGGATTCTTTAGGAATTTCATGCAGTTCATGCAGAATCAGGCAAGAGGAAATCCAGTTAACAATAACGGTAGAAACGCTGGTAATTTGAGGATGATCACTGTCAAGCAATTTAAAGAATTGGGACCACCTGAATTCCACGGGAAGCCTGACCCACTCAAAGCGGAGGCATGGCTGAAGCAGACGACAAAAATACTTGATGTCCTACAATGCGCTGATGATCAGAAGGTGCCCTTTGCTACCTTTATGTTTCGAGGTGAGGCGGATCACTGGTGGGAAGCGGTAAAACGTATCCACCCTTTAGCACTTGAGATGTCTTGGACAGAATTCCAAGAGCTATTTAATGAAAAGTACTTCCCAGAAAGCATCCGCCGAAGTGGAATTCATTAAGCTGGAGCAGGGAAACATGTCAGTTTCTCAATATGAAGCTAAGTTTGCTGAACTGTCTCGTTTTGCGACTCATCTAGTAGATGACGAAGCACGGATGAGTCGGATGTTCTTACGTGGTCTAAGATTCGAAATCCGTCAACAACTTAGCTCTCATAAATTTAATTTGTATTCAGATGTTGTTGATAGGGCTCAAAGGGTGGAGCAAACAGATGAAAAATTACAGCCAAGAGTCAATGATCAGAGAAATGATAACAACCACAGGAACGAGAACCATCGAGGAGGTAACCAACACTTCGGTGGTAATTCCACATCAAATAACAGAAGAGGAGAATCCAGTGGGAACAATTTCAAAAGAAAGAGATTCCATAATAATTATGGAAGGGCACCAGTACCAGCACCAGCACCGACCCCAGTTTCAAGGGGAGAAGATCGACCACCAGTGAGATGTTATAGGTGTGGTCAGGAAGGTCACATCAGCCCAAACTGTACACTGCAGTCCAAAAAGTGCTACAGTTGTGGGAAAGAGGGTCATCTTGCGCGATTTTGTCCTGCCACAAAATCAAGTCCAGCTGCAGTGATGATACCAAAAGCTAGCGCGGATAAGGGAAAATCTGTAGTTCAAGGGAGAGCTTTTGTTGTGACATCCCAAATGGCACGAAACTCGAACGAGGTGATAACCGGTAAGCTATTCATAAATTCTCGTGAAGTCTACGCTTTGTTAGATACTGGTTCTACCCATTCTTTTATCTCACCTGCATGTGCTCAGCGTTTAAACTTAACTCCTGAAAATTTGGACTTTGACTTATCAGTTGAAACCCCATTAGGAGAAATGACCATTACATCTACTGTCTATAAATCTTGCCTAGTTCAAATCAACAACCTCACATTACCTGTTGACCTTATTTCTTTGGAAATGCATGAATTTGATGTGATTTTAGGAATTGATTGGTTGACTACCCATCATGCTAAAATTGATTGTTTTCATAAGATTATTAGTTTTCATATTCCTAATCAACCTGTCATGCAAATTCAAGCAACTAAACCATTGAAATCTATAACTGTTATTTCTAGCCATAAAGCCATTCGTTTATTGAAAAACGGATGTCAAGCCTTTTTAGCTCATGTCACTGATTTGAACAAAAATACGTCAAACTTGAATGATATTCCCATTGTTAATGAGTTTCCTGACGTTTTTCCTGAAGAACTTCCTGGCTTACCCCCAAACCGTGAAATTGAATTTTGTATTGATCTTGAACCTGGTACCAAGCCCATTTCCAAAACTCCATACCGAATGGCTCCCATTGAACTTCAAGAGTTAAAAGTCCAACTACAGGAATTGTTGGATACTGGTTTCATTCGTCCGAGTGCATCACCTTGGGGTGCTCCTGTTCTATTTGTGAAGAAGAAAGACGGGAGTATGAGATTGTGCATTGACTACCGAGAATTGAACCATGTCACCATCAAAAACAGGTATCCGTTACCTCGAATTGATGACATGTTTGATCAATTACAAGGTGCTCAACATTTCTCAAAGATTGATCTCCGTTCTGGATATCATCAGTTAAAGGTTAAAGCTGAGGACATTCCAAAGACTGCTTTCAGAACTCGTTATGGGCATTATGAGTTTTTAGTCATGCCTTTTGGACTAACCAATGCTCCTGCAGCTTTCATGGACATGATGAACCGAATATTCAAGGAATATTTGGATCATTTTGTGGTTGTCTTTATTGTTGACATCCTCATATACTCCAAAAGTCGTGAGGATCATGAACAACACCTGAGATTGATACTCCAGAAGCTCCGTGAGAACAAATTATATGCCAAGTTGAAGAAATGTGAGTTCTGGCTTGAGGAGGTCACGTTTCTTGGGCATGTGATTTCTAGTCAAGGAATATCAGTCGATCCTGCGAAGATTGAAACGGTACTAAATTGGGAACAACCCAAGACAGTAACCGAAGTCCGAAGTTTTCTGGGCCTAGCTGGTTATTATCGGAGATTCGTAGAAGGATTTTCTCGAATCGCCACTCCATTAACTCAGCTTACTCGGAAAAGCACAAAATTCATATGGAGCGAGCAATGCGAGAAAAGTTTTCAAGAGCTTAAGAGGAGACTTGTTTCAGCTCCTGTTCTGACCATTCCATCAGGATCGGGAGAATTTGTCATATACAGCGATGCTTCAGGCAAAGGTCTAGGCTGTGTCCTTATGCAACATGGAAAGGTTATAGCCTATGCCTCTCGACAACTCAAAGATTATGAGAAAAATTACCCTACTCATGATCTAGAGTTGGCAGCAGTCGTTTTCGCGTTGAAGATCTGGAGACACTACTTGTACGGAGAGAAAGTGGATATCTATACGGATCATAAAAGTCTCAAGTATTTCTTCACCCAGAAGGAACTCAACATGCGACAACGACGTTGGCTTGAGCTGCTGAAGGATTATGATCACACAATCCAGTATCACCCGGGAAAGACGAACGTTGTAGCTGACGCTTTGAGCAGAAAATCTTATGCGAGTACAAGTGCACTGCTGACAACACAAAAGCGTATTTTGTACGACTTGCAAAAGATGGAGATGGAGCTAAAGACACCAGGGACCCACTCGAAGATTGCTCACGTGCAAGTAGAACCAGCTTTAATCGATAAAATTAAAGCTGCTCAAGCTACCGATCCGGAACTGATAAACATGATAAAGAAAGTACAAGAAGGTACCATTCCCGAAGCAAGAATCGACGAGAAAGGAATAATTCGAGTCAACTCTCGACTCTGTGTTCCTAACGATCCTGAATTAAAGCATAAAATCATGATGGAGGCACACAACACGCCGTTTGCAATCCACCCAGGAGGTACCAAGATGTATCGAGATCTTCGACATACATTTTGGTGGAACAATATGAAAAGGGAGATTGCAGAGTTTATCTCAAGGTGCTTAACTTGTCAACGTGTCAAGGCAGAGCATCAAGTACCTAAGGGTCCTTTACAACCACTTGAGGTTCCCGAATGGAAGTGGGAACACATCAATATGGATTTCGTGACGGGTCTTCCCAAAGTTTCTCAAGGCTTAGATGCAATTTGGGTCATCGTAGATAGATTGACCAAATCCGCTCATTTCTTGCCTATACGAGAAAACTTTTCACTTGAACGTCTTGCCGGTATGTACATAAATGAGATCGTGAGATTGCATGGCATGCCAGTTTCCATAGTTTCTGATCGAGATCCTAGATTCACTTCACGCTTTTGGATCAGTCTACAAAAAGCTATGGGCACTGAACTACGTTTTAGTTCTGCATACCATCCTCAAACGGACGGACAATCGGAAAGGACGATCCAGACCCTCGAAGATCTTTTGAGACTTTGCGTACTAGATTTCAAAGGAAGTTGGGATAAGTACTTGCCATTGGTGGAATTTTCCTACAACAACAGTTACCAAGCAAGTATAGGTATGGCTCCATTCGAGGCTTTATATGGACGCAAGTGTCGCTCTCCAGTATGTTGGAATGAGGTAGGAGAAGCAAAACTGTTGGGACCCGAGTTGGTACGCTTAACGACCGAAAAGATCCAAATGATCCGACAACGAATACAGACAGCACAAGAACGACAAAAGAATTATGCCGATCTTCATCGGAGAGATGAGAGATTCAACGTCGGAGATCATGTATTCTTACGTGTTTCTCCATGGAAAGGGGTTACGAGATTCGGAAAGAGAGGAAAACTCAACCCTCGATTTATTGGCCCATTTGAAATCCTCGATCGGGTGGGAACTGTAGCTTACAGACTAGCCTTACCACCAAGTATGTCTCGCATCCATAACGTTTTTCACATATCTATGTTACGTAAATATGTGAAGGACCCAAACCACGTCATTGAGTTAGAACCAGACGTTATAGCAGAAGATTTAACGTATGAGGAGGTACCTGTTAAGATCCTAGATAAGAAGGAGCAGATCTTACGCTCAAAGGTTATACCTCAAGTTAAGGTTTTATGGAGGAACCAAGATATTGAGGAAATGACCTGGGAGCTAGAATCTGAAATGAAGTCTAGGTATCCATACCTCTTCGAAATGCCAGGTACGTCAATTTCGGGGACGAAATTTCATAAGGAGGGGAGGTTGTAAGACCCCGAATTTATGAAATACAAAATTCAATTTTTCTTCATATAAATTTTTCATGAAACAGTAAATGGTTAAATTGACGAAATTGAAAGTTAAGGATGTTATGTGCAAATTTTATTTTGTCGGGGAATATTCGTTTTGTCGGGGAATATTCGGGTCGTACGACGGCGCCGAAATAACAAATTATTTGTGGACCCCACAACGGAATATTTGTCGGATATAGAAAACGACAGAAGTAACCTTTTTAAATAAAAATAGTCAACGGTGTTAACTGTTAAAATACCGGCGATAAAAGAATAGTAGCATACGGTAATTTATGGTATTTTCTGTAGCACACGGTACTCTACAGTAGCACACGGTATTGCACAGTGTCTCATATTATTGGTCTGATAATTGACACCGTAACTGTTACGCATCATTTCATCAATAATTGTCACTGCATAATATTTTATATTATCAATTCAATTATTGTTGCTACACAGTATTTTGCATTATTGATTCAATAATTGTCATTACACTGTATTTCATATCATCGAGTCAATAATTGTTGGTGCACTGTAGTTTAAAATTATTAAACCTGATAATTGTCACTGTAGCAAATACACTATAATTTATATTATTAAATTAATAAAAATATGTAACGTGTTTCTTATATTATTATTGTTGTAACATTATTTTATTTTATATGTTGGACTCACAGGAATAATAATTAAATTTAAAAAAAAAAAAATTAAAAAAAAAAAATAATAATAAATTTTACTATTTGGAATAGTAACGTGAATAGTAACATGTGGGACCCATGTGGGGCCCACATGAAAATTAAAATGTGAGAATTGAGCTGGAAGGTTGGCAGCCGACTGCTGCCAATTTAGAAAGAATGAGGCAGGCGTGTATCACGCCTGCTGCCACCTACCACGCATAGTGAAAATTTTCTCCTATAAATAGCTTGCTCAACTGAATAGAAAAATCACACCTAAAACATAAAATTTTTCTATAAGAATTTTATGAGTTTTCTCTGAGAATAGTAAGGCTATTTTGAGAGTTTGAAAGCCAAAAGGAGTGCAGAAAATTTTCAAGTAAGTCTTTTATTAAAGAGTAGTAATTTTATAAATTCCTATTTTTCACGGTATTCACAAATCTTCCTTTAGAAGACTCTTCTTTGAGAAGATTCATTTTTAAAAGCTTTCTTTGGAAGATTTATTTTAGAATATTATTTTAAAAACTATTTTAAAGTAGTTATATTATACTACAAAAATTATGTTAAATATATATAATTTTGATAATTCATATTATACGAGTTATCATACACTTTGAAATTTATATGTGGTAATTACTAATTTTATTATAAAAATATAGGTTGATCAACCTCATTTAAATCAATATCCAGTCACGTATTAAGGTAAGGAATATCAATCTTTTCACACTCTTAAACTTACTACGGTAAGGGGTATCATTCTTTTCATCATCATAAATGGATATTATTTTCTTTCTTACTTGAAGGGATTATCATTCTTTGATTCTCGAAAATAATATCGTTTCTTTCTTGTGCCATTTACTTCCATGTATTCAAATTGTGGGAATAACCTTACGGCGCGGTTTACCGCCTGTTGGTGAATAACCTTTTGTATTCATTCCTTATTAATCTTTGAGAATAACCTTACGGTGCGGATTATCGCCTGTTTGGTGAATAACTCTTCGTGTTCAAATTCTATTAAATTGTGGGAATAACCTTACGGTGCGGATTACGCCTGTTTGGTGAATAACTCTTCGTGTTCAAATTCTATTAAATTGTGGGAATAACCTTACGGTGCGGATTACGCCTGTTTGGTGAATAACTATTCGTATTCAAATTGATGGGAATAACCTTACGGTGCGGATTATCGCCTGTTGGTGAATAACCCTTGTTATTTGTCTCGTGTGGAAATAATTTGTCTACACGAATTATCACATGACACTTTTATTCCATATTCGTAAGTGATATAATTTTCCTTTATACTCATAAGGGATACCATTTTTTTCATCTTCCATTATTCAAACTTACTATGGTAAGGGATATTAATTCCCTTCACCTTTTGTTAATCAAACTTGCTACGGTAAGGGATATTACTTTCTTCCATACACCTAAATCGAAACTTATTATGGAACTATTGCTTCTATAATTCCTGAAAATATTATATGTTCCATAATAGTTGAATTTCATTATTTCAACTGAACCTTCCTATTTTCTGAACATTTCTATTGAACTGTAATCGTTATTCTGAACTGTGGATCTTGAATATCATTTTTAAATTTCACACCACATCATGTTGGCAATTTGGACATTATTTGAATCTGCACAAAGTAAACTTCCGATACTTATTGTTTATCCTGTTCTTCTGTTCATCATTTGTATCACTGTTATTTGTATTAATCATCAAGAATCAAACTGTTGTGAATATCTGTGGCCGGGGGCACAGATGTGATATAATTGTTGAACAGATGATAGGTTAAAGGCGATATACTAGGTTAAAGGCGATACATCTGTTCGGTGTCTTTTATGGCACGTGGTTAATGTTCTCTTTGGCCCGTAGTGCAAAGATGAACTGTTGGTTGGTATGATTATGACCAAAGGCTGAATCTGGTATAATCATGACCGTTGGTGTTATATTGAATGTCTTTGGCCCGTAGTGCAAAGATGAACTGTTGATCTGCATGATTATGACCAGGAACTGTGAAGTTGTATTATTTTGACTAATGGTATTTCAGATGATAAAAGTTGATGATATTTTTACTAAAAAGAGAAGCGAGTGGACATTATAGTCTGCATTATTCTTCTAATAGATTGCTCATTCCGCTGCTATTATTGATCTGAACGTTGTTTAAGAATTTAACTGCAGTTTTTGATATAAATATTGTAGTCTATTGTATTCTATCAAGAACTCAACTGTTGAAGGCTAATGATAAATTATTCGTCATTATCTTAGTCATGATATTTCTTACTGGGCTATTTGAGCTCACCCTTTCTTTTCGTTCCATTGTTTTTCAACAGGAGATGAGAACGTAACGGGGTCTAGCCGGGGAATGGAGTGAGAGTGCGGGGATAGCTATCATAGTCTTCACGTGTTATAAAATAGTGTGGCAATAATAATGAAGACTTAGTTGTGTTGTATTATCCACTGTATTGTTGTACGTTGTATTTCATTGTAATAATTTTGTTGTAGTCTTTTGACGACTCAAGTTTGCGCTGTGTGGGCTCAGATTTGGGGGCGTCACAACAAATATATCACATCTGTGCCCCCGGCCACAGATATTCACAACAGCTTGATTTTTGGATGATTAGAATGATATAAATGATGAACAGAAGAAATAGGATAACAATAAGTATCGGAAGTTTACTTTGTACAGATTCAAATAATGTCCAAATTGTCAACATGATGTGGAGTGAAATTTAAAAATGATATTCAAGATCCACAGTTCAGAATAACGGTTACAATTCAATAGAAAGGTTCACGTAAATAGGAAGGTTCAGTTGAAATAATGAAGTTCAATTATTATGGAACATATAATATTTTCAGGAATTATAGAAGCAATAGTTCCATAATAAATTTCGATTTAGGAGTATGAAAGAAAATAATATCCCTTACCGTAGCAGGTTTGATTAACAAAAGGTGAAGGAAATTAATACAAAGGGTTATTCACCAACAGGCGGCAATCCGCTCCGTAAGGTTATTCCCACAATTTAATAGAACACAAAGAGTTATTCACCAAACAGGCGGCAATCCGCTCCGTAAGGTTATTCCCACAATTTAATAGAATTTGAGTACAAAGAGTTATTCACCAAACAGGCGGCAATCCGCTCCGTAAGGTTATTCTCAGAGATTAATAATGAATGAATACGAAAGGTTATTCACCAACAGGCGGCAATCCGCTCCGTAAGGTTATTCCCACAATTTAATACATGGAAATAAAAGGCACGTCTTATTAGTAAGGAAGAAACAATATTATTATCGAGAATCAAATAATGATAATCCCTTACCATAGTACGTTTGAATAATGGAAGATGAAAAAGATGGTATCCCTTACTATAGTAAGTTTGAACAATAGAATATGAAAGAAGATGATATTCCTTACCTCAACACGTGACTGGATATTGATTTAAATGAGGTTGATTAACTTGAACAGTACACGTATACTTATAGATCTTCACAAATACTCAAGATGACTTAAGCACATTTAGAGAGAACTTTCACAAGAAGTATTTAGAGAGAGAAAGAAAGAACAAGTAAGGAAGTTTATGAAAAATCCTTAAGTTAAGGCTTCTATTTATAGCCAAAAATCTTATCATTCATTTAATCTAAACCATTCATTTAAAGATCATCTTTTAATCTACACCATCCATTTCAAATATTATATTATCTTTAATCTACACCATTCATTTCATATCACCTAATAATCACCTAACTTTATATTATAAACAAATCAATTTAATTATTCAACAATAATTCACACTTTAATCTACACCATTCATTTCATATCACCTAATAATCACCTAACTTTATATTATAAACAAATCAATTCAATTATTCAACAATAATTCACACTTTAATCTACACCATTCATTTCATATCACCTAATAATCACCTAACTTTATATTATAAACAAATAACTTTATCAATTCAATTATTATGACTAATTATTATAAATACAGTATAGTTAGCTCTTATATATCAAGTCAATAAATTAATGAAATACAACTGTTTAAATAACATCATAATAGAGATAACAATAATGTAAAATAAAGCATACGTTACTGTGTAATGACAATTATTGATTCAATAATGTGAATTACTGTGCATATGTTACTGTGACAATTATTAGGTTCAATAATTTTAAAAACAGTGCAACAATAATTATTGACTCAATGATATAAAATACAGTGTAATGACAATTATTAAATCAATAATGCAAAATACTGTGTAACAACAATTATTGAATTGATAATATAAAATATTATGCAGTGACAATTATCGATGAAATGATGCGTAATAGTTACGGTGTCAATTATCAGACCAATAATATGAGACACTATGCAATACCGTGTGTTACTGTAGAGTACCGAGTGCTACAGAAAATACCAATAACTACCGTATGCTACTATTCTTTTATCACCGGTATTTTAACAGTTCCGTTGACTATTTTTATTTAAAAAGGTTATTTCTGTCGTTTTCTATATCCGACAAATATTCCGTTGTGGGGTCCATCAATAATTTATTATTTCGGCGCCGTCGTACGGCACGAATATTCCCCGACCAAACGAATATTCCCCGACAAAGCGAATATTGTCCGACAAAATAAAATTTGCACATAACATCCTTAACTTTTAACTTTATCGATTTAACCACTTACTGTTTAAAAAAAAAAATATCTATATGAAGAAAAATTAAATTTTGTATTTCATAAAATTCGGGGTCTTACAGTTAGTGACTTTTATTAAACGATAGGAGAACAACATTATGATTCAGTTCAAGAAAATTGCATAGTCAAACTCGTAGAGTGACCCTGCTTTACGATCGTAGAGTCATATGGTTATGGGATCATAGTCGAAATTATAGAGTGCACACTATAATTTTGCACTCTATTTTAGAATCCTAATAATTTATTAATTGTAAAGTATCAAATCGTAGAATGCACTATACGATATTGGTCGAACTGGCCGTCAGTGTAGAAATGTAGAGTTGATCATCTAATCATATAGTCAATTAACTCTACGAATTAACATAATCAAAGAATTGACATACTGACATGTTTTATTCCTTACAAATGGGAATGCGACCCAGAACTTGTCATTACAAGTTAATTCATTTTTGATTCCCAATATATATATATATATAAAAAAAACACTTACTAGATTTTGAAAAAAATATATGTAAGATTTAATGATTGAAAATGAAGATCTATTATTACGTCATCATCTCTCTCTCAATACTTATGGTTGTTCAGACCTGTAATGAAGAAACAGATTGTAATTTCATTGTAATGAAACACTTACCATCCACACTTTAGTTATACAGATAGGTAAGCGTCGTCGTTTTTTATATAATGATAATATTATAATTAAAATATATAACACTATCGGCTCGCACTTTAGTAGTGCAGATTGCAAAGAGTAATTTTAACGTTTACAATCCGTACTACTAAATTGCAGACTCCCCCTGTGACGCCCCCAAATCTGGGCCCACACAGCCCAAACTTGAGTCGTCAAAATACTACAACAAAATTATTACAACAAAGCACAACGTACAACAATACAGTGTATAATAATACACAACTAAGTCTTCACTATTATTACCACACTATTTTACAAAACGTGAAGACTATGATAACTATTCCTCGAACCCTCACTCCATTCCCCGGCTAGACCCTGTTATGTTTTCATCTCCTGTTGAAAAACAATGGAACAAAAGAAAGGGTGAGCTCAAATAGCCCAGTAAAGAATATCATGACTAAGATAATGACGAATAAATTATCATTAGTCTTCAACAGTTGAGTTCTTGATAGAATACAATAGACTACAAGGTTTATATCAAAAACTGCAGTTAAATTCTTAAACAACGTTCAGATCAATAATAGCAGCGGAATGAGTAATCTATTAGAAGAATAATGCAGACTATAATGTCCACTCGGTTCTCTTTTTAGGAAAAATATCATCAACTTTTATCATCTGAAATATCATTAGTCAAGATAATACAAATTCACAGTTCCTGATCATAATCATGCACATCAACAGTTCATCTTTGTACTACGGGCCAAAGACATTCAATATAACACCAACGGTCATGATTATACCAGATTCAGCCTTTGGTCATAATCATACCAAACAACAGTTCATCTTTGCACTACGGGCCAAAGAGAACATTCACCACGTGCCATAAAAGACACCGAACAGATGTATCGCCTTTAACCTATTATATCGCCTTTAACCTATTATATCGCCTTTAACCTATCATCTGTTCAACAAATATATCACATCTGTGCCCCCGGCCACAGATATTCACAACAGCTTGATTTTTGGATGATTAGAATGATATAAATGATGAACAGAAGAAATAGGATAACAATAAGTATCGGAAGTTTACTTTGTACAGATTCAAATAATGTCCAAATTGTCAACATGATGTGGAGTGAAATTTAAAAAATGATATTCAAGATCCACAGTTCAGAATAACGGTTACAATTCAATAGAAAGGTTCACGTAAATAGGAAGGTTCACGTAAATAGGAAGGTTCAGTTGAAATAATGAAGTTCAACTATTATGGAACATATAATATTTTCAGGAATTATAGAAGCAATAGTTCCATAATAAATTTCGATTTAGGAGTATGAAAGAAAATAATATCCCTTACCGTAGCAGGTTTGATTAACAAAAGGTGAAGGAAATTAATACAAAGGGTTATTCACCAACAGGCGGCAATCCGCTCCGTAAGGTTATTCCCACAATTTAATAGAATTTGAGTACAAAGAGTTATTCACCAAACATGCGGCAATCCGCTCCGTAAGGTTATTCCCACAATTTAATAGAATTTGAGTACAAAGAGTTATTCACCAAACAGGCGGCAATCCGCTCCGTAAGGTTATTCTCAGAGATTAATAATGAATGAATACGAAAGGTTATTCACCAACAGGCGGCAATCCGCTCCGTAAGGTTATTCCCACAATTTAATACATGGAAATAAAAGGCACGTCTTATGAGTAAGGAAGAAACAATATTATTATCGAGAATCAAATAATGATAATCCCTTACCATAGTACGTTTGAATAATGGAAGATGAAAAAGATGGTATCCCTTACCTCAACACGTGACTGGATATTGATTTAAATGAGGTTGATTAACTTGAACAGTACACGTATACTTATAGATCTTCACAAATACTCAAGATGACTTAAGCACACTTAGAGAGAACTTTCACAAGAAGTATTTAGAGAGAGAAAGAAAGAACAAGTAAGGAAGTTTATGAAAAATTCTTAAGTTAAGGCTTCTATTTATAGCCAAAAATCTTATCATTCATTTAATCTAAACCATTCATTTAAAGATCATCTTTTAATCTACACCATCCATTTCAAATATTATATTATCTTTAATCTACACCATTCATTTCATATCACCTAATAATCACCTAACTTTATATTATAAACAAATTAATTTAATTATTCAACAATAATTCATACTTTAATCTACACCATTCATTTCATATAACCTAATAATCACCTAACTTTATATTATAAACAAATAACTTTATCAATTCAATTATTATGACTAATTGTTATAAATACAGTATAGTTAGCTCTTAGATATCAAGTCAATAAATTAATGAAATACAACTGTTTAAATAACATCATAATAGAGATAACAATAATGTAAAATAAAGCATACGTTACTGTGTAATGACAATTATTGATTCAATAATGTGAATTACTGTGCATATGTTACTGTGACAATTATTAGGTTCAATAATTTTAAAAACAGTGCAACAACAATTATTGACTCAATGATATAAAATACAGTGTAATGACAATTATTAAATCAATAATGCAAAATACTGTGTAACAACAATTATTGAATTGATAATATAAAATATTATGCAGTGACAATTATCGATGAAATGATGCGTAACAGTTACGGTGTCAATTATCAGACCAAAAATATGAGACACTATGCAATACCGTGTGTTACTGTAGAGTACTGAGTGCTACAGAAAATACCAATAACTACCGTATGCTACTATTCTTTTATCACCGGTATTTTAACAGTTCCGTTGACTATTTTTATTTAAAAAGGTTATTTCTGTCGTTTTCTATATCCGACAAATATTCCGTTGTGGGGTCCACCAATAATTTGTTATTTCGGCGCCGTCGGACCAAACGAATATTCCCCGACCAAACGAATATTCCCCGACAAAGCGAATATTGTCCGACAAAATAAAATTTGCACATAACATCCTTAACTTTTAACTTTATCGATTTAACCACTTACTGTTTAAAAAAATATCTATATGAAGAAAAATTAAATTTTGTATTTCATAAAATTCGGGGTCTTACAACCTCCCCTCCTTATGAAATTTCGTCCCCGAAATTGACGTACCTGACATATCGAAGAGGTAAGGATACTTAGATTTCATCTCAGATTCTAGCTCCCAGGTCATTTCCTCAGTATCTTGGTTCCTCCATAAAACCTTAACTTGAGGTATAACCTTTGAGCGTAGGATCTGCTCCTTCTTATCCAGGATCTTAACAGGTACTTCCTCGTATGTTAAATCCTCTGCTATAACGTCTGGTTCTAACTCAATGACGTGGTTTGGGTCCTTCACATATTTACGTAACATAGATATGTGAAAAACGTTATGGATGCGAGACATACTTGGTGGTAGGGCTAGTCTGTAGGCTACGGTTCCTATTCGATCGAGGATTTCAAATGGGCCAATAAATCGAGGGTTGAGCTTTCCTCTCTTTCCGAATCTCGTAACCCCTTTCCATGGAGAAACACGTAAGAATACATGATCTCCGACGTTGAAACTTTCGTCTCTCCGATGAAGATCAGCATAACTCTTTTGTCGTTCTTGTGCGGTCTGTATTCGTTGTCGGATCATTTGGATCTTTTCGGTCGTCAAGCGTACCAACTCGGGTCCCAACAATTTTGCTTCTCCTACCTCATTCCAACATATTGGAGAGCGACACTTCCTTCCATACAATGCCTCGAATGGAGCCATGCCTATGCTTGCTTGGTAACTGTTGTTGTAAGAAAATTCCACCAATGGCAAGTACTTATCCCAACTTCCTTTGAAGTCTAATACACAAAGTCTCAAAAGATCTTCGAGGGTCTGGATCGTCCTTTCCGATTGTCCGTCCGTTTGAGGATGGTATGCAGAACTAAAACGTAGTTCAGTGCCCCTAGCTTTTTGTAGACTGATCCAAAAGCGTGAAGTGAATCTAGGATCCCGATCAGAAACTATGGAAACTGGCATGCCATGCAATCTCACGATCTCATTTATGTACATACCGGCAAGACGTTCAAGTGAAAAGTTTTCTCGTATAGGCAAGAAATGAGCAGATTTGGTCAATCTATCTACGATCACCCAAATTGCATCTAAGCCTTGAGAAACTTTTGGAAGACCCGTCACGAAGTCAATATTGATGTGTTCCCACTTCCATTCGGGAACTTCAAGTGATTGTAATGGACCTTTAGGAACTTGATGTTCTGCTTTGACACGTTGACAAGTTAGGCACCTTGAGATAAACTCCGCAATCTCTCTTTTCATATTGTTCCACCAAAATGTATGTCGAAGATCTCGATACATCTTGGTACCTCCTGGGTGGATTGCAAACGGCGTGTTGTGTGCCTCCATCATGATTTTATGCTTTAATTCAGGATCGTTAGGAACACAGAGTCGAGAGTTGACTCGAAGTATTCCTTTCTCGTCGATTCTTGCTTCGGGAATGACACCTTCTTGTACTTTCTTTATCATGTTTATCAGTTCCGGATCGGTAGCTTGAGCAGCTTTAATTTTATCGATTAAAGTTGGTTCTACTCGCACGTGAGCAATCTTCGAGTGGGTCCCTGGTGTCTTTAACTCTATCTCCATCTTTTGCAAGTCGTACAAAATACACTTTTGTGTTGTCAGCAGTGCACTTGTACTTGCATAAGATTTTCTGCTCAAAGCGTCAGCTACAACGTTCGCCTTTCCCGGGTGATACTAGATTGTGTGGTCATAATCCTTTAACAGTTCAAGCCAATGTCGTTGTCGCATGTTGAGTTCCTTCTGGGTGAAGAAATACTTGAGACTTTTATGATCCGTATAGATATCCACTTTTTCTCCGTACAAGTAGTGTCTCCAGATCTTCAACGCGAAAACGACTGCTGCCAACTCTAGATCATGAGTAGGATAATTTTTCTCATAATTTTTGAGTTGTCGAGAGGCATAGGCTATAACCTTTCCATGTTGCATAAGGACACAGCCTAGACCTTTGCCAGAAGTATCGCTGTAGATAACAAATTCTCCTGATCCTGATGGTATGGTCAGAACAGGAGCTGAAACAAGTCTCCTCTTGAGTTCTTGAAAACTCTTCTCGCATTCCTCGCTCGATATAAGTTTTGTACTAGAATGAATGATACTGATATCTAGTAATTAAACTTTCAACTCTTGGTGTTCTATGGGAGCCATTTGGTATGAGACTTTAAAAATGGGCTTAGTGCCGGGTTCAAGATCGATACATAATTCAATTTCACGGTTTGGGGTAAGCCAGAAAGTTCCTCAGAAAAAACGTCAGGAAACTCATTAACAATGGGAATATCATTCAAGTTTGACGTGTTTTTGTTCAAATCAGTGACATGAGCTAAAAAGGCTTGACATCCGTTTTTCAATAAACGAATGACTTTATGGCTAGAAATAACAGTTATAGATTTCAATGGTTTAGTTGCTTGAATTTGCATGACAGGTTGATTAGGAATATGAAAACTAATAATCTTATGAAAACAATCAATTTTAGCATGATGGGTAGTCAACCAATCAATTCCTAAAATCACATCAAATTCACGCATCTCCAAAGAAATAAGGTCAACAGGTAATGTGAGGTTGTTGATTTGAACTAGGCAAGATTTATAGATAGTAAATGTAATAGGTATTTCTCCCAATGAGGTTTCAACTGATAAAACAAGATTTAAGTTTTCAATAGTCAAATTTAAACGTTGAGTACATATAGGTGAGATAAAAGAGTGGATAGAGTCAGTATCTAATATGGCATAGACTTCACGAGAATTTATGAATAGCTTACCGGTTATCACCTCATTCGGTTTCTTGACTGTTATCGTCAAATCGAATCCCGAATACTTCATTCGGATCTTCACGTATTTCAACCATGAGAATACCACTGAATAATTTTCTAGCAAACTGTTTCTCGGGTTCATCAACTTCATCAGTAGTAAGGTACCAATGATTTCCATTAAAATAGTATTTTCGATAGACTGCAGTTTCCACGATAGTGACTAACTTAACCTGAATTCCTCTAAATTGTAACGCCCAAAAGTATAGAAACATCATTTTTAAATAATCTTGAAAATCATAGCTGGAACACCATAAATCCCAAAGACTAATATGAAAAGTCCATATATTCTGATCCTTTGTTATAGAGCATAACCATGTGATATCACTCTCCCAATTAGTGAGTAAATTAAAGGCAATAATTTCCGCAAGTTCGTTACTTCCTTTAATTGCTTATAAGAATGGATCTGGAACGACTGTAGCAGAGCTTTCACCTTCATCCTTACTGGATAGAACACGCATAATTTTTGCCTTAGGCAAATGATTCAACTCTGAGTTTGTAAGAAGATTATTCGTCGCCTCTTGTTTTGCAGCTACATTTGTTTCGGTAATTTCATAGTTAACCTCCTGATTTTCAGATGCCATAATTAACTGTGGTCACAAAATAAATGTTAGTTCAAATAAACTGACTCATCTCTTCATGTTCCTACATTCAAATCGATTCATTAGATAAAAAATAAATCTAATTTAGGTAGGACACACTAGTGATTGATTCTATTCGTCTCTCCCCTCCTAGTTCTAACCCCAGATCTCCATTAAAGACCATATCCCTAAGCTCTGATGCCAACTGTGACTCTCATCCCACCATAGGGACAGCACCTCACAATGGTACCTATCAGTTTGCCACCTGTACTATAGGCGTCCCCTACGGAGAGTCTGGCTTCGGTGCATCCCCTTTCCCTAGGAAGTCACCAGCGAGAGGCTCGGGGCTCTTCGTTATATGGCTCTGATACCAACTGTGACGCCCCCAAATCTGGGCCCACACAGCCCAAACTTGAGTCGTCAAAATACTACAACAAAATTATTACAACAAAGCACAACGTACAACAATACAGTGTATAATAATACACAACTAAGTCTTCACTATTATTGCCACACTATTTTACAAAACGTGAAGACTATGATAACTATTCCTCGAACCCTCACTCCATTCCCCGGCTAGACCCTGTTATGTTTTCATCTCCTGTTGAAAAACAATGGAACAAAAGAAAGGGTGAGCTCAAATAGCCCAGTAAAGAATATCATGACTAAGATAATGACGAATAAATTATCATTAGTCTTCAACAGTTGAGTTCTTGATAAAATACAATAGACTACAAGGTTTATATCAAAAACTGCAGTTAAATTCTTAAACAACGTTCAGATCAATAATAGCAGCGGAATGAGTAATCTATTAGAAGAATAATGCAGACTATAATGTCCACTCGGTTCTCTTTTTAGGAAAAACATCATCAACTTTTATCATCTGAAATATCATTAGTCAAGATAATACAAATTCACAGTTCCTGATCATAATCATGCACATCAACAGTTCATCTTTGTACTACGGGCCAAAGACATTCAATATAACACCAACGGTCATGATTATACCAGATTCAGCCTTTGGTCATAATCATACCAAACAACAGTTCATCTTTGCACTACGGGCCAAAGAGAACATTCACCACGTGCCATAAAAGACACCGAACAGATGTATCGCCTTTAACCTATTATATCGCCTTTAACCTATTATATCGCCTTTAACCTATCATCTGTTCAACAAATATATCACATCTGTGCCCCCAGCCACAGATATTCACAACAGCTTGATTTTTGGATGATTAGAATGATATAAATGATGAACAGAAGAAATAGGATAACAATAAGTATCGGAAGTTTACTTTGTACAGATTCAAATAATGTCCAAATTGTCAACATGATGTGGAGTGAAATTTAAAAAATGATATTCAAGATCCACAGTTCAGAATAACGGTTACAATTCAATAGAAAGGTTCACGTAAATAGGAAGGTTCACGTAAATAGGAAGGTTCAGTTGAAATAATGAAGTTCAACTATTATGGAACATATAATATTTTCAGGAATTATAGAAGCAATAGTTCCATAATAAATTTCGATTTAGGAGTATGAAAGAAAATAATATCCCTTACCGTAGCAGGTTTGATTAACAAAAGGTGAAGGAAATTAATACAAAGGGTTATTCACCAACAGGCGGCAATCCGCTCCGTAAGGTTATTCCCACAATTTAATAGAATTTGAGTACAAAGAGTTATTCACCAAACAGGCGGCAATCCGCTCCGTAAGGTTATTCTCAGAGATTAATAATGAATGAATACGAAAGGTTATTCACCAACAGGCGGCAATCCGCTCCGTAAGGTTATTCCCACAATTTAATACATGAAAATAAAAGGCACGTCTTATGAGTAAGGAAGAAACAATATTATTATCGAGAATCAAATAATGATAATCCCTTACCATAGTACGTTTGAATAATGGAAGATGAAAAAGATGGTATCCCTTACCTCAACACGTGACTGGATATTGATTTAAATGAGGTTGATTAACTTGAACAGTACACGTATACTTATAGATCTTCACAAATACTCAAGATGACTTAAGCACACTTAGAGAGAACTTTCACAAGAAGTATTTAGAGAGAGAAAGAAAGAACAAGTAAGGAAGTTTATGAAAAATCCTTAAGTTAAGGCTTCTATTTATAGCCAAAAATCTTATCATTCATTTAATCTAAACCATTCATTTAAAGATCATCTTTTAATCTACACCATCCATTTCAAATATTATATTATCTTTAATCTACACCATTCATTTCATATCACCTAATAATCACCTAACTTTATATTATAAACAAATCAATTTAATTATTCAACAATAATTCACACTTTAATCTACACCATTCATTTCATATCACCTAATAATCACCTAACTTTATATTATAAACAAATAACTTTATCAATTCAATTATTATGACTAATTGTTATAAATACAGTATAGTTAGCTCTTATATATCAAGTCAATAAATTAATGAAATACAACTGTTTAAATAACATCATAATAGAGATAACAATAATGTAAAATAAAGCATACGTTACTGTGTAATGACAATTATTGATTCAATAATGTGAATTACTGTGCATATGTTACTGTGACAATTATTAGGTTCAATAATTTTAAAAACAGTGCAACAACAATTATTGACTCAATGATATAAAATACAGTGTAATGACAATTATTAAATCAATAATGCAAAATACTGTGTAACAACAATTATTGAATTGATAATATAAAATATTATGCAGTGACAATTATCGATGAAATGATGCGTAACAGTTACGGTGTCAATTATCAGACCAAAAATATGAGACACTATGCAATACCGTGTGTTACTGTAGAGTACCGAGTGCTACAGAAAATACCAATAACTACCGTATGCTACTATTCTTTTATCACCGGTATTTTAACAGTTCCGTTGACTATTTTTATTTAAAAAGGTTATTTCTGTCGTTTTCTATATCCGACAAATATTCCGTTGTGGGGTCCACCAATAATTTGTTATTTCGGCGCCGTCGGACCAAACGAATATTCCCCGACCAAACGAATATTCCCCGACAAAGCGAATATTGTCCGACAAAATAAAATTTGCACATAACATCCTTAACTTTTAACTTTATCGATTTAACCACTTACTGTTTAAAAAAATATCTATATGAAGAAAAATTAAATTTTGTATTTCATAAAATTCGGGGTCTTACACCCCCAAACTAAAATGCGAATGAGGTATTATTTTTACCGTTAGATCTGCGATTAGACGACTACAATCTGTTGTAAGGATCACTTAAATTTAAAACATTGGTTATGAATCAGCCCATATATATATATACAAAAAAAATCTCCAACGAACTCAAAAATACGAATTAAAGACGAACCGACTATAGCGATGGTTTGTCTGTTACTAAATCACAAAATGCCGACGTTTTTGAGCTATGGCGACGATTCAAACCGTCGTCATAGTTATGGCGTCAGCTTTCTATGCTATAGCGACGGACAAAATCGTCACTATAGCCGTTTTGTTAACGAATCGGTTCGTTGAAAAGCCGGACTATATATATATATATATATATATATATATATATATATATATATGAGAGTGGACTTCATGAATTTATTCATAACAAATAGTTACTATAGTGTCATAATTAGTCATTAAATCTTTCACGTGTTGTGAAAAACAACTTTCCTATCGCAACACAGTGTTGTGATAGTTAAATTTTTTCATAACTTTATTGTAGAGGTTTTTTTTTCTTCAAATGTTGACCGTCAGATTTTGCAATAAACGGTGTAAGATTTTATGCCCAGTTAAGCCTATAATCATCATTTGTTATATGGATCGTAAAGTGACCCTGCTTTACGATCGTAGAGTCATATGGTTATGGGATCATAGTCAAAATTGTAGAGCATTCTATAATTTTGCACTCTATTTTAGAATCCTGATAATTTATTAATCGTAAAGTATCAAATCGTAGAGTGAACTATACGATTTTGATCGAACTGACCTTCAGTGTAGAAATGTAGAGTTGATTATCTAATCGTATAGTAAATTAACTCTACAAATTAACATAATCAAAGAATTAACATATTGGCATGTTTTATTCCTTACAAATGGAAATGCGACCCAGAACTTGTCATCATAAGTTAATTCATTTTTGATTCCCAAAATATATATATACAACACTTACTAGATTTTGATAAAAAAAAATGTAAGATTTAATGATTGAAAATGAAGATCTACTGTTACGTCATCATCTCTCTCTCAATACTTATGGTTGTTCAGATCTGTAACGAAGAAACGAGTTGTAATTTCGTTGTAATGAAACACTTACCATTCGCACTTTAGTTATATGGATAGGTAAATGCCGTCGTTTTTTATATAATAATAATACTATAATTAAAATATATAACACTATCGGCCCGCACTTTAGCTGTGCATATTGCAAAGGGTATTTTTGGCACTTTTAAAATTCGTACTACTAAATTGCAGACTCCCCCAAACTAAAATGCAAATGATGTATTATTTTTACCGTTAGATCCGCGATTAGACGGCTACAATCTGTTGTAAGGATTACTTGAATTTACAACATTGGTTATGAATCAGCCCATATATATATATATATATATATATATATATATATATATATATATATATATATATATATATTTCTCCAACAAACTCAAAAAAACGAACCAAAGACGAACCGACTATAGCAACGGTTTGTCTGTCGCTAAATCACAAAAAGCCGACGTCTTTGAGCTATGGCACCGGTTCGAACCGTCGCTATAGCTATGACGTCGGCTTCCTATGTTATAGCGACGGACAAAATCGTGCTATAGTCGGTTCGTTAACGAACCTGTTCATTGGAAAGCTGGACTATATAGATATATATAGACAGATAGATATATATGAGAGTGGACTTCATGAATTTATTCATAACAAATGGTGACTATAGTGTCGTAATTGGTCATTAAGTCTTTTACGTGTTGTGGAAAACAACTTTCCTATCGCAACACAGTGTTGTGATAGTTAAATTTTTCCGTAAGTTTATTGTAAAGGTATTTTTTCTTCAAATGTTGACCGTCAGATTTTGCAATAAACGGTGTAAGATGTTATGATCAATTAAGCCTATAATCATCATTTGTTATATGGATCGACCCCCCCAACAGATATATATATATATATATATATATAAATGTATCTAAGATTGATATTACTTAATTTATTTAAGGTCCCTTTAAATTTAAAGGTGGATAGAAATCGGTATAATATAATACTCAAAAAATCTAAATATAATTTGCTAGTCTCTTTCAATCCGATCTAATCACAAAAATAATATATATTTATTAAATAAAGTTATACATATTATTATGTAACCTTTTATTTTCTAAATCTAATTATTCAAAGAGAATGCAGAAATATGAAACTATGTAATTTTTATTTGATTTAATTATGATTGTGGAACATTATAATTATAATAGTGTAAAATAATCAATTTGAGCAGTAAAAGATATATTTATTTTACACTTTATAATCATGGTGCCTCCCAAACTTAAATAATTTAAATATTATTTTTGCATGCTATTTGTTGCCGTACGGTTAGATGAATGAATGAAGATCTAAATTAATTTATATTTGAAGTGATCTCAGATAAATTATATAAAGTCAATTTTAAATACCTTTTGGTTATATATATAATTTATGCATGTCATAAATTTGAGAAGAATAAATTAAAATTCTCCAAAATCCCTTTTTTTTTACTTTCCTTTTAGAAGTTAGTGCGATTCTACATCAAAATCATGGGGCCCTTTACACGTTGACTAGGCTATTCCTATTTTATACCTTGCCTTTACCCTCGAAGAGATTTTGTAAAAAAATAATTATTTAGTGATTTTGGAGTACATATTATATAGTGTTTTATTTTATTTATGTACTATTATTTTAATATTTAAAATAAAATAAATTATTTTAAATATTAAAATGACAGTATATAAATAATATGTGACACTACATAACAAGTGTCCAACATTTAATAATTTTCCACTGGTAAAGAGCTGGACCCCTAACAGAACTCTATATCCCTACTTCTCAAAGGAAGAATAAGAGATAGAACTACCTTTTGCCCTCTCTTATTGACTTTTCTCATCTTCGATTTCTTGTTCGCAGAATTTGATTGATTGAACTCAGGACGAGGATACAAGTAAGTGTATACTTTATTATGTAATATGCATATACATTCAAACCCTACCTTCAAATTTCATGTAGTTATATATACACAATGAAATGCCGAATTCCAATTCATATGTACGAAATCAAAATTCTGTTAGAATTATAATTCATTATTTGGTTCCCAAACCACAGTAAACCTTCTTTTCGGATTGGTTTGATTTTGCTTTGTGCTCAGTAATTTATCTTCTTCTATATGAATAATGTACAGTTTATGATTATATTTGCTTGTAGCATTCTGAAGCACTAGTCTCCATGATTTTGGACATAAATTTATAGAAATTGAAATGAGCCGACAATTTTCAATACTTTTGCTTCTTACTTAATGCGAAGTGTTCATATTTTGGTAGCGAGTTTTCCTAATAAAAACTATATCAGTGTATTCCAAATCTTAAGGATGTTGCCCACATTGATCCAGCTAAAAAGTTTTCGTTCCATCGTTGCATTACTGATGGGGATTTTAGTTATTGTATACGAAAGACACGATAACATGAAGGCCGTTAAAATCCTTGAGAGTTCAGTTCTTCAAAACCGTTTTGGTGTATTTAAGCATTCAGATTGGATTGGGAGGCCCTTTGGTTGTAAGGTGTTTATCAACAAGGGTGGGTTTGTTTACTTGTTAGCTCCAACTCCTGAGCTATGGACTCTGGTTCTGAGCCATAGAATCTAGATTCTCTATATTGCAGATATTAGCTTTGTTATTATGTACCTGGAAAGGAAATAGTTCCTGGTTGTTTGGTACTTGAGTCAGGCATTGGAAGTGGATCTTTAACTACCTCGCTTGCAAGGGCTGTAGCTCCTACTGGACAAGTCTACACATTTGATTTCCCTGAACAAAGGGCTACCTTTGCTAGGTAAGGAATTGAGTGACATTACATTTTAGTGACTATATTCTAGTATTCGCATTAGTTATAAATCATTAAATATGTTGATAATGTTTTCTAGTTTAAGGTTTAAGATTTTCTTTATATGTGAAGCTTCCCATTTTTATTTTTGTTATAATAAGTTACTTTTATAATTATGTCATAGGTGTCCACTCAGTTTTGAGGTAACCATACCCACTGTAAGAATGGTAATATCTCTAAATTCATTTGTTTTTGCGAAGATTAAACTTGCATCATCGAACTGTAGACAATTTAGTCACCCCAACTTGATGACAGTGGCATAGCTACATGTCCATTGGAGAAGCCCCAAAGATACCCTCACTGGCCCAACCGGCAGCAGCCTACACCAAGAAAATGTCATATTTAAATCTATTGCCATTGTTTCAAAAGAAAAATTAGTGAACTTTGCATTGTTTCAGAAGTGTTCCTGTTAGTCCTTCATAGCAAATATTTTATCACCGCTTGCCCTTCCTAACCCCAATCTCCTTCTCTAACTTAATTTGTTGGCTTCATCCCTGCTTAAGGATAGGAATTCTATCATTTTAGGGTTGAATCAATTTTTCTCCTGAGTACTCGACCCCAATTTGCATATACATCATTGTACTAAAATTTTTTACAATAAAATCATTGTACTCGATTTTTTTTACAAAAAATGAAGTTTTCGTCAAAAGCCCTTAATCATTTTACAGAAAAATGACGTGGCAGTTTTAAATACCATTGAACTGGAGCTCAATTTATAGTTACATCACTAAAATAATAATAATAATAATACCCTCTCCGTTACACAAAAAAAAGAGATTAGTTTTGCTTTTTAAAAATTAATTTGAGATATTTTAAAAATAAATTTTAATTTAACAACAATAACAACAACAACAACAACAACAACAACAACAACAATAATAATAACACCATCTCCGTTACACATAAAAAAGAGAAAAAAATAATAGTTTTCTTTTTAAAAATTAATTTGAGGTATTTTAAAAATAAATTTTGATTTAATAATAATAAACAAAAGACATTTGCTGCTTTTCAAGCTTTTTTCTTTATTTCTTAAATTCCATTCAACAATTAATCAACACAAGTCCCATTTACGCCTACCCCTCTCTTCTTATTTCATCTGTCTTTCACATTTATCATACTTTTTATTTATTATATTTTCACTTTTTTTTGGGACTTTGATTTTTTCTGTTTAGCAATTTATTATTCAATCTAAATTTATTTTTAAAATACCTCAAATTAATTTTTAAAAAGCAAAACTAATTTTTTTTTGTTTTTGTGTGTGTGTAACTAAGACGGTATTATTATTATATTAAAATTTATTTTTAAAATACCTCAAATTAATTTATAAAAAGAAAAACTAATCTTTCCTTTTTTGTAACGGAGAGGGTATTATTATTATTATTATTATTATTATTATTATTATTATTATTTTCTTTTTCAGTGATGCAACTGTAAATTAACCTCCAGTTTAATGATAAAAATGATATTTAATACTCTCATGTCATTTTTCTGTGAAATAGTTAACGGTTTTTGACGGAAACTTCACTTTTTGTAAAAAAAAATTGAGTACAATGACTCGCTTGTAAAAAAATTCAGTACAATAATGTATATATAAATTGGGTCGAATACGGTGGGAAAAATTGATTTAACCCTGTCGTTATATGTTATTCTGCTCTTCAAACATTGATCGCGCACATATGTAATATGATTTATATTTCTATATAGGGAGGATTTCAGGAGGACAGGATTGAGTGACTTGGTCACAGTTGGAGTCAGGGATATTCAGGGTGAGGGGTTTCCTAATGAAGTAATGATTTTACTGGGATTGCAGATTCTGTCTTCCTGGACTTGCCTCAACCTTGGTTGGTCATTCCTTCTGTCGGGAAAATGTTGAAACAAGATGGTATCTTGTGCTTTTTCTCGCCATGCATCGAGCAAGTACAACGTTCAGGTGAAACTCTTAGATCAAATTTTACTGGTAAGCTTTCTTTCAGCTTTTATGATACCGAAAGAGTATGTTTCTCTTTCTTCATTTGATTTTAAATAATTACATTCTCTAGTAGGTCTGTCGAAGCTGCCTATCCACATTAAATTTTTGTTGATAATAGTGTATATATATGCATTGGATTTCCATAGATATAAGAACATTTGAAGTACTCTTTCGAACATATGAAGTTCGAGAAGGGAAAGTGGAGAGCCGCCAAGCTGATGAAGGCGGTTCTGTTGCAAGAGGAGAAAACATTTAAATGAAGGAAGCAATGAGCAGGAAATTTCTAGTTCTCCAGTGGACATGGCTAGGCCATCCAGTGAGGCAAGAGGTCACGCGGGTTATTTGATATTTGCCACGTTTTTTTTATCTGGTTCAATGAAGAGCAATTATTGTTGACCATGTCATTTCTTTGGTTAGTAAGATGTTCAAGATCAAATGTGGAAGAATTATTGCACTTAAGTGGGATATCTAGTTTGCTTGCATTTTTTGATATCTCGTGAAAGCCGATACTGATTAGCAATTTTTTTGCAATACGCGAGTCCTAGAAATTTGAAAGCTAGCTGCTTCTTGAAATTGAGATACTTACGTGTAAGGAATTATTGATCTTCTTGTTACGGTTATAAATCAACTAGGGGTAATTGTCAAGACCCAGCTGAACATTACCCACAAAAGGCAAAACTAGCAATTACATTACTGAATTTTTCGGTTTTTATGTATTAAGGCACTGCACTTTTAATTTCTATAATTAGACTATTATACTAATTAAAAAAATTTAATCGGATCATTCCGTCAAATTAATTGTGTGAAAGTAATCTTAATTTTTGACGTGAAAAAGTCACATGTATTGAACTAGCTTTTTTTATTATTTCTAAATTGAGATGGCTCTATTTTTATTATTATTATGTGAATATGACATGACTTTTTTTTAAAATACAAAAAAATATATTAAAACAAAATTTTAAAAATACAAATAAAATTAAAATAAACTTGAAAATTTACAATAAAAGGATTTAAAATAAAATTAATTTTTTCAAAAAAAATACAAAAAAATATTAACAAAATTTTTGAGTATACAAATAAAATTAAAATAAACATCAAAAATTTAAAATAAAAGGAATTAAAATAAAATAATAAATTTTAAAAATATAAAATACAATTAAAGTTAATTTTTAAAAATACAAATAAAATTAAAATAAACAAAAAAAATTACAATAAAATGATTTAAAATAAATAAAATTGAAATAAACATGAAAAATTACAATAAAAGGATTTAAAATAAAATAATAATTTTTAAAAGTATAAAATAAAATTAAAATTAAAATAAACTTGAAAATTTACAATAAAAGGATTTAGAATAAAAATAATTTTAAAAAAATTAAAAAAAATATTAACACAATTTTTGAGTATACAACTAAAATTAAAATAAACATCAAAATTTAAAATAAAAGGAATTAAAATAAAATAATAAATTTTAAAAATATAAAATAAAATTAAAATTAATTTTTAAAAATACAAATAAAATTAAAATAAACAAAAAAAATTACAATAAAATAATTTAAAATAAAATATAAAATATTAAAAATATAAAATAAAACTAAAATTAACTTTTAAAATAAAAATAAAATTGAAATAAACATGAAAATTTGCAATAAAAGGATTTAAAATAAAATAATAATTTTTTAAATATAAAATAAAATTAAAATTAATTTTTCAATATACAAATAAAATTAAAATAAACTTGAAAATTTACAATAAAAGGATTTAAAGTAAAATTAAAAAATTAAAAAATATAAAATAAAATTAAGATTTATTTTATTTTATTTTATTAGTAGTTGTTTATTTAAGCACCTTTATGTACTTGCTCTAATTTTTGTTCAATATTAAAAAATTTAAACATGATCTAATAAAGCATCAACCATATTTTTAATGCTTTTCATTATTTTCATTGTTTTTCCATCTATAGAGCATTAATTCCTCTTTTTTAAAGCATCTGAGATTTAATAAAAGAAAAGGGCATTGCATTATTTGTAATTTTTTTCAAGCTAAAGAGCATCTAACACTAGGGGTGTCCATCGGTAAAAAACCGAACCGGTACCGAAAAAACCGAACCGGTACCGAACCGAAATTACCGCTAAAACACGAACCGAAAACCGAACCGAATTATCGGTTTCGGTACCGGTTCGGTACAAATTCGGTTCGGTTTTTTCGGTTCGGTTTTCGGTTTTTACCGATTAGCAATATATATAATAATTATTAATTATATATATTATTATATATATAATAATATATATAATTATTATTAATTATATAATAATTAATATAAATTTATTATTAAATTACGTAATTCGGTTTTTTCGGTATACCGAATAGAACCGAAATGCAAAATTACCCGTACCGCTATCGATACCGAAAAATATAAAAATTCGAAACCGAAAAAACCGATACCGAAAAAAACCGGTACCGAAAAAACCGATACCGATCGGTTCGGTAAAAAACCGAAAAAACCGAAAATTTTGAACACCCCTATCTAACACCAAAAAATTCAATCCATTCCTCTTTTTCCCTCCAAATTTCCCCCCAAATTAATATTTCTCGTTCCTCACAACCCCTGTCATGAATTCCACTGTCTTCCTCCTCTTACCACCACACCCTTTCCTCCCTCTAAAGCTCCCCACCATATTAACCAAACCCTCACCGCACTCACCCTTTACCTTCACCTACTCATACCTCAAGCCCAAGCACAAAACTTCCCGACCTATCTTCAAAATCTAAGCGGATGATGGTGACGCTGACGGTGGTAACGCAGACTACAACATGGACGAGGACAAAGCTGATGAAGTTGATAACAAGAAGGATTACGAAGTCCGTGCAAAAGCCTAATTTTTTTCACACCAAGTAAGCTTCAATCGATCGATTGTTTTTCTTCAAACCTTAGTTCATCAAAATTTAGTAGAGTAAGTCTGGAACAATACGAAGAGAATAAGTTGTTTGTTTATTAAAGGACTGAACAAAGTATCATGTGACTAGCATGTGAGTAATTTTTGCCAGTTCAAGCCATAACACATTTGCTAGGTCATTACTATAAAAAAAAAAAACTGCATCTAATAATTAGCTAACGTCTATTAATTGATTTTAACAGAATGACCTAGTTATTTTTTTTTAATTATTATAATGGTCTAATTAACAAAATTAATAGTTCAATGGCTTAACACACAAAAATCGAAAAATTTATTGGTGTAGTTGTTAGTTTTGCCACCCAAAAAATAAAGAGAAGTAGAGATAGAAAAGGAAAGATAACAGAATTCAAGGAGAAGAATTGAGTGAAGTATCACTGAATTTGGGAGTCTAAGAGATAAGAGAGAAAGCTAGAGCTGCTTTTTCATTTCCATTCAATCTGCATGATATCTAAGTTTCGCAGTACATGTATATATATATAGTTCTGAAATTGAAAAAGTATAGATACTCCTAATCCTACACACAAGTTAACATCACCTCATGTGCTTATATGTGCATACCAGTACTTAACTTTAGAATATTCTAACTGTTCTTTCCTTCCAATTTTATCCATGTCCTAACATTCCCTCCTCCTTTAGAATATTCATGTCCTTATGAATGAGTTCAGAGTTGGTTCCTCCTTTGAATTTCCTGGACAAACTATCTGCAACCGTGTTATCTTTTCCCTTCTTGTAAGTGATGATATAATCATATCCCAAAAACTTGCTCATCCATCTTTGTCGCAGGCAGGTCACCACCTTCTGTTCTAAGAAATACTTCAAGGATTGGTGGTCTATTATAATAATGAATTGTCTCTACCCTAAATAAATAAGAAGATCACCTCTTAATAGCTTCTACTATAACCATTAGTTCCTTCTCATAGGTTAAGTAACGATGAGCTTTAGAACCCAAGGCTTTACTAAAATAGGCAAGGGGTCTATCTTCTTGCATGAGAATGACCCCAATCCCTGTTTTTGATGCATCAGTTTCAATTTCAAAGACCTTGGTGAAATTTGGTAGTGCCAAAACTGGAGCAAAAGTGAAAGCTTTTTTAAGAGTTGTGAAAGCAAGTTAAGCTGTTGAATTCCATCCAAATTTCCCTTTATGTAGCAAAGAAGTTGGGGGTTTTGTTAGGATTCTATAGCCCCTGTTTTTGATGCATCAGTTTCAACTTCAAAGACCTTGGTGAAATTTGGTAATGCCAAAACTGGAGCTGAAGTGAGAGCTTTTTTAAGAGCTGTGAAAGCAAGTTAAGCTTCTAAATTCCATCCAAATTTCCTTTTCTGTAGCAAAGAAGCTGGGGGTTTTACTAGGATTCTATAGCCCCTAATGAATTTCTTATAGTATCCTATAAGTCTTAGGAAACCCCTTAGTTGCTTGATGGTTCTTGGTTCAGGCCAATCCAGTACATCCTGGATATTTGTTGGATCCATTGCCACCTCTTTGTTAGAAATTACATGTCCTAAATAATCCACTTGGGGTTGTGTAAATGTACACTTGCTCCATTTAACATATAATTGATTGTCCCTTAGAATTTGAAACACCTCCTGAAGATGTTTGTAGTGTCCATCAAATCCTTGGAGTAAATTAAGATGTCATCAAAAAACACCAAAACATTTTTCCTAAGAAGGGGCAGAAACACCTGATTCATTAAATTTTAGAATGTGGCAAAGGTATTAGTTAGCCCAAATGGCATATGTGTGAATTCGAACATCCCTTGATGTGTCCTAAATGTTTTTTTTAATGTCCTCTTCCTTCATTATGACTTAGTGATACCTAGCCCTCAAGTCTGGAGTGTAGTAAAATATTTAGCCCCCTGTAATTCATCTATTAGATCATTTATGATGGGAATAGGGTCTTTATTTTTTATAGTTTAAGAGTTGAGATGTCTGTAATTTACACAGAACCTCCAACTGCAATCTTTCTTGTTAACTAGAAGCAAGGGGACTTTACTTTAACTTGGCTTGATGATTCCAGTGTGTAGCATTTCCAGCACTAATTTATTTATTTATTTATTTATTTTTGTCATAAGAGCACTTGTAGGGTCTGATAGAGAAAGGTGAAGAATTGGCCTTAAGATCTTTTTAGTGGCATACCTTGAGGTTCCTGAAAAATATCTGAGTATTTTTGAAGTAATGACTATATTCTCGAGTTTGTAGTGGTAGAGTTTAAAGAATAACAACTAGAGTTGGTTTGAAGTGGTATTCTTACTGTAAAATCATTGCTTGGAAATGACTGCACCACCACTAAGAATCTATTTTCTTCCTCATTAATATGTTGTACCAGACCTTCTAGTGTGATTGTTTTCAGTTATGGGTATGTGTTGTTATTTTGTCCTTGTAATTATACTGTTTCTCTTCCATAATTGAATTGTAAAGTTAATTTCTCATAGTCAAATGTGGTTGACCTTGACTATTTCAACCACTGAACCCCTAACACCATGCCACATCCCCCAGAGGTAATATTCTTACTATGTCTTTGAAGAAAAAATTTCTCAATCTTCATTTGAACTGAGCACTATTGGCTGCTAGAAAGTTTACTATTATCTGTCACAAAAACCATCATAGGTGAGGTGGGCTTTATAGTACATTTGAGTCTCTGTGCTGCTTTAGAATCCAAGAAATTATAGGTACTGCCCCCTATTAATAAGTATTGATATTGGCTTTTCCCCAATATATCAATTTATTTTCATGGTTTAGAGATTAACTTGACCTTCTAATGCATTAAGAGAGACCTCAATATTCTCTTTGGTTAGTGAATTTTCTGTAATCTCGCAGGCTGGTTCTTCATCAAACTGGGGAGGTCCAGAGTACTTCGCATACTCTTGAGAATTCTTACAATTCAGAGAATCATCACAAGTGATCATGAAATTCTAGGGAGCCTTGCATTGGTGTCCCATAATGTACTTTTCATCACAATAAAAATATAGGCCCTTGGCTTTTTATATCTCTGAGTGGCAATAATAGGTTTAGGCTTGTTAAAGTCATATCTAGGATAGGTGAGCATAGGAGTTTTGGTGGAGAGTGGTGAAGAGCTTTTGTTAGCTAGGCTGAATGTTGGTGTGGTTGGGTTGTTGTTTTGGATAATTGTGATTGTTGGCAAGTTTAGGAATAGGATTCTCATAGAACTTAGCTTGTTTGAAGGCTTGTGATAGAGTTTCTAGGTCAAACAGTTTCACCATCTTTTTGGTTTCTTCTTTCAGTCCACTCACACAGTTTTCCACAAAGAAATCTTCAGTCAAGTATAATAGATTCTCAAGTAGTCTTCTTTTATGTCTTTCAAACTCATCATAATAAACACTAACAGCTCCTACTTGCCTTAGTAATTTGAATTATTCATATATATTTTCCACACCTGTCTTAGTAAACCTTATAATGAAAATGTTTGCAAACTCCCTCCAAGTAAGCCCCTCTTTGCCATTGACATAAGACATGTAACAATATTTTGGAGAACCATGAAGGTGCATCCTAACTATGGTAATCCTCATATGAAATGAATTCCATATATGCCAAAAGATACTCTTCACAATCCTATATCCAGCTCTTAGCATCATTACCTTCAGTAAATGATGGGAACATTAATTTAAGATGTTTAAGTTCTCTCTCATCTTCATCATCATCCTCATTTTGGTTCCTCTTCCTCCAGTGAGCATCATCTTCTTCATGTTTTCTTGCCATTTCCTGCTCAACATGCCTAAGATTTCTAAAGAATCCCTTATCCCTCATTTGCCCCATGTGTACTGGTATCTTGCCCCTTCCATTATCCTCAAAATGATTTTTAAATCTGTCACCATCATCTGAGCTCTTCTGTCTCAACGGCTCATTCGTGCCTTCCATAAAATGGTCCATTTTTTCATCAACGAGTTGTAATCTCTCATTGGTGTACTCTCTGTAGGTTATGAAATTTTGCTGCAACAATTGTGAAGGACCAGCCATATTGATAAAGAGTAGAAAAGAAATTAGTCACAAACTAAAATTTAATTTTTCTTTATATATTATTCTGAAACAGTAAAGTGTTAATTTGATAAAAATTAAAGTTAATGATGTTTTGTGCAAATTATAATTTATCGGGGAATATTCATTTTGTTTGAGAATATTCGATTCGTACGATGGCGCCGAAATAATCAGTTATAGACGGACCCCATAACGAAATATTATCGAATGTAAAAAACGACAGCAGTAACTTTTTTAAATAAAAATTGTCAACGGTACTGTCACTTTTAACTGTTAAAATACCTGGTGATAAAAGAATAGTAGCATATGATATTTCATTGTATTTTACTATAGCACACGATATTACATAGTAACACACAGTATTTTATATTATTGAATTGATAAAGTGACCATTGCACAATATTTCATCAATCTTGCACAAAATTCTACATTATTAAGTCAATAATCGTTATAATGCACAACATCATGTATCGTTGGACCAATAATTGTCACAATAATAGTCACGAGTATTAAATAGTTAAACAGACTCATTATTTGAATAACACTGAATATTTAAATAATTATGATATTAAGTCAATAATATAATAATATAAAATATGGATAATATAATCTTTAAATGTGTAGTGTGAAGTTTAAAAATGTGAAACGTGTGATGGATGATATAGTTTAATGTATGAATCATGTGATTTGTTAATAGATGGTGTAGATTATGTTAGTAAAAATGTGTGAATCATGTGATTTGCTAATGGATGACGTAGATTAAGGTGTGAGTCATGTAATTAGGGTGTAAATGATGTGATTAGTTAATGAATGGTGTAAATTAAAGTGTGAAAAATAATGAATGGTGTAGATTAACATCCTTAACAAAATTCAGGTAGAAGAAGGGAGGAAGAAGGAGAAAATTTTAGTGAAGTATCACTGAATTTAGGAGTCTGAGAGATAGGGAGACAAAGCTAGAGCTGCTTTTCCTTTTCCATTCAATTTGCATGATATCTAAGCTTCATGGTACATGTATATATATATAGTTTTGAAAATGAAAAAGTATAGATATTCCTAATACTACACCCTTTTCTTATCCCACACACAAGTTGACATCCCCCATGTGCTTACATGTGAATACCAATGCTTAACTCTAGAAAATGGCTGAGAAATATGTTTTATGAAAACGCATTTTCTTTTAGGATTTTACTAAATTCACAAGGGAATATGTTACTTTGCTCTTACTTGGGAGTGTGGGGTGTAGGCTCAGAAGGGGATTTGTAGAAACTTGTCTTTCCATAGTGTAAGTAATTGGTGTGATGTCGCAAACACCCAAAAATAAAATCTTACTTTGGAAAAATAAATATGTAGTAGTGCAAGTAAGAGTCGATCCCACAGAGAATGATTAATTTAATTTTATGTTTTCGCAAACATAAATTGGGGGGGTTTTTAATTAAAGAAATAATTTAAATAAAACTAATTAAAATAAATATGAAATAAATAAATAAAAAGATAAAGTCTTGGTTTAAGTTAATATCCACCATCAACAATTTACAACTGATCACTGATGCAAAAATAAATCAATTAATATTTTAAAGATTCACCGTAGAAATAACTACTCGCAGGTGGAATAATTTTTCTCCTCTCTCCTTAATTTTAGATAAGTAGCACCACTTGGTCTAAATACCCTTACTATTAAACAACCTCCGGCACTTGCTAAAGATTTAATTTAATACCAGCAGAAACAATTAGAGAGATCGTTGAACTAAACAACACAAGCCACTTGTTTGCATTTAATTTAGATGAATATTCTTCCTAAGATAAAATAATCTTTTGATCTGCAAAACAATTATTAAACTTAGTCGCGTCATTAACAACAGTAGATTAATATGAATAATAAACTAGTAGTACTCCTAGCAATTAAACAAATCAATCATAAAATTAAGCATAGAAGAATATTCAATAATCAAAATATAAATTGAACAATTAAAATAAATTAGATCTCACAGTATAAATCTTGATGGCTTTAATCACTTAAATCAAGAAAAATAAATTAACTACTCATAAATATAAAGAACACTAAAGAATAGAAGAGAGAATTTTATTCTAATGAGAGTTGTGTCTTACAATGTGTCTCAAGCCCTCTATTTATAGGCTCCAAAATTCTCCTAACCCTAGTAGGATTTACAATTAAAAATAAAAGAAAAAGAAAATAATTATTTTTCTAACCCTAGTTGGAATTAAAATCCAATTTGGAATCAAAAAGTAGCAAATTCGCGAAATAATCTATTTTCTGGCAATTAACGCGCAAACAAACAGCCCCTCCACGCGCCTTTGACCAAGTCAACGCGCTTACCGCGTCGGCTGACGTCAGCGTCCACGCCCGCGCATTGCGCGGGTTTTATTTTTTTTCTTCTACTGTGTTGCCAAACGACGTCGTTCCATACCGCCGCATAATTTCCTCGCGCGCAATGCGCGCGTCCCAGTTTTTGGAATTTACGAAAATGCCCCTCCGTGTTCCAGCTGCTTTAATTACTATTTTGCCATCCACCGTTGGTTATTTACCAAAATGCCATCTAACTTTTGCGGATTTTTCAGATTTGCCCCCAAGCTTTATTTTTCCCACAAAATAAAATATAAAAATAATATAAAAATACTAAAAATCCTAAAAACACATAATAATAAATAAAACACCTAAAATACTAAAAATACATAAGAACACATAAATAAAAATAAATATAAAAATACTATAAAATTACCTAAATTAACATAAATTAACTAAAACCCTATAAAACCTATTAAAATCAAAATAAACTAAATAATTAAACATTTAAGCATATAATAAATATAAAAACTAAGTATTAGGGAATAAAAATATCATATAATTCAACCCTATCAAATACCCCCACACTTAGCTTTTTGCTCGTCCTCGGGCAAAACAAAAATTAAAACTATAAAATTAAAACTAATAACCAAACAATTTACTTGAGCAACAGATCAATATAAATTTCAACATCAGCCTCAAAGATTTTTTAAATGATAACTCAAAGAAAATTTCAAAATTATGCAAAATCTAGAATTTTAACATATTTATCAATTCTACTTTACTCAAGACCTTTTGTGTGTGTGTGTGAATCCAAATGTATCAAACTAATCAAAACTGAGATAAGTTTCGGTCATTAATTACCTTATAAAAGATATATAATAAAACTCAAAATACCTATTTTTCTCATCACTTTCAGCTAATACAGACAAATATAAATCAGAAGATCAAAAGGTTTTTAATTAATGAAGCACACTAGGATTATCAATATCAATTTTTTTCTTCAAATATTTCTTTCATGTTTTTTTTTCTTTTAATGGGTGCATTTTATGATCCCATTTTTTTCCTTTCTTTTTTTTTTCTTTCTTTCACGGTGAGTGCATTTTATGCTTCATCTCACCAACGAGTGCGTTTTACGCTCCATCTCGCTTTTTATGTGTTTATGAGTGAGTGCGTTTTACGCTCCATCTCAACCCACCACAAGATTTTTTTTTTTTTTTCAATAATAATCCTAGAAAAACTACCTAAATCATCTCTTCTAAATTATATTTTGTCTTATATTTCACTTTAAATAATGATCAAATAAGATATAAAGTTCAAAAATATCTTTCATAAGCATTTAACCATATAAACTTTCTCTAAATTTAAACTAGCTCAAACAAATGGATATAAGTGCATCAAAATTTAAAAAATCTCAAACAAAGTAATAATCAATAAAAAGTCAAAAGTTCAAATTAAGCAAAAATTTATCATTTTTCCAAGAGTTATTAAATAAAAATCAAAATTTTATCATTGGCTAAAAATTAAAATTCAATTAATTCATTGCTCAAGTAACTCATCCTAAAAATAAAAATAAAAAACTACCCCATTTTCGTAGGAAACACGGTTACACTTAGCATGTGCAACAAGCCTTTAAACCCCAAGGTTACCCCAAGTGGACGAGTTTTGTCTCGTGAGGGTTTGCAGTGAATTTACCCACAAAATTCAAAATTTAAATTTTTTAAAATTCCCTAAGAATTTACAACTGATCACTGATGCAAAAATAAATCAATTAATATTTTAAAGATTCACCATAGAAATAACTACTCGTAGGTGGAATAATTTTTCTCCTCTCTCCTTAATTTTAGATAAGTAGCGTCACTTGGTCTAAATACCCTTACTATTAAACAACCTCCGGCACTTGCTAAAGATGTAATTTAATAGCAGCAGAAAGAATTAGAGAGATCGTTGAACTAAACAACACAAGCCACTTGTTTGCATTTAATTTAGATGAATATTCTTTCTAAGATAAAATAATCTTTTGATCTGCAAAACAATTATTAAACTTAGTCGCGTCATTAACAACAGTAGATTAATATGAATAATAAACTAGTAGTACTCCTAGCAATTAAACAAATCAATCATAAAATTAAGCATAGAAGAATATTCAATAATCAAAATATAAATTGAACAATTAAAATAAATTAGATCTCACAGTATAAATCTTGATGGCTTCAATCACTTAAATCAAGAAAAATAAATTAACTACTCATAAATATAAAGAACACTAAAGAATAGAAGAGAGAATTTTATTCTAATGAGAGTTGTGTCTTACAATGTGTCTCAAGCCCTCTATTTATAGGCTCCAAAATCCTCCTAACCCTAGTAGGATTTACAATTAAAAATAAAAGAAAAAGAAAATAATTATTTTTCTAAACCTAGTTGGAATTAAAATCCAATTTGGAATCAAAAAGTAGCAAATTCGCGAAATAATTTGTTTTCTGGCAATTAACGCGCAAACAAACAGCCCCTCCACGCGCCTTTGACCAAGTCAACGCGCTTACCGCGTCGGCTGACGTCAGCGTCCACGCCCGCGCATTGCGCGGGTTTTATTTTTTTTCTTCTACTGTGTTGCCAAACGACGTCGTTCCATACCGCCGCATAATTTCCTCGCGCGCAATGCGCGCGTCCCAGTTTTCGGAATTTACGAAAATGCCCCTCCGTGTTCCAGCTGCTTTAATTACTATTTTGCCATCCACCGTTGGTTATTTACCAAAATGTCATCTAACTTTTGCGGATTTTCCAGATTTGCCCCCAAGCTTTATTTTTCCTACAAAATAAAATATAAAAATAAATAAAAATAATATAAAAATACTAAAAATCCTAAAAACACATAATAATAAATAAAACACCTAAAATACTAAAAATACATAAGAACACATAAATAAAAATAAATATAAAAATACTATAAAATTACCTAAATTAACATAAATTAACTAAAACCCTATAAAACCTATTAAAATCAAAATAAACTAAATAATTAAACATTTAAGTATATAATAAATATAAAAACTAAGTATTAGGGAATAAAAATATCATATAATTCAACCCTATCAGTAATGACTCCTATTTTTTCTTAATTTCAACTGTGTCCCTATCTAAAGTGCTTTTTCCAATCGATGTTCCTGTATACGGTGTTTGTTCAACCCTTTTCCCTGTACAACGTGTTTTGTCCAACCATTGACCTTTAATTCGAGTTTCATCCCATTACTTTTTTCTGGATAAAGGATTTTCTAAGCCGTTCTAGAGAGCAAGAGCCTATGTGCCACATCTTCTTCAAAGCCCCACAGTTCTGAATCTACACCAGCCATTTTTCCTGTACAACGTGTTTTGTCCAACCAGTGTCCTTTAATTCGAGTTTCATCTCATTATTTTTTTCTAGATAAAGGATTTTCTAAGCCGTTCTAGAGAGCAACAGCCTGTGGGCCACATCTTCTTCAGGGCCCCACAACCAATTTGCCTTGGCCCACATATGCCATGATAATAAAAGGGCCGACCACTACCAGCTGGGCATTTTCTCCAGTTCAGCCCCCCCTATTGAACTCCACGATTTCTTTTTCTATTTTCTTTTTTATATCAGCCACGGAGCACACAACACAAAAAGGCAAAACTTTGTCCCAATTTTTTGGCACTTTATTTATAATTTGAGTGAAGTGTTTGGTACTTGTATAGGTAACAAGATTTATTTGCTTTATATTGCAAGTTGGGAATAATTGTCTCGGGAAAGAAAGCAGCTACTTAACAAAATTGAGGTAGATATTTAAATTGCATATAACATTTTACCTACCCTTCCTCCTGTAGCATATTCTTATCGTTTTCAAGAAAAAAGGAAAAAGAAAAAAAAGGTGTGGTACAAAAAGAACAAGTGCGGGCTGTGAGCATGATCACGTTGAGATTGCAGAGCAGCAGGGGTTCTTTTTTCTTTAATTTGGTGCTCTACAGTGGACTAATTTTCCTTTACACTTTGTTTTTAACTTTGGGACGGAAAATAAAAGAATAAAAAACTTCATTTATAATAGAACAAAAAAATTAAGTTTCCCAGTCCAGTTATGAAGTTACCCTTATATTGGTATTGTTATGTTTATAATTCAAAAGGTATAATAGAGATTATAAAATATTATCGTATGTTATTTAGTTTTCCGTCATACAGTTTTGGACGAAAAGTTTGAACTAAGTTTTTTGTCTATTTTTTTTTAGATTAAAACTTAATTTTTTTTTACTGTTCTTCTATTTTTTCGTCCATTTTAAAATTCAGTTCCATAGTGATAGAACTGAGGGTCATTACAAGCAAATAAAGCATAGCCACAATGAGAATAAGAAACGTGAAAAGCATGCAAAAATTGAGATGCTTTTTGTATGTCTCTGTCTGATTTGGAGTGTCCAGCCCAATCCCGTGTCGACAAAAGTGGTCCATGGCCTTCGTACTTTTGGCTTCTTTAAGTGGCCGAGTAGTTTACACCAATCGCATCATGGTTCCAATAAAGTTATTTTGTACACACATGGAACCACCCACTTACCCAATTTACGTTCTTACCATACCTAACCATTCGGTCCCAACTGAGTTCATAATAAAGCTCAATCAGAAGTGAGTTGTATCGATTAAGTCATAAGAGCTCATTATAAATCCGTCTAAAAATTATGATTAGTTATTGATATTCCTAAAGATAAGACGGTAAGAAAGAAAGAAATATATGAATTTTTCCGTCTTTTCATACTATATTGTCGAATCTCATAAAATACTATGGAGTATAATTTTCTCATTTTATTTAAGACGTGAAATTGAAATTAATTTTCTTTTTTCTTCAACCATTTTTTTTTATAATCTATACTATTACAATACAATAATTTAAGGATATATTTCAATCATATGGGCTTAGGGAGGAGCCCAAGAAGGGGCTAGGGAGGAGATTAGGAAAAAACTAAAGGAAATTTACCTTTAATCTCTTAAACAACTATTGAAAATTAATTTTTTACTGCTGAGAGATAAATTCATACATGTTACCTGACACAATAAAAAAATAGAGTTTTACCATTAAATTATCACTTTTACTCTCTTTTCTTTTTCAGCCATTGATTAGAGAATCCATTTCTCATTTGTTCATATTATAATTAGATTATAATTGGTAATACACAAACACTTGTTACTCGTGATATGTAACAAGTGAATGAATTGATCTTTAGGGGTGGAATTATTCTAGTAACAGCATGTTTTGATGCATCGATCTCATTTTTTAATGTTACACATAACGTGATAGCCATGAGTATTTTTTAAATCTATAATCACTACTAACATATAAAGTCATAAGAAGTGATATGTACTAATGGAATTGACTTACACTAATTAATTGAGCTAACTCGATCTAACTCAATAGAAAAAAGCGCAACTTTAATTTCACAAATTTTTATTCAACTTTTTCTACTTTATTCAAATTAATATAAGTATTATCTAAATTTAAAATAATTAAATACTTTCTAAATTTGTAAAGAATTAAAAAAAATTAACATATTAAGAAAAAGAAAAGTGTCTTTTATTTTTATATCTCTAATAGGAAAAAGAATTTTTTTTTTAAATATAAATATATATTTTATACCTACCAATTTTATTATAGACTTTTTATGTCACAATTTTTTGTAAGATAATACATTTTCACATATTTTATGTAGGATAATTTTATTATTAAAATATTAAAAAAATCTCTTGATAAATTATTTGATTTGATTATATTAGTATTAGATGTTAATTTTATTATTAAATTATTATTATAAATAAATTATATTTATTAAAACTTAAAATTTTATTGTGATTAATTGTATTAATAATATATCCACATTTTAGTAATAGCTGTAAATTAGTTAAAAAAAATTATAGTGAATTCATTACTAATTAATTGTCATAACTAAATTAAATTTATTAAACTTTTAAGTTTCATAACTCTATTTGAATTAAAATTTCGACGAATTTATCCAATCTAAATAAAATTAAAGTAATTACTTTTGTCATAATTATAACTAAATAAATTTATATTTTATTTAAAATGTTTAATTTAATTGTTGATTGAAGAAACCTATAATATATAATTTAATAATTTATCAATTAGATAAATATTTAATAATTTAATAACTATTATTATCTTGTCAAAATTTTAATTAAATATTTATTTTATATTTAATTAATTATCATACAAAATCATTATATGTGTATCATAATAAATTATTATACATGCTCCTCGCACGAGTTTGTTTAAGTAACTAAACAACTAACCTTACTTGTATATATTTATTAATGAAATTCCACAACCTTTATTTTTTTTTTAAATCAAATTCTTCGCTATTAATTATTATGAAGTGGCCCCACTCTTCCACCCAATAACTTAAATATTGAATTTATATTCTTTTTTTTCAAACTAAATCGATGTCATACATAAAGATAATAACTTCTTCTTCCCGCTATATATATATATATATATATATATTAACTAATAATATAATTATAATTATATTTATTTATCAAAAAAATTAAAATATATATATAATAATAATTCATCTAATCAAATAATTAAAAGTATAATATTCATTTTTTTAAATTAGTGATTAACTCATGTATATATTCATATTTTTATCGATTTATACAATACTAAAATCTATCTTAATTGAACTAAAATAATGATACTTATATATTTTAATACATAAGTATCTTAGTCAATTATACTAAAATAGTTATACTTATCAAGCTAGATTGTAAATAGCTTATTTAATTTAATCAAATGTTATAATTCAATTAGATAGTTTGTTAGTTCTAATGTAATGATGGTTAAAGTTGTTATTGTTAAGGGTTGTTTGTTTATATTTGAATTAATTTGAATGAGTTTAAATTTGATCAAATAAATAGTTTAAATTATTTCTTTTATAGTTTTTAAAATCTGAATTGCCTGAATGTGTAAATGATTTATAATAAAAATTGTAATTGAATTGGTAAAAAGTTATGCTTAATGATATTTTAATTACATACTCTCATTGATAATTAAAAATTACTTTTAATATCCATGTTGTTTTACTATTATAAATAAATTTTGTTATGTAGAAATTATTTTTGATTTTCCTTTAACAAATTGTTAATAAACGTTGTTGCAGTCTTTTATTTTGATTTTATGAACTGATAGAATGTTATTAATATTTTAATGTTTTATTCTTAACATTATATTACTAATAGTATACTCTATCAAAGATTGTTCAAAAATTTATATTTAATTTTTCTTAGATAACATTGCTTATTTATAATTACATAATAAATTTGTTCATAACAATTTAGAAGTTTAAAATAAAAATAAAAATATACGCATTCAGATATTTTAGACAAATAATTATTAAATACATCATTTTATTTTTTATTCAGAACAACTACTTTATTTAATTAATTTAAATTCATTTATACATTTAGAATTTTTCATCGAGTGGTCCCTAATTTAAAAGGTTAGTTCTATATTTGTAATAGTAGTATAAATAGAAACATGTACCCTTCAAGTTCATTAATACAGATTTATTTTTGCTCAATATTATCTGTTTATATATATATATATATTTGCCTTAGTTTCATTACATTATTAATAAAAAATGAAATAATAACATTCTTTTCTTTTCTCGTCTCAAAAATGGTGACCATGCACCTATATTATGGTAACATATCAATCAGCACCCTGCTGGATTTTCTGCCTGGCAAGTGTCACGCATTACACACGCAACAATTCATAACTAGATTAATTGAGGTACGCATAATTCTGTCTTATAGAAGCCAATAAAACGACGTCGGTTTAATAATATTTAAATAAATTCGAACACCCAATTTTATACACCATGCAAAATTGCCAATTGCAAACATTGATTGTAAGATTCTCTCTCCTCTCCCCTGTTTCTCTCTCCTCTAAACAGACTCGAAAATGGAGAGCTGTGCTTTAGCACTTTCTCCTTCGACTCCAATATTTCCCAAAATTTATCGGAACCCTAAATTTGCTAGGAATTTCAGTCAGCAGATTTACTCCTGTAATTCATTGAATTCCTCGTCATGTCATAGACATACACATTCCTCCTCATTTTCTTCTTCGATTAGTTCAAGCTCAAGTATTTTCAGTAACAGGGAGAACTTATCATCATCGTTGTTACTTTCAAACGATTTGAAGGCCAGAGCTGCCTCGGCTTCCGTTCCTGACAGCTCAGAAAATGAGGCTGCAAAACAGAGCAATTTGGTCGGGACTCTGCAACTTGGAGCTATGTTCGGAATCTGGTATTCCTTGAACATCTATTTCAACATCTACAACAAACAGGTAATTAGGGCGCCCTTTTCTGTTTTATTTTCTCTTCTTATTACTCCGTCCGTACCTCAAAAAGGCTTAGGTTTTTTTTTTTTGTCGATCAGTAAAAATTAAGCATATTTATTTATTTATTCAAACTCATGAAAATTAGAGATGGTATAAATTCACATACTTTCTTATGGTTATAATTTTTTCACATATATTTATAAGAAAATAATATAAATTTTGATTATAAAAATAATTAATTTAAATAAAAAATAAAATTAGGCCAATTTTTATAGAACGGAGGAAGTACTACTTGCGTTGTTTTTCAATTCTGTTTGAAAATTGAGATCTTTCTATGCATTCTTAAATTTTTATTTGAATAAATTTATTGTGGCACAAATAATAGTAATAAGATCCTCAAAATAATGTCTAAAATATATATTTTACATAAATTAAAAAAATTAAAGTAAAAAAATAATAATAACTTTTACTCCTAATGGAACCCATGTAACTAAACTAATAAACGTTTGTCTTTTCTAAACTTACTAGACTCCATTCAAGTATATACTTTTTAAAAGTAAATAAGTCTTTTTATATATTTTACTCTTTTTGTCTAAAGAAAAAAAAAATTATTATTATTTTAAATAATTTTAAGTTAAATGTCTACTTATCTTAAATAATATATTTTTTATAATAATTTTTTTATAATATCTTTAATATTAATTATCATATTTCTATTCTCTATACATATTTATAAATTATTTATAATTATATACAAAAAACTATATAACTAAATAAAAATTTAAATATATATAATTTTATAAATAAAAAAATTTAATATGCACAAAAACTCAATCAATATTTTTATGACGGAGGGAGTACTTTAAGTCATATTAAATTCGTAACACCTCAAAAGTCAAATTTTATGATAGGTATCCAACTCGGGGAGCGATGTGGTGACTTGAAACTTTCTTAATCTCAAAATTTGAAAATTGATACTTCTTTTGTTATGGGATAAAAATAAAAAAAATTATTACTATTTTCAATAATTTTAAATTAAATATCTATTTATTTTAAAGAATTTATTTTTTATAATAATTTATTTATAATATCTTAAATATTAATTGTAATATTTTTATTCTTTATGCGTATTTATAGAATATCACTAGTCATATACAAAAAATTATATAATTAAATGAGAATTTAAATATTGATAATTTTATCATTTTATCCTCTTTTTTAATATACGCAAAAACTCAAGCAGGACTTTTATCTGGGACCGAGGGGGTATTTGATTTGTATATCTTTTGACATCTTTTTGTGGACAATTTTTTTTACTATAAACCAGGCTTTTGAGATGGAGGGAGTAAATTTCAAAAAATTGTGTCATTTTTAATTAATATCAATAAATTAACACTTTTTTGTGGAACATATAGAGTATATTATTCTATAATTGGATTTTACTACTCCCTCTATCTTTAAAAGGATGATAAAAATATATTTTTTATTAAAATAAAATAAAAGAAAGAGAATAAAAAAAGTTTTAATTTTATTCTTAATGTTCTCACGAGAATACATAAAGTGATATAATTACAGTTTCTTATTACAGGTTCTGAAGGTCTTTCCATTCCCAGCAACATTAACTGCATTTCAGTTTGCCTGTGGGACTCTGCTGATTTTGATAATGTGGGGATCCAATCTTTATCCCAGACCCAAGCTTAGGAGATCAATGGTGGTTTTTTTTTTCTTCTCAACTTTATTTTCTATTTTGTTTTCAACGGTACTAAAATATTTGATTATGCACTTACTTTTCTTAATTAATCATTCAAAATTAAAACTTACATAGTACTTCTTTATATATAAATTTTCAGGCTGTACCAATCCTGACACTGGCTTTAGTTCATACAATGGGCAATGTCTTGACCAACATTAGTCTTGGGAAAGTTGCCGTTTCATTTACTCACACAATTAAAGCTATGGAGCCCTTTTTCACAGTTTTATTCTCTCTTCTGTTCATGTCTGAGGTATGGTCTATGGATTTAGTCTCCTGTTGAGCTGATGTATAAATAATAATTTAGGCATAACTGAATTCTTTAACATTGTATCGAATTACCGATAGCATAGTGGTTTGACTATTTGGCTCAAAACAATTGTGTCAATATTACCGTTTGCCCGAATGGTACTACCTAACCCACGGTAATTATAAAGTTAGGGACCGAACCTTGGCCGAGTGTGCGTGTGTTTAAATTTCATTCTAATATAACAAAACAAAAAAAATTGAGTCAATATTACGGCATGTATGGAAGCACCACGGTGATTTCCATCCAATAATGAGATTTGCAAATATTAACTGATAATTTTTTATCATTATTAGTTTATATTTCACGTGATTTGCAGGAAATTCCAAGTTTAAAGGATATACTGTTATGTGATAATCTTTTATCATTCAATCCAACTGACTTTGTGTTTAATCACCCTGTGCAACGCAGAGGCCCTCACTCTGGGTAGTTTCTTCCCTGGTACCAATTGTAGGTGGTGTGGCATTGGCATCATTCACCGAGGCTTCTTTTAACTGGTACTCAATTCCATAGCTATTTAATTGAGAAATTTGACGTGATCAACAAAAGGTCATTGAGCCTGATTCTGATAAGTGGTCTTTTATTTTGGTACAGGATAGGTTTTAGCAGTGCAATGGCTTCCAATTTCACCAACCAATCACGTAATGTGCTTAGCAAAAAATTCATGATCCGAAAAGAGGTTCACTCATTAACCTATTACATATTTTGCTTTTTGTAAATCTCTGCGACCTACTATGTAGGTCAAAATAATTCAGCAATGTATTGCATTAGGCTTTCGTTTTATATTTGTTTTGGTGTATTTTGTTTAGACTTATGATTAGCAATGAATTGTAATCAGGATGGTTTGGACAATATCAATCTCTTCTCAATCATAACAGTCATTTCCTTTACTCTGCTGGTTCCTATTGCAATTATCATGGAAGGCGTCAAGTTTACTCCGTCATTCTTGCAGCAGTATACTGTAAGTATTACTCTCTGTCCTCAAAATAATGGCTTAAATAATTTTTTTTATGCAAAATAAGAAGATCAACACTTTGTTTCTAGGTTGGGTAGGGGAAAACTTATTGTCTTCAACACTCTATTATCCCCTTCCCCACTTGTAAGAATGGGTCCACAAGCTTTTATATGAGATGCAACACTTCTATACGGATTCACAAGTTTTATAACTTTGACTTGTGCACTTCAATAACTTAACTCCCCCCCCCCCCCCCCCCCCCCCCAATTATGTGTTAAAAGCTTTAAATTACATGGATTTGCTATGATGGTGAGTTGGAATACTGTATCTTGAATGGTTGGTTCTGCTACCTTGATTCAGGCAAGTCAAGGGTTAAATCTCAGAGATTTATGTCTGAAAGCTCTTCTGACTGGAGTCTGCTTCCATAGTTATCAACAGGTGGGGTTCTAAAATTCATATACGTTCTATTTATAGCGCATTTAAAGTGTGCTACCTAGATAACATATGATGATGTATATGGGTTGGTGACCGGCAGGTATCGTATATGATACTACAAATGGTATCAGCAGTGACACATGCTGTGGGAAATTGTGTGAAAAGAGTGGCGGTCATTGTGTCCTCGGTTATCTTCTTCCAAACGCCTGTCTCACCCGTCAACTCCCTCGGTAAATTTCCATTATATTTATCTATCTTTTTTTTCCCATTATATTTATCTGGCTATATATATGTTTGATATGTAAAAATATGCCCCGGTTTTTATTGTCTTGTGATTGATAATATATCGGCAGCGACACTGACATCAGTGGATTTGGATTTTCAGGAACCGGTTTGGCTCTTGCTGGTGTCTTCTTGTACTCGAGAGTAAAGCAGATAAAGCCGAAGCCAAATCCAAAGGTTGCATGAATTTACTAATATCCAACGCACGTTTACCCTTTAAAAGAAACGATAAGATAAATAATAAAAAAATTAATTTTGTTAGTTCTGGAAAGTAGATCCAGGTGAATATGATTTCCAGATATTTCTCATTTTTATTCAGGGAGGACTGGCGAATAATTGATAATCTTACCAAGAGAAAAGGAGAATTCTTAAAGCCCAATGGTGGCCTTTGCTATGTTGGATTGCTAGACAAGTCTACAACTTAAACGCTATGAATAATTCATACATTTTAATTATTAAAAAGTGAGACCTATAACAGATTTCTGTACTAGACTCAATTTTTTAATAATTATGATGCATGTAATATTTGAAGTTGTGTTTCAAAATTATACATCTAGACTTAGGCCCTGTTTATTTAACACTTAACAGCTCTAAATAGTTAAATCGGTCAGTCATTCAATACATTTGTTTTGAATAAAAATCTGTTGAATGATTGAATCGGTCATATTTTTAAGTTGAATGACTAAGTCTACTTTTCTTGACTGAATAAATAAGTCTCAGTTGAATAACGTAATATATATATATATATATATATATATATATATATATTAACTATTATATTAAGTAATATTAAATAAATTTACAATAATTTTGAATTTTTTTAGAGAGATAAAATTGTAAAAAATTGTTATTCAAATATTTCAAAAATGTCAATTATCAAATAATTTTTTTTATTCAGTATTCAAAATTTTATTTCATTCAATTTATTTAAATATTCAAAACTATTTCACTCAATTTTTACCAAACATCCCCTTATTCCAAATAAATGGGCTGTTTCTGATTTCAATGAGCGACTGGTGAGCTGTTACAATGTGTTGACCTAAGGCTATGTTTGGAACTTGAACAATGTGAAGGTAATGAATGAAAGAAAAAGCAAAACATATTATAACAAAATCATTCAAGTTTCATTGTTCTTGATATTTGATTATTTTTTCTTTTTTTTTAAATATGTAAAGCTATACATTTTAAGATATTTAATATACTTGCTTACATTAATTTTTTACTTTTCTCTTAATTTTTCAAGCTCCAAACATAAATTTTAGAAGCACAAAATAGTATGAATTGTGACGCCCCCCAAATCTGGGCCCACACAGCCCAAACTTGAGTCGTCAAAAGACTACAACAAAATTATTATAACAAAGCACAACGTACAACAATACAGTGTATAATAATACACAACTAAGTCTTCACTATTATTGCCACACTATTTTACAACATGTGAAGACTATGATAGTTAATCCTCGGACCCTCACTCCATTCCCCGGCTAGACTCCGTTACGTTTTCATCTCCTGTTGAAAAACAATGGAACAAAAGAAAGGGTGAGCTCAAATAGCCCAGTAAGAAATATCATGACTAAGATAATGACGAATAAATTATCATTAGCCTTCAACAGTTGAGTTCTTGATAGAATACAATAGACTACAAGGTTTATATCAAAAACTGCAGTTAAATTCTTAAACAACGTTCAGATCAATAATAGCAGCGGAATGAACAATCTTTTAGAAGAATAATGCAGACTATAATGTCCACTCAGTTCTCTTTTTAGGAAAAACATCATCAACTTTTATCATCTGAAATACCATTAGTTAAGATAATACAATTCACAGTTCATGATCATAATCATGCAGATCAACAGTTCATCTTTGCATTACGGGCCAAAGACATTCAATATAACACCAACGGTCATGATTATACCAGATTCAGCCTTTGGTCATAATCATACCGACCAACAGTTCATCTTTGCACTATGGGCCAAAGAGAACTTTCACCACGTGCCATAAAAGACACCGAACAGATGTATCGCCTTTAACCTAGTATATCGCCTTTAACCTATCATCTGTTCAACAATTATATCACATCTGTGCCCCCGGCCACAGATATTCACAACAGCTTGATTCTTGATGATTAATACAAATAACAGTGATACAAATGATGAACAGAAGAACAGGATAAACAATAAGTATCAGAAGTTTACTTTGTGCAGATTCAAATAATGTCCAAATTGCCAACATGATGTGGAGTGAAAAAAAAATGATATTCAAGATCCACAGTTCAGAATAACGGTTACAGTTCAATAGAAAGGTTCACGTAAAATAGGAAGGTTCAGTTGAAATAATGAAGTTCATCTATTATGGAACATACAATATTTTCAGGAATTATAGAAGCAATAGTTCCATAATAAATTTCGATTTATGAGTATGAAAGAAAATAATATCCCTTACCGTAGCAGGTTTGATTAACAAAAGGTGAAGGAAATTAATACAAAGGGTTATTCACCAACAGGCGTTAATCCGCACCGTAAGGTTATTCCCACAATTTAATAGAAATTGAATACGAAGAGTCATTCACCAAACAGGCGTTAATCCGCACCGTAAGGTTATTCTCAGAGATTAATAAGGAATGAATACGAAAGGTTATTCACCAACAGGCGATAATTCGCGCCGTAAGGTTATTCCCATAAATTAATACATGGAAATAAATAGCACATCTTATGAGTAAGAAAGAAACGATATTATTTTCGAGAATACAATAATGATAATCCCTTACCGTAGTAAGTTTAAATAATAGAATATGAAAGAAGATGATATTCCTTACATTAATACGTGACTGAATGAGGTTGATTAACTTGAACAGTAAACGTACACTTATAGATCTTCACAAATACTCAAGATGACTTAAGTACACTTAGAGAGAACTTTCACAAGAAGTATTTAGAGAGAGAAAGAAAGAACAAGTAAGAAAGTTTATGAAAAATCCTTAAGTTAAGACTTCTATTTATAACCAAAAATCTTATCATATCCAAGATTTTCCAATTTAATCCAAACCGTTCATTTCATATCACCTAACTTTATATTATAAACAAATAACTTATTAATTCAATTATTCAACAATAATTCACACTTTAATCTATACCATTCATTTCATATCACCTAACTTTATATTATAAACAAATTATTCAACAATAATTCCCACTTTAATCTACACCATACATTTCATATCACCTAACTTTATATTATAAACAAATTATTCAACAATAATTTACACTTTAATCTACACCATTCATTTCATATCACCTAACTTTATATTATAAACAAATTATTCAACAATAATTTACACTTTAATCTACACCATTCATTTCATATCACCTAACTTTATATTATAAACAAATAACTTTATCAATTCAATTATTCAACAATAATTCTCACTTATTCATTATTATGACTAATTGTTATAAATACAGTATAGTTAGCTTTCTGTGTTAGATATCAAGTCAATTAATTAATGAAATACAACTGTTTAAATAACACCGTAATAGAGATAACAATAATGCAGAAAGTATGTAAAAGAAAAATACGTTACTGTGGCATGACAATTATTGATTCAATAATGTGAATTACTGTGCATATGTTACTGTGACAATTATTAGGTTCAATAATTTAAAAAAAACAGTGCAGCAACAATTATTGAATTAATAATATAAAATATTATGTAGTGACAATTATCGATGAAATGATGCGTAGCAGTTACGGTGTCAATTATCAGACCAATAATATGAGACACTATGCAATACCGTGTGTTACTGTAGAGTACCGTGTGCTACAGAAAATACCATAAACTACCGTATGCTACTATTCTTTTATCACTGGTATTTTAACAATTCCGTTGACTATTTTTATTTAAAAAGGTTATTTCTGTCGTTTTCTATATCCGACAAATATTCTGTTGTGGGGTCCACCAATAATTTATTATTTCGGCGCCGTCGTACGGCACGAATATTCCCCGACCAAACGAATATTCCCCGACAAAGTGAATATTGTCCGACAAAATATAATTTGCACATAACATCCTTAACTTTTAACTTTATCAATTTAACTACTTACTGTTTCAGAAGAAAAATTAAATATATGAAGAAAAATTAAATTTTATATTTCATAAAATTCGGGGTCTTACATGAATAATATCAAAAAATGAGTGTTAGACGAAAAAGACCCACATGTTAGTTTTATGTATTTAATGATCACCCTTGAACTTACATTTAAAAAAAAAAGATATAAAATAAATATATCTATAATTTTATTCTAAGTATATACATACTCAGCTTCTAATGTTATTTCGACCTTTTGATGATAAAATTTATTGTTTGGGCGGGATTAGTGCAATTTATGAATTTTTATCAAGATTAATTGTCCATGATGTAAGATTAGTGTTGATACAATATTCTTCTGCTTTTTTAAAAAAACAATAAAACTTTATAAATTAAATAATTCATTTTTCTATTCAGAAATTAATGTAATTTGATTTACTTATAGATGACAAAGTGGATTGAATTATTTAAAAATTAATTTGAAGGGGTCCAGCACTTTTATTCAAAAATCTCACTATAGTTCAAAAATGTGTAGTTCTTCTCATGCATAAACAAATTCATAATATAAAAATTTATAGATGAAAGATACATATTTCTTTAAATGATCGTTGACGGCTTGACGTATTCATTTGAAAAGGAGAATAAAAAAGTTTAAAAGTTTTATCAAGATATTTTTGAAGCATAATATTTGACGAGTGATATTATCAAAATAAAAATAATATTATTAAAAAAATAATATTTAACGTATTAAACGTCACTAAATTAATTATAAAAATATTATTAAATATATATTTATTCTAATTTGAGTTATTTTAAAAATAAATTTTGATTTAATAATTATAATAATAATAATAACAACAACAACAATAATAGTAGTAGAAATAATAATAATAATAATAATAATAATATCCTCACCGTTTACTAAAAAAAATATTTTTATTTTTTAAAAATTAATTTGAGGTATTTTAAAAATAAATTTTGATTTAATAATAATAATACCCTCTCCGTTACATAAAAAAAATTAAAATAAAAAGTTCTTTATTATTATTATTATTATTATTTTCACTTTCAGTTATGCAATTTCAGTTATGCAACTGTAAATCGACCTCCAGTTCAATGATACTTTTTTAAATTAATACTGTCACGTTATTTTTCTGTTAAATTGTTAATAGTTTTTTACAGAAACTTCAAATTTTGTAAAAAAAAATCAGTACAGTGATGCGATTGTAAAAAAATTCAGTACAATGATACATTTGTAAATTGAGATCGAGTACAATAATAAAAAAATAATTTAACCCAAAGATTAAATATCCAAAAGAGAAATTTAACTTTGAGATAATACTTTTATTTTTTATACTTCTTTTAGTAAACGATAAAAGTTTCATTTGATCAATTAAAAATAAGTAATAAAGAGAGCTAGTATTTAGATGACTTACTTTACGTACTCAATTCACAATTAATATAATTTATTTCGGTTATGATGGAAAATAAGGATTAGATTTTGTAAAATTAATTTGAGTCAAGAAGATCATCAGACGTCTTCCTAAGGCTTAATCTCTAGGATGGCCAAATCGTAAGATGTCACTTTTGACACCAAGTCAATTTTTTTAGGGTTTTTTCTGATTCGGTTCGATTTGTCGGGTCAAAGACGCTCCAGTCGGCTTGTTTGATTTGCATGCCTCCTTAATTTATACTTGGACCTATAGCCTACAGGCTACGGGGATATATAGAACTCCTGTCTTGTACATGTCTCATTTGAGTTTAATTATATTTAATTTATAAAATTATAAGATTTTAATTATAATATAAATTTATTTTATTTTTTGAAGTAGTAATTTTGTATATAGTAATATTTTTGAAATAGTTTACTATTGAGAGAGGATATTAACGGGGAAAACTGTGTACAGATAAGATAATTATTATTTAGGTCATTCTTAATTCATATTTATCTCATAAATGCACATACGCCAGTTATAATTCTGTGAAATTTTTTTGAAACACTTAACGTGACTATTATATCTATGTAGACAAACATACACTTAACAATTTGTGTTTTCTCACCTTATTTTAATATTAAGGAGATCAAAAGTGAGAGCCAATGTTAAGACCTCTCTTTTTACCGTGCTTTTAACAAATTCGAGTCTATGCTAAAGGGATTGAATAATTTCACCCAATTCCCTTCCTAGCCCCGTGCTGCCCGTCGCTAAGCTTTGTTATCCCGTTATAATATTAACTCTCTTATTATACTAACTACTATTGTATTAATCAAAATTAAGTAAACATTAATTTTAAAATTTCATAAATTGACTAAATAAATTGAAGCTCTTTGTTAAACGGGAGCATATTAAAACCAATAATTAAGTAAAATTCAATCTATTTTATATATATAAAAAAAATTACCTTCATAAACCGTCACTTTCCGAGACGGAAGTCCTACACTTGAACCTAGTCCACACATTGATGAGGACAACTCTCTACTAAAGTAAGAAAACAGGAAACAATGCTTATTATTGTAATATTGGGCTTAAGGCAGGTAATTCCAGCAGCAGGAAACCAGGGGAAGGGATGGATTTAACTTACTTGCGAACGAAATCTAATTTACGAATTGAAAGAACAAAATGAGAAAATCAAAACAGAAACAAAAATTGACTGAAAATATGCATTCTTCAAATACGACAACGGTAAAATCGCAGAGAAACTGTCATTCACCCAATAGCATTATGATGATATCCCCGACTTTTCACCTAGTAATTTCCTATATCTATCTAGAAACATACAGACCATAATATAAGAATCGTGCATCAAAGTTACCTTCATTTCTCTCTCTTTGTGCTTTAAGCATTAACAGTCCTGCAGAGCATTTTAGCAAAAAGTATTTAGGCCTTCGCAACATCTATATGTTTACCCAAAATATCTACCTACTAAATATCAACACACCCAAAAAGATGACTGGCAGAATTCATTCCACCAGCCCCTAAAAACTCCCAGAAAGAAACGTTTTTGAAAAAGATTCTCCTATTGCTGTTTGGAACATGACACCTCCATTCTGGCTGTATCATATTAATAGGAGATTCTCTTCATCCTCACTGGTTTCCTCTAGCCCGCTCCATCATGGCTTCATGGAAACTACGAAATGGAGAGCGTTCACGAGCTGGTGGAGCACTGTCAAAACGGTCAACACTTTGGCTGCGACTACGGCTTCGGCCCCGGTTGTCAGCCCATCCTAAACCACCATCCCTATTGGGGCTTCTACTACGGCTCCGCTTCTCAGGACCACGAACCATGCTTTCATGAAAGCTCTTTGCATGATACCTTGCTGGAGCATCCACATCATTATCACTGTGGCCATACCTGTCACTACGCACAACAAAGAGAATGACCAAAACCTAAAACATGGGATAATATGATCCATTTTAATTAAGGAATTTTAAAACAAAGCTATGTTTAACTTCAGCAAGCTTAACCCAAATTAATCACACAAGTTAATTCTTCACACACCATATCAGACCCCCTCCATTTGATAAAAGTAACAATTTTCCCCCCCAATTCCTAAAATAACAAGCCATCAACACAATGTGCCTACAATACCTGTCACGTGACTCGCGATCAGAACCACGGCCCGAACCACCCCTTCCACCATAGCCTGATGAATCATAATGTCCACCACGGCCTCCATCATGCCCACCAGGACCAGAACCCCATTGACGTCTAGACCTCCCAAATCCAACACCACGTGAGGCCATATCTCGAATTTCATCTGGAACTCGTTGATTTGCTCCTTCCAAAAGTTTAATGAGATCTGAAGCATGCTTTGCATCCTGATCACCAAAAAACGTATGAGCCACTCCAGTGGCACCAGCCCTGCCAGTCCTCCCAATCCTGTGAACATAATCCTCAACCCCTGTAGGGAAGTCATAGTTGATCACCACCCTGAGGAAGAAAAAGAAGAGCATGATCAGTACAAAAGTTACAATGAGAGCCGATAAACAAGAAATATAGGAAAATTTTGCAATTTAATCTAATTTTTACATGTTAAGTAATGAGCCAATAATTACTAAGAAAAATCACTGAGGAATCACCAACCTTATATCTTTGATGTCCAATCCACGAGCCGCAACATCAGTAGCTACAAGAATAGGAGTTTTTCCCGTACGGAACTGGTTCAGTACATGGTCTCTCTCACCCTGACATTTGTCTCCATGAATGGCCGCAGCTCCAAATTGGCGGCTTAAATTACGTGAAAGCTGATCACACATCTTCTTGGTTGAACAGAAAATAATGATTTTAGATCCTGGTTCTTGAGACCTCAATATCTGCTCTACCCGTCTTTGTTTTTCCATGGATGAGACAATTTCCACATGCTACAAGTTACAAACTGATTATGTGTACTACCTCAAAATTGAATTCACATGCAAAATAAGGGAGATGACTAGATTTGCACCTGGGTAATAGACTTATTTGCAACAAGTTCATCAACATTTCCAATGTTAACTTGAACTGGATTAACTAATAAATCAGCAGCAATTTTGCGAACCTCCTTTGGCCATGTCGCTGTGTACATGAGGGTCTGCCGGCGAGCAGGGACCTCCTTCACGATTTTTCTAATCTGCGGCTCAAACCCCATGTCCAGCATGCGGTCTGCCTCGTCCAGAACTAAGTATGAAATTTGACTGAGGTTCACTCTTCTCATTTCCAGGATATCATTCAAACGACCAGGTGTAGCAACCACAATATCTGTTCCTCTGTCTAAGTCTCTCAGTTGGGGACCCTTTGGTGCTCCTCCATACAAACACTTCAACGGAAACGAAAAAGACAAGGGACAAATATCAGCAGAAAGAATCTTCTGTAAACAAGTTTTTAGAAGTAAATAATTCTCATTCATGTGTTCATTTATGCATGCAATATATTGATATGAACTTAATTTTCTGATATGTTATGGAATATAACGCATAGAACCACATATCGAGCTAAATACTTGACCCCTTCATCAGAAACACAAACTCTCCAGCAGGAGTATAAATCAAGAGCCGAATAAAACTTTCACCCCAAAAAAAAAAGTCAAATAAAACTGGTAAACTTAATTTATTCAACAATTTAAATTTCTTTCACCATTCCCTTGTGAAAATGAGCTTAATAATAGTAAATAGTCACAAAAAATTAAACAAGTGGAGCTCAGCTAAATTTTTATATGCTCGAGCTTGATTATTTTGTCAACAAGACAAGCCGAACAAGCAAAAGATCCACTCAGCTGTTACTAACTAGGTAAAAATTAATACCCACAGTCTCTAAACAGCAAGTCAAGTCAATGGTTTCAAGGAGCAGTCATAAAGCTCAAGCTTGATTATTTTGAAAACAAGACAAGCTGAAGAAAGAAAAGATCCACTCAACTGTTACCAACTTGGGCAAAAACAATACACTTAGTCTCTAAACAGCAAGTCAAGTCAAAAATTATTCAAGGAGCAGTAAGATATATAGCAAACTTGTGCATTTATTTCATTCTTAAAAACCCAATCAGCAACATAACAATCATTGTACCGTGCAAGATATTCTTGAAGACCTCCCAAACTTCACAGCTTCATCTTGTATTTGCGTTGCTAACTCCCTCGTTGGTGACAAGACCAGAACCGTAGGACCCAACTGAGGATTGTTACGACATTGCTTAAGATGCATAAAGCCTGGAATCAAGTAACCCAGGGTTTTCCCAGAACCCGTCTTGGCAATGGCTACTATGTCACGCCTTTGAAGAGCAATGGACCATGATTGTGCCTGTATTGGAGTAGGGGCAGAGAAGCCAGCCCGGTGTATCTGTGAAAAAAAACCACTCATAAGCAAAGGTACCAGCTGCAATATTTCTGAATTCGTTTCTTATTGGACTAATGGAGTTGCTAATGCATGAAGAAGCACCGTCCCCCGTATGCTGGCAGCCAATGCTTGCTGACACAAACTAAAGCAGGAGGCCTCTACAGATTGGACCAAATGGCAAACTGAATCATAACCAATCTATCCACCACAGAGCTTCATAAAGACAAGAAATGCATACCTCTCTAAGAATTTCTGAAGGTAAGCCAGTTGCTTCAAATGACGTAAAAGGTGGGGGCACATTGTCTCCCTAATGGAAAACCAACTGTCAACACTCGTACCAAAATAATAAACTTATATAAAATGCTATATGAGAGGTGAAATAGATATATGAATTAACTATGCATGCATGGGAAAATAAGATGGAATCCAATAAGACAGTAGAATAAAAGCACCCAGAGAAATGCAGCATCAGGCAACGGAAAATTTTAATTTGAAATATTCAACAGAGATACCAGAAGAAGCTAATAAATCCCTGAAATCTATTTGCATTGTAAATATAAAAATATTATTCTAAAATTGGAGCAATGAGTATTCTACTCAATACCCTAACCTTTTTCTTCTTTGATAAGTTTCTGCTCAAGACCCTTCCTATCTTCAATTTGTGAAAGCGAAAGTTCAAAAAATGACCCAAAGAGCTATAGCTACAAGTAAATTGAAACACTTTTTTCACCTACAATCAAGTATATTAATCATTTTTAAAACATTCCCAACAACGTAGTTCCTGCAGCTAAGGTAATAGCCACGGCAATAGAGCCAAGCATTTTAAGACATGATTGATTTTAAAGCATTATTTGTACGTTCACAGTTAGATCCCAGGGTTCAAACTTGAACAAGCAGTAGAAACAACCAAGCTCAACTACGATACAGGCTTAAATGATTATCAGTGGAAAGTAGAAATAAGTCAACTAAATGTGATGACACAAATAATAAATATCCTAATAAAGCACCATCAACTTTTCATGCCCCGTTTCTTCATTGATCACAAAAGGTATATGCTTACTGTTACAGTTATTTCATGTCGATGACGATAAGACTCAGCAGATGGACCTCCTCCCTGTACAGCACCAACTGCGCCATTTGGAATATTGTTTGAATGATCTGGTCCTCCACTATCACTCTAAAATTGTATAAAACCAACAATTTGGATTAGTTCACTCATAAATAATACGAGGATAAATATAATAAGAAAATATGAAACAAGGTAATTCATTATGTAAATATGAAGTCATATTAGAATACTTACACCACTTCCTCGCATACACTTTGTAGAAACACCATTCCATATATTTAGTATTAAAACTAATTATGGTAATAAACTAATAATGCCTAAATACTAGACAAAAATATTGAGCATAAGTTGTTTTAGAATATGAACATACTAAAGACACTTCTCAACTGCCATCACATAATATCAACTAGAATTCATTTACAAAATAGCTGGTAATTATATTGGCAAGCCGCTGCAACCAATGAGATGAATAATAATAATAGAATAAATACTATATGTGAATAGTCACAGGACTCATCCCAAATGAACAAAACAATAACTATGGAAGTGAAAGGAAATCTTAAATATGCCCAACAAAGATTGTAATTTTTTATTTCTACATTTATCTAAAATTATTATGGGAGCGGAAGGAAATCCCTCTTACGCCCAACAAAGATTGTCACTTTCGATTCCTATATTTATCTAAAAATAGTTGTCACTAGTACAAATATCAACTGGTGTCCCCAAGCAAGTACCTTGTAAGCGTCCAATAAGGGCTAACATGGCCTCTTGAAATGCACATGTTGCGACATTAATCTTTTAAGTATAAGAAAGTTATTTTAACTTGCCACGTTGCGGATAAATGTATTTCGTACCAACTCACTAACACAAAGAAACCTACCCCTACCATATTATGTACCATGGAGAATGACTTTTCCCATTCTTGTTTTCGTTTCACATACTATATATCAAACCGTGATCCATGTAACATTAGTATCGCAGTCAACCAACAAAACTATCATAAGAATAAAAGAAAAACATCAAAATACATGTCAACCAAACACCTGATAATTTCTTGCTCCAGAATCAAGCTTCGATCCACCATTGATGCCTCTGCTACATCCATCGTCATCATTAGTGGTATCACAACGTAGCCCTTGCGAGGATTGTTGAACTTGAACCGATGAACTTATAGACACTGATGCAGAATTATGCAACGGAGCTGAGCCTGCTTGTGAGGAAACTCCAGGCTTCTCATATTGGGTAACATTGGTCACTGGGTTCCAAAAGTAAAGATATCCAGTCTTACCATCAATCAGGCCTCTCCACGGTTTTGGGAGAGTGGGGTCTTCTGGTGCATAACGGGGACCAACAGTTGCAGTAGCAGTAGCAACCATATCTAAACTTCACTATCTGAGCAGAAAATGCAGCACTAATGAATTCCTGGGAGCATAACATAAAAAACTGAAACTAGCAGGCAAACTTGTTATTTCTAATATCAATAATATTAGATAGATGATAAAACATGTGCTTGAAATATTTACAATTTAGAAATAGCAAATAAAAGAAACCTGACATAGAGTAGCTGCAATAAAATTACTGCATCCAATTAAGTTAAAAAACATATTTAATGCCAATTTCAAAATTACCGTCTGCATAATGCACAATTAACATATCTTTAAATTGTAGAAAACAAAATTTAATCAAGATAAAAAAAAAACAAATAAAACAGTTACAGAACATTGTTTCCACAATATAGGTAATCAAAGATTCATGCAGAGCTCATTCGGTGGTGCAATGTGGTGGGATGAAACACTCCCACTAGTAGAGCTGTAATACATAACCTGACTACAGAACTGCGGCTTTCTTTTAATTAGGTAAGCAAATATTTGTAAACAGTGCTTGTCCGATGGAGCGGCGTGGAGGGATAAAAAGTCACTAGTACAGCGTATCTGTAGGAAAAAAGTGTTCTTCATGGGGCCGCAATGTAGGTAAAACCACATGAAGTTATTAAGTATATAACTGGAAATTGAAATATAAAATTAAACCTTGGCCAGCTAAAGTTTGCCTCCTAAATTTGCATAAAATAATCATATGCGACAAGTAATGTGAAAGTCATAGTTCAAACTGACAAAATTAATTTGTTGGAAAAAACTTTCACCTATTGAAATTGTAACAGAACACGCAGCAAATTAATGTACGCAAAAAACAAGCAAATAATTTACATAACCAGCAAAAATTACTGCCAACTATTATAGGAGGGGGAACTGCACAAAAACTCAAAACAATGGCATCATATGCAAACTCATAGAAGGGGGAAATGCACAAAAAAAAACTGAAAACAACATCGGCATATGCAAATACATACATGCAAGAACATATACGTACAAACAAAACAAGCAGAATAAACAAGCTTTTTAAGCATCAAAAATCTTCGAAAAGCCCAAAAAAGGACATACAACAAAACTTGACCTGAAAATCTCCTCAAATTAAAATATCGGTAACGGTGGTTAGGGTGTTGATATGCATTGAACATATCTTATCAGATCTGAGGAACTTAAAAACCCTAAACTGGTCGAAATTAGTAAAATGTACCTAACGACGTCTGTTAGAAGACGAACAGGTAGACAAAAACAAAGAAGCGGCGTTGAATGCTCCACAACCCTGACGGACCACCTTCTTTTCACTACAAAATCTTTCTCCCAATTTTCTCTCTCTATATATAAATGTCAGTATCGCACTGCAAATTGGAGGGAGAAACCCCACTTCCGAAAGAGACAAGAGTGTAGAAAGGGCAAACGGGGAGAGAGAGAATACTACGTCGCTTTTTGGGGGGACGCAGACGCGTGAATGGTAACTACAGATTAACCTACGGTAAGTTGGTGATACAAAAAACCCGGGTTAAAAATAAGTTAACAAATGGAGTAATTGTTTGGAGATGTTTTTGGGGATTAATTTTTTTTTTTCAGATACGTTGTAAATTAATATATGAAATTAAATAAAATTATTATATTAATAAAATATTATTATTTATAATTATTGAATTAATTTATAATAAAAAAATAATATATAAAATCATAAAATATATTATTTTTGCGCGTTTAGGTTCAACATCTCTCCAAATTCCTTCAACAAAAAAATGGGATCTATTTTAGTCCAATTATTTTTATCTCACCGTTTGCTATATATTTATGTCTTACCTAATTTTCTCTCCCATTATCTATATTATAAAAAATAGAATAAAGAAAGTTTGGTGTTTCGTATTTATCCTTCCTACTTATTACGGGAACACACGCGATGTGTGTGATAAATTAAAGTAATTCACAAAAAAATCTTTTAATTGAATATTATAATTTTAAATTTAATAGTAATTAATAAAAAAAATGAGATGAGAATACTAACCTTCAATCTCTCCTTTCCTTTAAAGTGAAAGAAAATATAAAAAAGGATTGTAATTTGTAAAAAAGACTGCTGGGGTAGAAAAAGAAAATATAAAAGAGGACCGTAAAAAAGCCTGCCTACCCTGATTTATTACTAATTTTAAAAATGTGGAACTCATGATTATAGTAAAGTAACTACTAAGTACTTTTCTACTTTGTAAAATAGAAAATAGATAGATAAAAGTTAAATTTCTTTAAGACAAGATGTGGCTCAATTACACCCAAAAAAAAAATTGTTAAAAAAATGAGTGAGGCTTTATAATAGAAGATTCCTTTACGAACTGCAAAGCGATATGGTCACAGGCATTTTACAGCAATAATGTTTGAAGGGTTTTAAAAATATTCAAATCCAAAGAAATCTATTACACACATAAATAAAAACCATAATTACCGTTACAACATACATAAATTTTTTCGGGTTAAATATTTTTATTACTATATTTACAGTTAACTAGCTATATTTTTTTTGAATATTAAAAAAAATTATTATATTTATTTCAAAAAATATATATTATTAATTTAATAATAGTAACATAATAATTAAATTATGATTACAAATTTAATAATCATTTTATATTATCATCGGAAAAAAATATCTTTTTTATAGAATAAACTTTTTTTAATAAATACAACATTTCTTGTGAAACGAAAATAATAATATTTTTTATTTTATTTTTATTATTTTATAGTTGGTCACCTTATTTAAAAATTGGTTGACCTTAAATATGATGAGTTGCTTGTGTCGTCAATTGAGTAAGAAGCAACTTATTTGAAAACCCAAAACATATTTACAGCTTGAGACCACCACTTGTATATTAAGTGGAGATGAAACCACTATTGCTTGTCCTAAATTTTTTTTTCCTGGCCGGTATCAAAGTTAACGGTTGTTGCTAAAAAAATATTCCCTAGCCGGCATTTAAGATAGCAACCCATATATAACTTTTGATTTTTTTCTCCCCTAGTCATTCACTTCGGTAGCGGCTGTGATTATATTACAATTATTAGATCATTATTTTAACAATTTTCATATACGTTTATTGGAAGAATCTATATAACAAACATTAGCTATCAATTATTTCTATATAGTTTATTGGAAGAATCTATATAACAAACATTAGCTATCAATTATTTCTATATAGATAGATAGATAGATAGGTGTATGTTTGTGTGAAATGCTGCTTAAATAAATCGAGTCTTGTGTTATCGAGATTCAGCTTGTCATTCACAATTCCACTCCTTTATCATTATAATTGATATGATTCTATGTTGAATTTCTAAGGAAAAAAACAGTAGTTAAAGTCATGAAATTTGTACCGACAACCTTATTCGATTTGCATATGTTGAAATTGTTGGTTTAATGTGTCTATGCCGTTTAATATCTTTACAACAAAAGGTAAATTTATTTAAATTCTCTTTCGTAGGGACACTTCAAATCCTCACCTTCCTCGAAAGTCGTGAAGAACCCTAATCCAGTCGTCGTCCTCCGATTCTCATAATAAAATTCCTTTTAATATTTGATGAAACAGGTTTAACATAAATCATCAGATAGCGAACACTAAATATGAAAGGGGCAGTACCCTCCCAACAACTGACCTTTTACCAGACTAAAATAGAAACAAACATCTTACAAAATTGACATGAACACTGAAAACTGAAAGATTATCCAATAATAATCCATAAAAACTAAAACGCAAGGGAGAGGGAAAAAGGATAAACCAAACGTTTGGACCTTGGGGAATTCAAATTAGATACAACTATCTGTCAAAAGAAGGTGGCCTCCTTTGCAGAAAACTATTGTTGCTTGCTCATGATACATTTGACTACGTCTAGAATACGGAAGTAATCATAAAAGAGTGATGAGTGCTTTCCCTCCAGTCCATCCCTGCTATGTCTGTTGCTGCCAGCCAGATTGTTGCATGGGCTCCCACCAATAACTAAGTCAAATCCGCCGAATGAACCCATCAACTGCTCCAGCCTATCACCATTAAGCTGCTGAACATCAGCAATGTCAATCAGGGTTCCTTTCTGGTTAGTTTGCTCCCACCAACTCCTGACAATATTCCTGTTGACTTCAGAGATCTCTACAGACACGACATTCTTTAAAGAGATACCGAGACGGTGAAGAGCAACCTCTGCACCACCGATCCCAGAAAAAAGTGATAGAAGGTTGATGCCGCCAGGAAATAAATCCTTCAACACAGACAGATGATATGCCACAGTGTCAACCTGAAAAGAATGTCTATTAAAAGGAGCATAAACAGAGAAACAACCAACAGACTTCTAATATATTATATGGAAATTCCCTTTGCAATGAAACTTTCAGCGGCTTTTAATAGATGAGAAAGATATGAAAACAGGAAACCTGTTGAAAGCCGAACCTGATTGCTAGAGACTAATGATCAAAAGAAAAACCTAACACAACAATCACAAATCATAATTTACATGATAGGATAATAAACAGAGATGAAATGAGGTGAGATGAATGTTTTTGGTAATAAAATATACATTGAAAGCATGAGGTGGGATGAATGTTTTTGGCTTATTAATAAATATATATTGAAAGCCATACAGTAGAGAGTAAATATATCCATAACCGACTCTCTATGGTCGTAAATGAAAGGCCAGATTATGCTTGATTCTAGCAATCCCTTTATGGAAATATATTTTTAACAAGAAGAATAGTTGAGATCAAATAGATTTACAGAGGAGAACATAAGGAAGAAAAGTTCACCTGGAATGAGTTACCAAGAGATTTGTATCTGTCGGTCCTACTAATACCGCCTCCCCTTGTGTGATTCTTTGGAAACCCCAATAGCATTTCCACCTCATCACATTCTAGAGGTGCAACCTTGTTCCTTCCTACCCAAACTAGATTCCACTTCCGGCATTCATCCATGACAAACTTTTGCACGCTCAACGGTGGCTCATCATCCCAAGCTTCGAGCGCCTTCCGAATCCTTTCTGTTAGTTTTGCACTCCCAATACATGTCTGTAAACAGTTCAAGTTAGTTCGGGTATCCCATGAAGGCCACCATCTCCTTGTCAAGGGCAAGGCATCATGTATGGTCCGCGGAGGAAGCGGTACAAGTGGAAACCTGTTATTAATTGGAAGGTTGTGGACATAACCTCTTTTCCTTGCAGCAGCACAGAAGAACTTTGAATCGACGAATTCTGGTTGAACATCGTACAAAAACCGAGAAATAGTGTCCCAAACTCCTTTTGGAGCTAGCGCGACATTCTCATAGTAGAAGTAAGGAGGCCCAATGGCTGCCTCTGGAAGGTTTCTATGAATCACTGGACTGCCTTCTGTAGGGACTCCAAACCCTATCATTGGTATTGGAAGACGAATGGTCTCACCTTCCTCAGCAAGATAAGCCCTCTGTTTTTTCTTTCTCAATAACTCGTACTCGTACAATTTTCTCTTTTTGTCTGTAAGTTTTGGCTGTAGGGACGAAAAAGAAAAGAAAGCTTTAAAAAACAGAATAAACAAAAAACAACAAGAGAAATCCCAAGAATAATAAACACCTTGCTTTCATCAGGTAGTTCCTGAAAATATATGTCTGCTGCCTTCGCCATTTGAGCAGCACATATAAAATCAGTTAATTCATCAATTGAGGCTTTAGGACCTGCAATGTATTGGATGGGAATTAAATAATAGAAAAAGATGCAGATGAACAAGTTTGCAGCTAGAATTCAAAATATAAAAGTTTATATATGTAATAAAAGTTTATATATAAAAGGCACCTGAATGGTGGCAAACCCCATATGAAGAATAGGTATATATATCTCACCAATATTTACGTGTCCAAATGATTTCCAGAAATTCACAGTCACTCCAGAGAAAGTAATCATCATTACAGTTTAGCAGCGCAAAGATACTATACAATCCAATCAAGTTTGTTGACCTTGTCAAATAAAGTTTTAATAGCTCTAAGGTAGCAGCACATTACAGTTTAGCAGCACAAAGATACTATACAATCCAATCAAGTTTGTTGACCTTGTCAAATAAAGTTTTAATAGCTCTAAGGTAGCAAAGGTGTGGCTACCATCTCTCAATTATCAATGAACCATCTCTAGTTCATGAAACTAATAATATATACAGCTGATATCAGAAGCTAGGTAGTACTTCCAAGCCTTGTGAAAATACTCAAGTTGATAACCTTACCATTAGGAAATTACATATTCCTCCCTCTCATCTAGAAATTACCGCTTGTTACAGATACCACTCTGCTAACTAGGGTACAACACAAAAAAGCATCCCATATGGATGATAGACGTCAGCTCATACTGGAGAAACTAGGTATAGCTTCAAAATATTGACAAGAAAAGTCAAGAATTTTCTATCAAAATCATGAAGAACAAATTATAGCCAATAACCATCATTGAGTACCAGGGTTACACAAGTTTCTTTTGACAAGCAATGTTTATAGTAGAAGAAAGTGTGGATGACAAATTACATAGTACCTCGTACTAGAAGACAAAATACCATAAACAGCGGAATGCAAGAAACAAAGGGAAGGTTACTACGTTACAAGAATCATGCAAATTTATTATATTATTCCTTATCAATGAAGCACTTGATGAGAAGAAAATTGAATAAAAAAAAACTCACTTCGTCTAAGCGAACAGTTTTTTACAGTGATTGATCAAGGGAAAAATCAGATAGAAGTGGCAGCTATATGTCACGGGATTCTTCACTCGAGACAAAACCTTTACATGATGAATAATATCAACACACAGAACACCAACACATATAACCATGTGTGCAACTATGTGCTAAACTAGTATAAACCAACATGATATCATATACGCACCACATCTATCCATGGCTATTGAAGCCTCTTCTACAGTGTACCCCATATTTGCCAAGGACAATAATTTTTTCTCCTCCTCAGACGTAGAATTTGGAATTTCCTGCAACAGAAATTAATGTCAAAGACCTATGCAGCCAAGCAGCAGCACACACATTGCAAGAGACACTAATGTGTTACATTGTACTCGATTAGTATTAAAGTAAAAACAATATTAGTTCCTGAAAGTCTTGGGTACTATTTCCAGGACTTATTACTATGACTTTCTGGTGTCCCAATTTGGCACATATTACTAGCAAAAATGGCAATCATGAACAACAGAATGAGGTAACTCAATAAACACCAGCCAAAACTAAAAGCATGCTCAGCTCCTGAGCATCTTCAAAATGGAGCAAATCTTCCTGTTTGCTTTTCTAATGGCATCTTACTTCCTAAAAAACTATTATTCAGAAAATCAGGACAGAAGCAAAAGAACCCTGGATAAGCTACTTACCAGGAAAAGCAAAGGCATTTAACCAGGAAGCTTGAAATCTAACAAACACTAGGACATCAAAAGCTCTGAAGTTCCTTTCACAACATATGCACCAAAAGAACTTCTCTAGATGACGGTGTAGCTAGTTAGGACTGCCTTTACATAGCTATGTTAGTAGTAGAAGGATGTTATGGTGAAAGTTAAAAATATATAAAATCAAGATTTCTTTGTTTCTAAATTCTCTTTAAGTTCTGACTACTTTCTCTGGATTCTTCTCTATCTTTCTCACCAATTCTTTATTTTTGTCTCACTCTCTCTCTCTCTCTTTAAATCCTTCTCCTCTCTTCTCCAACTACATAAATCTAGATCACGTTGATGTGTATACACACTACTTGTATCCACTCTGATATCTGCCACTAAAGTTACATTCCCTCCAACCCAACAACTGAGTCCCCATTTAAAGGTAAACTTTTTAAAGAAATATTTGATATTAAACAGCCAAAGTCAAAACTTATTTGAATATCATGAGATTTTCTATCTTGGTCCAAAATGGACTCTTTTGAGATGCCCAGAAAAATTGTGAGTAATTTCATAACCACTAATGCACTAGCACCCACAATAGATTTTGTAGAGATAACAAAGTGAAATCCAGCATGTCCATTCATTGCAAGCAGTAGATCAGTAAAGTACATGCAAGTTAAGTAAATACACTGTCCAGCACTCGGTATTTACAATCTTGGCAACATTTCAATTACTTAATCCCATACTAATTCCAAACACTTCAAGATATTAGGTTTACGTTAATGCTTAGTTGTTTACAAACGCTTAACCACAGGCGATGCAAACAACTGATATTGCTAGCTGAGAAATAGTAACCGAAGGTAGGGGTGCCCATCGGTAAAAAACCGAATCGGTACCGAAAAAACCGAACCGATACCGAATCGAAATTACCGCTAAAACACGAACCGAAAACCGAACCGAATTACCGGTTTCAGTACCGGTTCGGTACAAATTCGGTTCGGTTTTTACCGATTAGCAATATATATAATTATTATTAATTATATATATTATTATATATATAATAATATATATAATTATTATTAATTATATGATAATTAATATAAATTGATTATTATATTATGTAATTCGGTTCTTTCGGTATACCGAATCGAACCGAAATTCAAAAATGCCCATACCGCTACCGGTACCGAAAAATATAAAAAACCAAAACTGAAAAAACCGGTACCAAAAAAAACCGGTACCGAAAAAATCGATACCGATCGGTTCGGTAAAAAACCGAAAAATTTGAACACCCCTAACCGAAGGCATATTAAGTGACCGAAGTAAGCATTACATACAGCTATTTCACTTCCACACCAGCTATCCGAGTCAGAGAAATCATCCAGAAAACCCTCATCATATCCCGAAGAGCATTGATCCGAATTGACACATTGTTGTTGTTCAGGAGAGTTTTCAAGAGCCTGCAAGACATTAGTGATATATAAATGTACAGAGAATATGAAATCTCAGTGTAAGAAAAGTACATTCTTAATTTCTGAAGAGTTGATCAACAAGTTAAAACCCAAAATTTAGGACACAATAAAGGTAAAGGACAAGCTCACAAGCATATACACACACACACATGCATATGTGGGGGCACAAGCACACACATGTGGGCACACAAGCACACGCTCAAAAAAATAAATTTTTTCTTATGCATTTAGAAAAGGCTTCAGCATAGACTTATATCCCAGTCATTGTCTATAAATAAAGTCAAATATCAATTCCAAGTGGACCTTCATGTTTAAAGGAACAAGAAAAAATGTCGTAAAGCACATCTACACCAGTTGTCTCAAGATCAAAGTAAAGGTAGCTAAAAAACAATCTGAGAAAGGAGCAGACTTTGCTCACCGTCTGCAAAAGGAGAGTTTCTAATATTGACTCCGAATTGCCTGCTTCTCCTGTACAATTATAAGAAGAAAATATTGAAAGAAGCTTTTAAGGATAAAACTTGTTCCTGACATGAGGTAACAATGCAAATACCATTTTCCTGAATAGCTTTAAGAACAGACTCTTCCGTAAACCCCATTCCTACAAAATGATTAATTAACCTGGCGTTGGAAGAACCTGCTGAAGAGCACCCCTGGATATCCAAAAAATGAAGTTGATAATAAGTCCCAAGGAATAGGTATACATGCAACTATTTTGCACAAAATAGACAGAAAACTACAGGAGCGAGCTGAAAGGAACCTACTAGATTATTTTTTTTGAACTACAGCGTCAAACTAATATTAAGAGGAGAAACACAAGAGAAAAGTAAGATAGCTTGGCTCTGTATAATAGTGCAAAACCAAATTATGTTATTCATATATATGTGACAAATGATGAGTTAGTTAAGTATGAAGACAATGTTACATCCCTCAATCAGGAAGAAAAATAGAGATTCCACAAGGATGTAATTATTTTCAGGAATAACCCATTTTAAAGACGGTGCACCAGCAGCAACTTGTAGTATGATTGAAATAAAACAATATATATTTTCTATGAGATATTACAAAACTGATAATGTGTACTACCTCCATCCTCTAAAGAGTGTCTTCTTTTTTGGAGGTATCTGGCATGGATTTTAAGGTTTGTCAGAAACACATCTACACAATAGTTTTATGTACTGCTATTTTACTTCATTTATGACAGTGGAACCTGGTGTGAAATAGGTTAACCACCAAGTGAACGAAATACCCCACAAATATATGTTGGTTACATTTAATATGGCTGAAAGTAAATCTACAAAAATAGTGAAAATATCATGTATACCTATGTTTCAGCAAGCATGATGTTGGGACTTGGGAGTAGTATGCAACAAACAAAACAATGAAACTGGATGTAATTTTGTATGTCATTGTTCAACAGCTAGCACATAAATCAAATACATCCAAATGAACAATGACATGTTATTTAATGAATGAATGCTAAATATATCAAACATCAGCCTTCAGTGAACAGGTTGCCAAGCTTGAGCATTCCGTACAAGCATATATGATGGTAATGCAATAAATATAGCACAAGTGGTGCAATAATTTTGTCTACTATGGCCCTTACATTAGATAGAAAAGACAACTAACTTGATTCACTAAAGCACACATTCAGAAATTTTCTTATTAATTTTTACAATAATTTCATGCTACTTGGTTCTTTTAATGCCAAAACCAAAACACAGATTCCACTTTGGCTTCTTCCCTAGGACTATCACATTTACCTCGCCATTTCCAGCAATTACTTCTCCACCAGGAATTGAGAAACTGGAACTAGAAGATAAAGGTACATTTTGAATTTCTAGTTCATCATCTGTATCCCAATCAATGTTGCCGCTTTCTTCGTTAGAAACATTGCCATCCTACAAATATCAAATCAAACCACAAGAAATGAAAAAAGATTTTATAGTACAATTACATCACAAGGTAATGACAAAGATAATCCTTCTTGATTGACTAGTTCTCATAAAAGCCAAACATTATTAATAACAGAAGAGACATCATAACAATAAGTAAGCCGATGCAAACATATACAACTCTGATGTGGAAAGGAAGGAGTACCATTGCTAAGTGAGTTCTCGATTGGGACAAGCAAGAATTCCAAGCTGTTCAATAAATAGATCAAAAGAGTTTAGCGCCGTATCAAACTTTTAGAAGTATATTAGAAACAATACCATTTGATATTTTACTACCATATCAAACTATTTAATACATAGTTGTCAAAATCTTACAATACGATACGGAGACAATTCGATACGTATCGTAGGGTGAATTTAAAATGATACCGTATCTTACGATTCGATACGATTCTTACTATACGATACAATACTTTTTAAAAGCAATCAAATTGAAGAGAAAAAAATCATGTAGATCCAATAGAATAAAAACAAAACTTTTAAGCATTTTAACATTTCAATTGAAGAGATTTTTTAACACAAACATATTCTATATTGCTTCATGAGTCTTTAATCACTTTTTAGAGTATTATATCTAATTGAAAATGTCTATTTTTTTTCACGTCACTTACTATAAGCAGATATATAAATATCCACTTGTTAATTTGAATTATTCTCTTTTGTTTATAGATTAAAGGTGAATCTGAATTTTCGTTTTCTTTTGTTACTCTATAAAGATTACTGAAATAATATATAATAAATTAATTTAGAGTATTTTGACTACTGTTTAACTTTAAAATTTATTTTTAGTTTATAATAATATTTATTTGACTACTTTTATATATAGTCAAGCTTGTGTTTTATATGTTTAAATATATATTACTCCATCCGTCCCAGGATAAAAGCTTTTATTACTATTTTAATTAGTCCCAAATTAAATGTCCATTTATCTTAAATAATCTATTTTCTACTATAATATCCTTAGTATTAATTGTCATATTTCTATTCTCTATACATATTTATGGAACATCACTAATTATGTACAGAAAACTATGCAATTAAATGAGAATTTAAATATAGATGATTTTGTCATTTTATCTTCTTTCTTAATATACGCAAAAAGTCAACTAGAATTTTTATCCTGGGACAGAGGGAGTACTATATTTTTTATTTTATTTCCGTATCTTACGATACGATTCACGAAACACGATACAAAAGTTTTCAATACATGATACGATTCACGATTTGACAACTATGATTTAATGATATTAGAAACAAGGTTATCTGGTAGTTCAGGGACTGAACAAAAAATCTGCATCATATGGTTCTTGTTAAATACTCCTATCATCTGGAATTAAGAGTCCTACTGTTCTTGTTAAATTTTTTAAACATTAAGGTTTGGATGATTGTCATGGAGAAATTTAAAAAATTGCTTTGGATGACCTCTTTTTTGCTACTAAACTTCATAGTAAAATTATTACCCCAAAAAAATTGAGAAAATTTTGTCAAACCTTAATATTTGGGAGGGGGGGGGGGGGGGGGAATAGGACTTTCATTTTAAGACAAAGATAGAATATGTTTATTAATGTAATTAAAACCTAAACCTATGTTACATAGACTCGGATGGAGCTTTCAGTTGGACATAGTATTTTGAAGAGTCCAAAAAGGGTACATCTCAATTTTGCCAATTTTCTTGTCTAATTGTTGAGTGTCGGACATAGGTATTTAGGGCAAAGTAAAGAGTCCATGTAACATAGATAAAAATTGTACCTAAGAAGTCCAGCCGAAGCAAACCCAGCAATTATAGACACCAAAAATAAAGTACAACCATTCCATTTGAAGGTTTAAAACCCCAAAGATATTCAATGTGTTTGCATATGAAAGTCACTCATTTATATACTACCTCCCTTTTGGTATATACTGCATCTATCCAAGAAAAGGACTATAAAAATCCACATAAAAATTCAAAAGTTTTCAAGGAGAGTTTAATTTTAACATATTTTAACCTGAAAAGAAAAGATTTATATTGCGACAAAAAGACGTGTGACTTTTGTTGTGGGTAGATACATCATCAATTACTCGTGTAGTTGTATTAATTTATAACTAGGTCATTGCACCTACTCTTACAGTTATAATGTACGTTGATTTTGAAGGTGGACCCTAATCTAGGGACATCCCAAAGGGAAAGTAATTTTACAGAACCCTATTATGTGTCTTGCATCAAATACTCGTCAATAGAAATGCACACAATATCAAATTTCTAAAACCCACAAAAAGGGAATAAACAATCTTCTAGTCTCTCAGTAAGGAATCATTAAACTCTTGAGCAATAAATATCTCAACCTGACGACAATTTAAATGGCGATAAACAAACAATAAAATTCAAATAAAATGTACCTAATAAAGCTACGAATCACTCTAATCTTGAACTATGCTCTATAGCATCGAGCATTCAATTCGTTCCTGGTAAAAACAAAATCAATTTAAGGAAATTAGGGGATTTTGAAATACGCGTTATGAGCTAAAATTAAAACACGTCAAAATGATGAAGAAGAAAGGCAGATAAGCAATAAGAGACTACATCCAGAGATGTTATACATACACAGATGTAGAAGTATTGAGGGAGCGACGCAACTTCTAGCCGAAGGGGCTCGTGAAAATTAACAGGGCTGAGTGAGAAATATGGAGAATCCCACTAAATGTGCTAGGGGTAGAAGAAAGTCCTTTTGTGGAGAAATTTGTGCGGGAGGGTGGCAGTGAAAAGTACGCGCCACGATGGAAAATTCAATTTCACTCGCTCCCCGTCGGATAATGATGCCAATAACCGGTTTTATTTAAATTTCCATGGGAAAGACCTTATTTGATTGATAAGGTGAATCCCACGCACTTAAAATGAGAGTTCAATTTGACACTATTTTTCTTGATCATGGAATGTGATGTTTTGTGCGTTGCGAGTCCTGTCTTTGTTATTGTAACCCAAGGCGAGTAACTCAAATTTTGTACTCTCTGCCGTGTATTATTAATTCACTTTTTTTGTACGGTTTAAGATAAGTCTGACTCTTTTGACTAATTTTTAAGCGTATATTTAAAAAACTAAAAATTATCAATAAGTGATGATTAATTAAGAGAATTGATAGATTTATAAATAAAAATATTAACCAATTACACAAGATTTGGAATCTACTCGCACGTGATAAAGAAATTACGTGAAATGAGTATATTTATTTATAAAAATATCAATTCATAAAGTAACAATATAACAAATATTTGTCGATGCTTCTAGAGAAGTCACCATCCAATAATAAATATTAAATTTATATTAGTAATGAAAATTGAATCATTTTCTAATAAATTAAATATAAATATTCAACTCACTTACATATTGAGCAAAGGTTGGTTTAAATACCTCAAAGGCAATGTAAATTGCATTTGTTGCATACAAAAATTAAGTATTGGTGGGCAATTTACGATTGTATAAAAAAGGAGTCACATCTGTAATATGGTTTCTCTTCGAGAAATTTAGAAATTCTTACCACTGTGGGGGTGTATTTTGATTATTAAACTTACTTGTAACTTGTAGGAGCTATTTATCGTTCCCCAATTGAGATACTAATTCCATTTTACATCGCAATGGGATTTCAGTGGATTTTTTCCCTTCTTTTTAAACTTGGTTCGTTAGCTCTCGTGATCGCACCCACCAAAATGGTACAACAATATGGTATTTTATTGATCAAATCGGCTCCATCTCTCATGAACATCACTAAATGATATTTAGCTCATTTTCTTCTTCTGTTGTTTTTTATTGGGTTACAAGTCAAGTAAATGTATAATACAACTAGAGGGACCTTAGAAAGGCATCCCTTCAAGTTTATCACGCTATATAATCTAGACACCAGGCGGTGTTCTTCCGATTTGCCAAGTACAACCAGTCCCGATTATTTTTGCAGAATATCAGTAGTTCATGTCAGTCGGCAGCTTGGTGGTAATCACAGAGTATAGTTTATGGCTACGGGAAAGTTACCAGCATTGATCTAACCATAGTTTATGAAATGTAAAATAAATTTACCAAAGCCTAAACGGGTGAAGATATTCATTGTATTCCGGAAGATCTTAACTGCATTGGAACGAGTTGTACAAATACTAATAATACATTACAATTATGATGCACTTAGCAACACTACCGAGTCTTCATACCAAGCATTGTTGTGATTAACTAATACAACAGCAGCAGCAGGCAGCAAACCCTATTCATCAGTCAACATAGAAGACAAACATGATCATTATAAATCATTCCATAATATTAACATCCATGTTATACACTAGAAACCTAGGAAGGGGCACTGCTTTCGAGCATGTTCTGGAATCAATTTGGCCAGAAGTTCCAAAGATGCTCCTTTCAGCTCTGCAAATGAAGCATCCGTCAGCAGGTTGCAAGTAGAGTTGGAGAAAGACCAAATATATATATATATATATATAAATTAAAAGCTTTACCTTGAGGTCTGAAGTTGAACAGTGGTGGCAAGGGGCGACCATTAGGGAGACGCGAGTTAGGGTCACGAAGTTCTTCAAAAAATGGGTGGGTACAGACCTCCAACTGACAATACAACCAACTCAAAAGTATTAGACAAACACAATAAGAAATCATTCCCGCGCTCTTCATCATAGCAGTTGAAGCAAGTATTTCACTGTTCATAGCATTGGAAAGCTATGTTTGGAACTAGGAAAAGGTGAGGGAAAAAGGAGAAGGGAAAGAAAACTAAATGCCAAGTAAAATAGTTTTCGGATATTTATTACACTTAATTTTAGGTTTGTAAAGCTTAAGTTGGTTGTATCTTGTTTTACTTTCCTTTTCCATTAGTCACTACTTTCAAATTCCAACCAGATAGATAGTTTTTCAATACGTGATTTTCTATTCAAAGACAATAAAAATCCAATGATAGGTTTCTTGTTTAGTTGGCAGTGTGAGTTCAATTAGTTCTTTAAGCATGTTCTAGTCACTTATAAACATCAACCACAGAGTGTGATGGAAAGAAAAAATGTAAACCCATTTGGATGTGTCAACTGCATATATAAATGGAGGAAACAGAAAATAAAAATGATAAACTTTAAACGTGGAGAGGAAAGATATACTCACAGCAGTGCATCTCAAGTTTGGAGAGTATTGAAGAAGTCTCGACACAAGGTCTACAGCTTCAGGAGGCATCCGCTTGTGAAAAATCTGTGCAGAACAACAATGCAGTTCAACTACTTGCGCACATAGTATAGATAGCATCATAAAAATAGAACAGCAGTAAAAATGGAAGCCACTATCTTACTTTGTGCCACGGATGAGCCTTGATTTGTGGGAATTTGAACTCTGTATAGTTTGGATTCATACATTTGATTTCTTCACGTGTCGGTGTTCCAAGCACCTAGGACAAGAAGAAATATTTAGCTATTGAAGAACAATAGTGTACAAACAAACCAAAAAGAAGAACAATAGTTTCGGTAACACCCTTTATGTTCTTACCTTGATTATTTCAACAAGCTGATCAACTCCACTCTCTCCGGGAAAGAGGGGCTACCAAATTTGGAATAGCCAAAAGAAAAATGTACCACACATAGTTATCATAATTAGTCAAATACTCTTGCCCAATTCCAAATAAAGAAAATACTAAATTTTATAGTTCGTTAAAAACCTGTCCAAGTAGTAGTTCAGCAAGCACACAACCCACAGACCATATGTCAATAGCCGTTGTATATTCAGTTGCTCCAAATATGAGTTCAGGCGCACGATAATAACGAGAACAAATATATGATATATTTGGCTCCCCTTTGACCTGTTACAAACGATGGATTTTGTAATACAATCTCAAAAATATTAGTGAAAGTGTCTGAAATTGATATGATTGATCCTTCTTGAAAAAATGTAAACAAAAGCAAAATGTTTGGGGCAAGAATCATTCAACAATAAGTATCTGAAACATGTAAGGTTATATGAAACTAAACCCTATTAACAATATTATGCAAATAAACAACAAACAAAGGATGTACCAGAGCTTTTGCACTCCCAAAATCACAGAGTTTGAGTTGATGGGTATGGGGATTAACCTGCAACAACATATCACTCTCGCTCAATAGAATTCAAAAATCAAAAGTTGGGGGAAAATCCAAGTTTTTATATACAAACCAGTAGATTTTGAGGCTTGATGTCCCTGTGGCAGACCCCTATCCCATGAATATACGCCAAAGCTCTAAACATCTGACCAGTGAAGAAATGATGAATAATGGATGATGAGCAAAGTTAAAATCAGATGAAACCTGTTCTTTTCAAATTATTATTGAGAAGTACAAACATGGAAATAGTCAGCAAGACACATATATTGTTGCTTGCAATTGTTATTATGAGAGTGAGGGAGGTGAGGGACTGTGCATGTGCTCAGTCCCTAAAACAACATAGTTTTAATTAATGAAATGGTGAAATGACAAAAGTGTCATTAATGAATTAGTTCTAATAGGGATTGAGCACCAACCAAAGTTGATGCACATTCCCTCACCTTCCTCAATCCTTATTATCATCAAATCTTCTACTGCAACTTACAACTTCATATAATTGCAGCTTAACCTTAACAACATTCCCACTGAACTAAAATGATAAAAATCAGGAAGACATCTAAGCAATGCACAGTGTGGAAAAACCAAAAAAGGGATAAATTTGAAAGAAGAGCACGGAAACAAAGGTGTAAAAATTAAGAAAATCTTCAGCATTTCCATCCTTATATACCAGAAAATGATGATAATGCAAGATCACTAGATATAAAATACAGACCTGATATGTGTACAGTTTGACATATACCATAGGCATTCTCTGGTTTGCCTTGCTGTAATGTCTTGATACACGATAGACCGTCTCTGGTACATATTCGAGAACCAAATTGAGATAAAGTTCCTCCTTCTCAGTAGTTGAAAAAAAGCAGTGTTTGAGTGAAACAACATTGGGGTGATCGAGAAGGCGCATTGTTTGTAATTCACGATTCTTGTATCTTTTATCCTGCAAGACCTTCTTGATTGCAACAGTTTCTCCAGTTTCCAAGCATTTAGCCTACAGAACATGGCACATAGTGCCTAAGAATCACATCCCTAGCTCAAAAAAGGCTATTACCTGAAATAACTTTTAAAGGTATTACCTGAAATACAATTCCGAATGAGCCCTGTCCAACAATGCGTTCTGCCATATAACTTATGGTCTGAAAGTACAAATAAGTAAATTAAACTATAGTTAGGGAGCTGCACCAACTGTAAACTCTATATATATAGATATGTATACATTTCCTGGACTGAACTTCATGATAGTCAAAGAACAATCATAACAGAAGTTAATGAAAGCCACATGAGAATAGACAACAGGAAGACTGCAAACACAATGGGCATACCAACTACATAAAAGTTATAGCATGCATTCTAGGCTCTATCCAGTTACTGACTCAACATGTTCCCATCCAGCTTCTGAATCAAATAGGGTGGATTTGAGTCCAAAACGTTAGCAGCAAAATTTGCATCACTAGCATATGAGCATACAACCGTGTCACTGTCTTAAATGACTGTTAAATATGATAATAGTTGGAACTGGAGGCCTTATTTTTTCAAAGATAGTGTCTATGGAAATTTATAAGGTCTTAATTACACTTATTTCAAGTTGTCAGATGAACTTACGTTGATAGATTAGTTTGGGATCTACTTTCCAGGACTGCTACATTACGTGTCCTACACGGAATTAAATCTAACCATTTTGTGTCCTAATCAATATGCTTAGATATTCTTGTTAACCGTGTCACTGTCTTAAATGACTATTAAATATGATAATAGTTGGAACTGGAGGCCTTATTTTTTCAAAGATAGTGTCTATGGAAATTTATAAGGTCTTAATTACACTTATTTCAAGTTGTCAGATGAACTTACGTTGATAGATTAGTTTGGGATCTACTTTCCAGGACTGCTACATTACTTGTCCTACACGGAATTAAATCTAATCATTTTGTGTCCTAATCAATATGCTTAGATATTCTTGTTAACTAGGAAGCAGTGAGGCACCAATTATGGATTCTTCCACAACACGTGTCAGATATGGTCTCAAGTTCCAATACTTTATGGACACTCTCAAACATTCATTTACATTGTTTTTATGAGTTCTTAATTTCAATGCAAAAGTTTTTCTGTTGAGAATGCATCTGACACTTGTTGGACATTTGCTTAATCATTACGAATATATATATATATATATATATATATATATATATATATATATATATATATATATATATATATATATTCCTTGTTATTTGCATAACATAATAATCATTAATTTTACAGTTCATAAAGTTTATGCTCTGACAAAACATACCTGTTTTGGCTGACCATTTTTGCCACCAATGGTCGTCACAATGATGTGGCCTGTTTCGGTCCCATTTCCATCCACTACTGTCTCTTCCATTTCCTATGAAAGAGAAAATTTTGAAGTATAGAATAGACGCAAAATGTAGATAAACAAAAGAACTATTTTTTGCCAAGCTTGAGAAAGCAACCTTCTCCACTTTGTCATCTCTGATCTTCATTTCATTGATCTCCTCAGGAAGCTTGTCAACTGACATCGTATGGCTACCAGGTAGAGAACACCAAATTGCTTAGACACTGCGTATAAAATCAGCTTCTAAACCTGAATGAAATTGAAAAGCTATAAAACTGTTTTCACCAGACTAGTGTCTAAACACAAAAATACAACGATTCGATTATTGAAAACATCCTACCGAACATGAGGTCAAAAATCACAAATGTAACACAATGAATAACACACATCTAGCCAAATCAGTCTTCTTCACCAAAACTCAGATAAACGGAACAACCATAACTAAAATGAGACAGGGAAAGGCTTCCATTGTGTTTCCCTCCGTAATATGATGACTGCAGTAACAAGTATTCAAACTTATTCTAAAAAATATGGAAATGTCAAGGGTGTATATTGCTTCCGGGACAACATCGTATGCAGCACTTGAACCTATGCATTCTAAGTAACACAAGTCCACTTAATCTCTCAAGTATAATAGTTGACAGGAACATAGAAAGTGATTCCCCATAAATAGTCGTAAACCATTTCATAAATAATTGTAAACCACTGTGTACAACTTGTTTTTGTGATGAGCCAAATTGTGATTAATCATACATTAATAAATGATAAAGGTATCAAGCTCGGTTCAGTAAATGATTAAATCATTAAAATCTTCCAATTAATTTAAATTAGAATAATAAAATAGATCAAATTTCTCAGAAAACAAACAAACAGAAACATAAACGGAAGCTGAAAATGTCAAAATCAGGAATGAAATAAGCAACCAAAAAAAAAGTAAACTACCTTTAAGCTTTAGCTGGAAAAACCACTCACATTTCGCGAGCTTGAAACTTGAATTACTGATCTAAAGAGTTCCGAATACTGAGAAAAACCAGAACCGAAAAGAAACCCTAGTAAATTTTGCACTGGGAGAGTGAAGGGGGTAAAGTGAAAAACTGAGTACTAGTGCCTTCGTAGACCTTCCTTACAAGTTTTGACCATCTCAGCCTCTTTATGTCTCTCTAATTAGTCTTTGGATACTTTCCGGTCTCTCAGTATTTTTTTTATGGGGCCAAGTGCGAAAATGAGAGTAAATTTTATTTATTTATATATTTATATAAAATTTAATATATGGAGTCTATTAATATATTATTTTTTTATACATTAAATTTAATATAAATACATAAATAAATATTATTATGCATTATTTTCGACGCATAAAATGTGCCGGCACATTCTAAAAAAAAAAAATTATTTTCTTGCGGATTTCAGAGGGCGGACCCAAGTATTTTTATCAAATTTTGTTCACAAAGACTTTCGAAGTCCGTATTCAATATCAGGATGACACGTGGTATGCTTGGTTGGATTTATTGCATAAAGACTGACGACTTCTTGACTGTTGACCAGTGGTTGCTGAATTTGTGCGGCAAAGTTTTTAATAAGCCCTACTTGTCGTTATTTGCCAAAATTATAAAAAAAAATTATGTTTATTTTAAAATTTAATGAGTATTTACTTTGAAAATAATGGGCTTATTGAAGTTTGATTTCCTCTGCGTTAGTCGTTAGGTAGGATTTGTATTTGAACAAAAGATAATTCACATTAAATTTTAATTAATTATATGTATATAATAAAAAATATAAAAAAAAAATTAATTATAATATAAATATTAACTTTTAAAAAGTTAATATTAAATATTTTTAAATTCAAAATTTACACAAATTTATTTAATTTATGTTTAGTATAATTATAAATATTATAAACTAGTTAAAAGTACTACTAGTTATAAAATTTATTACTTTAAAATTTTAAATAAATCACATTAATTTTATATTTAAAAATATTTTAAATTGACTTTTAAAAAGTCAATACTAATTTTATAATTTAAAACGGATGGAGTATATTTTTATTTATAATATTTTAAATAAATTTCTTTACTTAAATCGAATTCTAATAGGATAATTATTAAAATTATATTGGTTTTGACAACTTTCATGCTTCCAATATTTTTTTTTATAATTTATACGAATTTTAAAGTCTCTTAAAAGTATAAAATATAAGAATTAATATTTTTATATAAAAAATTAATATTTTTATATGATTTCTTTTATATAAATAATAAATAAATTTTATATTCATATAAAAGATATTTCTATAAAAATATCATTTTTTTACGTAAAAATATCGGTTTTCTAAAGCATTGATCAAATGGTTAATAATTTGAGTAATTCAACAGCCTCTAATGGTTTTTAATTTTGAAAGGTTAACCCGGACTTTTTTTGGACAACTAAGGGGAGTCACTTCGGCTTGTGTATTTTCTTTTAACAGGCCCAAAATCCTTTTCTTAAGTTTTAGTTTTCTTCTTTATAGAGGTAGCAGCCCAAGATGAATATTGAATAGTAACTCAACAATGTGGTCACAACAAAATGTCATAATAAAGCTGTACATGGTAGTAGGCCCATTACGCCAATCCTTCGTCCTAGAGGACCTAGATGGATTAGGGATACTGACACTTGGAGCCCGAGTCAAACGCCATATTGACACAACTTTATGCAATGCAATACATTAAAACTAGCTAAGTACCCTGTGCTTTGCACGGGATTGTTTTGTAAATAAAATATTTGGTTTATTTTTAATATTATTTATTTATTTTATATACGATCTTTTTTATTACAAATTTTGTTCCAACAACGAATAAATACATGCCATAAATAATTGTCAGAAAATTTTATACTTATTTACTTTTTTTACCCGCATATAAAATAAATAAATATAATTTACTCATTTGGTTTAAAAAAAATGAGATAAGACCACACTCATTTATCTTATATGCAAATAAGAAAATTGAATAAATATAAAAAACAGTCATAATTGTCGATGATTCACAATTGAATATTGATATTTTTTTAATCTATTAGTTATTATATACATACACACGTGTGTGTGTGTGTGTGTGTGTGTGTATACACGAGTAAAAAACATCTTAGATTGACTTAAGATAAATTATTTTAGGTCATTTTTAATATAATATTATTTAATCGTCAATTTAGTAATCTAATTGTACGTATGTAATGAGTATATAAAAATAAGAGATTTTGTAAAATTTTGTTTGATTTAAGATTTTGAAATATCATTTTTATAATAGTGTAAATAATTTGTATATTTCCACAACTCAAATTTTAAGAATTTTTATTCTTATAAAGTTTTTAAATCATAACATCAAATTAAATAATTTTTTACAAAATCTCATATTTTTACATAATTATTATATGATTACGTTCATATAATTAAATTACTAAATTAATAATTAAATAATATTTTATTAAAAATGACCTAGGATCCCTATTACTCTATCCATATATCTATTTATGCACGCAATATAATTATTCTAACCCAACATAATTATTCTAACCCATCATGATGGCAATGCCCCGAAGGGGACGATTACTTTTGTGTGCGTGGACTAATTCCATTAGAAGTAAAGTTAGTTATCGATCAATACCTTGGCGTTTCACATGCGTCATGAATTCGATCTTGGTCCGAAAAACTTAATTAAGCCATTCGATCTTGGTCCGAAAAACTTAATTAAGCCATTAAATATATCGTGTTAAAAACAGCAGGATTAAGGTAATTAATTAAATTTTGTAAAAATTTGTAAGCGCATGAATCTATTGTAAATAAATTTATGTAAAATACGAGATCGATTTCACGAAAATTATTGAATAATTAATTAAATCTACATTTGTGACACCCCCAAATTTGGGCTCACACAGTTCAAACTTGAGTTGTCAAAATACTATAACAAAATTATTACAAGGTAGAACAACATTCAACATTACAGTGTATAATAATACACAACTAAGTCTTCACTATTATTATCACACTATTTTACAACACGTGAAGACTACGATGGCTATCCCTCGGACTCTCACTCCATTCCCCGGCTAAACCCAGCTACGTTCTCATCTCGTGTTGAAAAACAATGGAACAAAAGAAAAGGTGAGCTCAAATAGCCCAATAAGAAATATCATGACTAAGATAATGACGAATAAATTATCGTTAGCCTTCAACAGTTGAGTTCTTGATATAATACAATAGACTACAAGGTTTATATCAAAAACTGCAGTTAAATTCTTGAACAATGTTCAGATCAATAATAGCAGCGGAATGAGCAATCTATTAGAAGAATAATGCAGACTATAATGTCCACTCGCTTCTCTTTTTAGGAAAAACATCATCAACTTTTATCATCTGAAATATCATTAGTCAAGATAATACAAATTCACGGTTCTTGGTCAAAATCATGCAGATCAACAGTTCATCTTTGCACTACGGGCTAAAGATATTTAATATAACACCAACGGTCATGATTATATCAGATTCAATCTTTGGTCATAATCATACCAAACAACAGTTCATCTTCGCACTACGGGCCAAAGATATTCAATATAACACAAACGGTCATGATTATACCAGATTCCGTCCTTAGTCATAATCATACTAACAACAGTTCATCTTTACAATACGAGCCATAGAGAACATTCACCACGTGCCATAAAAGACACCGAACAGATGTATCGCCTTTAACCTATTATGTCCTTTAACCTATTATATCGCCCTTAACCTATCATATGTTCAACAATTATATCGCATCTGTGCCCCCGGCCACAGATATTCACAACAACTTGATTTTAGATGATTATAATGATATAAATGATGAACAGAAGAAAAATGATAAACAATAAATATCAAAAGTTTATTTTGTGCAAATTCAAATAATGTCCAAATTGTTAACATGATGTGGAGTGAAATTTAAAAATGATATTCAAGATCCACAGTTCAGAATAACGGTTACAGTTCAATAGAAAAGTTCAGAAAATAGGAAGGTTCAATTGAAATGATGAAGTGCAACTATTATGGAACATATAATATTTTCAGGAATTATAGAAACAATAGTTCCATAATAAGTTTCGATTTAGGTGTATGAAAGAAAATAATATCCCTTACCGTAGCAGGTTTCATAAACAAAAGGTGAAAAAAATTAATATACCTTACCATAGTAAGTTTGAATAATGTAAGATAAAAAAGATGGTATCCCTTATGAGTATAAAGGAAAATAATATCACTTACGAATATGAAAGAAAATGATATTACAAACGAATATGGAATAAAAGTGTCATGTGATAATTCATGTAGATAAATTATTTCCACAAGAGACAAATAAAAAAGGTTATTCACCAACAGGCGGTAGTCCGCGCAGTAAGGTTATTCCCACAATTTAATAAAATTTAAATACGAAAAGTTATTCACCAAACAGGCGGTAATCCGTGCCGTAAGGTTATACTTAGAGATTAATAAGTAATGAATACGATAGGTTATTCACCAACATGCGGTAATCCGCGCCGTAAGGTTATTCCCACAATTTAATACATGGAAATAAATGGCACATCTTATGAGAAAGAAATAAACGATATTATTTTCGAGAATCAAAAAATGATAATCTCTTCCGTAAGAAAGAAAATAATATCTATTTATGATGATGAAAAGAATGATACCCCTTACCTTAGTAAGTTTAAATAATTGAATATGAAAGAAGATGTTATTCCTTATGTGACGCACCCAAATCTAGGCCTACATAACCCAATTTGAGACGCAATAAAATACATAATTTCCGATACAAATAGTATATAGAACAGAAATACAAAACTCAATAATACACAACTAAGTCTTCACTATTATTGTCACACTATATACAACATGTGAAGACTACAATAGCTATCACTCGGACCGTCACTCAATTCCCCTACTAGACCCGACTACTCTCTCATTTTCTGAAAAACAATGGAACAAAAGAAATGGTGAGCTCAAATAGCCCAGTAAGAAATATCATGACTGAGATAATGACAAATAAATTATCATTAGCCTTCAACAGATGAGTTTTTAATTGAATATAATAGACAATAAGCTTTATATCAATAATAACAGCGGAAAGCAATCCATTAGAAGAATAGTGTAGACTATGATGTCTACTCGTGTCTCTTTTTAAGAAAAATATCATCAACTCTTATCATCTTAAACACCGCTGGTCATGATAATATAAATTTCCAGTTCCTGATTATAATCATGTCAGTCAATAGTTTTATCTTTGCATTACAAGCCAGAGATATTCAAATATAACACCAACGGTAATGATTATACCAGTTTTCAACATTTGGTCATAATCATACCAACAACAGTTCATATTTGCCCCAGGTCAAAGAGAATATTCACCACGTGCCATAAAAGACACAATAATTATATCGCCTTTATCCTATCATATGTGCCCCAGGCCACAGATATTCACAACAACATGGTTCTTGATGATTAGAATAACAACCGTGATATAGATGATGAATCAGAAGAAACAGTATGATCAATAAATATCGAAAGTTTATAATTTTTTCTTTGTGCAGATTCAAATAATGTCCAAATTGTTAACATGATGTGGACTAAAATTCAAGAATGATATTTAAGATCCACAGTTCAGAATAACAGTTAAGGTTCAATAGAAAGATTTAGAAAAATAGAAAGGTTCAGTTGAAATGATATTAGACGAAGTGCAAACTATTAAAGAATATATAATCATTTCAGGAAACTTTACCAACAAGAGACAAATAAGAAATGAATACGAAGAGTAATTCACCAAACATGCGGTAGTCCGCGTAGTCAGGTTATTCTCAGAGATTAATAAGGAATGAATACGAAATGTTATTCATCAAACATGCGGTAGTCCGCGTAGTCAAGTTATTCTCACAATTTAATAAGGAATGAATACGAAAGGTTATTCATCAACAAGCGGTAATCCGCGCCGTAAGGTTATTCCCACAATTTAATAAATGGAACTAAATGGCACATCTTATGAGTAAGAAAGAAACGATATTATTTTCGAGAATCAAATAATGATAATCCCTTACCATAGTAAGTTTGAATAATGGAAGATGAAAAAGATGGTATCCCTTACCTTAACACGTGACTGGATATGAAGTTGGTCAACTTGGTCAGTACTCGTACACTTACAGATCTTTACAAATACTCAAGATGACTTTAGCACACTCAAAGAGAACTTATACAAAGAAATATTTGGAGAGTGAAAGAAAGAATAAGCAAGGAAGTTTTTTATGAAAAATCCTTAAGTTAAAGCCTCTATTTATAGCAAAAACTCTTATCATCACCAAGATTTCCTAATTTAATCCAAACCGTATATTTCAAGATAATGTTTAATTCATACCACTCATTTCATCTTTTAAGATTTCCTTAATCTAAACCATTCATTTAAAGTTCATCTTTTAATCTATATCATTCAATTTACTTTATATATAAAACAACTAACTTTAAATAAATCAATTAACTTTATATATAAAAACAAACAACTTTATATAATTTATCATAATAAAAATAAATAATTTTATCAATTCAATTATTCAATAATAATTCACAATTATTTATTATTATGGCTAATTGTTGTAAATGCAGTGTAGTTGACTTTTCGAGTTAGATAAACAGGAAAATCAACTAATAATAGAATACAACAGTTTAATCAATATCATAAAAGAGATAACAATAATGCTGAAAATAAATAAGAAAATAACACGTTACTGTGTAATGACAATTATTGATTTAGTAATGTGAATTATTGTGCATATGCTACTGTGACAATTATCAGCTCAATAATATGAATTATTATGCATGTGACAATTATTGGTTCAATAAGGTCAATATAGTACAATAACCACTTTATCAGTTTAATAATATGAAATACTGTGCAATACCGTGTGCTAATATGCAATACCGTGTGCTACTGTGTAATACCGTATGTTACTATACCTTTACCATCGGGTATTTTAACAGTTCAAGATAATAGTACTGTTAACTATATTTATTTAGAAAGGTTACGTATGTCGTTTTCTATATCCGACAATAATTCGTTGTGGGGGTCCACCATTATTTTGTTATTTCGGCGTCGTCGTACGAATCGAATATTCCCCGACAAAGCGAATATTCTTCGACCAAACGAATATTGTCCGACATAATAAAATTTGCGCATAACATCCTTAACTTATAACCTTATCAATTTAACCACCAACTGTTTCAGGAAAAATATATATGAGGAAAAATTAAATTTTGTATTTCATAAAATTCGGGGTCTTACATCTTACCTTAACACGTGACTGAATATTGATTTAAACGAAGTTGATCAACCTATATATTTATAATAAAATTAGTAATTACCACATATAGATTTCAAAGTGTAAATAACTCGTATAATATGAACTATCAAAATTATATATATTTAACATAATTTTTGTAGTATACTATAACAACTTGAAAATAGTTTTTAAAATAATATTCCAAAATAAATCTTTCAAAGAAAGTTTTTAAAAATGAATTTTCTCAAATAAGAGTCTTCTAAAGGAAGATTTGTGAATACCGTGAAAAATAGGAATTTATAAAATTACTACTCTTTAATAAAAGACTTATTTGAAAAATTCTTGTACTCCTTTTGGCTTTCAAACACTCAAGATAACTTTACTATTCTCAGAGAAAACTCATAAAATTCTTATAGAAAAATTTTATGTTTTTGGTGTGATTTTTCTATTCAGTTGAGCAAGCTATTTATAGAAGAAAATAAGTTACTATGCGCGGTAGGTGGGTGGCATGCTGCACACCAGTGCTGATAAATTTTCAGCAGCGTAGCCGCCCACGCCTTTTGCGTAGAAAATTTCTCCCAGCACATTTTTGTGCAAATTTTCTCAGGTGGGTCCTACAGGGGCCCACATGTTACTATTCACATAAAATAATAATTAATTACTTTTTTTTCCTGCGGGTCCTGCATATAAAATAATGCTACAACAATAATTCAACAATAATGTAATAAACACGTTACAGATTATTATTAATTTAATAATATAAATTACAGTATATTTGCTACTGTGACAATTATTAGGCTCAATAATTTTAAACTACAGTACACTAACAATTATTGAGTCAATGATATGAAATACAGTGTAATGTCAATTATTAAATCAATAATGCAAAATACTGTGTAATAACAATTATTGAATTGATAATATAAAATATTATGCAGTGACAATTATTGATGAAATGATGCGCAACAGTTACGGTGTCAATTATCAGAGCAATAATATAAGACACTGTGCAATACCGTGTACTACTGTAGAATACCGCGTGCTACAGTGAAATACCATAAATTACCGTATACTACTATTCTTTTATCACCGGTATTTTAATAGTTAGCACCGTTGACTATTTTTATTTAAAAAGGTTAATTTTGTCGTTTTCTATATCCAACAAATATTCCGTTCTGGGATCCACCAATAATTAGTTATTTCGGCGCCGTTGTACGGCCGAAATATTCCCTGACAAAACGAATATTCTCCGACAAAATAAAATTTGCACATAACATCTTTAACTTTCAATTTTGTCCATTTAACCACTTACTGTTTAATGAAGAAAATAAAAATAAATATATATATATATATATATATATGAAGAAAAATTAAATTTTATATTTCATAAAATTCGGGGTTTTACAACATTATATTCAATTATAATGAAATAATTAAAATTAAAATTAAATTAATAAAACTAATTAAATAACTAACTTTAGTAAATGGAAGAAAGTTTTGAGATTCGAAATCCACAATATTAACTATGTTCGTCTTACAATTCATTATTAATTCGAAGTAGCAATTTAAAAATCAATTCAATATTTTTTCAAAAAAACTCATTTAAGTTCATAAAAATATTTTCTTTTGTAAATTCTTATTTTCATAGTTATTGTATAAAACCAAAGTATTATATGTATCAATTATTTTAAAAAATAAATAATCTTAATTTTTAATTTAATACTTTAAATCTCAACCCGAATTAAATTAAATTAATTGAAACTATTCAGAATACATGATATTATGAATAAAATAATTTAATTTAAATCGATCAAATAAATAAAAACCATTAACATTAAAACTATTTTAAGAATTTATAATAAATTTTAAAATATTATATAATTAATAATATTTTATCTTATACCTCAAAAATAATTTTAACAATATATGGCAAAATCAACAGAAGAGAATAAAAAATAATAAACCATTATATCCACTGCTGCTGCCGCCTCTGAAAATCTGCTGCCATGATGTTACCGCTATGCTGCTCCGTGATGTGCTGTGGCTGCTGGTTTGTTTTTGCTATCGGTAATCACAAGCTGCTGACCTGATGCTTCTTATTCTCCACGTGATGCTCTAATAACTTCTCTTCCTTTATGCCGCAACTGCTTGGTTGATGATATAATAACAAAGTGTTCTTGGATTAATGTAAACTGCCACTTTTAATGACAACGTGATGCTTTATAATATTAATTTGAAGTTTATTTTTTTCTTTCACACTCTTATTTGTTTTATCTTTTAACTTTCTCTTTTACCTTTTTTTATCTTTTCTTTAATCTGTTAAAACTCTTCTTTTTTTTCATTTGGGCTTGTAATTAATCCACCATTTGGGCTTTTGAATTTCACAATACTTATTTATCAAAATAAATTTAATTAAAATCAAATTAATATAAAATTGAACTATTAAATCTATTTTTAAAGAAAATAAATATATACAAAATATGCTCAGCAAATTTATTATTATTTATTTAGAACAGTTAGTTAGGAGAGAGAAGATAACATGGCTACTAACATTATAATCTCTTAGTATCATTTATTATTATTATTATTATTATTATTATTATTATTATTGTGTGTGAAATTGTGCGTCCGTCAATATTTAATTAATGTGTATACACTCTAATTGCCTTTAATTAGTATGTGTTTGTGAATGGAAGTCCATATCCCCCTTAATCTGCTGCTTGGAAGCAGAAGAAACTTATATAAGTTGCTTTGTTGACAAATTAACCGAAGACTTGAAAGTAGAAAAGGACAATCCCAGAAGGCATGGCTTGACATATGGAACAACTGATATAACGGTATATATACATTCCTTCGTGTTAAATTACCATGAAAACGACATTCACATGTAACTTTAATTAAACGGTCACATGAGCAAGGGGCGACTCTAACCTACCTACCTATATATATATATATATATATATATATTTGTCAAAGATCTTGCCATGTCCCTTGCCGCCTTTAATGGCTTTTGCATGTTAGCCTTTCTCTAATTTTATGGCCAGAAGTATGACTGATACATGCATGAACACTGATACATGCATGAACAGGTAGTTAGGCCAAGTTTATTTGCGAAGAAAAGTAAGCATTTACTGGTAATTAACAGATCGTCCACAACAACCCCCCCCCCAGAAAAAAAAAAAAAAAAATCCAGAACGTACGTGTCTACAATATGTTCCATGGACCAGTATGTCCGTATTTATTTGATTATAATCGAATATTGATAACAATAATAAAAGTTTTTTTTTTAAAGAGATATATGATTTTATTTCTTATAAATTTCCATGCCATGGACAGATGGACTCATGGAGTATTGGCAAATATCTAAGTAATTTTATTAATGGTATATTAATTACCTCCGTCACATAGATGAAAAGTTCACATTTAAAAGTTAAAACTTTTAACTCTTTTCTTATTTTATTTTTTAATAAAAAAGGAAAACCATTTGAAAACAGCTAACTTTAATAGTCACTGTTTAATTTTTCACATAATCTTGATAATTGCCCTTGGACAAATCATTATATCACATTTAATGTGATTCGACTCACGGAAAGACTAGGATGTTTACATAGAAATTCCCAAGGTACCTAACCTTATCGAAGAAAAACAAAACAACGTGATTATTACGTAAAAATATTACGGTGACTAAAGAATTGTTACAAAAAAATAAAATAATACATACAATTTTGATTAGTTATAATTATTAAACTCGATTATTTATTAATTATTCTTTGTCACGTCATTTTATAAACTAGTTTTTATAAAATAAAAAATTTGTAAGTATAGCAATACTAAACGGTGCCTATGTTCGTTATACATTCTTGTTTTTCTTGACCTTAATATTCACGCAATTGCATTGCTATAATTACTTTATACCCCGTATTGTTAACATTTGTGCCTGCAAATAATTCTATAATATAAATCTTTCGTTTTAACAAAAAAAATTAACAAGAAAGAATTATACAGCAAACTGTTAATCATGCCGTTTTAGTAGATGAACTGATTAGTCCGTTTAACTCCCAGGTATATATTTCATAACTCCTATTTATATAATTGACACATACAAGATGAGTTATGTATATGTACATGTGTACGTATTTGTATAACTCAAACTAAAATTAAAAGTTTGAATGTGGAAATCAACTCAAAACGACATAACTTTTAAAATTATATATCCTTTTTAATACTTCATCAAGTCAGTTGGGGTTATCTATCCCGTGCGCGCGTGTATATATATATATATATATATATATATATATTGCTGATTCTGTATTTGTATCAATTCTATATGACTTATGAGTGAACAGTGAACCTTTCACCTATATATAAACCCCAACCCTCTATCTGTAATTAGCAACTAAGACTAAACACCTCTCTCTTTCTCTCTCTCACACACACACAGAGCAGACAAGTGAAGACATAAATATGAGAGGGTTTAGTGCGAAGAGTACTACATTCATGATTCTCATTGCATTGCTAAGTCTCTTGTCAATAGAACAAAGAACTTGCACTGCCAGAAAAGGCAAAAAATACTGGAGACAAAGCAGTGTTACACCAACCTCCCTTCTCCACAAAGATGGAGATAGTCAACCCTCAGGCCAACAGATCTCAAGGTTGATGAGAGAGATGTACAAAAATATGGCAACACAAAATGCCGATCGCAGCGCTACCGACTTCAACGTACTACACTATGGTGCTAAAGGTGATGGGACTGCGGATGATACGAAGGTGACTATGATTTACTCCCAAATGACGTAAATTTTTTTTTTAATCATTTCTAAAATTAAAAATACATTTTTAAATTTAAACTACAAAGTTAAATGAAATTCATCATACCTTTATTTAATGAGGATAAATTCTATAAGTGTCTGTAAATTGGTGTTTTTACACTATTCATTAAGAATTTGCCAACTCTATAATTTTATATAAAATCAAAAAATTTTGATTGTATTAAAATTATTAAATAGATTTTACCATGGTAAATAATATTACATAATATTAAAAAAATTAAAACTTTTTGATTTTCTCCAAAAATATAAAATTGTCAATTCCTATTGAATACTGTAAAAACATTAGTTTACAAACAATCCCTAAAAAATTGCTTCTCCTAATATTCTACGCAAATTGAATACCATGAAAGAGAAATTTATTACAACGCAGAAACCTACGCTATTTATGTAAGTAGTGATCTAATAGTAATATGCACAAAGCAGGCATTTGAGGCTGCATGGGCAGATGCTTGTAAAGTGGAGGCATCAACAATGGTGGTACCATCAGGGTTGGTGTTCTTAGTCAAACCCATCTCTTTCTCAGGACAAAACTGTGAATCAAACATCGTGTTCCAGGTGAAATTTCACACCATCAGCTTCAACACTATTTCGTCTATCACCTCTTTTAGTAATCATTTATATCGATTGACTGAGACAATTGATCTAATTTATTGCAGTTGGACGGGAAGATTATTGCTCCAACAAACTCGCAAGCTTGGGGATCAGGCCTCTTGCAATGGCTCGAATTTTCAAAACTTAACGGGATAACAGTCAGAGGCAAAGGTATCATTGATGGACAAGGCTCAGTCTGGTGGAACAAAAAAAACTCACCCACAGCCATGGGAAAATTGCCAAACACCAAGCCAACGGTAAATCCCCAACGTATTTACAACTCAACTACCAGCAACAGTATACCTATGAGTTTGATTAATGTGGGTATTACTATTATATACACAGGCACTAAGATTCTATGGGAGTTCAGGTGTGACGGTAACTGGAATTACGATCCAAAACAGCCAACAGGCTCACCTAAAATTCGACGACTGCACACTTGTTCAGGTTTTTGGCATAAGTATCTCATCCCCTGGAAACAGTCCCAATACAGACGGAATCCACTTACAGAACTCACAAAATGTGCTGATTTACAACAGCAATCTTGCTTGCGGTAACTCCAATAATCTAGCAGATGATATCTTGACTTTCAGATTAAAATAAAATAATCATGAACCCGTTTTTACACGAGTCTGAAGGGTCTGACTCGAACCATCCCCTCATGGTTATCATAATTCTACACTCGAGGACAAAACAAATGCAAAGATTCTGTCTAAAGTCATGTAACGACAAAACTGAACATAACAATAATAAGTTTGATAAAATCCCACTTCTCTAATTTGTTCTCTCTACTCTGCAGCAAATGTAACCTATTATAACTTTCAAGGCGAAGTTAGTATCATTATACTAATAGTTGTTGACACGTCTGTCTACAGGAGATGACTGTGTCTCCATTCAAACTGGATGTTCAGGTATATACATACACGATGTTAATTGTGGACCCGGTCATGGAATCAGCATTGGCGGCCTCGGTAAAGACAACACCAAAGCCTGCGTTTCAAACGTTACTGTTCGAGACATCACAATGCATGATACAATGACCGGTGTGAGAATAAAGACATGGCAGGTAAAAATCCAACTCATTTTTATCAAAAAGTTTCATTTTATATGTTACTTGAACTAGTCCAAATGTCTGACCCAGTGCAGTCCGATTTCATTGGGTTGGATAACTCTGCCCGAGTTCAACAATCTCTTAAAATTTTCGTTTGTGCTGTAGGGTGGCTCAGGTTCAGTGCAAGGAGTCATGTTCGCAAACATTCAAGTCTCAGAAGTCGAAACTCCTATTGTGATTGATCAATTTTACTGTGACGGGGAGAAATGCAATAATCATACATCAGCTGTCGGAGTATCAGCCATATCATTTCAGAATATAATAGGTACATATACAAAGCAACCAGTTCATTTTGCTTGTAGTGACAGCTTGCCATGCATAGGTGTCACTTTAAACACCATAAAGCTAACAGCAAAACAAGAAAGTGAACCTTTTTGTTGGCAGACCTACGGAAAACTGCAGACAGACACCATCCCTCCTGTTGATTGTCTGCAGGCAGGCAAGAATTCAAACTACAATGTTTGCTAAACTTAGGGAGCGGTATAAAGTTGGGATGGCCAGCTGGTCACCACATTCACTAGATCCCTCTCTATTAGATTATGTGATTCTTAGCAGATACCACTTTAAGGAGTGTTAGTTCCTATTATATACCAGTCCCATGTCCTAGGTATGCAACAGTTGCTATCACAGGCTCGTATAAAAGCACTCATTTTCTATATTCCTAAAAGCTAGACTCTACACGAAATGCACCATGTTTGTACAGCTTCATAGTCATGAAAGCACTAAGCAGAGCACGGTAGACATATATACTAAACTAAGATTCCCTATGATTTAAACTTTCTCCAATAAATAAGGGCACCGATTGTTATTTATATACATGAAGGGCTAATAGAAGTTGGATCAAATACTAAAATGAGCTGATCCAACTTTCTATAGTTCATCCATAAAATTATCTAGTAAAGGAAAAAATTTAGCCAAAAGAAGAAAACCAAAAATCAATATCCACTTTCTTGCTTCAATATCAAGAAAGAAAATACAGCTTATTAAAATGCAGAAGTACAAACTAAACAAAAGGAGAAACATTGATGATCTATTCAATCACCTCTGAAACTTCTTCCTTTTCTCCCACTTCATCCTCTAAAGTATTTCAAGCAACTAAGTGAAACATACTACAATGAAGAAACCTGAGCTTGTACAAAATCGTATCAAACATGTTTCCCATTTCTCCGATAGTTCTTCCATAATTTAGACTTTATTCAGCAAGTGATGTATCTTTTAAATTGAGAATATAAATTGTGTTCCACAATAACCTAAGGGCCCATATACCAGCACAATGCCAATACATTGATGATCTATTCAATCACCTCTGAAACTTCTTCCTTTTCTCCCACTTCATCCTCTAAAGTATTTCAAGCAACTAAGTGAAACATACTACAATGAAGAAAACCTGAGCTTGTACAAAATCGTATCAAACATGTTTCCCATTTCTCCGATAGTTCTTCCATAATTTAGACTTTATTCAGCAAGTGATGTATCTTTTAAATTGAGAATATAAATTGTGTTCCACAATAACCAAAGGGCCCATATACCAGCACAATGCCAATACAGGGAAAAAGTGAAATGACTTAAATATTTTGCCAGAGAGAAATCTTTACGCTAAAAAAGGAAATTTTGGAAAATAGAACATATAGGCTAACACAGTCAACAAACAGTGATCAACCATCTAATAAATCTGCAGCTATGTTACACTTCTTTTAGGTGTGTGTAAGCAAACTCCTGTCAATAATACATTTAGCATCAGGCTTGTTAATGTTTGGAATAGCAATGAGAAACAAATCAAATAATATTCTTGTTCAAAACCTGATGATTCCACCGAAGATTCTTAACAGAATTCACGATTTCCCAAAACCCGCAGGCACCCTCTTCCCTTTGAGCGTTTCTACCTTTTCAGGGCTTTGTTGTCCAGTCTGATTCTCATATTTCTTTTCCAATGCCTGACAACAATAGAGCAGCTTTAAGTGAACAAACAAGTCCTGAATTTAAACTGTAGCAATACCGGTGTAATGCACCGTTTTTCTCTATACTTTTTCCAAGCACAAGTCCATTATGGGTTCTCAGATTAAAGAACACTATCATGTAACCTACCAAAAGGTGCCTCAATGTTGAAAGCTAAGAAATTAAACATATAACTTTGAGCAAGATGCAACATTTGTTGCAATGCTTGTCCAAGTGTCGAACACCACCTAAGATTTTGGTATTTTAGAAATATTCTCTTTGAAATAATTTTCTAACAAAACATGGCTGGCACATGTGGTACTAGCATGTGGAAAATCAAGGGTCAGCATGCATAGTACCTATAGGAACCATAAGTAACATAGTGGAGCACATTAAGGTCATCAATGCTTATCCATGGCCACATGCACCATAAGTAACAGAGTAGAGCACTCTCTTAAATAGCTATTACGTGAGGCAGAATCATGAATTGAACTATATCCAATTCTCACGAGACCTCATTGCTGGTGCATGAAAATACTACAATAATTTCATTTTTAACAGTGAAAAATACTGTAGGCCCCTGTTGCCATCAAACATATGATATGAGACCCTATCTTTTACTTGAAAAAAGCGAGTGATGAAACAATTCAAATTTTGTTTCCCATGCATCATGTATTCTATTTGCTAAGCTGCTTCAATTGCAACTTATTTTACACTCTAACAATGATAGAGAAGTTCCTAAAGGAAGAAAGTCTTCTGAATGACGTGAGTCCTCAAGCGACTTAATTCAGGAAGAATGTCTACATTCAATTTTAAGCTGTCCAAAGAGGATCATACCTTCAGTTCTTTAGCATGAACCCATGTTTATTATTCTTTCTTTCATCTATTAATTATTGTTTTATTGTAGTATCTACAATAGAACATATTTCCTTATCTAAAAAATAACCATACAGAATTATAAAAAAAAGTTAACTGAGAAGTAGAGATAAACAGTGACGACATGTCCTCTCTCAGGCTATTGATTTCCGAAAAATCATATGCACAACTAGAATACTGAAATGTTAACAGAAGACAGTATCCATTGAGCAAAAATGAAATCATTGACAACATACAAATTAATAGAGAATTGTAGTGAAAACTAAAAAATTATGTATTGGAAAGCTGATGGCTGTCATTGTTCACTACTCTGTTCTCTTCTATGACCATTTTTACATTTTTTTAGTCAGTGTACTTGCCTGTGATCATGAAACCAACATAGATTAACTGAGATATTTTTCATTAAAAATAAGAAAGGTCTACCTATTTTCCAAAAGGATGCATGATTATACATATTCTACAATCTAGAGAATCACAAGACAAGGATACATGTAAATGCAGGAATGACTTAGTTACCTGTAGCTCTGTGCGTATACTGTCAAGTACTTCTTCAGTCATTCTATCAAAGAAAAGTACTCCCTAAAAATTCAAGAAATTCATTAAATCCACTGTGCTAACCTTAAAAGAAGAAATTAGGAAAATGTATAGAAGGAACAACTCTCTAAGTATTCATAAGAATGATTCAAATATTTTAATATAAACTTGCATATAATTTTTTTTAATCCTGAATTAACAATTAATTTACAACTAGTAACATGTGCTTCCTAAATTACCTCACATATTTTTTTAAGTTTAAAGTAATGGGCATACAGTAACCTCTCATTAGAGATTGGCACAATGTAACTTATGAAAAAAGACATAGGCACATTGTATTTAGACCCAGCAATATAGTTTATAAACCATGGGTTCAACCCAAATTAACTAGAACTATTGGGTTGATTAAGTACTTTATGTTATTTAGGTTGGTTAAAGTTTGGACCCATATTTTCAAAAAGAAAAATAGACCAAAACTAGTTGACAGTTTTCGACCCATATTATTTTTCAATCCAAATCGACCAAATCGAAAGAAGTCACAAGTCAGGCATAACTCCTCTCCAACTGTGTCTTCTCATTCAAATAACTCCCTGGATATCTTGTTGGGTCCAAATCGAAAACCTCAATCTCATTCAAACAAGAAATTGAATCTGGCAAATGACCCGTTAATGAATTGAAGCTCACATCAAGAACTTTCAATTCTGACCACAAACCCAACTCCATTAGGAATAAAACATATTAGCTGATTATTCAAGAATAAAACCTCCTTTATATTAGTTGTGTACTCATATACCCAATACTAAATGGAAGTCACCAGTAAATTTGACGTTGTTTGCTAGATTTATAACAGAAGCAGCGGAATTCCCCAAATTTTGAGGAATTTGTCCATCAAATTTGTTTTTGGTGAGAAAATTTGCATAAAGTTTCTTGTTGAATATTTCTTCACGAATGGGTCCTTGAAAAGTATTGAATCTGAGGTCTAAATAAAGAAGCTTTGGTATCAGCAGAGTTGAAGAGAAAGGAAGTGTAAACTGTATGTATAAAAAAAAATTGAGAGAGGGAATGTATAAAAAAAATAGATACAAAAGTTAAAGCAAGATAAAATAACTGAGAGGGAGAGTGCATAAAAAATTAAGAGAGAGAAAAATTGCATACAAATTAGAGAGAGATAGCATAAAAATTTTAGAGAGAATAGAAAAAATAGAGAGAGAAAGTGTATAAAAAAAATTGTATAAAAAAGTTTAGAGAAAGGAAGCGTATAAAATTTTTAGAGAGATTATAGAAAATTTTAGAGAGAGGAAAAATGTATTAAAAAATTAGAGATAGAAATTAAATATATAATAAATAATTTGTTTCATTGGACCATAATAATGGTAAGCTTCGAGTTTAAAAAATGGTTTGACCAACATTGGACCCATAAATATTTGGTTCCAAACCACATTAAAAACAGGTAATGTGGTTTTAGTGCTTAATGGAACCATAACCAATTTTGTAAACCGAAACCAACCCATAACCATATTTTGCCAGGCCTAGTTGTAACTGCCAGAAACTAACACTGGACATATTTTAAGTTTTAGTAATGGGCACACAGTAACCTCTCATTCAAGAACGGCACACCATAACTTATAAAAAAGGACATAGGTGCATTGTATCTGCTAGAAACTACCGGTGCTTAGTATTTATTGTCCTATAAAAGTAAACAACCACCTGCATTGGTGTTGATTTAGGTCAGACACTCAAAAATTATGATCAATCGTATTTCATAAGCACCTGTGAATCATTAGACCAAACTTCATGACGGAGTAAAAGTTCATTACGACTACCAAACTAAATACGTGGATGCTTATTTGCCCAAAATACAGGAAACATGCAATGCTATCTCATTCAAAAATTTAAAAACCTATATAAATATTTCTTGGACGAAGTTTGTAAGAACGTCTCTGTAAGGAAATTCACCAGAAAATTTTATTCTGTCCTTTTAGTGCTATATTTCCTTGGTGCTATATTTCCATGCATCTAAAAATTCCAATATTTTATATTATGATTTTAAAGCGATTACTAACAGAGTAAGAGTGAAGAAAGAACCTGCAAATGATCAAACTCGTGCTGGAAAACTCGTGCTGGAAGACCTAACAAGCTAAAAGTAAACCTTGCACCATTAATATCTCGTGCATCAATTTTAACAGATTCTGGTCTCTGCAAGGTTAAGATTGCATCTATCTCAGGATAATTTTAAGAAACTAAAAAAAATAAAAATGGGTATGCAACGACTTGTGTAGTCATATATTGAAATTTTAGTTTTGATGAGTTTCCTACCATTTTGTATTCCTTTTTCTGCTTTTTTCTATTTGGTCTAAAGGAAACAAAACAACATCTGATATCAGATAACTCACCACTTCAAGGGGTTTAAGTCTTCTCATACAAGGGACCTAAAGATATACTACAATGTTAAGATAGGTATAAGTTACTGTACTAATCTAATGAAGACATCAAACAGAAGAAGAGTTGTTGTAGAGTGGCCTGATCAGGGTACACGACTGTTGGTACCCAAAAATGGCCCCAGCAGTAACTTAATACTACTATAGCCTTGAGATATATGGCTCAAATTTAAGAACTTTAATCCACTAAGACTCTTGTGTATTTGTGATAGTTCCCAACAAAGTGTGCTACGCGAGCTTGAATATCTCCTTTGGTTATGGATGAAATCGAGCACACAAAGTACCAAGACAACGTGAAGATAAGCAATAATATCTGGAGCCTCGAGGAACAAAATAAAATCCCTAAGCAGAGTAGCAGGATAAAAGCAATTACAACAATGCTCCCAAGTGCCCCAAATACAGCAAAATGAATGAGTACCTGGATACAATTCGAGAAGCAAAAAGGGTAATAGACTCAAAATAAAATATAAAGCTTCAAAATTGAATGCTCAACATCCTCGAAGCATCTTTCAGCTCTTTCCCTCCAAATAGACCACTTAAGTCATAACAGGCAACTTACAGTCACTCACTTATGAGCATCGTATGACCCATCAAACCACATGTATGGAAAAGAGAACCAACAACTAATCCTGCGCTGTCTCATAATATAAAGTAAATTGTAAATGGTAAAGAGACTCCTCCTTGCACATACAACACCAACTCAGCGCATACTCAGTTACTCACCTCTTCTTCAGACTTTCAATGGTCAAACTGGTGCCCAGGGAAGTACTTAGACAAAGCAGGCTACCTCAAAAGAAATTTAATCTTTTAAATTCTAATTCAAAGGAACACTTCCCCCCCCCCCCCCCTCTTTCTATTATAAGAGAAAAATACTGTGTGTATATATCACTCTGAAAACCACCCATATAATAAATTATCCTGACCATGCATTTAATTCACCTTAGCAAGGAGATTAGGGAAACCATCAATCACCTCAAGTTTCCAATCATGACAAGGCCTTCTGAAGCCGGAGTTGTTAGCACAGGTGAATAAATTAGGCAGCACATATAATTCACTTGCAAGTTGCAACTTATTATTATTCCCCACCAAGACACATTTGCTTCAAGAAATAAGAGGTTAACAAAATCTTGTTCCGTCTTGATGGGAAACATAGGCTATGTTTTGATTACTAACATACTCACACCTTCAAATGATTAGTGTTATTCATGCCTCCTCCAAAGTTAAAGTTAAACAGTTCTAAATAAATGACGTAAGAAATTGCATTTGATAATGACACAGCACCTAAGAAAGAACAATAGAAATCCCAATAAAAACAGTCCACAAGTATGCAATTAGAAAATCTCAAGAGAATTCAGAAGATAAATATAAAGCAAAACAATCGAGGAAAGAAAGTACATCAATAACTACCTTCACGTCCGCATAGATTCCTGGAAATGACAAGCACCCTTCATTAAATTGCACCACCTTTTTTGAATATTTGTTCACTCTCGGATTTACAAGAACGATCTCCTCTCCTTCACCAATTTCACCCACTGGATTGAACACCATAAGTTGAACATTGAGCCCAACTTGAGGTGCGGAGAGACCAATGCCATCAGTTCTGTGGAAAAGGAAGCCAACAAGTATTGTTCACACTCCTGTAGATAACGACAATTTATATAAGCATAAAAATGATGGAATGGCCAATTATTAGGGAATTCAAAATGTAAAATATGATCAAATTAATTCAATGGAATATCTTCGCCGACCAGGAATTCAAAAGTGGGTTGTAAGAAATAACAGAAACCATGTAGAGCGACAGTCTTTTAATAATTACACAGACCTTGAGTTTCACAGCAACATGCGTTTTTTAAGAGCCTGAATATTCAAAAAATCATGTCCTCACGAAGAAATATAATTACATTATTGCTTCATAACAAGGAGACAGCCAATAACGGCATACTAATTTCTAAAAAAGACACAAGACACTCATTCAAAATTCTAGCGAATACAACCTTTACAAAAGAATTTGCACAGCATCAAATGTTCATCAAGTGGAGTGTAGCTGAAGGTCGTTTAATTGATGTTTGCAACATTTGACTTATATAAAACATCATTTCTACGCAGTAAATACAATGTGATGCCCTTTTTATTTACTTTCTATCTATCAAATATATTAGCCAGAGCTACCATGAAAACGCATACAATATGATGAAGGATGTGTATGTAAATCATTTATAACTCATAAAAAATAATGGTATTTATATAATTAAAATGTATACTATATTGTGTAAGTACAAGGCTTAATCTTATCAATCTTCTCCATATTAGAATTAAGAGTAAAAGCATTGCTTAAACTACCATGCAGCATAAAGAACCGTATTGATTTGCTTTTAGAATGCATACAGATGTAAAGTACTTTTTAATGTACACTAGAACACTTTATCTTTTGTGAATTTCTCAATTGCCATACAGGTTTAGTATCAAGAACAATCCATATAATATCATATTTGAAACTTCACACTCTCACCTAAAAGTAGCAAACCCAATAACTCAAATTCTCTATGCCTTTATTCAAAAGCATATGATGAAATGAGATGAAAATAAAACGTGTTAGACAAAGTAATAAACTTACTTGTACATTATATAAAACATCTCATCAACTAACTTCTTCAAATTATCATCAAATGCTTCTATTCGCTTGTTCTTTGCTCTTAGTATTGGATCAGGATATTCCATGATTTTGAGTGGTGCCTCGAAGTGAATGTCAGAAGCTGAAAAAATAAAAATAAAAATAAAAAATTAAATTAAACTCTTAATCCATTTAACATTCTTAATTCATTAACTCTGATTCTGTGAAGATTCGGATAAGGAAACCGGACATCATGAAATGACAACAATAATAAGATAATGATCTTGTTTTAATGGAAACTTATCATTTTCTGCAATAATTTCCTAAACAACTGAACAGAGTGTCCAATGATAATTAAATAAAATAATAACAATACTAGTCATAAATAACTGATTGGATATTGCTTACGTGAAGCGACTTCGTCTTCCTTCATTGAGAAGCCGCGCCTGGCCTGCGTGCGAACCGCCTTAACTGGATGTCTGAATCGAGTAGAGAAGTATGGGAGAGTGGTAATTGAGGTGAACCGGTGGAATCGTCGGAAGTCAGATCGGCGATACAGAAAAGGGATGAATCTAGCGTGAGAGATAGGCGACGAGTTTAGCCAAGTCGCAGCACAAGCCATTATTATTACCACACACTCCTCCCGCACAGCCAGCAACGGGATAATAGCTGCGCCGGCAACCAGATTGCTCTACGTTCTCTGTCTCGTAAGGTTGCTCCCCTAAATATCGCTTATGATTTATCTTCTTATCCTGGATTTTATCTATTTTTCGTAATATGTATCGAAGGTTTGTAATTAATCTTATTTATAAATAATTAAGTTAAAAAAATTATTTGAAAATTACTTTTTATTTATTTACAAGTTAAAAAAAAAAGTAAATTCCATCCACTCAAATAAAATAATAGAAATATCCTCTTTTATTTTTTTAATATTTTTCTTATTAAAAGATATATTAATAATACTTATATTTTACTTAACTTATAAATTATTATTAATCGAATACATTTATAATTATTATTTATAATTCTTGATTTATAAGTAAAAGTGATATCGAATATTTTTATTTATAAATTTACTAAAAAATTAATTTTAAGTTAAAAAAAAAAAAATTTGTATTGCACTGTTGCACACTTCTATGATATATTTATTATATATATAAATCTATTGTATGAATGGAGAGTCTATTATACACAAAGGGAGAGGTAGAAACATAACCATTTTTTTAAAAATTGTGCCATAATTTTAACAATATTTATCTCTTCCTCTTTCGTAGCTGGATTAACTTTTCACTATTTACTTTGAAGTTTTTTTACTTGGACACACATGATGTGGGCAAAGTTGGACTATTTATGTATAACACTAAAAATATAAAATACTTCCCCTGTTCCGTAGTATATAATAATATTATTATTATTTTTTAAAATTAGGGCTTGCGGAAGATATCCTCGATATTATATAAATTATAAATCTTAGTTTTATGAAATAAATTTATCTCAAATTTTTTAGTAAAATGTAATCTTATGGATAAAAAAATCATACAAAAATTTGAATAGACGTAAACTTTTATTTAATTTGAGGTTGTATAGCACTATTATTATAACATTATAAAATAAATATATATTTTTACAACTAATATTAATCAAACTTTTATTACTATAAAGTCGATAATAGATGTTGTAAGACCCCGAATTTTATGAAATAAAAAATTTAATTTTTCTTCATATATATATATTTTTTCTGAAACAGTAAGTGGTTAAATTGATAAAGTTAAAAGTTAAGGATGTTATGTGTAAATTATATTATGTCGGACAATATTCGTTTGGTCGGGGAATATTTGTTCTGTCGAGGAATATTCGTACGACGGCGCCGTACGAACCAATCATTGGTGAACCCCACAAAGAATAATTGTCGGATATAGAAAATGACATAATTAATTTTTAAATGGTCAATGGTACCATCACTTTTAATTGTTAAAATATCCGGTGGTAAAAGAATAGTAACATACGGTATTACAAGTAGCACACGGTATTACACAGTAGCACACGACATTGCATAGTGTTTCGTATTATTAAACTGATAAAGTGGTTATCGTACAATATTTGACTTTATTGTCACATCCACAATAATTCATATTATTAAATTGATAATTGTCACAGTAACATATGCACAATAATTCACATTATTGAATCAATAATTGTCATTACACAGTAACGTATGCTTTCTTTTACATACTTTATGCATTATTGTTATCTCTATTATGATGTTGATTAAACTGTTGTATTTCATTATTAATTGATTTAGTATTTAACTCAGAAAGCTAACTACACTGTATTTATAACAATTAGTCATAATAATTAATAAGTGTGAATTATTGTTGAATAATTGAATTGATAAAGTTATTTGTTTATAATATAAAGTTAGGTGATATAAAATGAATGATATAGATTAAAGATAATATAGAATTTAAAATGGATGGTGTAGATTAAAAGATGATCTTTAAATGAATGGTTTAGATTAAGGAAATCTTAAAAGATGAAATAAATGGTATAGATTAAAGATAATATAGAATTTGAAATGGATGATGTAGATTAAAAGATGATATTTAAATAAATGGTTTATCTTAAAAGATGAAATGAATGGTATGGATTAAACATTATCTTGAAATGAATGGTTTGGATTAAATTAGAAAATTTTGGTTCTGATAAGATTTTTGGCTATAAATAGATAACTTAACTTAAGAATTTTTTCATAACATTCTTACATACATTTTATTTCACTCTCTAAATACTTCTTTGTGTAAGTTATCTCTAAGTGTTCTTAAGTCATTCTTAGTTTTGAAATCTTTTGCATTCTTATTTGAATTCCCGAGTGGAATTTTCTTATGTACAATAACTCTTTCGAAAAATCATAGTAAATTCATTATTTGTCAGAATTTAATGAATTAAAAGCCTGTCTCTTCAGTTTTTCGTCCTCTACAACTTTGAAGAATGAAGAAAAGTCATCTGAAATCATCTTCATACCTTAAAATATTAAAAACCGTAACATATTCTGATTTTCGTCACTATTTTCAGTCTTAGTTTTGAAAATTCATAACTCATTCATATTAACTCCAAATTGAGTGATTCTTGAGTCTATGCCGTCTATATTTCCGAGAGTAACACTATTTTAAAAACATAAAGAGATTTTAAAAACTCTAGAAGACTCAAAAGTCAGATTCTTTACTGCTACAAACAAGGAAGGATTTGTTCGGCTATAAACTTGTTTCACAATATCAAGGTAAGGAATATCATCTTCTTTCATATTCTATTATTTAAACTTACTACGGTAAGGGATTATCATTATTTGATTCTAAAAAATAATATCGTTTCTTTCTTACTCATAAGATGTGCAATTTATTTCCATGTATTAATTTGTGGGAATAACCTTACGGTGCAGAGTACCGCCTGTTGGTGAATAACCATTTGTATTCATTCCTTATTAATCTCTAAGAATAACCTTACTGCGCGGATTACCGCCTGTTTGGTGAATAACTCTTCGTATTCAATTTTTATTAAATTGTGGGAATAACCTTACGGCGCGGATTACCGCCTGTTGGTGAATAACCTTTCGTATTCATTCCTTATTAATCTCTGAGAATAACCTGACTACGCGGATTACCGCATGTTTGGTGAATTACTCTTTGTATTCATTTCTTATTTGTCTCTTGTGGAAATAATTTGTCTATACGAATTATCACATGACACTTTTATTGCACATTCGTTTATAATATCATTTTCTTTCATATTCGTAAGTGATATTATTTCCCTTTATAATCATAAGGGATACCATCTTTTTCATCTTCCATTATTCAAACTTATTATGGTAAGGGATATTAATTTTCTTCACCTTTTATTAATCAAACCTGCTACGGTAAGGGATATTATTTTCTTTCATACACCTAAATCGAAACTTATTATGGAACTATTGCTTCTATAATTCCTGAAAATATTATATGTTCCATAATAATTACACTTCATCATTTCAATTGAACCATCATATTTACGTGAACCTTTCTATTGAACTGTAACCGTTATTCTGAATTGTGGATCTTAAATATCATTTTTAAATTTCACTCCACATCATGTTGACAATTTGGACATTATTTGAATCTGTACAAAGTAAAATTCTGATACTTATTGTTTATCCTGTTTCTTCTGTTCATCATTTATATCATTCTAATCATCCAAAATCAAGTTGTTGTGAATATCCGTGGCCGGGGGCACAAATGCGATATAATTGTTGAACAGATGATAGATTAAAGGCGATATAATAGGTTAAAGGCGATACATCTGTTCGGTGTCTTTTATGGCGCGTGGTGAATGTTCTCTTTGGCCCGTAGTGCAAAGATGAACTGTTGTTTGGTATGATTATGACCAAATGCTGAATTTGGTATAATCATGACCGTTGGTGTTATATTGAATGTCTTTGGCCCGTAATGCAAAGATGAACTGTTGATCTGCATGATTATGATCATGAACTGTGAATTGTATTATCTTGACTAAAGGTATTTCAGATGATAAAAGTTGATGTTTTTCCTAAAAAGAGAACCGAGTGGACATTATAGTCTGCATTATTCTTCTAATAGATTGCTCATTCCGCTGCTATTATTGATATGAACATTGTTTAAGAATTTAACTGCAGTTTTTGATATAAACCTTGTAGTCTATTGTATTCTATCAATAACTCAACTGTTGAAGACTAATGATAATTTATTCGTTATTATCTTAGTCATGATATTCTTTACTGGGCTATTTGAGCTCACCCTTTCTTTTGTTCCATTGTTTTTCAACAGGAGATGGAAACGTAGCTGGGTCTAGCCGGGGAATAGAGTGAGAGTCTGAGAAATAACTATCGTAATCTTCACGCGTTGTAAAATAGTGTGATAATAATAGTGAAGACTTAGTTGTGTATTATTATACACTGTATTGTTGAACGTTGTTCTACCTTATAATAATTTTGTTGTAGTTTTTTGACGACTCGAGTTTGAGCTGTATGAGCCCAGATTTGGGGGTGTCACAGATGTCACTATATCATATGAAAATTTACACATTCAAATATTATTTACGGTTTGATTTAACTAAAAAAATTTAAAAATTAACGTATTAACTCTATAATGTATGCTAGTTAGATGCTAAAGTTAATCTCAAATATTTCAAGTTATAAAGTTATTATAATTTTAATATATATAATGATAAATGGTTCAAATTATTTGAAAAATATTATTTATTGTAAGATTAAGTTATAAAAAGTAAAAGATGTTTGGTATTAAAAAAAATTATTTACCGCTTATTTTTAGTATAATTACTAAATAGAAAGATTTTGAGGAATAAAGATATATTATCGATAGAATTATTGATATAAATAAGGATAAGTTTATATATACTTAATCAAACTTGATTAATAAATTTGACAAATAATAAAAAGCACTAAATCGATGCTTTTGATTATTATAAGCAGTTTTACAAAAATTATTATCAAACACTTTTTATTTATTAAAATTTATTATAAGTAAGTTTGATTGGTTTAAGTAATCCTAAATATCCTCAAATACGATTAATCTAAAACATTTATTTAGTTTGACGCAACTTGTATGAAAAAAAAATAGAGTTTATTAAATACTTTATTTTAAGTAGCTTATTTAATAAATTTTGAGTATTATATTTAGTGCAATTTTTTTTTATATAAAAAAACCTTTTAATTAATAAGGTGAAATACACGTCTCTTATTTAGTTATTTGTGCAAATTATATAAAAAAATAACCGAATGAATAATTTGTGTAAATTAATTATTTTGTGAAGACTAGTTACTCAATTAAGTAGGTATATATATATATATATTAAAACAAAAAATCTTAATAAAAATACTTAAATATATTATATTATGCCTCAGTCGTGACTCGTGCAGTATTGACGGCAAACTATTCATTACGATTCCGCTTTCCTAAACGCAAAGCATCTCTACAGACTAATTTTGACATTTTGGTACGAACATTTTAAAATATAGTATAATTTATTTTTAAATATTAGATGTGGTGCTTCAAATTTTTGTCTCTTGGGTCATTCTTTCTTCAACATTAATGAGTAAGATCAAATATAATAGAATAGTAAGATCCATTATCTCCTAAAATATTAAGAATATTTACAAATATAGTAATTATACAATAAATTTGGAATACTTAATTAGAAATTATAATATGTAAAATAAAATTTTAAGGAATGCCTCATAATTTGGTCAATTTAGTACCTTTTTTGTTCAAGGGTCAGGCAAGCGATTATATGACATAATTTCAAAATATTGTGATATTATATTTAAAAATAATTTAACTAATTTTTATCATTTATCAATGTTAGATACTAGTATATATAAAAGCTATATAAGTTGATTTATTTTTCTTACCTAAATATAATTTTTTTATACATTGGATACAAATTATTTTAAATTAATTGTGCCAATTATTATCTTTTTCAATTTATCAAACTATAAAATGCGCCTTATAAACCGAGATAAACAGGCCTTCGAAACGAACAACTTATATACTAACCGTGGTTACCTTTTGTCATGTTAAAATACTAATAGGGAGGAGACGAGGTTCCCGTCTCTCAAAACCTCTATTCTCCATCTTGAAATCAATCCTCTGCGAAGCTTTCAAGAGGTATCTCCTATCTCTCTCTATACATTTATCTGTTATGATTTTGTATTCATAATTTTGCTTCTTAGATCCGTCCTGATTTTGTCTGGTAGGATCTTTGTACAATGAAATCATTTATATATGTATTTTGGGTGTATATGTGTGTGTGTATTTGTATGCTTCGATGTTTATGCTCACTGAACATTACCATTTTTTAAGGTGCGATCTGAATTTCATTTGTTGTATTTTGTTAATGGCGACTGAATGAGTTATTCGCGAACAAATGAATATGGTGAACTATTTGTTGTGTGGATTGATGTTGTCATTCCACTCAAATGTCATTGACGGTTCTCTAACTTGAGTCTATTCATCAGTAGGTTATTAAATGTGAAGTGTTAACTATAGAGTTTTGATTTAAGTTCTTATATGATTTTACTACTGTTGTCCAGATTCAGGGAAAAAAATGTGTTTTACTACATGTTTGATATCTTGTAGCTTGATTTTGTCATGAGAAATGTATATGTTAAAACGTTTGCGGAATCATGATTTTAGAATGTTATCCTTGTCACTATCTTTGCTATTTTATTACGATAGTTCCTGTTGTGGGTAAATGATACGTGGCATTTGCATTTGATACCAATGTGCTGGCTAAGCGATTATGCATATTTGTCTCAGTGTTGAGTGAATTATAATCATTGAGGCATAAGAAAGATGGGGCTGTCCTTCACGAAGCTGTTCAGCAGGCTCTTTGCAAAGAAAGAGATGCGTATTTTGATGGTAGGTCTTGATGCTGCCGGTAAGACTACCATCTTGTACAAGCTCAAGCTTGGAGAAATTGTCACAACAATCCCTACAATCGGTGAGTTTTTTTTTTTTAAGAAAATAATAATTATGTGCAAGGATTAATGATTGTTATTTCATCAGTTAAAATGTTGCTATTAGCATAATTGTATTGTTGCTGTTCAATCATTGTCCTAATTTCCCATGGTGTGGTTTTTAGGCAATGTGAGTGATTTCATAGGTTTGTTAGTTTTTTATGCCGTTGTAGATCTACTCATCTGAATTACCGTGGAAGGTACTCAATGAAGGTTATATTTGATACTCCCTTTGTTCTAATATAAGAGCAATTTTGACATTTTGAATTCAATCAGAGACATTTCCAAATTCAAAATTAATGTGATTCATTTAATTTTTGAAAATAATAGATCTTGTAATTAGTAGTCTCTTTTGATGTTTGCAATATTCATTGACAAAACTTGTAATATGAATTCATATCAATTTTGAATGTGAAAATGTCTCACATTGACTAGAAATTCGGAAGGTTTTTGGAACGGAGGGAGTATATTTGATATGTGTGATCAATTGTTGCTTCATTTGTGATATTCGATTATTGAAAGAGGAGAATATTTTAGCTTAAAAGTCAGAAAGAACACAAATGCATAGAGAATTTGATTAAAGGGGAATCTTCGCTACAAATAGCACAAAGTGCCTTAACAAGTTCCAATGCTATGTTAATACTTGTGTTTGGATGCAAATACAACTACACTACTAAAAGTTTGTCATACTGTCAGTCAAGAGTACAAACATTTCTTATTTACTCCTTATCAAGTAACCAGAAGCATCATCTAACTGAGACAAGATATATTACTACTGCTTGGAGTGGTATGGTTTTGATCCATCAGGCTTTAGAAAGTCCAGTTATGTGGGAAAGACAAAAAATGACTATTTTGTTTTCCAGAATAAAAAAGGTTTATCCATGCTTCACATTATTGGAAACCAAAGAAAGAAAGAGTAGGACAGTCATCTTATTTCATTTGAATAACTAGCTGATAGGATTTTTAGAGATTTAATCATTTACTCGTAAGCAGCCATCTTATCTGGGATGCTATCAAGGGTAGGTTTAATCATTTACCAGTAAGAAGCCATCATATCTAGGTGCTATTAAGATTAACAGTGAGATGGGATTATGGGTTTAGGTTTTATCGGACCAACACAAATACACTCTACACAATACTGCATATCATTTTGACATCTTATTTGCTTATTCCATGATTTCACACAGTTGTTTTTTTCTCATAACATCTTGTTTACCAACACACAATTTTCAGTATTTTACCAGAAAGACGTCATTTCTTTCAGGATTTAATGTTGAGACTGTGGAATACAAAAACATTAGCTTCACTGTTTGGGATGTTGGAGGCCAGGACAAGGTATGTATTTTTCTTTTTTTCTATTTTGTGGGTTTACTTAAATGAATACTCCTTCTGGTGCTATTAGTCTTGATTTTTTTCTTAAGTGATTTTTGTATATAGAGTTTTGACCCACTAGGTTTTCCAGTATCTTGATTAATTGACAAAATGGGGGTCTAGGGTTTTCGTGCTATTTCTTTTTTCTCTTTTCTGAATTATGCAGGAAAATTCAGTAATCTGTCAAGTTATTTGCTAAAATAATAAGATTCTCCTAACTAATCATTAATATGATCATCAACCTGATAAATACATAAAAGGTTATTCAAGAGAGAGAAAGTATTAAGTTATGATGTTACCAATAAGAAAAATGATATGTTGTTTCTTTTTCATGTTACTGCCCTCGTAAATACAGTGAATGATGCCACAACCATTAACTCCGTTGATTGTGTACAAACAAAATACGAGTCCAAAGCCAGGGTAAGAAAGGGATGCTAATGGAGATATTAACTCTTCCTGGAACCAGTATTGCATAAACCATGTCAAACTACAAATCAATATCCGAACGGAACGGATTTGAACTTTGAGACATATTTAATATAAATCTTTGTGGTTGCTCAAAGTAGTCTTACAATATAACCATATTCATGTGCTCGCTTATACAGTTTTTTCAGTTTTGTTGACGTGATTATTGATTTTACTTGTCAAATAATATATTTAATAATATCACTGGAAATACAATATTGCCAAAATTTACTATTCTTACAACCTAATGCTAATAAATCCTAATTTTATTTTTTACTCAAATGTAGATTGGAAGGATATTAGATAACAAAACATTTTCCTGTTTGTCTTGTTATTCCATCGAATCAGTTGAATGTGTAGCCTTTGTTGAATAATTATAATATATATATATATATAATTGTATATATGTCTATATATTATTTATAGCTCATATTGTGGGATTGATGTGTTTTTCTTTTCAAATACAGATCCGTCCATTGTGGAGGCACTACTTCCAGAACACACAAGGTCTTATCTTTGTGGTGGATAGCAATGACAGAGATAGAGTTGTGGAGGCGAGGGATGAGTTGCATAGGATGTTGAATGAGGTATGTTTTCTTTGCCTGTGGTATCCATTTCCTGCTTTGCATGGTGATGTGGTAAATTCAGGCCACACAAAAGCATTTTTTTTATCTGTCTCTTGCTCACGCACATGTTCTTGTCCTTGTCCTCTTTTATAATTGTAGAAAACCTAACATTTGTGTAGCTTTGGATGTTATAACATTACAATCCCTTAAAAAGATACTGAAACTTGAATAAACTGATTCTTTTGAAATTTCAATGAAATGAAATCTGGTGCTGAGCTGTAGTGTACACCATGATCAAAACACACATATCTAGGCGGTGACTTGCTTTCAAATGTCTGGAATCATGTGGCTGTTTTGTAAGGATGTCTACATCATGCTACTGAATCATTAGTGATTCTTTTGTTTGATTAATACAAATTTGCTCAGGTAGCCTAAAGTTGAAAATAGTTTGTCTGGCATCATTCCTCATGATGACCATTATGATAGGCTGAAACTTTCTATTACCTTTTTGAAGTCATTTGTTTTCTATCAGCTTAGTAGGACAAAAGTGATCAAGATACATAGTTTTTAGTTACTAAAATATGTATTTTCATGTGGTTATAGGATGAACTTAGGGATGCTGTTTTACTCGTCTTTGCCAACAAACAAGATTTGCCCAATGCAATGAATGCTGCGGAGATAACAGACAAGCTTGGTCTTCATTCTCTCCGTCAACGTCACTGGTAAACTTTCATTTTGGTTCACCTGGAAATCATACCTTTTAATAGAATAATAATGAAACTTGTAGTCGTGAAAAAGAAAGATTTATTGTATATTATATACGGTACCTTAGTGCTGGAAGTTTGGCTCCACAATTTGTTTGGTTATTTCATAGAGGGGCAGCTGGAAATTTTGGTCAAGATGGATGATAACAGTTTTTTAAAAGAAAACATACACCGTCTGTAAACCCTTTTATCTCATTGCAGCCTTTATTTTGAAGAAGCTCGAACTTTTTAAGCAGTATCATAGTTTTACTAATGTTTGGATAATATGGAATGAAGAGAATAAAATAGAATAAAAGGTTTCTTGACATGTGTAGACTGAGTTTTATGGTCATTTATAGATTAAAGATCAGTTTATTGAGGCATTTCAGAAGAAAAGGTAAAAGTAAAATTTTGAGGCCGTAGATTCCTGCTAATGTGATTTTGTGGTCCATCTTTCAGGTACATTCAGAGCACATGTGCCACCTCAGGTGAGGGACTTTATGAAGGGCTGGATTGGCTTTCTAACAACATCGCTAACAAGGCAAGTATATGAATAAAGCTTTACAAAGTAAAGATAGGGAGCGATATGAGACTGTCCAGTGTCCTCGACACAGATTGTTCAACATTTATTTGCAGAGTATTTCAAAGAACTACAAGTTAATAGCAAAAGACATTTGAGAGCGCTGAGCTATCTGTTTTTTATTTTTCTTCTGCGGTCTATTCTTCTTCTCAACTTGGCAATACTTTGATGTTTGTAGGCATGAGCTGAATGAGTACAGTTGCCAATGGGATTTTACATGAATCCCTCGGATAGATGCTATTAGGCCTCGTGTGAGATGTATGAAGACAATGCTTGGCCCTGTATTTTGAAGAGATGTAGCAATATGGGTGCTGGAAAATAATTTTGAAGCTACAGTCTGCCTGATACCATTGCTGGTTTGTTTATAACTTGACTGCAAAAAGATACTTATTATGCTGTAGTAATTTTATGTCCAATGAACTGCACGTGTTAATCTGTGTTAAGACATATGGAAGTGTTAAATGATCTACACTTGTTAGTAAATGTTAAGAGGTATGAATTTGGATTTTTTAAGAATTTGAACGACTGGTTAATACTTTTTCACTGGATTAGATTTATTGCCCAACCTTATGAGCAACGGAACTTGTATATTACGGTCGACCCATTCAGTGGGTCTTTGTTTTTTCTTTCGTGCAAGTCTTTACGGCACTGCTTCAGTGTGTGCCAAAATTCAGCCTAAATGAGATTAGGGATTTCAGTCTTATTTTCAGTTAATCCCGTATGAAAAATAGTATAATTAATATAAATTTTTATATTACGTTTGAATTAAAAGAATAGAATAGAAAAATAAATAAAATGAAAGGTGGAATGATTTATTCCATTTTAGGTGGAATAAGTCATTTTATATTTTTTCTCAAGAAATAAAATTTATAAATTTGGGTGGGATGTGTGCTCCATTTCATTCTAATGAAGCAACCAAGTACATTTATTTTTCTTTCATTTCATAGAACTGAGTTATTCCATTTTCACGTTTATTCTTTCAATTCAAACATAACATAAGATATACACAATGCACATAATTTTAAATGACTCATTAAAAATATTTAATAAAGTACTGTTCTTCTTACCAACGGGATTTTTTGTTTAAATTGACATTAGTGAGTCCTTTAATAGATACTTCATTATTATATTTGTTGATATTTAATTTTCGCTTCTGTTGAGATCACTTGTCAACAAGATACCTGTACACGTAGTAAATCGTTATCACCCTACAGGACGGTCGCGGTTTGGGCTGTCCAGAGATGCTCCGGTGTGAGGATAAGTTCAGGCGGTTAACGTCACAATGAAGGACTTAAAATATATGCTGAAACTTGAAAGATATTTGATAGCTTCTGTGTATTTTTTTTACAGGAATTTTTTTACCTCTATTTTTTTGAGAGATAGCTTGTATATACTCATCCACGCATCGTCGAACGTCCCATATGAGTAAATACATGACATCTTCTACCACTTACTCCAATCGGTTTAATAAAAAGAGATACTAGCATGAACTACCATCTGACTCACAGTCTGTGGAAGTTGATCAAATGGCTCAGACGTCCCATCAACCCTTCTCATCAGTTCTTCATGAGTGGAAAGAGCAGACTACTTACTTTGTGATTAGGCCTGTTGGGGGAGATAAAAACGACCTGACCCAAAATATATATAAAAATAATCTCAGACACGTAGTTAAAAATATAAAGTCCAATAAATTATATCCTAACAATATTCTTGTAAAATATTTCTGTGTAACTTACTCTCAAATTGAATTTGAACAAGTTATTCGTAAACACCGATTATTTGAAGTAGGCAAAATTTGTAAAGTGGATTGAACATAAAAAGGGAGCACGTGGTTAGGGTCAAGCCTTTTCGATGTCCAACAAAAAGACAATGGCAAGTTGCGAGCCCCCCGACCCCTCCCCAGCTAGATTTATGTATTGGCAATTTGGCATCATTATATTAATAAGTTGAAGTTTTAATTTATATTTTAACGATCCCGCCTTAGAGAGATATTAGTAAAAATATAATAAATTTTGTGATCAACATCAATAATACATACGTCATACAATGGTATACTTGAATCGGAAGAATCTATAATTCTAAAATTCCTAGTGATTTGAATTTCTTTTGATTTTCAAAAAATAGTTTTATACTCAATAATATATACTTTTAAGTACGCAATTTATAATATTAATTATTATGTTAATAAAAATAAATTAAATTGACATCAATTTTAAAATTTAGGATTTCGCATGATTAAAGATGGAGGGAGAAAACTAAATTATATTTTATCACCTCGTAATTAACTCTTTTGCCATAATTATTTCATCTGAAGTGTAATTTTACTAATGTGTTAAATTCAATAACGATGTACAAAAATTTTATCTTATTTTCTCACGTACATGAATTTTCAAATTTATCTTTCATAAAGAAAATTAAGGTTATATGCAATGTAAAATCACAAGAGGATAAAATAATTTTTTTTAGCAAGTAATCTTGTACTCTCTATCTCAATTTAAAAGTCTCATTTTATTTTTTTGGGGTCAAATTGACTATTTTTATAATTAATAATTAAGCATATATAAACATGTTTTTAAAATTATAAAAATTAGAGTTAGTAGCAAATTGTGTATAATTTCTTATGATTATTATAATCTCTTAACATAAACTTTATCAATAATGATACAAAAATTAGTTTAAAAAATTGTCAATTTGACCAAAAAAATCAAAACAAAGTTTTTAATTTTAGACGGATGGAGTATGACTTATTTGTTGTCATAATGTTAAATTAATTCGAAGTATAAAATTGCTCACTAGTTGTTGATATATGAGGTTTTAGCTTAGTAGTTAAAACTAAGGTATTATGATTTTTAAGTCTAAAGTATAATTATTACTTAAGTGAGTTTATTTATTTTATTATAGGAAATTTGTTTCTTTTTTATGTGAGAGTTATTTGTGAGTTTAATTTATTTATTTTTTAATAAAATCGAAGCTAGATTATAGGAGTAGTTGATGGCTAACCACAAAATAACATTTCCTAGACTAGTAATGCTGCCATGCATGAAACTTTTGCATCAAGTGTCAAAACTATTTTCAATTTTTGGTTGGTACACATATATTAAGAAGATAGCTTATTAATGACTTGATCAGTACTAATATCTATGAGTGGTAGATAAATGCCCCCGTTAGGAATTAGTCGTCATTTTAATTTAGATTTTTGTGTGCTTTTGGCCTAAACCACAGATCATGGTCTATCTCTTTTCACTTTGTCCTTTCTTTCTTCTCTTCTTTAATTATATGGATAGCAACTACATCTTTAAACCTAATTTAACATGCTCTTTTGTCTATCATTAAACAAAATATACAACATCCATTATAACTACTAGCTACATCCGTCCTAAAATGGACCCTCGCAATTGGATTTATTATTTTGCAATAAAAAATAAAACAAAAAATAACTCTTAGGCTATATTTATTTTAAAATATATATATATTTAAAATTGGATTATTTGTATTAATTTAATATTACTTTGGACTATTTTATCCCTTAATGAGAGATTATTAGTCCCTTAATATTGAATTATTAGTCCCATAAAGTTATTTAATAGCCTAAAATGAGGGGGGATTATTAATCCCACATTCAACATGAAATTATATAATCTCTCATAAATACCCTTAGGAATGATAAAAAATAGTCTACAGGACTATTTAAAGGACTATTAATTCTCCATTATGGGATAAATAATCCGAAATAGTGTTAAATTAACATAAATAATCAAGTTTTAAGTATATTTTTTTACAAACAAATATAACCTTAATAATTAATTATATATTGGTCACAAAAATATTAGGGCAAAATATAATTATATTGGGAGAGAAACTTGATCATTTTGAGTTACATATACGAATACTTTTGAGATAAAACAGTAATATATATAATTAATTGTGTTACGTGCTTAGGGATAGAGTCACGTTGGAGGATGTGGGATCAATTGATTTTACTAGGAAAAAAATTGCTTTATAATATATGATAAATTAAAAAAAAAAAAAAAAACAAGTGCAATGAATAAATTGACCTCATTGAAATTTTATAAATTTTCTACTATAAGGGTCAAATTGAAATTTTTATAATTTTCTCAATCTCATTTAACTTCTACTCCTTTATATATGCATTTTCCTCTAATATTTTTAAAATAAATAATAATCTAATTTATATTATTATTAAAACAATTAAATATTTATTAATACATTTATGATTAGAAAAGTATATTTGAGATCAATAAGGTGTGTGCATATATATAATGATATTACTTGTTATATTAATAATATTATAACTAAATATATATTTTACATATGCAACTAGTCAGAAAGTATAAAATTATTTAAATTTTTTGACTTGAGGGTCGGTGCTGCCTCCGAATCCCATTAAATTATTTATAGTCTCATAATATTTTAATCTCATTGAATAAAAATTCTGACTTCGTCATTATACATACCTTGTGTGAACCGTCTAATTTTCATGTTCATTTATAAAACTGTAGAGCTAATTAATTAATTAATTAATGTTACTAGTAGACAATGTATGCATAAAAAACAAAGTCAAATATTTGCTGTTAATGTTGAAATCCGCTCACAAGCTCCCCCAGTTTCAAGTAAAGTGATACATGCTATTTTGGGTTAATTAACTTTCTAGTTTTTCGTCGTTTCATGCCGACCTTGCTTGCATTAAAAGCCAGAGTTTTGTGGTAGGAGTAGTAGTACTTAATTAGTCGACCGATCTCTAATCGAAACTAGGATTGTGTCAACATAAACTCGTGTGAACATACTTATAACTTTTAACAACTCCTTAATCGATTGATTGACGAGTCCAGTACATACGCTTGTCTTCTTGCTCATTAATTTTCATTTGTTTTATTCGATCTTCTTGTTTCTCATTATTACTGTCCCAAGATGTCCTAAGGTGTGCATATATCAACCGCCTTATTTTATGTGTCACTTTCAAACGTGTATAAGTTTATATTAATTTATTATTATTATTATTATATAAATAGTTTAAAACATAATTATATATATTAATTTTTTTTATTAATATTAATATTAGATAATTAATATCAATTTAAAATTTTATTATTAATTATATATTAATTAATTATTCATTTTTCTCTCTCTCTCAAGTCTCAATTATTTTATCTTTATAGGTAAAATAAAAAATAATTATATTTTTTCTCTTAGATATATATAAAACGACTTATATTTTAGAGATAATTTTTTTTCTAAAACGACCTATATAATGTAAAAAATGAAGCAAATTTTAAATTTTCACTATTAATTTCTTGAAATTAAAATAAATCTCTAATTTTAAAATAGAGATTATTGATTTTTTTGACTTTTATATATAAAGAGATAGTTGGTTCAAACAAACAAACTAAAACCGTTTATTTTATTTTTTCATGATTACTCTTCCCCTTTCATTTTGCGAGTCTATTTATGGGAAAAAGTATATACACTTTAATCTATTAAAGAAATTCATATTTTCAATACAAAAATAATAATCATAATAATAATAATAATAATAATAATAATAATTATTATTATTATTTTTATTATTATATTTTATACACAAGATATAATTGTTATAGGTTCTAAGTGTACCAAAAACATTCCCCTTAGTTATATTAGTATTTGTGGCACACGTATTATATGTGTACGTAATTAAAATAAATATCTAAATAAGAGTTATAAAATATAAATAAATAAATAAGGGAGGGATTTTAAGGATAAAGAATAGGAAAAAGAAAGAAAATTAAAAAATGACACAACTTTAAGAAAACGGTTATTTTTTTTGCCTTCCCAAATAAAATACATAAATCCTCCGTCGGTAATTGGTGCAATTAAAAGGTTGGGAGCTATAAATAACACCCATGTATCATGGTGAACATCATCATGGGCAGATATATACTTCTCGGTCCAAGTATTTCTATTCCAATGAAAAACAATAAGGAGATAAAAGCATTTGACATTTAACGAGATATATTTTTCTTATTATTCAGGGGCCTCAGGAGTACTAACTGGTTAGGTTTCATGTCCTGCTATTTAAATAAAATTGCGAAAAAGGAAAAAGTAAACAACAAAAAAAGATTAGTGGAGTTGTTTGATGACTTCTTTAGCTATTATGTGTACTTGGTTCTAGGAGGTGGATTACCTTCTACGTCTGGGGTTAATTTTTTAATAATAAACTTAATTTTTTAATATAAAAAATAATTAGCTAAAAGATGGAATAATATCTAAGTATATTACTTCCCAGAAAAAATTGCAAAAGAAAAATGAACACGAAATTATTATTTAATTATCTTATATACTCCCTACGTCTTAATTAGAACCCGGTTTACTTTATTGTTATTATTATTTTTTTAAACATTATGGTTTGCATAGAAACGTATTTTACGTACAAATTTTATTAATCATAACTTTTAGCCTATAAGTTTTAATGTTAAAAATTATTAATTAAGCAAATAAATCTAAGTGTACACCATACAAATCTCAATATTTTTAAAATATGTAATAAAACTAAAACAAAACTCTTTTTGCAACACGAAAGAAATTTGTTTTATTGTCTTTTTGTTACTTAATTTCTTTGTAATTATTCCACTGTCCCTATAACAGTAAACCTACACACAATTAATCATGCATTTTTCTATTAAATATACCTTTTTAAATATATATATATATATATATTCTAATTTAGAATTTCAGTTCTTCTCCAATTTCTCATTTATTATTTACATCTGTTTTGACCTCGGTTTTTGGCCACGTATTGGTACTTGGAAACATTCACCAACCTAATCCGAAGTATTTATACTTTAGTTGGACCTTACGTATACTATGACGTTTCACCGCCTAGCATTTTCTTTTTCTTTTTCAATTAAACCCTAGAGATGATGGATATTTTTTCAAAAAATAAAAAAATGGAGTTAATTGGATGAATCTTTTTTTCTCTTATCGCACACAACTATATTGCTTCAAAAATATAAAAAAAATGGAGCTATATATATCAAACATTTTATTTGATAAATATATACTACCAGATTTTTTTTATTAGATACTCCACATGTTCACAATTAAAATTGATACATGGAGGAGTTTTATGGTGCTGAAGATCCAGGATACTGATACTTGTTACTTGTTAGAAAAGCCAAAAGGGATTCCAGAAGACGAGCAAAAGTTGTGGTTATTAGTGAACTAGCACTCGGTCATAATCAATATTGCGACAGACCTCGCCCCATGCTGTGGTTATTTGTGCACATGCTAGCAGATGTGGTCACCATCGTAGGTACTCAAGATATTGTGTCTGGAGAGGTGGATAGATAGGACTATTGCGACATAGCTCGTCTCATGCCGTCTGAATGGTAATATCTATTTTTTGGTATGAACTAGCAAATATATATATATATAAAAGAGTCACATTTACCGCGATCGATTACTGAGATACTGTTTCGACAATCAAAATAAGAGGACATTTTGCTATAGAAGCCCCTGCCGCTAGAGGCACGGCAAATTTTTTTTGAAAACTGTCACTAGAAACTTTAGCGGCAACTTTATATTTTTTTTGGCTCTGCCACTAATATCTCTAGCGGCGGGGGCTTTTTTAAACTAATTTTAAGTTGTTGAAACAATAGTCATAGCAACCGGTTATTGTAGATTAACTTCCATATATATATATATATATATATTTACTAGTTATATATATATTGCGACATTTTAATATTTTTCAGATTAATATCATACTTTAATGAATTTTATCACTTACAGAGAAAATAAAAAAATAAAAAATATTTTATCGTTATCGCGTTTCTAGAATCCCACATCCTATGCTCTCACACTAGTCACGCAAATGCATGCACTGCATTTTTTCTTCTCTTCAATTTTAATTATAATTAAGACTCCATACATGCAAATCCATGCATATGAAAAAACCATGGTTTTACTTGACTTTAACATTAATTACTTCTCACATCCTTTAATAAGTAAAAATTTATATATTAGGCAAAGAAATACTCCCTCATTTTTCTTTTTTTGGTCTGTAAAAATAATTTTGTATTAGAAAATAATATACAAATTTGTACAAAAGGGAACAAAGGATAACACTCAAACAAAACCAGCTTAGCTAAAACAAAACCAAACCGGTAAAGAAATATTCCCTCCTTCCATGTTACAAAAAGCAAACTATTTGATTTTTTCTAATTAATTTGTGAAATTCTATAATTTAAAATTGATATAAATTTATTTAATTTTAATTAATACAGTAGTTAATAGTGGAATTTTTTTTAGAAGTATCAATAAGTACAAAATTGTTATTTTTAAAATTAAAATAAATTTATATCGTAATTTAAATTTTAAAATTTTATAAATTAATTAAGATCAAATTAAGTCAAATAAAATTATTTTTATGGAACTCGGAGAGTACAATATCGTGGCAAGTCATGAACACCTCCGGTACTAGTAGAAATGTATATATGCATGACTGCATGATTACCTCATGTAATTGTACTGAAATTAATAATAATTATGTGTTTTGTAAGAGAGTTAGGTCAAAAGCTCTCTTATGTTCGTACGGACTTCCATAATTATAACAACTGATTAATAGCTTAATCACTGGGTAAACACTATACCTATAAAACCCACAGCCACCTTCATTATCTTCCTAAATTCCACAACTCCCTACATCTCCATTTCTCACTCTCCCCTTTTTTTATATCTCTAGATCTCCAAAAAATGGACAGAAAAGTATGCAACTCGCAGGATGTTGAAGTGAGGAAAGGGCCATGGACTATGGAGGAAGATTTGATCCTCATCAATTATATAGCTAATCATGGTGAAGGTGTATGGAACTCCCTTGCTCGGTCTGCAGGTAATTAAGTATTCTGCTACCCACAAACTTTTAATCAAATACTATCCATATAATTTTATTTTTATTTTTTTTGCATTAATAACCAAGTAACCCTAGCTGGCCAGAGACCTTATTTTTATATTTTTTTTGAATTTAATTAGGTCTGAAACGTACGGGAAAGAGCTGTCGACTCCGGTGGCTTAACTACCTCCGACCTGATGTTAGGAGGGGTAATATTACACCAGAAGAACAACTCTTAATAATGGAACTTCATGCTAAGTGGGGGAACAGGTAATTAAGTGCATGGAAGGATGACTAAAGTTTTAATTTATGAAATTCTTATACTAAGATCATTATAGCATCTAGGCGCCATATTTCTTGATTAATCCATCATATCATTAATTGATTATTTTTACCATGTGCATGAATTAAGGGGAACCACTAACTTATGTTGCGCAGAACTAGGGTTCCTAGCTCGATAGCTTTATATTATATTGATCAACACTATCCCTCTTATACGGAATTAATTATATAATCAAAATATATATAGCTGTGTGTGTATATATGTAGCCATGCTTTTGCATCATGTAGTCTAAATTAACTCTTTAGGGAAATTGAAGTCCATCAAATTGGATTAAGGGAGTTATATTTTCTTTTGGCTACAATATAATTTGCAAGATATATTAGAAGATTTAGAGCTACTTATTAGTATTTTCATGTTCCCCCCTTTGCTCGGTCTATATATATTATCATCCATCATGTTTTACTCACAAATCACAATAGTACGTTTTCCATATGGTGCATGCTCTTCCTTCGAGCCTCAATAGGTGTTATACGATATAGAGCTGCCGCCGGGCACATAACCCATCCTTCATATATTTGTTTTGGTATTCTAGCCACTTGCCCATCCTTCATGAAGGTATACCTGGGAAAGATTCTTTTTTTTTTTGGTTCAAGAAGCCCTGCGTTTTTAATTTCTCTTTCTCTCTTTCTTCACTTGTATATATACTATGATTCTTTTTGGTTTTCGCTTTCGGAGAAAGGGAAGAGACGTAATTCTTTAAGAAATAAACATATTTTCTCTAGAAACTAATCACCCCCTCCCCCTTTATTTCTTGATTTAACCCTTCGAAAATATGAAAGATGGGGATATGCTGATTTATATATGATTTTGATTGATAATCGTTCACCAGATTGCATATATTTTTGTCGAGGGGTTGTTTATGCAAAAAGAGAATGATGGATGATTCGATCCCTTCACATGTATATGCTCCATGGTGACATAGCAGTTTTATTTTATTCAATTATATATTTTTTTGGAATAATTTTCTATCAAAATTATTTGTGTTTGTGTGTGTGTGTGTGTGTGTATTATACATGATATCTTGAATTATCTTGCAAAAGCTAGGGGAGTGAAAATGTTCTTAGCAGTAGAATAGTGCTAATAAAAGGACAAGGCGAAATAGCCAAATATTAATAAGGGCAAAGAAGTTTCCATTCTAAGGTGAAACCATTGCAATTAGTCACATGTTGTTAACCCTTCTTAGCTCTCACTTGAAAGAGAAGTCCATTTTTTGATTTGGTTGAGGTTGACAGCTTCCATATTGTTTTGGCTCTTCAAGACATGGTGGCCCCTACACACTTGCAATTTTCATCCCTAATCCCACACTAGCCAACCGTGCATGGATCTAATCTAATCTAATGGATTTATTGATGGAACCCAATAATGGCTCCGAATTCATAAAGTTTTCTCTACTCTAGAATTATTGAATATATGGCACGCACACAGAAAACAAGAAAAACCGTACACCAAATATTTCTTTACATAATTCTATTAGTTATTCCAACCACACACAAAAAAAAAAAGGTTCTGCTGATGGATATTGTGTTTCAAAAATTGGTTTATATATATATATAAAGTTTAGTTATTTTCCATGTAGTTTCTATGTTTGGGTCATGATCTTTAGAAAATCAAACCTTGGATAGATTTCAATTACCGCAGAGAATAAGCAATTAATCTTGAATATTTGTAATCAGCTTCTACGCGTTACGTTTTTGACAGTTGACAAGCCAGATGGCTTCCCATCGATCACTACCTTTTTAACCTTTTTTTTTTCTTGGATATTGCAGGGAGTCATCTTCAGGTAATTGATAAAAAACCCGACTGTTTTCTGTTTAATTATGTATACCAGTGGGAAGTGAAAATTTTCCGGCGGAATTAGATATAATATTATTATATTAATGGACTTGAGATTCCTTTGTATAACAAGTAAAACATGAAGGGTGATGATTTTTCAACCGTACAACTTGATAATTTGAGCCACGAAAAATGAAACATGTAACATGCTTGGAATTCAAGTTACTTAAGTAATTTACGTGATGATGGGCAGGGCGGAGCCAGGAATTTCAATTGGGACGGGCTAAAAATATTATAATGTCAAAATAAAGTGGACTATAAAAATAAACAAAACAAAAAACATGAATTTTATATCCATAGTATGATATTTTAAGTCTATATTCAAAAGTACACAAAATATATCTTTGTGAAATGTCATATATCTAGTCAAATATGACATAAATTTGTACAAAAATTATATATATATATAGTAACCTAACGAAATGGTGCCCCACGATTTTTAAGAAAATGAAAATAAGCTATTATCATATTTAAATTGATATATTCAACAAGTTCCCTTTTATTGTTAATAATCATGCAAATGGGTCAGTATGAAAGAGAAAAATGAGAAAAAGGTAATGAGGGAGAGAAAAAAATGGAAATGGGAATGGCCGTGTCGTAGCCATGGTTAAGTTGGTGTATATATATTGTTTTATTTCTTTAGCAACTTTGAAGAAAAGTAAATGAATCTGTTCACCTTCTTTTACATAAAACAATGCTCCAAGCACACTAGTCAAGCTAAACTCATTCGGTTCCAAACCCAAACACCTCATTTCCGCAAATATTTCCCTAGCTTTCTCAAATACCCCATTCCAAACAAACCCATTAATCATAGCAGTCCATACCACAGAATCCAACACCAAACACTCCTCAAAACAGATAGTCACTTGGACTGGGCTGAGATGGGATGGGCTGGGCTGGGATGGAAGTGGTTTAATTTTTTTAACATTTTTGGGCCAGGCTATAGCCTGCCCAGCCCTCTGCTGGCTCCGCCTATGATGATGGGTCTCAATTTATGCCACTATTTAATGTATCTCCTCTATATTGTAATTCAATTTTTTAGAAACTTATTTGTTATCATCGATTTTTAATTCCTTTTTACTGCATTTTTATTACTTAATTGATATACCCATACTCGTGCATATTTTAATTATTAATAGATATCAAGTTTCCGATATTCTGATTTAGTAGATATATGATTTAATTTCACAATTAAGTTACTAAATAATTTACTGTTGTAGGTGGTCAAAAATTGCAAAGCACTTGCCGGGAAGAACCGATAATGAAATAAAGAATTACTGGAGGACCAGAATCCAAAAGCATGTTAAGCAAGTCAAAAATTTCACCGCACAAAGTTCTAATTCTCATGAGCACATGAATAGCATGAATGATCAAGCAAACTCAAGCCATATGTCTTCCGGTGCACCGGACCATGCAGTTGAAACCTATTCTCCGCCAACCTACCCGGGAAATCTCGAAGCTCTTGACCTACAAGGTCCTTTTCCCACTCATGATCAATCAAACGACAGTAACATGTGGAGCATGGAGGATTTTTGGTCTATACAGTTACTTAATGCCGACTAAAGATATTAATTATGTCTATCTATATATATGAATACAGAAAAATTTAAATGTATGAATGAAATTAAATTTATGGTAGGTCCGAATACAGTTTGGATCATTAGTATTGTTTGTCTATAGTTAATATTTTACCACCACCTTTTCCTACCATGTGTTTACTGTAATACAGATGGCGCTATATATCGGTCTATATATAATATACACTCCAGATTGCTTTATGTATGCCCTAGCTAGCTAAACTTATCTGGAATTTGCGTATTTTTTGGGTGTTATATATAGGTTAATTTAGTAAAAATTATGTTTACAATTAAAATGCTTTATGTTTGTCTTAATCTATCCAATTAAAGTTAATTATATGTTTGCAGAGTAATGGTCGCTTAATTATACACATATAAGGTAATCATTTGCTAATCGGCTCCATTTTATATATTATCTTAGGATTTGATTGATATGCCCACAAAAGTTCATAATGTGACGGAAACGTGTTGCCTTTTGTGGTTAGGCCGTAAAAGCGTTGTCATGGTCATTACTAAGTTGTATCTTCCAAGTTCCAATTGAACTCTCCTTTCTATATATTTTGTTTTTATTCATGTACCAAGTAATTATTTGGGACTATGAAGTATGAAGTCTTCATATAATCATACGTCTCAATTTCCTATAATTATTTCTGATGTTAATTGGTAGAAATCTGAGCAAAAAGAGATAGGGGAAGACTTAATTAATTTATTTAGCCTTAGCCATGAATGCATGTATTATGTTTGGTGATCAATATTTAGGCCTAAATATGTCATGCATACCGAATATATACCAAAGTAAACTGATGTAATAATTAAGAAGTGAGTGGTGGGAATTGTACGTAATGGTAGTTTTAGATAATTCAATCTTTGCTTTTCCATTTTATCCAAATTTGTGCATGGCTTTGCTTATATGAAACTTGACGTGAGCCTAACTCTTGGGTGCTAATATGCTTGGAACTCTTCACATGCATCCACATATCCTCCATCTCTAGATAACTTCATTATGTAACTCCATACCCACTTGTTGAGTAGCTCACATTGTTTAAAGTCATTTTTATCCTCAATGAGTGCTTAAATAAGATGAACTACTTTTTTATTTTAGTAATAAAAAAAGAAAGAAAGAATATTTAATGTATTTACGTGGAATCTGTTATGAATATAATAGAAAATACTCTTTTTTGTTTTTTTTTTTAATTTTTTTTAAATATTTAAAAAATGTATTTAAGACATTTTATGTAACAAAGGTTATATATATAAACAAACACACATGTGGCGCCGGGTTCTTAATTATATACTTGGAACTTGGTATGATGATTTATTGGTTGAAAGCTTATATAGTTGTCATTGTAGCTAGGTTTCCGAATAGATTTCCTAGCATCTGTGGTTTGAAGTAAATGCAGTAGCTAGCTCGATCATAAAATTATTTCCTTATGAAAGACACACGTTAGGTCCACCATTTAATTATGTCATTGCCCTCATTTATACTTCAACTTGCTATGAACAAGAGTCACCTTCCACTGATTTTACAACTTCACTATGTAATTTAATAACATAAGAAAGACAACTTCTAAGTTCTAACCCCGTCCATCTCTCTCTCTCTCTCTCTCTCTCTCTCTCTGCACATATATATAGAAATATATTCTCTCCATTTCACAAAAAGAGTCGTACTTGTCAATATTGTATATATTAAAAATATATTTTGTTTCACGTTTATTTTTATAAATGAAATTGTTAGTTAAATAGTTGTGACATGATAATAAAATTATAATAATTAATTTGAGAATTAATATTATATAATTTTATACCATTAACAATGAAAAGTGAATTTTTTTATGAATTATTATTATTATTGTTTATTTATTTAAAAATATAACTCTTTTTTTAGAATTGACATGGATTGATTCTCGTAAATTGTGCAATCCCTTCCCTCCCCTTCTTATTGGGACCCCGACCTTTATTGCTCACCCATATGACACAAAAGGGTGCATGTTTTGATTTGGGCCACTCGTTTGTATTTGGTCACATGTTTTGGTGAAATTATTCTGTGGTTTTGCTGCTCTAGGATCATAAAATAATTTTTTTGATGTTATAAGTGCCAAAATACTTAATATTACCCCAACAACAACACAATGTGGGGTAGCCACGTGAAATAGACAAGGAAAAAATCATAAAATATCGAATCAAGGTTATTATGACCGTAATAAGCATCAAGCGAATCAATCTGGACAATTTTTAGCCCATTAATAAAGACACTAACCATCACTAATGGGCTTTATGTGATCCATCTCCTTGTAATCTGCTACGAGGAAGTCATCATGGTTATTAAGGTCCATGATCTGCATATATAAACATAGATCAACCGAGTGGTAACTACCACTCTAAATATTCTTTTTGTTAAAAAAAAATATAACCAAGTTTTGGCATAGTTATATATATAATTAGGCGTGACAACAGCCAAAATCACATAGTTATATAGACTTTATTAACAACTGGCTCATAATTACACGGGTTTTATTATAAAATTATGTGTTGTTTATGTCTTTCTTATTATATTAAAGTATTAATATTAATAATAATAGGTTAATATTATGTACAATGATTTTATAAAAAAATATTTTCTTCAAAAATATATTATTTAATTAATAATGTATAACTAATTTTTGATGAATAATTAAATAAATTTAAAAATCTGTAATAATAGGTATATAATATAAATGATAGTATTCATCTTTATAATTATAATTTATTTGTTTATATATTTATTTATTTATGTAGTGAAATTTAATTTAAACTCAAATAGTTATATTTATATAATTTAATACTAAAAAGTTATTATATAAAGATTTTGAAATTAAATAAAAGTTGAAAAATAGTGTTTATTCTTAAATTTCAGGTTTTTATTCCTAAATTGTAGGATTGGAGGACCATTCCTAAATTCTAAGGTTGAGAGATCATTTTATGCTATTAATTATATATATATATATATATATATATTCTATAAAATAATTTGTGTTTTTAAGCTAAAATAATAATGTTTACGTGTAAAAAATTTCTTTTGAAGGACCAAAAAATTGGAAATTTTTTATTACTATTACTTTAGATGTTAATATATAAATGCAGGCACACATATATTTATACTTTATGTCAACCTGTATATATGTTTCTTATGTGTTTATAAGCAGCTCCTTATAGTCCTTTATACTTAATTTCATTTTTTAATTATAAGTATTCTCCATATAATATCGTGAATCCCTTATATGATTGAGTATTAATTTATGAATTATAAATAAAGGACATTATTACGTATATAACAATTAAATACAATATTAAATACTATATTCATTTAAATTATTAAAAAGTGATACCAGAAACGAATTTTTGAGACTCTGCTTTTTAATAGTTAGAATTGATGTTATATTTGGTGTTGTATTTGTAAACTTATTAATAAATAAAATTTGTGTAATAATATGTAGAAAGGAGAAATAAAGGATTGTACGGCATAATACTTGATAAAAACAAAGAAACACAAAACAAAAATTTTATAATATTGAGTTAGAGAGGAAGAAAAAACAAAGAACAATAAATAAATTAAGCACATATATCTTATAGCAATAGAACTTGAAAGAGAGGAGTAATTATGGTACGTGCGGCTACGAATTGTTAGGTAACCAAGAGATTTAAATTTGAGGGGTTGCAAATTGCAAGAATAAAAATTGGAGATCGAGAGATTTGAGGTAAAAAAATTTAAGGTTAAATATAATTGTTTTTATATTTAGGGTTTATTATATTTCGTGCTTCGCAGGGATTTTGTTATAAAAATTATTGCATTGTTTATTTTTTTTATAATATATTAATTACAATAATAATAGATTAATATTGTGTACGATAATTTTTATAAAAAAATAATTTATTCTAAAATATATTGTTTAACTAATAATGTGTAACTAATTATTGATGAAAAATCAAACAAATTTAAAAATCTACCATAGTAATTCATCTATTTATATCATATAAGTGATAATATCATTTTTAAATTAATAATTTATTTATTTGTATATTAATATATTCATCGATTTATTTAATACTAAAATCTCATTTAAACTCAAATAATTAATACTTATATAATTTAATAATAAAAGATTATTATTTAATTAAATATTATTGTTATCAAAAATATAAATAACACTAACTAATTAAATTAAAAATAAGAGAGATAGTGGTAAGTATATAATTAAAAAGGGTACAGTTATGTAATGCACAGTTGACTATGGCGACAGTTTTTTTAGGCTATGGCGACGGTTGAACTGTCGTCATAGCTATTATTGGTCTATGGCGACAGTTCAACCGCCGTCATAGCAAAAAAAAAATCATCGTCATAGCCGACTATGCACTACACATCTGTGTATATATATTTTTCCCAATTAAAAATGAAGGTTTTTAGTTTTGTTTCAAGATGTTTTTTCATTTAGGATGTGGTTCTGGCTTTCTTTGATTTTTAGTATTTCATGGTTGTAAGTTGTAACACCCCAAATCCAAATCTTTTGAATATTGGAATTTATTTTCGGAAATAAAATTATCTTTATCTTTTGCTAAAATAAATATATAATTATGATAGCCAGAATGTAAATAAAAATATTAAAATCAAATAAAAGACAAAAAATAGTTTATTTTTTAAAATTTTAGGTTTCTATTTCTTAATTTTAAGGTTGAATGACCACTCCTAAAATGTAGAATTGAGAGATAATTTTGTACTATTTATTATATATATTAAAATAATGATCATTTTATCACTTTTAAAAATGACAATTGTTTTATGTTTACGGTTTCATCAATCAAAATTACGATACTTTGAACCGTTTATGTGTATTATTTGTGACAAACAAAACTTTATTTTCCTATATATATATCATCGTGTTGCTTGTGCAATGTAACAGGAGCGATAACAACAAATATAACAACTATTTGATCATAGTAATGAAGTATAGGGTTGGTAGCTAGCTAGGTCATTAAGAATGATGATGATGGTGAGTTAACACAGAAATAAAATGGCAGCTTAAATGATCAATTGATAGACTAAAATATCACGATACTTGATGCAAGAATGTATGTGTCAATGTATTAGTCGTAAATCTCGATCATCGAATAAATCCTAGCAGGCTAAAACGATAATTGGGCTCACATATAAGCCTTCCAACCCAAACAAAGGCCCACCTGATGATTTTACTATTAGAAAGTTTTATTATTTAGGGAATAAATTGATGAAAATTAATATTTTTATACTATTTATTATGAATTTGTCAATTCTACAATTTAAGAGAAAATTATAGAGTTTTCGTCTGCACAAGTAAAGTCTACGTATACGGTAAGAATCTTTAAGAGGTACAGTTATCTATCCACTTGAATTTTGGCATTCTATATGATTTTCGTCCTTGTTACTCGAAATATAGAGCAACTTTATAAGTTGGAAAATCTTTTCTGGTTATTGATTGCCATTCCGTTTAGTTGCACCTTTATTTGGTTGCAGAAAACAGAGTACCGAAAGTCAATTTTCTAAAGATTGAAACTTTTGAATCTGCTGTGGAAGTATTCTTTGATCCAGAATTAGGTGAAATTATTGGACTCAGTAAGCACATCAAGCTTGTGTAATAGGGCAAAAATATGGTGCGGTTTGAAACTCAAATCGCTCCCGAAATCGCTTAAATGCGGTTTGATAAATTCAAAATTGTATATAAAACCGTTTGGTGTGATTTTAAAATATGCGATTCGATTTCATTTGAGTGCGGTTTTGATTTTAAAACCAATTGAATATATATATATTAAAAAATATTTTTTCTTTTACAAAAATTGATGGCAATAAAAATATTTTTTCAGTTAATGCTACCTATAAGGAACTAAAAAATGTTATATTGAATAGTAATGACTTTTCAAGTTCAATAAACCTTATAATGTAAATTGATAAAATGTAGTTTGTCTAAAGATTAACAACTTAATCATCCTTTATTTTACGAGATTCATGAACAAAGTAAACCATTCTCGTTGACCAACGATATTGTAGCACAAATTTATATACAAAAAAAAAAGAGTTGTCAAAGTTATGACATTAACGTGAAACAAAAAGAACATTTTTATAAGCTTAAGAAAGGAATAAATAACCATTTATGTAGACTATCTCTTTAACATAAAAAGTATGTCCAGAATAGGTCACAAAATATCATAAATAGAAACTCAAAGAGCAATTGAAATCACACGATTATGAAAAAATAATTATGATAACGACGTCATTTTAGTGATGGTGCGGTGTGGTTTTTTAAATGCGATTTTGCTCAGAAACTAAACCCAAACTGCAAATTCGATTTTTTAACCCACCTAAAACCGCTATATATGCTGGAATCGTTGGTGCGTTTTTAATTGGTGTAGTTTGTGCGATTTTTAGTGCAATTGCAGGGACGAATCGATTTTTTACTCACCCCTATCGTGTACTCATCAATGTCAAGAACAAGGCACTCTTTGCATTCAGGTTGCATGGACGCCCATTTTGGAGTGCTGGCCGGGCAATCTAGTTAGTTAACAATTGGGTCAACTCATATTAATTGGAACTAATTGGGTTAGTTAACTATTTTTATTTATTTAAGTTGAGTAAAGTTTGGATCTATATTTAAAATATATATATATATATATATATATAGGCCCAAACCGGATAAATTATATTTGAACCGGATTTTTCATTTCAAATCAAATTTGCGTGCTCTTTAAATTTAAGACAAAATCATTGCTCCTCACCCATCATTAAAATCAAAAGATTACCTGTTGTCCAAGCCAAGCAGCCCAATACCATCCCCACGCTGATATTATATATAGTAGAGAGAAGTACTTATAAAATTATGTCATGCCTAATACCTCCCTTGAAAATGAAAATTTAATTCTTTTAACTGAAAAACTAAACAGTATATATTGATTTTTTGTATTTAGATAATTTTAAAATTTTAGGTATGAAAAGAAAATTATACAATGTTTGTTACTCCTTTTATTTTAATGTTAGAGCTATATTTTTATAAAAATGACATTTTCTTTTAAAAGAATTATTTTTGCAAATTTATTCTTACAAATTTAGCAGTTGTGACACGATGATAATAATCTATATATATTATAGAAGTAGTAGTGAACCTAGCTGACCCTGTGATTTATCAACATGGATACCATCAAGGCTGTAGGAAAAATACGTCAGACTGTTATTTTACTTCAGTCCCTGTGATTGATCAATGTGAAGCAAGTATATATATAAGCTCTGTTTAGCCTAACTACCCTCACTTTCTTTGGACAATAAGCATTTAGATTTGAGTGGAAAATGTTTATTGTGATTCTCAAAAGTTATGATGAATGATTACTATATTGGTATTAGATACTTTTTAGCTTTCCTTATAAAGAACTTAGAAATGGAAAGAACAATGGTTATGGGACACTATCACTTAGTCTTTTAAATCACTGATATGTTAAAATAATGACATAAAATAGTTCTAAAACATTACGTCATCATATCTTAAGATCATAATTTTTTTTCCCGTATTTTAGTAGTGTGAATTACAAAAGACATTTTTAGCACTTTTATAATTCACACTTATCCTCGTACTATTGTGCAAACGTAGTATTATTTTTATCATTTATTATTAGATTTACAATTGGACGATCACGATATGTTATAAGTTTACGTTTATAACGATGGATGTGAATCTATTCCACACACACACACACACACACACATATATATATATATAATTATTAATTAAAAATAATAAGTTGAGAAAATATCAATATGCAAAAAATAACAAAGAAAAAGATTTGATTTTCCTTTCATTAAGTAGCAACAAAAACAAATAAAAACAAAAAAACAAGAGAGGATAAAATAAAACAAAAAACCATGTGTGGTAGAGAGATGAAGCCTCATCCACTGCAATTCAACTAAACACGGTGCTCTTTTGCACTCTGACAGTATCAATCTTCTTCCCTAACAAACTACTGATCGTCATCCTCTCATCAACATCATCATCACATTTCCCAATGCCACTGCATCACACGTGTCAAAACATTATTGGTCAGTCCACAGGCATACGAACTCAGCATTACCAGTGAACTAATCTGACTTCCATATACATTTGGACGGCCCCGATCGTTTACCGTTGACTACTACTATACACGTGAATACACCTGATCAAAGGGATTACTAAAATAGAACGCCAAGAAAAGAACCATGCCACAGTCTCCTCTTAAAGGAAGCCCACATTTTTTTCCAACGAAGTTTGAAGGATTATTGGTATAAATGATCCAATAGTTTATTCATAGCAAGGGAATTCCTCTGGACAAGAAAGTCTAGACAGAGAAAATGGGAAGAGCGTTTGTGTATGTGATATTAGGGGGAGGAGTTGCCGCTGGGTATGCAGCTCTTGAATTCACCAAGCGAGGTGTCTCTAATGGTGAACTCTGCATCATCTCTGAAGAACCTGTAATTCTCTCTGTCTCTGTCTCTCTCTATATCTATGTTATATGTATGTATTAATGTTTTGTTCCTCCTTTCCTTTTGCTAGCGGAATTTAACCTACCTTATAACAGTATATGTTATTAATCATTTTTTGTTAGTTCTGTACTTTGTTTGTTGAATTACTGAAGTTTGGAGATAAATTGATTACATTTCACTGGCGCGAATTTCGTTTGTATGTTTGAGTTGTGCTCTCAGCTGTTTGTGCCCTTACTTTTTCGTTTTTATCTGTTTGATTAATTTTGATAGATTGTGCTGTTTTATTTGCATTTTCTTAAATATTACTACTATAGTATCAACTATTTTTCTGGATTTGGATTTCTGGATCATCAATGATGTCAAACTTCTATTGCCTAGATACTTACTTAACTTTGTAATTGACTTATGAAGTAGTATGACCAATTTCAAGATATTGCTCTTAGTTGAGAAGGACAGTGCTGTTTCTTAAAGTAATCATTTTTATTTGAAATTTAAAGCTAGTTTATATTTGAATTTCTAGTATTTTCTTCATCCTAAAGAAGCAGTCCTATTTTCTGTTGAAAAGGACTCACCTGTTTTAAATTATCTTTTTCAATGCTAAACTTCTGAGACTAAGATTTATTATTGGAAAAAAAATTATGTCTTAGTGTGAAGCAAAACTAACTTTTGAAAAAAGAAAAGTCAACAAAAAAGTCGGATTCTATGGAGAATTGAGGGTGTATATGAAAGTGTCATCTGCTTTGTTCCTTAGTTATTCTGCGTATATTAGAGGTGCTCAATAGATGCTTCTATACAGTCTTTGTTTACCTTTTATTTATTTATTTATATATTTATTATTTGGTTATAGCACTATAATTAATGAAATTAATAACCTTTTACATTAGTTGAGCTGTCTCACCAAAATTTACTTGAAACTAGAAAGGCGGATCCATTGTGTGTATAGAGAATTTTTACTTGGAGTTGGAACTTTAAGCCTCTTGCAACAATGTATCCACTTATATCTTAAATATTTTTGCTTTATGATGATACTATATATAGAAGTAAGAAATGAGAAAGTAGTAGCGTGTATTTTAAGTTTTTGAATTAATCAAATCTTGAAAAAATGCTACTGTTACTGGCCTAAAATCCCATTACATAAAGCACGAGACATTAATTCAAACTTCAGTGCCACTTAGTTAGATGATATAACTATGCTAAGCAAATAAATGACACAATTTGGGGGTGTGCCAAGAAACTTGTTTAAACTTTTTTTTTCTTTAATCTTTCAAGCATGGGCCGGCCATATGGTAAGACCTTCACGAACTTCTCTTTGTTCTTACTGCCTTTCCTCTTTAAGACAACTCTAACATGCTTATTGATATCTTGTCACTATATATAGTATACTGTATAATTACGTAAGTACATGGGAAGTTATTATATCAACCATTTCTTGTTAGTTTTAGATATTTTAGTTGTGTCTTGAATATGTATTAATCAATTAAGACCGTGTCATAATTTTCATCAAATTTGGATATTTCTAAAAACTTCCTATATTTCATTTAGGTTGCACCTTATGAAAGACCTGCATTAAGCAAAGGCTTTTTACTTCCGGAAGGTATTCCCTTATCCTCCTAACTAATTTTCCCTCCATTTATGTTTCAGTATCTTCCATGTTGGCTACATTAAGCTTCATATATTGTAAACTAAAAACATAATTGAACACAACATTTTTATCGTTATTCAACCTCCCCGTGTCTTTGAGGTAACTGGACAGTTGGTAGCTTTTTGTGAATTTCTCTAGACATCCTCTTTTCAAATAGTTTAAGTAGGTTTTCTTTTGATTCAGTTCTTCTCACGCAAAAGGCAAAGTATGCGCTGGTAAGAATACTGTAATGTTATGTTCCCTTATCATTTTAGAGGTAGAAATAGAGAATGGCATCAGAAGCCCAATAAATAAAAGCAAAAGCTAGAAGTAAATGGTGCAGTTGCTTAGATTTATGACCAGCAATGAAAATTGTAATTGAAACTGTAGATGATGCCAGTAGTCACCACCTTGAAACTTGGGCATTATATAATTGATTTTATTAGGTTATAATATACAATCATGCCAATTGCCTTGTACAATTTCAACTTATATCAAAATTAATAATCATGGATTTCCATATAATTGGGACATTCAAATACCTTCGTAATGGAGGTAAATCCCTTGAAAGGTACACGCCCAGTGCTAATTTTGTAAACGAGCTTCTATAGTTCCTCAGGAACTATCCTAATCAAATATATCAACCTTGGCTATTAGCAATATGATAAGAAAATTAGAAAACTGTTGAAAGGGCTTTAAAATGGAAGTTCCATAAGAGCAGAAATTAAATCAAAATATATTAGCAGTTTATATACCACAGGGAAGGAAGTGGATCCACCTGTCCTTTTGCTATCCACGAAATATTCATGATATTTTGCTTGAAATATTTCCTTTTTTCTTCCTTTACTTTTCTTAGCAATTCATGTCTTAATTTTTAATATTTGTTGTCATATGCAGATCCGGCACGCCTACCTTCATTTCACACTTGTGTAGGTGCAAATGAGGAGAGGTTAACTCCAAAATGGTACAAAGAACATGGTAATTGTTCCTCATATCATGCCATTGACTCCAGAAAATGACTTGAATATCAAAACTACTAATAAGGAACTTTGCTCTGCCGTACTTATTAACTTATATTGCCACTTGTTTTGATGTCTAGTGACTTCGTTACATTATTGAAATCAGCAATCACTTTCCTTTACTTTTCACCAGAATCCTGATATGGTCATCGGTGAGGTAATCATCAAAATGGTGATGTTACATGATTTTAATTGTAAAAATGGTGCTGTTGGTTGTTTAATTGAACAACTTACTAGAAATACAAAACAGCCCGTGTGGAAGGTTGCCTTTGAAAGCTCGATCGATCGGACTCCCATCCCAGTTCCTTTTTTTTTCTTTTGTAATACTCTTTATTTTCTTTCTCATTGTGTTTGTTCTATCAGTTAGATTTTTAATTTTTTTTTACTTCTCAATGAATAATTTGCCCAATATGTAGATCGAATTTTATTAAATGAGTCATGAATTGTCTGATTGCTGATTATAGAACCATTGTCTTGGTTAGTTTCACCGGATTGATATACTTCTTTCAATCTAAATAATAGAGTTTAATTTGCTTTTGAGAGCTCTTTTTTTATTCTTTTTATTCTTAAAGTGTGTTGGATAGTTAGCAGGTTGGATCCTCCAACTCTTTCCATTAGACTGTTCAAGTAAATTTGATCTAATACATATCTCGTGGCAGAAACTTCCACCTGCCAGGCATAATCTTTCAACACAACTTTCTGTAGTCAGTCATTAGTGCCAAGTTCTTCACTGTTTTTTTTTGGATAGGTCTTTAAGTTCCTATTAAAAGCTGGATAAAATTAATTATATAATCAGCCTGATCCTGAATACAGTCATGCATACTTAAAGTCTCGATATATGTTTGTAGGAATTGAAATGGTTCTTGGGACTCGAGTTAAGTCTGCTGATGTGAGGAGGAAGACACTAATGACAGCAACAGGAGAAACTATAAGCTACAAAATTCTCATTATTGCAACAGGGGCTCGGGTACTGAAACTAATCCTGCAATGTTTTAATACTTTTATTTGCATTTTTTAAGCAATTAATCTATTTGCTTAATTTATTTTACAGAAAAGGAACCTTTCTGAATAAGAGTATCAGTTTTTGACGATGAAGTTTTCATTCTGTGGGTAATATGGGTTGTGCTTGACAAATTATGCCATTAGAACTTTAGTGTCAGTTTTTAAGAAGAATATAAGTTTCTAAGTTCTAATTGCATAATTTGTCAAGGATTATATTACTAGGGATAGTGCTTACTGAATCAAGGAAAGGGTTTGAATGGTTTTGTTGATACCGATTGTGTTGCTTGTGTTGGGTATAGGCCTTGAAGCTTGAAGAGTTTGGAGTGAGTGGATCAGATGCTGAAAATGTGTGTTATTTACGGGATTTGTCTGATGCAACCAGGCTTGTCAGCGCGATGCAATCATCTACAGGAGGGAATGCCATTGTCATTGGTGGGGGCTATATAGGAATGGAGTGTGCTGCTTCATTGGTGATAAATAAGATAGATGCTACCATGGTTTTTCCGGAGGCACATTGCAGTAAGTTTTTCCTTTCAGATGTATTCATTTTTTTTTCTTTTTAGACAAATCCATTCAAACCTTTTTTATTGGTATACTTTCCGTTCTAATTTATAAATCTCGTTAGGTCTTTAGGTTGCTTAACATCCCGTGGAAATGGTGTCTTTCCAGACTTTTTTGTTAGAAGATAGAACCATTTAAGAGACATTATGATCCTTGGTGTTCCAAGATGGATGTAATTTCTGCAGTGATTGGATTTTCTATTGTCTTTGCTTGTTAATTGGGAAAGCTAAAATGAAGAAATGAGCGTATGATGCTATCGAATGAGGGTGTCTAACCATCATAATTTTTATTTGAATTAATTATTTTCTTTTGTTTATGTATCTTTTATTGGCATTAGTACGTCTATTTTCGTTCAGTATGCTGTTCCATCATCTTCTATCCTGCTCCTAAGTTGGATTTATTCTGGGCAATATTTCTTTATTCTAACTGTTAATAAATAAAGTCATATTCATGAAGAACTTGCCCATGACGAGGTCAAAAGAGAAAGGACATCCTCCCTCATTTTGAAGATTTATACCGTGTGAATAAACCAAGGATCTTTCCTATTTATGCTGATAACAGTAAAAAGAAAATATCAAATATTAACCCCAGTAATTACTCTTTTTTGGGCTATTTTACGGAATGGACAGAAATGAAAATCTTTCATCCCTTTAGGATTATTAAAAAAAATCTCTTTAAAGCCTCACATCATAAAGAGATGACATCACATTTGTGGTACACGTGATACTCCTAACATTATGTACTTGTTATGAGTTAGTCTATCGTTAATCTTGGCCTAGTCTTTTCTTATTCACTTTTGCTTTTTGCAGTGGCTCGTTTGTTTACACCAAAGATCGCTAGTTATTATGAGGATTTTTACAAGTCTAAAGGAGTCAAGTTTGTCAAAGGAACTGTTTTGTCATCATTTGAATTCAACTCTGAGGGGAAGGTAAATCTTACGCTTATGCAGTTATGCTTTTACAAAATCCTAAATTTATGTTGGTCTATTGTATATGACTGAGGAACGTGGCTTAAGGAGCACAAGAGGTTCTTTTATCATAACTAACTAAATGTTATCTTTGAACCAAAGGGAAGAGATCCTAACCATAATTTGCATGTAACCTTACCAAGTCTGGCTTGTTGAAGTATTGATGACCATTCTTCACTTCTCCCATCAGTTACTGGATATGACTATACTTGCACTTGCTATTCTTTACTCTTCAAATATTTAATGGAGGATTTTTTATTTTTATTTTTAAAATCTAACAATTTAGTTTGACAAACTGAGTCATTGCACAGGTGACAGCAGTTAATCTTAGGGATGGGAGTCAACTTCCTGCAGATATGGTGGTTGTGGGAATTGGAATACGTCCAAACACAAGCCTGTTTGAAGGACAACTCACTCTGGAGAAAGGAGGGATCAAAGTAAATGGGCGCTTGCAGTCAAGCAACAGCTCAGTCTATGCTGTTGGAGATGTTGCATGCTTTCCAGTCAAACTTTTTGGTGAAACCCGCAGGCTCGAGCACGTTGACTCAGCCCGAAAGTCAGCAAGGCATGCTGTTGCTGCAATAATGGAACCAGACAAGGTGGGAGAGTTTGATTACCTGCCATTCTTCTACTCCAGAGTCTTCACATTGTCCTGGCAGTTTTATGGAGATAATGCGGGGGAAGTAGTTCATTTTGGGGATTTCTCGGGTACTACTTTTGGGGCGTACTGGGTAAGTAAGGGTCACCTCGTCGGGTCTTTTCTTGAAGGTGGAACCAAAGAGGAGTATGAGGCTCTAGCTAAGGCGACTAGGCTCAAACCAGCCGTTGAAGACTTCGCTGAACTTGAGAGGCAGGGTTTGGGGTTTGCCTTGTCTTTGATTCAAAAGCCGTTACGTTCAGTACCTGTCACTGTTGGTAGTTCTGACCTTATTCTGGAGAAACCATTGTATGCCTGGCGTGCAACTGCTGGTGTTATCGTGGCTGCATCCATAGCTGCGTTTGCATATTGGTATGGGAGAAGGCGTCGAAGATGGTGAGCAAATTGTTTCTTGGGGATTCCATTTTAGAAGTTCGTATTATTGCATATTCTATACTGTAATACCCATGTTGTAACATTTTTAGGAGTAGAGGGGCTTTGAAATACTTGATCTTACACGATCAATTCTATTAAACCAGGAAATGTATCACAGTATTCTTCATTAGTAGTACAAAACTGTCTCAAATTATCAATACAATGTGTAGAACTACAATTTCCATTCATAATAATGGTATCTCTGTTAGGATCCCAAGCTCACGTGGCTGCAGGGGAGAGAAATTCTAGCGTGGAGCAAGCATAATTTCTTGCGGAAATAGCACTCATCCTAGTAAACTAAAAACTGTTTACAGAGTTGGGGAGATTTACAGAAAATGAAATTAGCTCTATACTGCTTTCATAATACTCTTAAATATAATAAAATAATACTCCAATTTATAAGAATTTTGGACGGAGTTGCGCATTATTTTAAATAATAGTAATAATTATTCCCAAATCATGTCAGGACGAATTCAACTAAAAGGGTTTTCTTGTTGTGTGGGCATTTGGTCTAGTGGTATGATTCTCGCTTTGGGTGCGAGAGGTCCCGAGTTCGATTCTCGGAATGCCCCTTTTCATTTTCCCTTTTGAGTTTCAAAAATAGAAATACTAAAGGTCAGTTTTGTCAATTAACATCGACCATGAAAATTAAAAAGTGTGGAGTTTCTGTGTCAAATCTTCCACCAAGCTTTTTTCCTTATCCTTTCTCCTTCTTCTTCCTCCCTTTTTAGTTTTTCATCACTTCTTCTTCTCTCTAATTTCTAGCGGAGAACAATGGCGTCATCAACCCTATCTACAGTCACTCTCCGTTCATCCTCTTTTCCAGCACCATCGTCCGCCTATCCTAAGCACGCCTCATTTACCTTCCCCAAACAAACCCTAGAATTCCCTCTCCGTACCCCCAAAATTCACCGCAGAGCCAGCTTCGTCCGCCCTCTCGCGGCCGTCGAAGCCTCAGAAAAGGTCGTTGAGCTCGGCAATTTAATTTCAGGACTAACCCTCGCAGATGCCCAAAAGCTCGTCGAGTACCTGGAAGAGACGCTCGGTGTAAAGGCCTCCTCCTTTGCCCCCGTAGCCGCAGTCGCCGTACCTGGAGCCGTCGCAGATGCTCCGGCTGCCGTCGAGGAGAAGACCGAGTTCGACGTGGTTATCGATGAAGTACCGAGCAATGCTAGAATCGCGACGATTAAGGCAGTGAGGGCAATTACGAGCTTGGCTCTGAAAGAGGCGAAAGAATTGATTGAAGGACTACCGAAGAAATTTAAGGAAGGAGTGTCTAAGGAAGAAGCTGAAGAAGCGAAGAAGCAACTTGAAGAAGCTGGTGCCAAATGTTCTATTGCTTAGCCCTCTCTGTATTGTGGTAATAATTTTCCTTAATTTTGTGTACCTTTCTGGGGAAATGAATTGAATCTGTTGTTGCTTCCTAGTTCAAATTTTAATGATAGTTGTGCTCATATGTTAATTCGTCACTAATTGTGGATGAGTATGAAATTTTTATGTAATGCTTATTTGTAGTATTTGCTACTCCATTTGTGCACTCAAAATTGTAGAACATTATCCATTGCTGGTGTGATTTCTGAACATTGAGATGGATATGTTCTTCATTGATTGCTACTGTACATAATTTTTATTGCAAAATTATGGCAAAGATGATACTCCTGTGTTACTTCTCTCATTAAGCCTTAAGAAGAACATGGAATGTTGAGGGAATGGCAGATTTGCATTGTGTTCTATGAAATTTATTTTGATTTTGCTTTGAGTTAGATGGAATTAATTTTTATCTTGGAGGGCATTGTTAAGGTATGATCTTAGTTACCAAGTTATAAAGGTATCGGCTAGTGCTTCCAATTTTTTGATTTCCTTCCATTGATGAGGGAGCTTAAGGAGGATTTTGTTCAAAATAAGTCTGAACTTGGATATAGTGAGTTTCACCAAAATTCTTGCGTCTTTCTGTGATGAATGTATAAGATTTTTCCGTGATGAATGTATAAGATTTTAACAAAATATTATCAAAGTAAAAATCGTGAAGATGTATTCATATAAACCTCATTTATTGGTCCATTCTTTTTCATACCAGTCAAATTAAAAAAACGTGTATTGTGCGAGTGAGAAAGACATTCACATATGATTCACTCCCTGAAAATGGATTTGTATGTTTTGATGTTAAGAATTTTAAGGTTTTAGTTGTGTTAAGAATTCTTGGTGCTTATCATGTTCTTTTTATTAGATTGCCATAGAAGTCGGTTATTTTTCCATTTCATTTCGTACCCGATTATTCTTTCACCATTTTTAATAAATATACTGATGTACCATTCTTTGCTGCTCAAGTGGCTGGTTGAGTGATATGTCCAGTGAGTTATTTAATAAGTACCATCTTCTTTTACAAAATTGTGGACATATTTTGATTTTTTGAAGTTAAATTGTGAAATCCTAAATTTTAATAGTGGTGTGAATTCATTTAAATTTTTGAGAATAAAATAAATATGATAACTAGTAATACTTTTGAGTTCATTATAACTATTATAATTGTTTGTATTGATCTTGAGCTTTAAAATTTTGTAAATTTATTAAAAAAAATATTTAAAAATGCATCCTTAATTTTGTACGGAGAAAGTAATAGTTTAATCCATAACTGGTCGTACTGCCTGCCTGCCTTTAGTTATGTGGTCGGCACGATTAGACGTGCGCACGGGATAACCGCTCCGGCAAGGCCATTGATTCTCTTAAATTGCATGATGATATAAATTGTTTTCTTAATAATTTTTCATGGTGAAGGTGATTTATAATGGGAGTGATTTGAACTTCGAATGTTTTCAACTTTGACTTAACTAATTAATGTTTTGAATGTTTTCTAAATAATGTGAAGGGCCACAGCGCCTGTGTGTTTTATTTGGTTTTATTAATTAATTATTTATTTTTATTGTTTATATTTGATGTTCTATGTGCCTTCCTTTATTGTAGAGTTTTAAATATTTTATTAAACCGTTGTGGTAGATGAATGATTTTATTTAGACCCACGTACTAATTAAAATGATCTGGACCACGCTGGTCAATTAGATACTTTGAAGAGGTAAGATTCAAATTTAAGATTTCAACTTCATTTATAGTTTGATGATTTTTTGTGTTCTATTTCATTTTAGTTTGTGTTACTTATATTAATTTAATCCATAACTGTTCATTTGGTTTGTGATGAATTTTTTGTTCAAATTTTGAATATATGTTCTATCAAATCCATCTCTCACTGTTTTTTTTTTGAAAGCAATACAATTAACTCCTCGATTGTATTGCATATCACTCATAGTGGGTGATCCATCTCTCACTGTTTAATGTGAGATTTAACACTCATAAAATAAACACGTCTATAACTGCTATTCTTAACAGCGGCATGTGTATTTTATGGATGTTAGATCTTGCATTGGACAGTAGGAAATGAATTTGTTGTAATAGTATTTATAGGATAGTAATTCATAGCAAATGGTCGTTATGGGATATTATTTTAGCAAATTCATCTTCTATCGTTCAATGCGAGATATAACGTTCATAAAACACATATGCCGCTACTCTTAATAGCAGCAAAGGGGAAAAAAATACCTGTTCTAAATAATTTCACTTTAGTTAAATTTAGATAGTTTCAATATATAAAATATTTGTATAAATAATTTTTTAAGTAATAAAATTTAACATTATCAACTATATTTAATGTATTTATTTTTATACATAATTTTTTAAGTAATAAAATTTAAAATTGCCAATTATGTTCAATGTATTTATTTTTACAAATAATTTTTTAAGTACTAAAATTTAACACTGTCAACTATATTTAATATATTTATTTTTATAAATAATTTTTTAAGTAATCAAATTTAAAATTGTCAATTATATTCAATATATTTATTTGTATAGATATTTTTTTAAGTAATAAAATTAAACATTGTTAATTATATTCAGTGTATTTATTTGTATAAATAATTTTTTAAGTAATAAAATTTAACATCATCAATTATTATGACAATTTGATTATTTAAAATTTAAACTCTATATTATAATATAATTTTATTTTATTAATATAAATTACATTACAAATTAATACATTAAAACTATTTAAATATAACTAAAGTTAAAGTATTTATGACATTTCTTCTTGTGACTAAGAGTAGAAGCAGGCTAAGAAAAAAATTATTTGCCGCTACTAAGAGTAACGGCAATTTTGTTTCCCTTGTTACTATTAAGAGTAATGCGATATATATTTTATGAATGTTAAATCTCATATTGGACGGTGGAAGATGAATTTGTTAGAATAGTATACATAACAATAATTTATTATGAATCACTATCCATATATATATACACGATGGTTCAAAAGTATACCTCTTAAATAACATACCTCTTTAAGTAGCATACGTTTATCAAAACGACGTCGTTTTGAAGATTCTTTGATAGCATTTTCGTAAATAAAAGAAAAATAAGTGGGGTCACGGAATATAACATCATGTCACATCTTCTTTTAATATTATTCATATAAAAATAATCAAAACGACGTCGTTTTGATAAAAATACGTTATTTAAGAGGTATGTTTTATATATATATATATATATATATATATATATATATATATATATATATATATATATATATATGTCCAATAAATGGTCATTGTTGCTAATGTAATAATAGTTATTAATTTTAGGGCAATGATATTTTTAGCATAAAATAGTGATAATCATGTACAACCCTTTATAAAAATGGTTATTCTTATAGTGCATACACTGTGCTATAAAGAACTTTTTACACAAAAAATATCATTTTCTTAGTTTTAACTGTTATAATGACTTTTGATTTTAAATTCATTTTCAATTATACTTTTTGATTTATCATCGATATAGTATTAACAATTGGTGGTACATGTTTTGCGTGTGCAAATCATGAGGGATAAAATATGAATAATATAAAATTTAAAGAACAAAATAGAGAGATAAAAAAATTAATATAAAAAAGACAAAATAAAATTTATCTTAAAATTGAAAGGCATTTTTGGAAGTCAAAAAGTCTTTAGAAAATTGTTTATGGCAAAACCAGCCTCCAATTTTATATATTAGATATACAAATATGAAAGGACATTATTTGCAAAAAAATGTTTCTATAGGGACATGAAAGGAAAAATAAAATTCAAATTGGCACTTGAAAAATAAAATTCTTACTGGCACATTGTTTTTTTAATATACTCAAGTTCTTCTTGGTATGTTTTCAAAAAAAAAAAAAAAGAGTTTCTCGTACAGTTTTGAGGTTCCCTTTGATCCACCCTATATAATACTCCCTTAATTCCTAATTATTTGATGTTTTAAAGAATTATTTTTATTCTTATATATTTGACGTTCCAAGATTTATGGGACATATTGATTACACTGTTTTCTTAATTATCCCTAAACATCAATCCTCTCTCTAATCCTCTCTTGTCTTTTCTGAGCTATTTTTTCTCTCTTTTAATTTATTCATACTGGATAATTCTCTTTCTTTCTTTTGTTCTTAATTGATTTTGGAGAGAGAAATAACTGAATCAGATTAGGAGTAGGCTACCGTTCATATTCCTTTCCCTCCCAAGATAAGGGTATTTTAGTCTCTATTAATTTTTTTTACTCATATTATAGCTATTTAATAGCTTCCTTAATTCATATGCAAAAACCTTAAACGTCACATATTTAAGAATGGAGGGAGTATTTTAATTAGAACATGAAAATCTATGGGTTTTATCCCTACATTAAATTCGAGCATAACCAACCATAAATAGGCCCATATAACACCCCAAATCTCATCAAAAATAGTACTTTACAAGTTCTATTTGCGAAAGTGAATAGAATAAGAAAAATCAAGCTAACAATTCATTCAAATCCATCGATTGAAGCTTGGAAACCATTGGAATATGTTTCGTTAGCAACTTTGGAGCATGATATGATAAGTTTCACCTCAAACAACGCCAAAAGAGGACAAATCGTGCTCGAAAAACTCGAGTTTGCAAGTTTTAGTTTTTGCAACATTACAACTTTGATTATCGACTAAATCTACCAAATTTGAGGTATTAATTTGTCCTACTATTTCATTTTAGTCCGCTATTATTAGTCGAATTATCAATTTAAAGATCTAATCCAAAATAATGGATCTTGATATTCAAAAATGCTATTATGCAACATCATCAATTCTCCAATGGGATCTCAAATTAACTTCTTAATTAGGTTGATTTGCTTCAATTAATGTTGTTTTTGTTTGATCATATATATGTTAAGTCGTTTATAATCATCAAATCTTTTTTAAATTGAATTTTAAGAACTTTGTGTAATCCATCATGAAATTAGGTTTTATTTTTAAAAGAAATTCATGGAGAAAATTAGTTAAATGGTATTTTGAGGTAAGTAAGAGTGATTAAGAGGGGTATATTGATAATTTCATTTCTAGCATCTTATCTTTTAAGTTATTTTTCACGCGTTTATGGAGTGTGTTATATTCATCGTTAGTTTGGATGAAAAAAATAACAGTTTCAGTACTTAGTTTCACAATTATAGGTGTTTATGTATCAATTTTTATAACTCAATTGATAATATGCAAAAATGTATAAATCTCAGATGATTATGTTAAATTTATTTCAAAAAAAATAATCTTTTCTAAAGATTTAGGTTATGTTTGTTTGCAAAAAATATGTTTGGAATTGGACTATTTGTATTAATTTAATACTACTTCGGACTATTTTATCACATAATGAGAGATTATTAGCCTCTTAATGTTGGACTATTACTCCCATAAAGTCATTTAATATTTTAAAATGCGGGAGACTATTGATCTTACATTCATCATGAGATTATATAATCCCTCATAAATAGTCTTAGGAATGATAAAAATTAATCCATAGGACTATTTAAAAAATTATTAATCCCCCGTTGATAAAATAGTATGAAATAGTATTAAATTAATACAAATAGTCTAATTCCAAATATATTTTTTATAAACAAACATAGCCCTAACTCCTTGTTAATCACGACATTAATAATAACAGAGTAATATTTACGCTGTTAAAATAAATATGTATTTAGCAACACTTATACACTTATTTTAAGTACACGTCAAATTTTAAATAATATTTATTACTCTTATATTATAATTATTACAATAACATTAACAATAGTCTCTTATCCAAATTCTCTATATAAAAAACGCAGCCATTGTCTAATTAAATCCACCACTCACAACCTTCTATTGCTTGTCAAAACACAAGGACAAGGAGCAAGCATTATCACAATTCGAAATCTTACAAAGATCAGTTTTCTCTTCAACCATTACAGCAAAAGTTAGGCTTAACATGACAACGTAAAATTGTCGCCGACATATATATATATATATATATATATATATATATATATATTAATTAAAAATTATTTTAACCACGCCACACAATTATCTGCTTTAAGGTAAGATTCAAATGTACATTTTCAGCTTCATTTATAGTTTACTGGTTTTCTTGCTTCCATTTCATTCTAGTAATATATATTAATTACCTTAATTTAATCTCATTTGGTTAGTGGGGAATTTTTTGTTGATCTTTTAAAATATAAATCTCATTTAGATCTCTCCTTGGTTCGAAAACTGATATCATTATTATATATATATTTGTTACTGTAATTGTTATTACGGATAGTAAAATACTACTCCCTTTTTTTTATTATATAAGTCGTAGAAGTTTTTTTCTTTTCAAAATATAAAATATTTTATATATATCTATGAGAAAAAATATAATCATTTCCTACTTTACCTTTAAAAATAGAATAATTGAAAGAGAAATAAAGAATAGTAATTAATTAGTGCATGGATAGTAATAAAATTTCAAACCAATATTAATTAGCTAATATTAGTATTAATGGAATTTCTTAATATGTATAATTTATATCTTAAACGACCTATATATAATAAAAAGGAGAAAGTGATATTTTTAGTGCAAAATGTAATAATTATATGTAAATATACAACTTTTTATACAAATAGTTAAGTTCATAATGCACAATACATTGTATTGAAAAAAAATAAAAAATTTGCGCCAATAAAATCATTTCCTTAATATAATAGTTGTAAATATATGTTACTTCAAAAAATTAATTTTCGGTCGCACTTCCTTGATTTAGCATTGTTTTTGCGGGGAAATGAAATAAATAAGAAAAGGAAGGTTTGGCTACTTCGTTTTATAGTAATACCATATATAATATAAAATTGATACTTTTATAAATAAAATTATATATTTTTTTAATTTTTTTCTTACGTAAATATAAAATTTATTTATTATTCGTATAATTTTTTTTAAAAAAAATTATTATTTTTATCTGTTAAAATATCAATTATTATCCCGGTGTATTATTTATTTAGCTAGGCCGACGCGTGCCTCGAAATATAAATTATCATTTAATTTTTTACCGACGTACCGAGAAGGACAGCTGTCGGTAACATGAGACGAATCTTTTCCATTTTACCGCCTAAAGACCCTCTATTTTGTCCTGTACTCCTAAAGTCATAAACATTTCTACTCGCTAAAACATAATTCTACTCGCAGAAAATGCTCTTACCCTTCGCAGCCTACCCAACGTAGATATCCATATCAGGCGAGTACAAGTAATTATCTACACTAACGAGTCTACTCCTCCCTACTAATACCGTAATACGTACAACAAAATAAATAACAGATTAGGTAGCCTAAAATTTCCCTTCATTTTCATCTGATTATTTCCCTCCCCTCTCTCTCTCTACAATAGCATATACTCTCTCTCCTTTCTCTCTCTACAAGACCCTAGAGCTTGGAGTTGGGGATGAACGCCTCTGATTAAATACTTCACCTCTCTTCGTTCTTAAGGTATTCCCTTTTTTTCTTTTATTAAAATATATACTAGTGTAGTTCTTGTGTTTTTTGTTTTGTTTTTGTTTTTGGGGGTAAGTGGTGATTATTATTAATTATGTTAGTATTTGAATAGATTGTGGTTCAAGCTAAAACCCTAGTTTGTTTAAATTACTTTCCTTATTTTTCTGTCTTTTTTTTAATATTATTTTTTACATTTCTTTATCTTTATGTCTTTTTTCCTTTTCAGTTTGCAGTTGTGGTATCCCCAAATTATTGGGGGACTGGTAAGGGTTTCCAAAAATGGCAACCGCTGAAGAGACTACAGAAACCCTAGTTGCAGTTGTTGATGATGGCCCTCCTCTGTCTTCCGAACCAGTCGTCTCTCAAGCTGCAAAAATGGGTGATGATGGAGATTTGGTTTTTGAGAGCTGCAAAAGGGGGTTAAACGGAGACATGGGCAGTGATGATGCTGGGGTCGTAGAAGTTGAAAGAGGGGCTATTGAGACTGAAGTTTCTGTTGAAGCTGTTGTGGGTGGTGGAGAAGAGGGTGGAAAAGGGTTGGGCTTGGGCTCTGTTTTGGATGTTGGGAAGGGAGATGAAAATGGGGTGGAAAAGATTGGGCCTGTAAATGATCTTAATGTTTCTTATGGGGATGGTACTGATGGGAATGGTATTTTCTTGGTTGTGGAAGCTATTGATTCTTTGGAAAGTGGAAAAGAGAGTCGGAAGAAAAATGAGGGTGTTGATAGGGGTTCTTTTGATGAAATTGGGGAAGGCTTTGGTGAGAAACTTTCAAAAATTAATACTTCTTTGTCCAAGGTGGGAGATAATCATGCTATAAAAGGGGAAGGGGAGGTGAATGCTACTGAAGAGAATGATGAAGAAGATGATGATGATATAGGTGATGAAGATCAAGAATATCATGTTGGTGACTTTGTGTGGGGAAAAATTAAGAGTTTTCCTTGGTGGCCTGGCCAAATTTATGATCCTTCAGATGCATCAGATTATGCTGTTAAGCTGAAGCAGAAGGATCGCATCCTTGTGGCATACTTTGGGGATGGTTCCTTTTCTTGGTGTAACCCTTCTCAGTTGAAGCCTTTTGTTGATAATTTTGAAGAAATGTCCTCTCGGAGCAATTCTAAGAGCTTTGTCAATGCTGTGCACAAGGCTTTGGATGAGATAAGTAGACTTGTGGAGTTGGAGATGACTTGCTCATGTTTACCTGAAAAAGATCAACTTAAGGATTTTATGCCTATAAATGGTGGAATCAAGGCAGGAGTTCTTGTGCCTGTGGGTGGTATTGGTAAATTTTTAATTGCTCAACATGAACCAAAAGAAATAATTCCAAGGTTGAGAAATGTTGCACTGGAAGTGTCTATTAACAATTTGCTTGAGCTCACTGTCTTGAAGAGCTGGCTAACTGCCTACTATCGCGCAAAAGGAGGGTACGCCCTACCCTTATACCATTATCCCAAAGGCATTGAAGGTCTTGAAGACAAGAGTATAGATGGGATAATGAATGCTGCTGATTTGAATAATCCAGTGGAAGTCCCTGTCCAAGGCCCTTCTGAAGAAGAGTGGTTTTCTTCCCCAGTAGCAGTTGGGCCTGGATTTAATGAATCCAACCAATATTTGTTGCAGAAATGTCCAGCAATATCGGGTGATATACTGTATCAGAGAAGGAAGCAGAAAAGCGTGGCTGAACTTATGGATGATGAACCAAGTGAGAAGAAGGGGAGCCTGTTAAATGGAAAGAACTCTGGCAAGTTATCATCTGGTAAGAGAAAGAAGGACAACAATGAAGCTGAAAAACAAAATAAGAGTCTCATGGCTTCTCAATCTGGTATGAAGAGAGGGAGGAAAAAGAAGGCTGAAGCTTCTGTATCCCCTAGGACCACAGAGAAAAAGACTACAAGGGTTGAAATTACTGATGTTGGGAGTGAAGAAGAATCTGATGAAATCCCTCTGTCTAGGGAACTGAAGAAGAGAAAACTTTATAGTCTTGAAAGTGGTGAAGACGGGGCCGAAGAAGAGACTAAAAAGTCCTTAGCGTCAAGGAAAAGGAAGAAGAGCAGGTACTTGTCCCCTCCCTATACAAATCCTATCTTGCAGATGAAAATTTCAAGCTCTAAGAGAGGCTCTGGAACAGAGTCTGATGAGGAAAGTAACAAGCTTGCTCAATTCAGGGAGCGAATGACCAAAGTTGCTGGCCAACTGATTGGGTCTCAGATTCACAGTAAAGAACTTGGCAGCAGGCATGAGGCATCTAGCAGCTTAAGGCCTAGAACTGCAAAACAGGGTGATAGAATGGTTATTGACTACGAGGATATAACTGCAATTTCAAGTCAATTGCTTTCTCAACTTCGCTCTGCAGCCATTGATCCTTTATGCTTGAGGGAGAAGAGTTTTCTTGATTTTATCACAGAAAACATGGCCACATTTAGAAACTCATTCTTTGTGAACCCATTGAACTATGCAGTACAAGAAGAATGTCAAATTGGTAGTTGGAAGAGGAAGTCTTCAAGCATTAGCTCAGGGCCTCCACAAGAAGAGCTAAACGGGAGTGAGCATGAGCTCCCCGAACCTAGTGGATCTCGGCAGAAAGCATACGGAACTAATGACCAGGACTTTGAAATGCCACTACTCAAGAAAGCTGCTAGTGTATCTGAGATGAAGGCAAATGATGAGGATGCAATGAGAAAAGCTGCACCTGTGGCCCTTATCCTGACATTTCCTCCTGCATTTTCTTTGCCATCAAAAGACGAGCTAATGCAAATATTTAGCAAGTTTGGAGCTCTGAATGAGATGGAAACGGATGTGTTTTATAATTCTTACTGTGCTAGGGTTTCCTATCTAAAGAGTTCTGATGCGGAAGAAGCCTTCAGAGCATCAGTGGAGAGAAACCCCTTTGGAGCTGCCAATGTCAATTATCGCCTCCGCTATCCCTCTGCTGCAGCAAAGGTTCATGAGAGCAATCAGAATCCCTCCTCGGAGAATGCAATTGCCCCGCAGCTTTCTGATGATGGGGAGGCACATATTGGCTACATAAGGGAAAAAATTGAGATGATAACATCTGTGCTGGACAGTTGTGGTGGTAGAATTTCAGTGGAGATGAAATCCAACTTAGAGGGTGAGTTGAAAGACATCTTGGAGAAGGTGAGTTCGATCAAGTGTACTTCATCTTAGGTGGAAGTTGATATATATAGCATATAATGGAGCTGCATAGTTTTATAGAGGCCTTTTTGCCTGGGTGATTTCTGAGGATTGATAGTCACTGTTACTTGCTCTTTAGATGTCCTTACTAGTGTAGGAAGAGTTGCTTAGTGCTACAGGAGAGATTTTAATATAGGTGGATTGGTCTGTTTAGTTTCTTTAAACCAAACATATACTTTCCGTTAGTGTTATATGTGACATTCAGATTATAACTCTGCCCAACTACACCTGAAAGCACACTAGTCAGTAGTTGGTTTGTTTTTATTTTGAAATGCCATATTTGAAGCTTGTTTATTTTCTTGGTATATCTGACCTAAATCTGAACTTATTCTAAGCCATGTCCTGAACGGGGTGGAAGGAGGAACCATTCTTCATTACTATCTGTTAGCTAAGTTTTGTCTAGTTTGTTGCCTAAAAGTGTAGTCATGCTTTCTAGACATGTCTTTTGAATATTCAGTTATGTAGATCTCTGTGGACTAAAATAACATTATTTGTTGGCCCAGTTTATGGTTTTGCACTGAAGTTGGGAACGTATGTTTTTCTGTTTTACTTTGGAGTGCATTGCTTTGAGGCCTTCAAATGTTGTTTGCTTGTGTTGATAGACGGTGTCCCAAACCTCATTTTCGGTCAAATACTGGAGGTTGGTTCCTTACTCTATATTGCTTACATGTAGTGAACATTGCTGCCTGATAACTATATGTGTGAGAAGCCAACAAGTTTAAGCCAGGTTCAGCACAAACAGGCTGAAATAGATCAAGTGAAGTGGCAAATTTCTCTTAAGGGTGTGTTTGTTAGTTTTAATTTGGAGGGAAGGGATGGGAAATGAAAGTTCTTCCTTCCAATATTTTTGAAAAGAACTTTATCTTCTCATCCCTCCCTCCCAAATCAACTCGCAAACAAGCCATAATAACACGGTTGCTATCCTCTCACCTATGTCGATGAAAACTTGGTTCGAGGTGGTTATTCTAAACTGCAGAATGGTTAAATTTGGCATAGGTTGAGCACCCGGTGAAATGGTTTCAGTGGTATGAAACTCCCAAGGGCAGGTTCTTGCATGATTGCTAAATTCCACTAGACCTAAGATCCTCACAAGTAAACAAAAATTACAAGACCTAATAGGATCATCAAAAGTAAACAAAAATTACAATCCAGCTAATCATTCCCCATCTCAAGGCCTCAACTATCCTCTATAAGATCCTATTGGAGAACAGGACGGGCATGTTTTAAGACCTGCAATCTGCCAGTTAAACACAATTTAAAACTGCGATCCCCTGGTCAAACACAATTTATAAAGCCTCGATGAAAGAGAGACCCATAATCCACCGACCTCTTAAAGCTTCTAATTAAACAGGCTGCACAAGCAAATCCTCTCTTGATTCGTCCCGTCAGTATTTGCTCGGACCCAACCAGCATTGCTGGGGATTAATTGATCAATACTATCGGCACCTTTCCAATTGATCAACACCCCCAATGCTTTTATCCTCGGACCTCTTCAGGAATATGACATTATATATGGTAACAGCAGCTATTTCCTCTTGAATACTAGACTGAGTAACAATTACTACTTCACAGGACCATTGTATAAAGTTGGTTGGGTTAATTAAGCTGTTGAAAAAATGAAGAAAAACAAGCAGCTATCTGACGAAAGTAAATTTTGAGCAGAATGCCCACTCTAAATACCAGTGGAGATTTACTTCCCTGGCCAAAATATAAACCCATTCCAGCACAAGGCACTTGTACAGTTGTAGGTAATCCAATTGAAGAATCCGATTAATGTAGTGCACTAATGCAAAGCTGAACTATCCAAATAGCTGTAGTCGCATTCTAAAGTCACAGCTTTCTCATACATTCCGAGGGCAAATGAGGAAAGATGGGAAGATAACTGAAAGAAAGTTAAAGGTACATCTTTTCATGTATCATTTATCTACAGAGCGAATTCAGAACTACTGTGAGAGTTTATGAACAGTATGGCATATATCTGGCACATTGCAACAAGAATCAATCATCGACTGGGTCCTCAGGAGTCTCTTCAGCGCTACGTTTGATTGTTACAACTGGAGACTCTGCATGCTTTACGCAAAATTCGCTCACAGTTCCAACAAAAACCCTGTAAATCAGATTGTAAAGAGTGAGACTGGTTTTAACTTGTTATCTAAAATCAAAATTATCATAAAGGTGCCAGAGTAATAAGTTGCACAAAATTACCAAAGTATGGGGTTAAACAATAGAAATGCAGAAAATTATCAACTTAATGGCAGGCCAGGCTTATCTAAACAAAATAACAAACCTCTGGAAAGGACCAAGACCACGACTTCCCACAACAAGAATATCTGGTTGGACTCGTTTCACCTCATGGCAGATTACCTCTTTGGGATCACCTCTCTTAATCCATGCTTCACAAGCAACCTACAAGCATTCAACTAAATTAAAATACTGACAGTATATACACTAAACTTATATGAATATTACAGTTGACATTGATATATGTCTTGCTTCGGGGTAGTCTAGGAAAACAGTAAGAATGGGACATGCTTGAATGTGTGTACAAAAGAGAGAGAGGGAGAGAGAGAGAGAGGCATTAAGCCTGGAAAAGAAATTGATACCCCAATTTCATGACATCTGTTCACAAAGTACTCCAGCAGATGAAGGCCTCTTATCTTGTCCCTGCGCTTCACTCTCCTAAAATCCTCTGGCGATGCATATATGCTATCCATGTCATCAAAACCTAGCACGATCATGTTTACAGGTTAAAAACAAACATTCACAGTCAAAAGACTATTTATAATGTAGAGATAACAGAAAAGGCAGTGTACAGAAGCAAAAATAGTGATGCACAGGAGAAGGGAGGTTGGCTGATGCCCATGGGCAAATTGATCCAGAGTTGGCACGTTAAAATTCCAGTATGACATTCTCGAAGTAATAAAGCATATAAAATCACCACCTGAATCCAAATTTTGCTGTCTTCTCAATCGTATTCAAGTGACAACAACCACATACTTGTACTTATATTAATGACTCTATGGGCAGTAGAGCAAACATGATCACACAGTTTAATATTAAACAATATTTAATTTAATAAATATTTAAACAAGTAATATAAAAAAAATACAATTAATATAATTCTAAAATATAAACAGAGTAACACAATTAAATATACAAACAAAATATAAAAAACAGATAATAATAAAAAACAGATAGATATAAACATAAACTTACATGGAGAGTCCATAGAAGTCCAGGCCTTTTATGCCAAACTTTAAATTCACAACACTCAAACTATTTACAAAACTCAAACACTAATATTTTTACGAGAGAGAGAGAGAAACTTAGAGAGAGAGAAAGAGAGGAGCTCTAGAACTCTCTAAAAACCTTGCAAGTTCTGCCTAACAACTGAGGCTTGCAACTGATAGAAAACTATTCTAATACGTAAGAGCTTACATTAATACAAATAAAAACAAAAGGCAACACAATATTAATAATACAGATAACTTTTTAGGGGTGTTCATTCGGTCCGAACCAGACCGGTACAAAACTGAACCGGTACCAAACCTATCAAAATTCTCATACTGGAACCGGTTGGACCGGTTCGGTTCCGGTTTTACCGAAAATTATTATTATTATTATTAATTATTTATTATTATTAATAATAATAAAATAATAAAACCGGTACATACCGAATGTCAAAATGGTGAACCAGAATCGATACATTTTATACCAAACCGACCGATTCGGACCCGTCCCCTTAACCAAAAAACCAAAAAAAATGGTCAGCCCTATAACTTTTCATAAAGTAGCTTTAAGATATCTGCCAAACTGCTTTATAAAAGTAAGAAATCTTTAATCTTCCTAGCTGTCTAATAGTCGTGATCTTGTTTTCTTAAAGAAAATTGATAATTCTCATGAAATATCAAAAGTATTTGCTATAGAACTGATTCGAATATGGAAGTCGGACATAAAGGGAATTTGCTCAATTAAGAAGCATCTAGGATGTTGGTTTATTTTACTTGATCTATGGCAACTTTGGTTTTCTAAATATGATTTCAGACAGTATTTATGTATGTTATATACATACATTTGGGCCTTACAGGTTAATGAGATTAAGGTTGCCTTTATTATGGAAACAAAAGTATATTGCAGATCTCGGTGGATAGGAGATTTCTGGTTTCCCACATTAAAAAAAATTGATAAAATTGAGCAACAGTTTCTCAGAGATCTTTTCGCAAATATTAATTTTGAAGAGATTTATGAAAATATAAACTCTCCAAGCGTCAGCAATGATGAAGAAGAAGATGAAGATAATAACATTAATAATGCTATGGTCCGATCAAAAGTAACAACTGGAAGATAAAAGATTCCTTGCTTTTATAAAGTAATTTGACAGATAGCTTAAAGCTACTTTATTAAAGTTACTTTATCTGTATAATTAGTGTTGTGTTGGCTACTGACTTTTGTTTTTATTTGTATTGATGTAAACTTTTTCGTATTAAAATAGTTTTCTAACTTGTATAAATAAGTTGCAAGGCTCAGTTGTCAAGCAAAGTTTGCAAGGTTTTTAGAGAGTTCTAAAACTCCTCTCTTTCTCTCTCTAAGTTTATCTCTCTTGTAAAAATATTCTGAGTTTTTGAGTTTTGTAAATAGTTCGAGTGTTGTACATAGTTTGTTGGTTTGAATAAAAGCTTGGACTTTCATGACTTCTCCATGTAAGTTTTAATTTATGTTTATATTTATCTATTTTTTTTTTATATTATTATTATTATATGTTTGTTATATTTTATTTGTATATTTAATTGTGTTACTCTGTTTATATCTTAAAATTATACTAATTGTATTTGTTTTATATTACTTGTTTAAATATTTATTAGATTAACTACTGTTTAATATAATTGTTTAATATTAATCTGTTAGTTTTATTCTATAATAGATTGTATGATCCTATTTGCTCTACTGCCCTTAGAGCCTATATGGTGTTTTCTGTGCTCATTTACTCTTTAAAATTCAACTAAACTGTAGCTAGTTGAATTTAAAACTTGTTCTGCCTCGAATACTCAGTTTGTTTCACTAAGGACATCCATTTTTACTAAAAAAACCACTCTAGCTAATTTACTCTCATTCAGGTAGTATTGCTACTGCTTGAAATTAATTTTGGAATTCAGAATCACAACAGTCCTATGGTTGGTCCTTCACAAATGTTGCAACAAGATTTTTTAAGCTATAGGGAGTATACTAATGAAAAGTTACAGCTTATTGATGAAATAATGGACCACTTTATAGAGGCTATGAATAAGTTGTTAAGGATGATGACATGTTTAAGAATCTTTTTAGGGACAATGGAAGGGTCATTCATATAGGGCAGAGAAGGGATATGGGTTTCTTTAGAGACCCTAGGCATGCTGAGCAAAAAAGAACTAGGAGAAATGAAGAAGATGATGCTCAATGGAGGAGGAACCAAAATGATGAAGTTGATGAATAAGGGAAAGAACTTAAACATCTTAAACTGATATTTCTATCCTTTACTGAGGGTGATGGTAAAAGTTGAGTCCAGGATTGTGAGGAATATTTTAGCATCTATGGGATTCATTCTCATAGGAGGATTGTCGTAGCTGGAATGCACCTCCATGATTTTCCAAAATACTAGTACAAGTCTTATGTTAATTGCAAGGATGGACTCACTTGGCAGGAATTTGCAGATGATTTCATTGTGAAGTTCACAGAGGCTGGTGTGTAAAATATATAAGAAATTCAATCTGTTGAAGCAATAAGCACTGCCAATGCATACTATGATGAGCTTGAGAGGCACAAGGGGAGATTGTTGGAGAAATTACCTTACTTAACTGAGGACTTCTTTGTGGGGAATTTCATTGGTGGACTTGAGGATGAAACTAAGAAGATTGTGAAGTTACTTAACCCATAAACTTTACCCAGCCTTCAAACAAGCAAGTTTTATGAAAGACCAACAACCATCCTAAAGCCCAAAACTCCTACTTAAACACTCAACAAAACACTAAAAAAGACCTCCTGCACCCTCAACAACCAAGACACCAATTCTTGCTTACCCTAAAAAGGACTTCAATAAACCTAAACCCGTCACAGCAGCCCAAAGAGATGAAAGAAAGGATATGGGTTACTGTGATGAGAAGTATACCATGAGTCACCAATGCAAGACTCCCCAAAATTTTATGATTACCTGTGAAGAGGCATTAGATTGTGAAGAATACACTGGTCCTCCTATGTTTGATGAGGAACCGAAATCATGAAAATCTAAAAGAAACAGCTGCACCGTGTAACCTGCAACTTAAAGAAGAAGCCAAGGGGGAACAAGCTCTAATTCTAAAGTGAAGGAAAAAAATTAATGATGTTAGTGGACAGTGGGAGTACTTTAAATTTTTCAAGTGATTCTATTGTCATTACCCTTCCTAATGGTGAGAAAATCCAGAGCAACACATGGTGCCCGGAGTTTACATGGACCGTCGATAATCACAGTTTGAGCATACCCAGTGGATCATTAATTTACAGTATCATGATGTCATTTTGGGGACTACATGGATGAAGCAACTGGGGGCAGTACATTTCAACTATAACAAAATTCTCATGAAATTTTTGCACAATGGGAAAGAGATGTAGCTACAAGGTATAAGGAACCCACAACACCCAAAAGTTATAAATTGCTTAACTTGCAACTACTTAACAATAACTCAACCAGCTTGGATGTTGGATTGTTGAAAGCTATGAGGAAGATACTAATATTTCCCAATTAATAACATAATTGTTAGCTACTAAGATGGGGCCTAATGAATTTGAGTTAATCCATAAGTTGCTTAAATATAGAGGGAAGTGGATGATTGAATTAAAATGAGAGCTGAGAAGGCAATTATTTGAAGAACTCCATGAGAAAGGAGTTGAGGGTAATTCAGGAACAAGGGCTACCTTAAAAAGGATAATATTTTTATTGGGTAGGGATAAAAATGATATTACAAAATAGGTAGCTGAGTGTACTGTTTGTCAATTTTCCAAACATGAAAATGTGAAGAACCCTGGGCTGCCCCAACCATTATCCATTCCTAATTAGCCTTGGAGGGACATAGCTATAGATTTCATCATTGGACTCCCTAATTCCAAAGGTAATGAAGTTATTTGGGTTGTTACTGATAGGAATAGCAAGAACTCTCACTTCCTACCTCTAAGACATCTTATTTCCGCCAAAACATTATCTCAACTATTCTTTAAGAACATTTTTAAACTACATGGGCTTCCCAGTTCCATTTGATAGAAACCCAATATTTCTAAGTGATTTTTGAGAAACTCTCTTTGAACTTGTTGGGACCAAGCTTCACGTTAGCACCTCTTATCATCCTCAAAGTGATGGGAGCACAAAAAGAATAAACCAATGTTTAGAACAGTACTTGCGTAGCCACTCACCCAAACAGTGGAGTTCCTGGTTACCTATGGCTAAATGTTGGTTTAACACCACGTATCACACTTCTCTACAAACCACACACGACAAAATTCTCTATGGTCATGACCCTATCCACCTAAACATCTCAGCCAAACTTGGCACCAACATTGCAGCAATAGAAGATATCCTTATAGAAAAACAAAAACTGGAGATTCTTAAGGAAAGTCTAGCTAAAGCACACACACAAAGAATGAAGACTCAAGCTTATAAAAGGAGAACTGAAAGAGACTTTGAGATAAGGGATTGGGTATATTTGAAGCTACAACCATATAGACAGAGCTTAGTATCAATAAAGAGAAACATGAAATTGGCTCCAAGGTTTTATAGGCCTTTTAAAATTCTGAAAAGTTTGGTACTGTTGCCTACAAGCTAGGGCTGCCCAACACTTCTAATAAGAGACATCCAACCTTTCATATGTCACAACTTAAAAAACATTTGGAAACAACTCAAATCAGCACACAACTACTTGAAGTTGATCAAGAACGGAACTTTGATGTAAGAACTCTCAGAATATTGAAACAGGGGAAGATTTATAAGGGAGCAAAATTGTATATCATTATCTAGTATAATGAAAATACTGCAACATAGAAGAAGCTAAATGGGAGGATGAACTTCTTGACACTTAATTCATGAGGATATGAATTCTCTTAAGGGGGAGGGAAGGTCAGGTCTAAAAGAGAAAGGGTAAACTGGGCATAGGATATATTTATATTCTATAAGATAAAGGTGCATGTGAGTATATGGGTAGTTAGTTAGCATGTGAGTAAAGGATAAGAACAGTGGTAAAGGTTAGGAGCTTTTACATTTTCAGTATATGATATCTATATATAGATGTAACGGGAAGAATATTCCCAAGTATGAAATTTATGCATTGTAAAATGAATTGAGAAATGAAACTTTGAACTAGCTTTTCCTCCCTTTCTATCTATCTCTCTCTTCTTCCTCACGAACTTGGTGAGTAGACATTGAATTTTCTATCCTTCTTCCTCCCAATTCAACTCTATTCTCTCTCTATTTCAATCTTTGTTTCTCTCTATACTCTCTAGTCAGGTACCAACCTGACCAACAGGGGCCATACAACAAGGTAGATGATGTTTCATAAACACTAGGAAGTCACTTACAGCATGTAAACCAACATTGTCTCTCATGAATGTGACACCTTAATACATAAATGTTACACAAGCTCCAACACGCTAGTCATGTCCACATGTGCTAGATCTAGAACACTTCTACTTCTAAATTAGTAAATTTATAAAAGAGAGGAAATAAAATGGTTGAAGCTTTCGAGTCTTTTTGTTCATACGCTATGGCCTTTCAATACACACAAACATATTTCAAAAGCAAAATAAAAGAATATCCATATAAACTTTCATTAGTTGTCATAGACATAGGAGCATTATGCAGCTTATCCATTTCACAGTCTCGAAGTTAAAAACTAGATACATATTAACATATGTTATATATACTGAAGGTTTAATACAAATAGGTCAGAAAATTCTGACCCAATGAAGCAACTTAAAAAGGCAAGGAAAAAGCAAAAAATACTACTGCAATATTACCATGTTGTTCCACAATATACGGAAGATGAACCAAAGTATCCGTCCTTGCAATTAAACAAACTCCCTCCATTCCAATTATAGGATCAATATTGGCTTTTTTTTAAATCAGTTTGAGATATTTTCAAATTTAAAATTGATATCAATTAATTTAATTTTAGAAAATACAATTATGAAAATTAGAAACTATCTAAATAGTACTACTAATTTCAAGATTTATTATTTTCAAAAGTAAAATGAATCACATACAAATGTTATCGGCGCAAAACCACAAAAAATACAAGGTGAGCATGATAACTAAGTCATCATATGCAATCAGATAACAGATTTATGCAGCATCACTATGCAATCATATCTTGGATAGGGCCATCTCAACTATTATTTCATGCAAGTAATGAAGTTGATAACTAATACATGAAGAGTGAGATGTTGAATAAATGGGTGTGGTCTGATATTGCATGCAACTGTATCCATTAAGGACTAGTCTAACAATTCTCAACAAGATGGTTCATTGTGCTCATATAATGGGAATGACAATAAATTACTCATGTTCCGATGAATCGCATGATGATATACTGTCCTCTCATCTTATTTTGCTAGATTAGTAAGAAAAATGTATCCGTACCTTACAGAATGATGAAAATAAAACAAACAAGCTAAAAGCTTAATTGCTTAAAGTATTACAGCACTCCTATAACTAACAAGTTCCTCGAAAAATGGAAAGATGAACCCAAGTAACTCTCAAAGTTATTAAACATATGAAGCTTGAACAACTTTCATGAACTCATGATGCAAACTCTAATTATATACCTCATTGATCTAATTAAATACATTTACATTGGAAGTAATAATCATATAACAACAGTACATACACCTCCGCACAACACCATAAAAACATTCATGACAAACATATTTATTCATCAATTTCACTCAGCAATTATTCATCTACTTCTTAGCATTCCATCATTACAAAAAATTATGTAAAAGTGTCATTATATGCGATCTCATCCACCTTAGAGCCATTTTAAGCTCTAATTTCATAAAGTACAATTTCCATAGGTAAATTAGGGCAAGCACACCAGTAGGCACAGGTGCTGGGATTTTAAATAAGCAAATTAACATGCAAATTGCAAGCAATTCTACAAACTACCGTCCAATTGCACATTAATACTGCAATTCGTCTCTGACTCAAACTGAAAGGTAATCTATCCATTCACAATCCAGATAGTTCACTATGATCACAATAGATTGTGCGTAACAACTAATCAGACAAAACAAGCTCTAATAAGTACTTGATGAAAACATATATTCTCTCATCTACGAAATATTAACATAAATCAGAGAGAATCAAGTTTAAAAACCTTGCACGATCAATTTGAACCTTGATTTAAAACATATACGCATACACAAATTAAACATCAGGAAGAAGAATATACATGCTTGCGGATTATTATACAGATAGAAAACAAGAGATAGAGAGAACCATCTTCATCAGGAACTTGGACATGGAGGAAAAGGAGCTTGAAACCAGAAGTGTTGGAGCGAATAATCTTCTTCAGAGTCCACTCGAATGCTCCTTTGCTGCTGATGGAAGGATGTGGATAACCTTTGATCGTCGACTCGTTCACTCCCATCATCACTCGAGTCACCGGCTCCAGCTCCAACGCTAATTCACCTCTTCCCGACATTAATGACTCACTCACTCACCTCAGCTCAGCTCTATCGTTTTTCTTTCTCTGGTTTCTGCTCAATTAATTTTAAGTGTATAATGAAATCACTGGGATATTTTGTTTATATGCGGGGGACAAGTGTGCGTAGGATTGCGTATTGTACCTCCCGGCGCACGAAACCTTGTGGATGAAAACAGAGATGCTAAGGTGCGCCTAACGATTACAGCTGCTGCCCACCGACGGACCGAACCAAAAGCGTGTCGCGTAATTCTTTTTCACTTGTGTTTTTACTCCCAATTTTTATTGCCAAAAGTGGCGGGCTTCCTGATTTTATGTCCTTGCTGTCTGATCTGATATTAAATACCCAAACAACCATTCTAATATTCCCACCATTTCATTCATATTGGAAGAGTCCAACTAGGTCATAGCCTAATTGTAAAATTTATAAATATTAATAATATATTTTTGTTTTACTTACCTCTTAAAAATAATAAATTCACTCTAAGGATAATTGAAATTAGGATTACGAGAATCTTACAATACTATTTAAAAGAACTCTTCTTTTAGAATAATAAAATTTGTCATATTATACTACATATTTTGTGAAATGAAAAAAGTATATAAATTTTAATATAATATAAATAATAGGTAAAAGTTGCACAAAATAAAATGTCAACAATTAAATTTATGTAATGAAAAAGAGAGGGAAATGTATAAGAGAAAACCTTGGAGATATGGTCGAGAAAAAAGTGAATATGAGATGTTTACGTGACATTATAATATGTTTCATTATGTTTTAAATTATAAGATAATTATTAATTTTTAAAAATTAATTTAAAATATTTTTAACTTTAAAATTGAGATCATTCATTAATAATTATGAAATTATAAATATTATAACAAGTATTATTTTTAAATAATTTATAATAGTTATCATCGTATTAAATAAATTTAATAAAAAATATGTTAATTTTAATTTTAAAAATATCTTAAATTAATTATAAAAAATTAATAATTAATTTATATTTTAAAACTGAGAGATTAGTAGATTACTATTGACATGAGTTTCTAAAAGATAGAAAGATTCTCATGTGACATTATTTTAAATAAGAGAAAACCTTGGAGATATTGTCGAGAAAAAAGTGAATATGAGATGTTTACGTGACATTATAATATGTTTTATCATGTTTTAAATTATAAGATAATTATTAATTTTTAAAAATTAATTTAAAATATTTTTAACTTTAAAATTAAGATAATTTATTAATAATTATGAAATTATAAATATTATAACAAGTATTATTTTTTAAATAATTTATAATAATTATCATCGTATTAAATAAGTTTAATAAAAATTATGTTAATTTTAATTTTAATAATATCTTAAATTAATTATAAAAAATTAATAATTAATTTATATTTTAAAACAGAGAGATTAGTAGATTACTATTGACATGAGTTTCTAAAAGATAGAAAGATTCTCATGTGACATTATTTTAAAGGCCCTCTTAATGAGAGCTACAGATATTGTTAAGCATTTAGTTTTGCAAAATCCTATCATGGTAATAGTAATTTACTAGATTTACTGCCGTTTAATTCATTTTTAACAGTTTTCTCAAACAATACTATTAGCCCAGTAGTCACTTTTTATTTCCCGAGTCAATTGAAGGCTTTGTTGTCCGAAGCAGTTTCTATAACGGATAAATCTACATATATAATATTTAATTATAAAATTAATTATTATATTAATTTTAATTATTATAAAATAAAATATGATATAAATTTTAATATAAAATTTTATTTTTTAATTATTAAAATTATTTTTATAATTGATATTTGTATACTTACTGTTATTATTTCATAACTCATAAGTTGCAAGTTGTATACACAATTCCAAGCTTTAAAATTCGTGAAAAAGGAAGCTGAACTTTTCATTGACATGATAGTTAACATAAATGTCAATTACATCCATCAACTAGTGTTTTTTCCTCCTCCTTTTGAAGCCCATCCATCTAGCAGTTGACAGCAAGTCAAGCAGCATCTGAATACTAAAATTGACATTAATAATTTCTTTTAGTTTAAATATTTAGTTAGTCAACCTTAAATAATTCAATAGTCATACCTTATTTGATTATTATTTTTCAAAAAATATTGTACAAATAGGTTATAGGCTGGCTATTCCACTCAGAGTAAAGGACCAAACATTGCCATTTAAGTTTTATCCCTACCAGTGACTTATAAAACCAAAGTCTAACCACAGGAAATCACGTTAATTAGAAACTGTTACTCCTTTTGTGTTATGAAAGGAGTTTTATTTGCTACTCATTTTTGTTTTAAAATATGGAGATTAAATTGATATATTATAAAATAACATAATATATTTGTTATAATTTTATAATCATATCGTCACTGTTAAATTAAATATTCAATAAATTAATTTAGTGACAAACAAAATATTTTTTATAGAATGGAAAGATTTTTATTTATTACATCATGATAATTTATAGTACTACCATCAAATATATATTATATTAGTGAAGAAATTATAGAGTAGAGTCTAGAGACAATCCGCAGTGAGAACTGAGAAGAAGACTTTCGCACTATCCATTAAATATTGTTGTTATCCAACTTTCATTAATAAAACTTTAAGATGTTCAATATACCATAATTATTGTAGGACATTAATCATGCATTTAATTAAATATATTATTCTAAACTTGGGAGTATTAATTTAGAGGAATATTGGGTTATGAATTTATGATTATAGGTATTCTAAAGAACTACTACGTACTTCATCTGTGCCTGCCCAACAATTAAAGTCCCATTTTCTTTATAATTTATTTTTAAAAATAATGAATTTTTTGGACAATGACATTGAATTATTCATTGCCACGCTTCCATGAAGAAGGGAAGGGAAGGGAAGAAAGAAAACTCCATTAAAAATGGACGAAAATACTAGCTTAAGGTGTGATATGCATGGTTTCTGTTGTCTCCATCTATCACTCCATTCTTCTGGAAAGAAAACTTTTGCCAAATATAGTAGGTAAAGAGTAAAGTTACGTAAAAACAAACAGTAATGCAGAAATGAAAGAGAAGAAAAGTGCAAAATTCAAGAAAAATGAACCAAACCAAACCAATTGCCCATTCATTGACAAAGGGTAAAGGAAAAAAATTGATTTTTTGAGTTCATAAAAGCAAATTAATTATTACTCCTTAATTGGCCTTATCTAAAGAGTGAATACCATTAAAAGAAACCCTACCAAAACCCAAATGACCAACCTGGTACAACTCTAACCAAACCTTCTCCGCCTCAAACCTCGCACTGTAGTTGTTCTCCTCCTTTCCCATCCTCCTCAGTTCCTCATCTCCGATCCCAATTTCCACCCCCATTTCCTTTTCCCTCCAAAATATTCCTTCTCTTTCTCTCTCCACCACCATTTCCCTCTTCTTTTTCTTTTTCCTTTTCCCCAAACACTTCCTTCCCATCATATAAGGCACTTTCACAAAAGCAAGAGTCAATAAATTCACCACCGCACAGGGGCAGCAGCAGACGGCCACGCAGTCGGCAATTATCCCGGCGGTGCATGATCTGCAAGACTTGCCGGAGCACTTGATCCGATCTCCTGCGGGTTCATCGTCGCCTTCCGGGTACCGGTGCTTTCCGCCGGTGGATCCGTTTCTTGAGGCCCCTTGGATACCGCCTTTACGTGGGTTTTCCTCCATTTGATTTCTTGATAAAATGGCTGCTGAAGTGGAATAGATAATCTGCGGAACCTGCAAAAATGATCAAACACTATTACACTTCTTTCTCTCTATAAACATATCAATAAACAAACAACATATACACATATATTTATAGATCTAATTGGCTTGCACGTAACACACATATATCAATAGACTTATAGACCTAGCTTTAGGATAGGGTCTTAATTGGCTTGCACGTACAATGATTTTTTTCCCCATGCATTTATCCTTGATCAAATTATAAAAATCCTTCCTTAAGGGTCCAGTTGCTCATGTGTAATTAAGGGGAAACAGAAAACTCAATTTCACGCGCCTTCCGTTTTCGTTGTAGGCAGGCCTAAGCATTATTAAATTGTTAGTACGACAAAAGATTTTTATAGGGAAACCTGGAAGTGGCAGTTGACACAGTTTTTAAGGCGCGTGGGAGATCATCCTAAAATTACAACAAACTAAACTAATTAGAGGAATTTGATGACCAAAATACTCTTCCGTCCGATTGTTAACAAAACGGTGAAAGGGCAATTTCACCGAGTATTGGACTGCCAATTTTAACCCTTCGGTAAATGGCAAAGCGTGAAAATTAGAAGGCATATACCAACTCAATGTTTATACTTAAAAGAGTCGTGCTATTTATTGTGCAATTTTTTTGCTGGATTATATATTAAGTAAGATTATAAAGTTGATTCATTATATCAATTATCAAATATATAAAAAAATATTATCAATTATATTTATTTATGTAATCAGTGACGAAGCCACATAGTGCAGTGTGGGATTAATTGACCACACTGAAAAAAAAATATATTTTATAATATATAAAAAAAAATTAAAAATTAAATATAATAGACAAATTGACCTCACTAAAATTTTATAAATTTTTTAATATACGGTGTCAAATGAAATTTTATATCTTCTCGATCACATATCACTCCTACTCTTTTATATATACATTTTCCTCTAATCTTCTTAAAGTAAATAATAATATAGTTTATACTATTTTTCTTAAAACAATTAAGAAATTAAGTATTTTTGAATAAATTTGTGATTAGAAAAGCGTACGACTGAGATAAGGTGCGTGTGAATATATATATATATATATATATATATATATATATATATATATATATATATATATAATGTTATTACTTTTTATATTAACATTGTAATCAAACACATGTTTTATATATACAATCAGAAAGTAAACTTATTCAAAAAAATTGGATCGTTGGCACTGCCCCAAGCCTCTGCTAAAGACTTACAATATTTTGACCTCATTGAATAAAATTTTAGTTTTATCACTGCACGTGACTCACAAAAAAAATTGACATATAAAATTAGAAGATATATCATTTTCCATGTTAATTTATGCGTGTGAGGCCGACAGAGAGAGAAATGAGGTTGTGAGACAGAGACATCTCAGGGTTTGGTGAAACATTTTCCGGCAATGGCATTTGGTAGATAGAATTATATATGCTTTCATGTCTTGTCCCTAATTTAAGCTTCCTACCAGTTTCCATCTAATTGTTTGAGCTGCTGCTGCCTCATATCTCATACTTGGTATTTAAGCGTTACATTTTCTTTAGCTGACTGCTATTTAAAAAACAACAACAGAGAATTGTTATTTTTTTAAATAAAATTTAATATTTTCATAAAATCTTACTCATATAAAATGTAAGTCCCGTTTATTATTCATGTAAAGAGAGTATATATTATTTATTTTTTAAAAATAGATGAGTAATACGTGTTATTATGTATATATGTAGAGGTGAAAAATGATAAATTATTAGTTTTATAATGCAAATATCATAATGAAATTATGATAATGGTCGACAAACTACTAACAATCTTTGCAAAGTACTATGGCGCTACCATCCCAGCCTTTTAAACGGAGAACTAAACATTCTAAATAGTTGAGCTCAAACCTACAACTCAATTTTGGAGGCAGATCTATATTCGTTATAATGCATATATACATCAAATACTCGTATATTTGTGTATCCAAAATACTACTACTATACAAAGAAATGTTAATAAAAGAATAGTTAATACACCGTCTGTAATACGTTTACAGAAGATCGTGATATCAGCATTTAGTGAAAGAAACAAGTCCCAAGGACCATGAGATTCGAAACTAATTTTAATCTACTAGTATAAGATAATGAACTTGTGCTATCGATGCACGTAAACGAGATGCTCAAGATTCACGAGGAAAAAAGTAAACTGTTGTAGCCTCGTGGGGCAACTTATATATATATATATATATACAAATTTAAAGATATTTTATGCTAATATAAATATAAAAAGACGAATAGAAAAATCAAATAGAACTATGTTTTCACAGTCGGGAAGAAATAGTCGGTTACTCTTCCGAAAAGCAGCACCATTTGCAATAATAAATATTACTCCAAAAGAGAGTAAAATTATTATTTTTGGATGGAAAAGAGTACGATGAGGTTAGTCAATATTGTCAGAGATGTTAATATATATTTTACTAATTAATATATACTATGTTGTCCTAGATGATTGATTAGTCATTTAGTTGCACTCTTTTTACCCCGGGAGAAGTGGTAAAAGTGATGTTTTTACTTAGATTCTCTGTTTTATGTGGAATATCAATTGTTGTTCACGTGAGAACGATTCCGAGAAAACATATTCTTATCTACAGATTTATCAATTCCAATCACTTTAATCCTAGCTCTGGAGAAAAGAATAACTCCGGACAGGACTGAGCTACAAGGCACATTAAAAGCTGGTTTTCACCTAAAATAGTTAGTCTAGCATGAAAAATAATGCAACGTTTAAATTAAAGGAATAAAATAAGTGAATGAATATCATAGAAAGTAAATGATTTATTTTATTTCAGTTAAAATTAGTCATTTTATATCCTCCCTAAAAAATAAAATTCATAAATTTAAAAAAAATATAAATAATCTATTTCATTCTAATAAAATAATTAAATATAATTTTTTTTATTCTATAAAAATATGTCGGTCTATTATCATTTACATTCCTCCGATCCAAGCATAGGGTGAACCAGTTACAGCTTTACTGTCATGAACAGAAGCCCCACAAACTCAATTTGAAGCATTTGACCTTTTTCTAAAGCAATGCACTTTAACTGAATTCACTATTATTCATTGTTGTGGATTTTCTTCGGAATGGAAACATCATATATTACATGATCATCCCTCATGCATATACCAAAAAAAAAGAGGGGGAGAGTTGTGGGGAATGATGGCCTAAGATTTATTGAAGGTGATTGTTATGTGCAGGTCTTGGATCAATTTAATGTTGGATATTTTACCGTTATAAGGAAAAAATAAAATTTTAAATTAATCATTATTATTATTTTATATATATTAGTCTTTTAGTCAAAAAAAGAAATATTAGTTTTATATATTCACTTTGAGTATTATAAATTTGCTGAGTATATTGGAAATCATCTGTTCGTTTCTATCTATCCGTTCGTGCACGAGGAAGGATATTTCTATTTTGGGTGTTGTAACGGTAAGAATCATCTTGCCATTCAACTTTGCACGAAGAGGGGCAATAAATTCCTTAGGGCAGTATTTTCACAGGCCTCATCCCAGGCCAATTTCTAAGCTTAATTATCTGTTATTTAAATTTCGTCCTTTAAATAATTATAGTGTCAAATTCATATTATAATAAATTTAATATTAATCACGTAGTTGATACATAACAGTATAATTATTTTTATTCAATAATTACTTCTTTGCCGAAATATAATCAGACCTTAATTCATGGATTGAATTTGATCGGAATACATGTTCTGGGTTATTTGTGATGTATATATACCAACAGATAGATTTCATTATCAGTGTATTCCATATTTATCCATTACAAGAATAATATATTTGTTCTTTCCTTGTAACGGTATTCGTATTTATTATCAATTAAATTTCGCTTACTCAGCATATAGATTCAAATTGTTTAGTTAATAGTATCTCAGTTGCTGAATTTGTGATTCTCTTACAGCATTAATCAGTGTTGTTTTTTTATGCTTGTGTATAGAATTTATATTGGTGGTATTCAGTAGTTCATTTTTGGGTATTCTTCGGTTGCGAGCAATTCAATTAATTTTTAAAATAAGCTCACTTCAGTTCTAACATTTAATTGATCAAACTCAACTCAGATAAGCCCCAATTCAAAGTTATAGTTGGGGTGGCTAGATGAATTAATCTTTATTCTATTTTCAAAAAATTTAAAGTTCATAGATTACATTGTACTATTCATTTCTTCTATCAAATAAATTACTTACGGTCTATGCTATCCCTTTGATTCTCCTCATCTTATTTCATGAAACATTGTGTTGAAATGTTGAATACATGTAAGGAATTAATATTTTCACATGAAAAAAATAATATTCTATAAGGTTCTCTTTACATGAATAATAAATAAATCCGATAATCATATGAGAGAAAAACTTGTAGAATTATAATTTTTATTTGTACAAATATCATTTTTCTATATTTATACGATCATCCTTGGACAGACATCTCGTTTTCTCTCAATTGTACATTCTTACAATTAAAAAACTTTACTCTAATGACACTGATCTAATGTCTATAGTATTTTAATCTAGTCTCTAAATAGTCATTTTTATAGATCTTACTCGCAAACATGAGCTCTCAACGAAAGAGCAAATTGACACAAATTTGAGCCTCTTTTGCCCAATTAAAAAAATTAAATATCTAAATAAAGAAGTTAAAGATCTATATCAACTCCCACCGAATCAAATTGTCTATATAACATATGTAGAATTTAGAACTGTCCCTTATCACATTAATAGACCCACACTACAAAGCTGACGCTCTTGTCCAACCCATTTACCTAGATATGAAGGCTTTACTAGGGACAGTGACACGATCTATGATTCCTTGCATAAGTACTAGTTCTAGCATGTTTTTTTGTGAGCATAAGAACTTCGTTAACATGGACTGTTGTACTTAATAAAAAACTTTCTGTAGTTATATATTTCATGGTTGCTTGTCAAATATATAAACCGAGGACATGATTAAAGGTCCCTAAAATGTCCTTTGAGATTCGAAGAAAACTTATGGAGTAATGTAGTATATGGAAAAGGAGTTCGCTAGAAAAAAGGGAAAGGGGGTGGGTTTATTATGAGTTAGAAGAAAATGTAACTGATAATTAATGCACAAAGTTCAGCTATACATACTAATCAAACTTAGTGCGTAACCTTTAGCAGCATATTTGCAATTACAATTAGCTAATGAACTAAAGTTTGCTAATTAATCTTTTGATGTCCGTAAATTTGCCCAAGATCACATTAGTAGTAATGAAGAAGAAACTAACCTCAAATTGAAGATAGATCCATCATTAAACAGAGGCTTTCAATGCATCATCTTCAAATTAAAACCTTCCAGTAGTAAGTACTTTTCATTTAATTGTATGTGATTCTAGCTGACTGAGTGGCCACCTGAAAATGGTCGATTTTCTAGAGAGGAGTTCAAACACAGAGAGAGAGAGAGAGAGAGAATGGGTGGGATCTGATCTAAAACAGTGTTTATATGATGATTTCAACTCCTCTTGTTTATTACTAGTATGTGGTACCTTCTTCTCTACTAATTATATATATATATATATATATATATATATATATATATATATATATATATATCTATATATATGTTAGGATGGAATTATTTAAGGTACAGGTGTTGACTCATATCATTCTTATACTTGAGACCCGGTTCAAGTGCTTGTTTATATTAAGATTGTAATTTGGGCCTAGTACATATGTTAACTCATTATAATGTATTTTGACGACTTGATATCAAAATTTATATTCACATATGATAAGAGACTTTAATCAGAACTTTCACTTCTAATTGATGTTAGACGCGTATAGATAAAATGTGTTGAGCAATTATATATACTTGGAGGTCAATGGTAAATTTAAATTATATTTATTAATATTATTTTTTTAGCAATTAAACCCTCTATTATTATCGTTTTTGACCTGTATTAATTTTCACACTACAATTATCTCCGACTGCTCAAGTCATCAAACTTTTTGGTACGATCATTAACTGTTATACAGATTGTTTGCTTTTTTGATGATTTGGACTAGCTACAATTTTAAGCATTAACAATATATATATTTATGTTCCTTTTCTTTCCGTTCTCTTCTTCCTCTGTGAGTGTGTAAAGTGCGTGAGGAGTGTGTATTTGTGCCCTCTGAATCCATATTTTATTAAGTGGAGTAATTAACTATTAGTAATTAGTAATATAATTGTAAGATATTGGACTATTATATCTGTTCCTGCATTGTGTGTGTGTGTGAGAGAGAGAGAGAGAGAGAGTTGAGGAGCCAAGGGATACATAATGTGATTGCAGCAGTAGTATTATAGAGTTGAGTAATTTTTATTTGAATAACTTTATAAACAGAACAATACAATATAATATTAAATACAATATTAACTTTAATTATTAAAAAATATGTTTAATACAAAAATTTGTATTAAATTTTATTTTTTAATAATTAAAATAAATATAATATTTAATATTATATTTGATAATGGTATATGTAGTATTGTACTTTTTATTTTTATTTTCATGTTTCCCAATGTCAGCGAATAAAGGAAAATGTCGCTAGTCACCGGAACCTTTTTCCACTCCTTGCTGTTTTTATTTTATTCAGTAATAATTAGGCTCTATGAGTCACGCACGTGAGGAGGGATGTGGCCGATGCTCTACCCATCTCTCTCTAAATTTTTTTGTTATCGTTAATTTAATATAAAATTTAAACTCACGCACTTTATTATATTATTGTATATATTTGAACTCTTAACTTTTTTTTCTCTGAAAATTTTAATTCACGGGCAAGCTAAAGGTGGATGATCTTTCAAATTTTAAACTTTATTTTTGATCCTGTTGTTGATGCAGTATTTTTTGGTTCATATATATGGACTGAGAAGATTTTGTAATTTTATCTCGTTCTTATCCTCCTGTTAAGCGATAGGGTAACAATGTAGTTCTTGTTTTAGTCGATTTGGCCCTCTCATAAAGTTTCTACATTCCACCATATTGGATGGGAGAGGTGGCTAATTGTATTAATCTTCTTGTTGCTTCGAATGCTTTTGCTCAATAAAAATCTTGTTCCTTGGAACGGCTAAAAAATCAATTGTTTATATATGTGTATTAATTATACAATTGTTTCTATTGTGACAAAAATTAATATATATTTGTCACATTATGCAGCAGAAGGACTCAACAAAAGAACAAACTAGCATGAACTCTCTCGTCCACCCCACTCATATCTGCAGCCATAGGCCCGGGTGTTCAATTTTTCAATTTATCTGCCGAGAAAACAAACAGGTTACTCAAATCATAATGTGGCGTGGTCAAATATAACATAGAATATATATAATATAAAAATCATGGCAGAGGTTGCTTGCAATACCTTCCCCGCCCGCTTAGTTTTTTATTAAAAAAATGAATTATTAAGCAAGTTTATTTGAAGACTGCCGTAAATGTGAAATTTGCTAATTTTCATTCTCATCTTTCTCATCACGTGAATGAGACATACCTGCTTATCATAAGAATAGTGAACTAGAAATAAATCATATTTTGATTGATTTGAGGATTCCGACTAATGATACAGTAATTTTTTACAGAAATCTTAAAGGGCCTAGAGGAAGAATATAGAAATTCTTGAGTAATAAATATAAGGAGTTAATATTTTCACAAGTTAATTTAATATTTTTATAAATAAACTCATTTGATCTTATAAAAATATTAAATAAACTTATAAAAATATTATTTTTTTAAGAGTACTTTTACGTTTATCCATATTTTCTATCCACATTAAAGATAAATGAGTTTAGTTCTACCTTATTTTATCTCTTTCATTCAAAAATAAATCACACTCATTTATCTTTAATACAAATAAATTTAACAAATAAAAAATATGAGTAACTCTAAAATTTTCCTTTCCTTAAATATATGAATATATCTATTACCTATACTAAAATTGCTAAGCCGTTCTTCTAGAAGAACAGGACAACAGGAGTCCTCTTTCACTTTATAATTACAGTTTTGCCTTCTTTTTTATTTTTATTTTTTAATTTAATAACTAAGTTTATATTATCATGGAAGGAAGCAGGAATCATACGCGGAACCGAAGCAGGAATCCAACGGAATGCAAGCTGGAGGCCTACTTCATGCCATTAATCACTTTGCTTATTTTTTTCTCCTTTACTCCCGACCATTATTCTTTTAGAATTCAATTTGTAGTCTCTATCTAAATTTATTACAATTATAACATTCTAACAATATTGCTCAATTTCACCAATTTGCACCTTTTGTTAATTATAATTGTTATATTTTATACATCTCTATTATTCTTTTTTAACTATTTATTATTTTAAAAATTAAACAATTCACATTAATTTTGAATTTTAAAAAATACACCAAATTGATTGAAAAACAAAAGATGGTATTGCTTTGGTAACGAAGAGAATGGTTTCAAATAATATTTTCTCATTCTCATAAAAGAATCATTTATAAATTAAAAAATATCTATTATTAATTTAATAATAGTGCCATATAATAATATAATTTTGATAACAAAAAGAAAAAGAGAGACTACAATATGTAATGATTCAATTATCAAAAATAGAAAACTTTTTTCATGTATAAAAGAAATAAAAAAATAATTTTTTTAAGAACAAAGAGAATAATTAGGTGCATAATTTTTTTCTACCTTACATTTTAAAATGTTGGGAAAAAAACTTTTAAATAATAATTAGGTGCATATGAATTTTCCTTGTACTGTTGTGTCAAAATTAGTCACCATCTTTAGTTTTTATATAAAATTTAAATCTTATTAAAAAATAGCATATTAACCTCCAAGTAGTTGGATTATGATCTATTCCAAAAAAAAAATGTCATTTATAAATTTTAAAAATATTTTAGTGGAAGGAAAAGACTAATATCTATAAACTTATTTTAAAATAAGATTAATAGTTCGATTTAATAACAAAGTAATATTGTCAATTTAAAATTTAATAAGAATAAAGAATATATTTTCTATTATGTTTACCCCACAAATATTTTATATTACAATTATGACATCATATCATTTCTTAAGTTTAGTAGTTTAACTTCCTCATTATGATCATTATGATATTTTATTTTTTCTTCACCAAATTCGTCTTTTAATTTTTTAAGTATTTATTATTTTCATAATTCAAAAATTGAATAAATTTTGATTTTCTAGGAATGTAGCAAATTCGTTAGAAAACAAAAGAAATAGTATTTACTTTGTAAGAAAAACAATAGCTTTAATGTTACTCTCTCAGTTTCACAAAATATAAATAAATAAAATTTATAAATATTAAAAATATATTTTTGACTTATATGTATCCCTAAATTTATAAGTTGTTAATTTAATAATAATGACATGATAATAAAATAATTATAGAAACTCAAAGGGCAATTAATGTGCCATTTATACTATTATCGAAAATTAAAAATACTTTTTTTGAACAAAAATAATTGATAATGACGCTCTTTTTAGAACTTTAGGAGTAATTAGTTGCATAATATTTTTATATTACATTTTATAATGGAGGAAAAATATTCTTAAATAATATATATATGCATATAAATTATCTTTCTAATGTTTTGCTAAAATAAATCATAATCTTTCTTTTTTGTAAAGACTGCATCATCATATAATAAGTTCACATATTAAACTCCAAGCGATTAGATTATTTTATTCCTAAAAAATTATCACTTACAATTTTGTAAATATTAAGATAGATTGTGGATAAGGAGGAGTAATATTTATAAATTTATTAATTCTTAATATAAAATTAACGATTCAATCTAATAACAAAGTACACTTACTCTATTAATATTATGTTAAACATTGAATATTTAAAGATGGAATTAAAGATTTATAGATATCATCTTATTTCATTATAAAGTTATATCAAATGTCTTATTAAATATGTTGTCGACGCCGGGATTAGTCGTTTCTTTTTTTTAATATTAAAAGTCCTTTCTAATTTAGCCTTTGATTAAGATGTGATTTTTGAAAAGAGTCGACTTAAGTGTCGACGGGGTTTGAAATGTCGATTTTATAATGAGCCAGTTGACCAGAGTCGTCAGTTGGTATATTTGAAATGGATGTACCAACTCATCCGAATTTTATTTTCGTAATCGCTGGCTCATATGTGACTCCGAAATAATTGGTCTGCGAACCGAGATTCATAGAGTTCGGGGGCTTGTTGAAGCAAGGGGAAGGTGTTAGGCACCCCTCGACTTCCGTGAAACACGGTTACCGCAATCTCGATGTTTTCCTATTCTTTTAAAATCCTAAAAATGTGTAAGTTGTATGTGTGTGCGTGCATGCGTGCCTAGGTGAATGTTTGTGGTGAATTTTGTTTGAATTTTATATGGCAAATGTGCCTTATTCCAGAAAGCGTTTTAGACGTCATTTGACCCAAATGACAAGGTTTTGTTTCATAATAAAGATTGATTTTAACTTTGAAAGTGATGAGAATTTTTATTAGGTGTCGTATATAGAAAACAAGAGTTTTTTAAACTTTTGTCAAATAGGAATCGAGACTATACATTGCCTTCTAATAGTAAATCGAATAAAATGAAGCCAACTTCTAGAACTCTTTAACCCTATGCACAAAATTTAATGAAAACGTTTGTCTATTTTTATGAAATCATTTTTTATGATATTTCAAAACCAATTGGAGCCTTTTCATTAAACCGGAATCAAAGTTCGGCACAACTCTTAATTTTAAACCTCGTAAATCTAATATCCTAATTTGATCACTTTTAGAAAATCTTTATCGTTTGTCTTATTTTGAAAAACCGTTTTTTCGTGTCGTAAATCAAAACGAGCATTCAAAACATGTCAGGGCTATCCATGGGCATGTGAGCCGTCTAAATAACCCTAAACACCCACAATCACATATTTTACTATTACGGGGCCTTAAACCCGATTACGGCTTAGTATCGCTTTAAGGCCCGATATTACATATATACAACCATGGACCCTATACAATGATTACATATATCCAAAATTGTCCATCATCGGGATTTGACTACGAGGATCTCCTCCCTAGGCTCACAGTTACCCAAATCACTGCACAACCATACCAAGGCAAGCTTAACAAAACTAAACTTGTTACTACGCTACACGAATCAAAAATTACAATTCCAACACTACGAACTATCCGTTAACGCAATGAACTACATTATCATCGTACGGATGTCATCGGGACATTAGGAGGAGATTACGTTCTGACGGAACCCTCGCTAATAATCCCTAATCCACAGATCCTCACTAATATAACAACATACTACGCTAAACAACTCAAAACACAATATTATAATATTAATACAAGCAAAAAATATCAAAAGAAACACCCTTTTCACCTTGCAATATACCGACAAAAGCTTTATATTTCACGATTCAAGCAAAACCATAAGAACGCCTCACTATTGGAACAATAATCAACAATTTATCATCCAAATAATCTCCACCCGATCCTCTCTCTCTCTTCTCGCGTTTTTTCTCTTTCCAAAAAACTTTAAAATGTTTCTTCTTTTTGCTCTCGGGTGAAAACTGGCAATGTATAGCGTTCCGCAGGCAGCCTCCCGCGCCGAATCCTCGGTTGCCGGGTTGTCTCCTCGAGCCGCGAACTGTCCACTTTGTCGGTGGCCGCAGGTGCACCTGCGGCTGCCCGGCTTACTTTTTTCGATTTTCGTGCCACGCGATCTTAAATCGCCAATTTCTGCTGTATTATTTTGGAAGGTTGTTACCTGATGTATAAATTATTTTTATGCATGGTTTCCCGGGAGCGAGACCCCCTACTGCCGTAAGCGTAATGGTCATTTGCCGTCTTTGGCGACCGCATCGGACTTCATCTGGATTGACCGTGTGTCTTGCATCAAATGACTCGATTCTCGTTGTTCGTTTGACAGTTTTGATCGTAAGCCGTTGTAGTGACTTCGTGTTGGCGTCCACCTTTCCTTTTCGTATGTCGGATCGAATGACGATTTTACCCTCCTGTTAGGGTTAGTACACAAGTGCAAATTTTGGGTGTCTACATATGTCATGAATTATCTAATTTCTTTTATTTATCTACTCCATCAGTTTTTCTAGAGAGAGAAAAATTATTTCCTTTTATATTTCTTATGTAGATTTCAAGGAACGACTAATTACTTCATTTATTATATTATTTCTAATCATTAATGTTAATTTATGTATTTTTTTTTCCTTCGCTTGAACTAAGACAAATATTAATTATTTCTAATCATTAATGTTAATTTATGTATTTGGGAGTGAAGTGCATGCATAGAGGCATATGCATTTTTGGATAAAGTAATATTTATGTCACATTTTTACATTTAATTTTTCTTTTAGACCGTCGTTAATTTTAAGACAAGATCTTAATATTTTTACACATGTTTTTAAGGACAGAGGGAGTGCTTTTCAATCCCAAAATATAAGATCAATTTTAAAAATTTAGAATTAATTTATTTTAAATGTATTCAAATTCAATTTCATACTTCCCAAAAAAAAAAAAAATCAATTTCATATTATTCATTTTAATTTAAGTAAATTTTGTAATTAATATTACTTATTATATAGTTTATAATATTTTAAAATTGTAATAGTAAATAAAATAACTTTAAATTTAAAAATATCTCAAATTGACTTAAAAATTATATAAGAATAATTTTAATAAAATTTTTTTAATACAAATGTTATTTGTAATAACTAGCATAAGAAAGTACAACATGTAACATATGCAGCGTTTAAAAATTTAAAATATATCTTTATCTTAAACTAAATAATTTTGTATTAATTTTGAATTTTAATATCTCACAAATTAACTTTAAAAATTCAAAATGTATATTTAACTTTGAAATGGTGAGAGTAGTAAACTAAAAAAAAGAAGAAATCACTACATTAATATTAAAAAAAGAATAAAGAGTCAAATGATTGGGATGACTTCTATTACTACTAATAAAATTTTATCCTAAATTAAATAAGTTCATATTAATTTATTAAATAAAAAATTTAATCATATATTTTAAAATAAAAATGTGTTAACAAGTATAAAAAATTCCGCGTGCATGTAGGGCGTGGGATCTAGACTCGGAAAGGCCCTAGACAAAAAAATAAATACCTGAAAAAAATTTAATATTAAAATTAGTTCAATAAATAATTAAAAATGATCTAAAAAATTTTCAAGATTCCAACTTGTAAAACTCCACCTTCGGATGGATCATGGATTTCAAGAGAGGTTATATTACCTGGGCCCAAATGAATTGCTATTTCTGTAACATCAATTGTTGCAGGAGGCAGGCAGGCTTATAAGCAAAAAGCCCATGTGAAAAGCTATAAATAAATCACAAATATTGATATTGGCAGAGGGATTCAGAAACCCTAATACCAGGATCTGCCTGCCGCAGATCTCCTTTCCAGTCCTCTTCTACCACCTCTATAGGTGTACGATGATTCGTTGAAATGTTATTAAGAGAGAGAAAGGGGGCAAAGATGACTAGTGCTTTAATATTTCTGACACCTCTTGTATGAGAAAAGCCTTAACAAGATTTTCTTTGAGCACATTAAGCAACTCTCTGAGCCCTCCCTCCCTCCCTCCCTCTATTTCTTACCAATTTTCTTTTGAATTGTTTGATTCCAGCAATTATTTTTTGAAATATTGGATCGACTGTTTTGATCATCGATTTTATACGATATATATTGAGCAGAAATTCAGGCAGCCCCCTTCTCCTTAATAAAATGAGGAGGGAGGTGTTATTCTGCTCATAAACTGAATATTAGCTTTTGCTCTTCAGACTTGCTGAGATTTATTTAACACTCTTTGAAGCTGGTCTAGTAAGCCTTAGTACATTCTTCCGTTTATCTTGCTTTATGATTTTCTTCTTCTTCTTCTTCTTTATAAGCTCACAAATAACCCAAATTCCTTTTCTGTTCTTTTCTTTCCTAATTTAAATTTTCCATTATTAATGTTTTAGTCCAACACTCACCAACACATGGTAAAATAATTCTCTAATTATATTCTTATTATTATACAAATTTTAAAAAATAAATAAAAATGATGTAGAGCCAATAGTATAATTGACTTGATATGAGTAGATTATTTTTTCTCCTTTCTAAGACTAATATTCCCAATTACGTACATTTATAGGATAAATCATTGTTAATGGCACATTTTGTAATTGACTTGTGTGCGTTGGAGTTGAAGGATCGGTGTTTTGAACTTTCAAATTTCCGTCATCATTTATATTTTATAATTTTATATATTTACGAATTTATGAGGATTAAATTTATATAGGACTAATTTTGTGGAGAGTAGGTTTCATTCTGTCATTTCGTTAGTCAAAACTCAAAACAATAAGATAATAGTTTTTAAAAGGTGTAATAGAAACAAAGGTAAAAGTGTAATTAAATATGTATTTGTTGTAATAGAAACAATGGTAAAAGTGTAATTAAATATGTATTTATTCTGACAAATAATCCCCAAGGCCTAATCCCCAACTTAACAAAAGGTCTACTAATAGTCTAATATCATATCGACTGCAAAATCCACATAAATACAAACGCAACAAAGTGCTGCATTTTATTTTTTTGATAATTACAAGTACATAATATTTAAATATAATATTTAAATATTATATATATTTTAATTATTAAAAAATAAGATATTACATTAAAATTCGTGTCGTATTTTACTTTTTAATGATTAAGATAGATGTAATGTTTGTTGTTGTGTTTGAATATTGTGTTTATAATAAGATTTGTCCTCTTTTTTTTTTATTATAACTGACTGTCTAGGCAAAATTTGAGAAAATAGTTCAGGGGAACATATGAAAAAATAAAAACAAGCATTCGGTTCCTATTAAGTTGGCACCGACCGACCGACCATCGATTGGTGAGTAATTCTATTATCGACATGTGACGAGAATGTCAAATCAATGGCCAAATTATTGAGAATTCAAATTTGAGAAGTAGGTTTTTCACCGAACATAAAACACACCACCGAAACACAAATTTTAACCATTGATTTGCCATACACACCATGTGTCGGCAATGGAGTTGTTCACCGACCAATGGTGGATTGGTGTCAACTTCATATTAACCGAATCCTAAAAACAAATATGTGATCTCAAACCTGAAATATAGTCTTGAAATTGATTGCTCGGGATAAAAAGTTCACTTAGTCTTGAGCTAATAAAGCACTCTCAAGCTGAAATTATAAAGAGTTGCTTCTCTAATTCAACTGGACTTGAAAATTAAAAATAGCTGATCACAGACCACCCTCTCCTTTGGTCCTCTACGAAAATAGGCCTTTGTCTTCCGGTCGGATCATAAAGAGCATATCTTCAACCTTGCCTTCAACAGAACCCTGCCTGAGAAAGGGAAAATTTAGTGGAACCTTTGGTTTGTGCTTATCATTTCTTTATCTACCACTAGAAAAAAAAAAATATTCCCGTTTCTTGAACATAATTATATACCTCTTGCTACATCAGGAAAAAAAAAATACAAAAAAAAGTGAAAAAATTAATGAACAAAGCTGAGGTCATCAAGTCAACTGAACTCCCCTAAGATAAACCCCTGCTTATTGATGATCACTGGCCCAAACCTTACTAGAATATTATTGACTTGTTGTCACTATCTTCCATTCTTTCAGATTCCTTGGCATGCAGGGAATTCTGAAATTTTGCAGCCACAATTCCTTCATTAGAAACAGAGTCCCTCTGTTTGGGTTTCAATTTGTTCAGGAAAAACTGTGGGTGTGTTCTTTTTCTCAGCAGCAGCAATAACTTTTGCTTGCAATTTAATCTTCTTGTATTGATAAACCTTGGAGGCTTCTTTAGGTGCAGCATATGTACCCAGCCATATGAGAGTACGTTTCTTGGTTGGGTCTTTGATCTTTGAAAACCCCTTCAATCTTCTCTTCCAAACCCCTATGTATTGTAATTTTGTTATTGCATTATCGCAAGCCATAATTTTAATGAAGTATGAAGGTTTAAGAGTAATATCCTTATAGTTATTAAAGTTATGTGTATATATATATATATATATATGATTTATATTTTGCCGTGTATGTATATATCCATTACAAAGAGAATGACTAGTCTTATATAGGACAAGCCAGCCGGGCATAAGAAGCCCTTGGCTAATGCGTATGGTCATTGCCCATGACAAGAACCAGCCGAGCATAACAAGCGCATGGTTACTGTGTATGTATATATCCATTACAAAGAGAATGACGAGTCTTCTATAGGACAAACCAGCCGGGCATAAGAAGCCCTTAATGCCTATGGTCATTGCCCATGACAAGAACCAGCCGGGCATAAAAAGCGCATGGTTGCCTATGCTCATTGCCCATGAAAAGGAACCAGCCGGGCATAAGAAGCCCATGGTTACTCGCTTACTGCTTAGGTCATGTTGCCCATTATATGTGACAATTGCCTATATAACATTAATAATAGGAATCTTAAAAATCACATGAACAAAAGGGTATAAAGTAAATTTCATTATGTTTTTTTTTTTCTTTCTTAAAATTAATATACCCACACATAAGTAAAATGTTTAGAATAAATTAATCTTTATGACACATATTGTAATCGAATTATCTATACTATCTATTACTTATTATAATAGCACAAATAATTTTATTGTATGAGTTAACTTGAATGTTTTGATTCATCTTGATTTGAGTTGACTCATAAATTTAATCGATTGATATTTATATTTTTTTATTTGTTTTTATTGGTTGATATATATCAAAATTATAGTATTCACGATTTTTTATCTATTTAGAATTCGTTTTAAATTCTTCTTCTTTTTCTATTTTTGGATTCTTTGTTTTGACAAGATTACAATGACTTGAGTAGATTCTATTCGTCGCAACTTGCACGTGACATAACAAATAAAACAACCTCAGAAAAGTTGTATCTTAATCAACAAGAAAGAATTTCCCAACTTTTTTTATCCGGAACCTTCCCTTTGAGGGAAAATATTACCAGTGACTTCATCTTCCCACAGAGACAATCGCTATGTGTTTATCATTATCTAATTAGTTTTTTTTTTTTTTAACAATTTTGCATTCGGGATTGAACGGATTGACCACAAGTCGAACCAGTAGTTCAACCGGTTAAGTTGGCTCAAAGAACCGGTTTTTAAGTATTTTTAATATTTTTTTTGTATATATTTTTTTTAAATTAAATATTTTTAATAATATTATAACATAATTTTATTATATTTTATCTTATAAAAAATTAAATATTTTAAAATTTTATTAATTATTAATAATATATTTTTTTTGATATTTATAACGTCATTAATTCAATAAATTACTAATTGAACTAATAATTTATTTATTTAACATTTTTTTATTCGATAACCGGTCCAGACCTAAAAACCATGAAAACATCAGCATCTATGAAACCTCATTCTTAGAATAAAAGGTTGAAATTATGGACGGTCTTTTCAATCTCTTATAGCCCGCTGTAATAGGTATAAGAAGAAAGTCCAAAACAAAAGTTCTAAAGATCGAGTTTTGATAAATGCCAAGTATCGAGAAAAATATAAATAACGGGAAATGAGTATGCAAAGTTAATTTGATAGTTTATACTTTACTATTAATTACTTATTTTAAAGATAATACTCATTTTCTTCTTATTCTCTCTTTTGTTGATTATCTTTTTTTTCCCCTATTTTTTCTTTAGTTGATTCTTTCTTTATAACATCACATTACCTAATATTAAAAATATTTTTAATAATATAATCAAATTATGAATAAAATACAACTATAAATCTCGTACTTATACTTAAAACAAAAAACTGAGCTAGTATATATAATAAAGAGAACAACAACAAAAATTAATTGAATAACCTGAATTTTGTTGGTCGGTTAATTATGAGTTAACTTATTTATTTATTTATTGGTCAGTCATGAGTTAAATCATAAACATAGTTTGATGATTATTACTTTTGGTTAATAGATTTTCTTTAAAAAAAGCTTTTTATAGTCTTGTAGTAACTAAACGGTATTTATTTATTTATTCCGGCAGTAGTAGTTTAATGGTTTTTTTTTGAAACACGGCTAGTTTAAATTAATCGACTTGCTACCAGAAAATATTTTTCTCACGTCCTTTCGGTGGGCAACGAAATCTCAAATATGGATGCTTCAGGCAGTCCAGTCTTCCCTGTACCCCACAAGAAGCTCTCACTCGATATTGCGGTAGCTACTCTGCTTGTCTAGCTACTTGATTTTATCATTAACAGATTCGTTTTTGTAATTTCTTTACGGTTTTATCTGGATTTGCTTAGTCAAAAGGGTAGCGATAGTAATTTATTGGCGTGTGAACATCCTTTTTAACGTATAATTTCTATTACCCGTTTGTAATTTATACGAATATTTCAATTACGAGATTTACATACTGTACAGATGTTAGACCTAATAGATTAACTTTAATGCATTTAGAATCTACTTCTGCTTTTTGGGTGCTTTTGTCCCCTTTGCTTGGAATTGAGATCATGTTATTCTATGCATAATTGAGCTTGTAAATTTTGGTATATTTATTTATAATCTGTTGATTACTGTTCAACCAAGGAATGATATTGGTGGGCATGTGAGATTGTCTTCTGGGAAATTCGATTTGTACCTTGTGGAAGTGTAGGGTTGAGCCTGCTATTTGGTTACTTTTGGGGATTGACTGATTTATCACCAAAAATTTCATTAGGTTTAGGAGTTTGGTAACTGGGTAACAGGTACCCTTAGCTGCTTATTATTCAACATGGATGCTTCAAAGGAAACAAGTTCAGATATAAAAAAAAAAAGGTCCATAAGGAATACACTTTGGAGAATTTGTGGTTGTTGTGATTTAATCTTCTTTCAAGTCTCTTTATTGAGTCTAACTAGGTTGTTTTAGGAGATTGACTGTGTTAAATTCTGTCTCGTTGAGATTTTTTTTGTTTCCCTACAAGAATCTTAGAATTGCTTACCATGATAGAATTTTGCATTGAATTAATTGAAGTAGTATCACATGGCACATAGTCTTGTTGTGCGTAGTGCTATATTTGTGGTTATTTAATATGTCTGATGTATATACAGTCAGTCAGTCACATATACACATACGTTGTTGTGTTTTTAAAGCCTTTTTAGGTAAATGTGTATTTTACTTACTACCAAATTAACTATGACTTGCAAGAATATTGCTGCTTTCAGATCTTTCCAAATTAACTATGACTTGCAAGAATATTGCTGCCTTTTATACTGTTGTTTATAAGACTATATTTTAGAAAATCAAAATTAATTGCTTACTTTCTTCTTGACAGGGTAACAGAACTGATATTATCATCTGTAGTTATGATGATCATTTTCTTGTGAGTTTGTCTCCTATTTACTTGGATTAAGTTGTAATTTTGTGTCGGAGCTTTTGTGACATTTTGAATTGTTCTCAGGTAATCGCTACTCAAATAGGAAGTCTGGGAACGATTATAAATGCCAGGTTTGCATATATTTTTGGTTTGAACTAGCTATTATCTATTGATATGACTGGCATTAGTTTTGGTAGAATCTTTAATGAGGACTTAGACTTGGATGTTGATATTAGTGATCTATAATTCATTGTCAATGGAGGAAAAAGTTCAACATGACTAGGGTATTTGTTTCCTACTTCCATAGCCTTTCTATATGGTGGAACTAGTGATGCAAGTAATAGTTCGCTTGTGAAGAGAATTTTTTTTCAATTGCCATTTTATGTAGATTTAAAAGTTCTTTGTGACTTTTCCTCCAAAAGCGTACTAGGCATTAAGGTCTTTCCTTGTAATGGTTTCTGAATGCTCAATAGTGGGATTTCAAAATTTTATACGAATCACTGCCCCCTTTTTTTATTTCCTTAATTGAATTTCGTAACTTTGCGTGATCGGTAAACTACACATGCTCAAGAGCACAACTATTGTCTTCCAAGATCGTAGGAACTATGATGTATATACGGGGTGATGTCTTTACCAATTGGAAATTCTAAGTTGCATGTTTTTTTAATGGCAGGAAGGAAGAAGGGGTTTCAATAAATCCGACCTTCCATGTGTCCGTCATATTCGGTAAACGAGATGAGGTAAGGTAGCCTAGCCTCTGATATTTGCTGTTATTCAAGTCTTTGATTGGTCTTTTGGGCTATTGATGAGCTAAATATAATACCTGCAGCCTGTGCTAGTGGCATGTGCTCGCCAGCTTATTGAACACATAAGGTATACTTGTGTCCTTGCATTTTGATCATTATATGATGTCACTGGTTGGCCTTTATTAAGTGAACTCTCAAAAGTGATTCCTACCTTCTTTTTTCTGGTTAATGTGTTTTTTGCAATTAATTAAACTATCCTTGTAATTCACAATAAATGAACCTGTTATTTCTAGCAAAGGTTGTGATGTAAATTTTGAATAATTTATCAGTTATACCTCCAGTATATTGATGCATTAATCAAAACTTGAGTTTGTCATCTAATATTTTCCCATTTTCTGATCTTTTTGCAGCAACTCTGGCTCTTCCAGACCGTTGGTGCTCTCTCTTGGTCTCAAAGACCACTCTGTGGTACAATCCAAACATGCCTATATAATTTTTGAATAAAACTGTAGCATCGTTACAAGGTCTATTGTTTGATGCAGGGAACACTGAAAGGAATTGTTTCTGCTGTCACCGAGAATAGCTTGTGGTAGCCTAGTGTTGCCAGATCTTTTGAATGTCCCGATTGGTCTACTGTTCAGAGCTTACATTTGCCTGATAACATATACAACAAGCAGACAAGTTTATTGTTAGAAGGGAGGCTTTCTGGGAATGATATTTGTTTCTCTCTTCCATTTTGTTCACTGCATTTTGTTAGTTTTGATTTATGAATGGCCATGGCAGAGTCCATTCTCCTTGATTAATGTTTCTGCATCATCTTTGTTTTATGCTTTTTAAATTATACTCTTTCAGACCAAGAAAAAGGTGTTCAGTTTTTTTCTTTTTCTGTTTTAAACATAAATGTTTGTGAAAGATACACTCCGAAGTGACTTTTTGGATTATAAATTTTGTTCTTTAAACTTAATCAAAAAATCATCAAATATAATCATCATGAAGTGTGCTTGTTCCAAAAATTTCTCAAGTAAATGAGAAACATCTCTTAGGCTGGAGGGAATACAATTAGTTCAATTTTTTTAAGCTTTGAAATATATATTGGAAGAAAAACTTTCTAGATTACAACACACCATATATACTTCAAGAATGGGAATAACATCTCAAAGATTTGGCCATTTGGATCTGCTCTCGGTGTAACTTCACAACACAAATTACACTACAAATACAAAGCACCCTACTCGGGAGTACTTGTAAGCTATTACCCTCATCACCAAACCTTTCAATTCTTGTATAATTTCCTCTTTCTTGACCAACGAATTCAATTTCTTTTCCAACTGCAAATCAAAAAAATACGACAAAACCGCATCAAAAAATTACTAAAATACTACTAGACCAGAGGAAAGGCAAAAACGTCCCAACCAGACCTTTATTGCAATGTCGTTCGATCGAGTAGATCTAAACCATTACACCAATTCTACCGGCCTGAGAACCAAGTGATACCAAAAAAGAGAGGAAAGTCGAGGAATGTGAACCTGTTTTGGTCCGACAACAAAGAATGCACACCTTAGCATTTTTCATCTACTGTCTCTGCAATTCTTCTACCAGGCTCCCAATACTGAGATTTGAAACCACTTACAGTTAAATGAGAATATAAAACCAAACCTGTGCAGTTGGAAGCCTCTATCACCTTTCATACCTTTGTTGCAATTGAATCAACTGAGATTGCAGCTCTCTCTCCTTAGAAGAAGCAGGAGGTATTTGCATATCATCGAATATTTAAACTAGTTGGGGGAAAATTCCTGGAACTAAAGCATTTATACAACCAGCTAATCAACTTAATGAAACATTTAACAGTAGAATGTAGTTTTATACTCAACCATATCATATAATGATATATATCCCAATGGATAAAAGCCGATATGGGAAATATATATATGTGGGGAATGATCTACTTTAAGTAATTGCTATGGATCAAACGATCAGGATTAGAATAAAAAAAAATTAAACATCCGCTACTATTAGAGCGAACGTCAATCAGAAAGTCAAATCCTAAAAATCATATCAGAAGGACGTTCGTTACTATTAGTAATTTAGTAAATGTCACTCCCGAGGACTTATTGCATCAAGATGATTAATTGCACACCCTCTGCATATTGTTCTGCTGTAAAATAAATTGCAATAAAGGAAGAACTGAGGCAGCTACAAGGCTTGGGGTAGTTGGAATTATTGAACCTCTAAAAGCCGAGTTAGATAGGCCATTTGTAGGAGCCTGAATGTAAGATAAGTCAATGATTACAAAGCCATTATAAAAAATTTAATTACTAAGCTCCATTCTTACTTGCTAGTCCAAGCACATATATATCTATATGTACATGGATATGGGAATCGATTCATTGACAACGTTATAAAAATAGAATTATCCTTACAGCAGATCTCAGTCGTCTAAGTTAAGATCTGATGATTTAAATTACCCACGTTAGCAGTATAATTTTCAGGTATGACATCCGAAGTATTATACTGCGAACGGTATTAAATGTCCAAAACACTCAGAGTATGCATTTAATACACTCACCATCTGCAGTATAATATTACGGACGGTGAAATATAGGCCTTAGAGCATCTCCAGCAGTAGATTATCCGATGAACTATATTTAGTCCATATGACATCATCAAATGTCCTTTAGTCTTCAATCATTCCAGCAGATGGACTATCCCGTGGACTATAATATCAAAAAATTAAAATAATCAATGAATTTAAAAATGCTCCAATCATCTTTCACCCTCTCATTTAAATACGATTAAAATAATTGTAATATAGTCTAGGACACAAATTTGGTTCCTTGATTTAGTCTCTTTACCTTGTCAATATAGTCCATGGACTATATTTAGTCACACTGCTGGAGAGAAATTATGATTCCTGGACTAAATATAGTTTAGGAATGAACTGCTGGAGATGCTCTTACTCCAAGAAATGACGACGTTTCGAAATTTTACCATCTGTGACGATGAAATTACCGTCCTGCGGACCGTGCTAATGTTGTTTAAAATTCACCATCCAGGTGAAACGCACAAGTTTTAATATAAATATATGTTGAACATGAATCTATGTTTTCGTTCAAGTCTTGCATTATTCACAGATTTCTTTGTATTTAAGGCTATTAAATTTTCTAGTTGTTATTGCGTATTCTAATTCTTACTGATTCACATTGTTTAGGTTGATAAAAAAAAATACCGCCAAAACAATTGGAAGGACTGTTAAGCCTTCAATGGTTCAAATAATCCCACATTAAAAGCAGCCTATCTATAACCAATATGGTTTTTGATGCAAAAAGAACTGAGTCAGGTATAAGAAATAAACAAAAATGAGATGGATTTGTCACTAGGATCGACTACTAAACGGTGGAGAATCATTAAAGAAGCATGAATTATATGCGATCTAAGTATGCGAGGAGACTATGAGGAAACTTGAGCTCGACATAAAATAGCATGATTGTGAGCTATTAATTATTAAAAAATAATACCCTCAATCAGGTGAACTGAGATTTTTGCATATAACATGGGTCTAAGTACCAGGTCATTATTACACTTCTCCAGATCAAGAACCATGATTGCAACTGTCTCATTAAGCGGAACGCAAAGGGCTTTGTACACAGTGGTGCTAACACCATCACCGACTTCCACGTATAGCTTGTAGTCTTTTGCATCGAGAGGAAACCTTTTCTCGGACACCTGTGCCATGGTTTCTCTTATATCACAACTTTAACACCCTCCTTACTCCACAAAGAACATGTGTAATTTACATAAAACAGAGGCGAAATCAAATTAATGTGAGGCTTCTCCCAATAGGGTAACATTTTCTTCCTATTCACCTAAAAGTTTTGCATACCTCAAGTGAGTTCATCAATACGACTTTTCACCCACCTTTGTATGCAGAACCATTTGAAGTCAGCAAAATCTTCCAGAGCTCAATAATTCTCTAAGGTACAACCGGATAAATATCTCAATGCGCACTCAATAATTATCAATGTATCCAGCCACTGTTATACCAAGCACCATAAGATAAGATAAAAGCCCAGGAGTTACAGTATTACGCCAATTTGCGAAACAATGAATAAATCTAGCAAATCTGCTCTAGAACTGTCGAAGACGGAAGACTTGAAGATGAGGCACCAAAACAGCTGCACAAGCAAAAGCTTGTCAACAGACATTAATGAGCAAACAAATTCAAGCACATTACATAATGAAATGGAGGTGGGAGACAGTCTGGTAATTGAGAGGATTTTTGTAACAAAAATGAACTTGAAGAAACTACAACAACGTTAAGCATTTCAACAAAATCAGGTAGAAAGAGTATACCCAAAAGATGACATCCTTTATCAATATAAGAAGCTATAGAGTTGAAGATCCATTCTAATAAGTATCAATTGTTGTAGGTCTAACAACAAATTTGTTGGATTGAATTATTATGAAAGAAATTCTAGGGACCAAAATAGATACCAAGCAGCTTTGAAAAGCCAGAACTAGAAGAGTCAGAAAGTCTCCGTAGGGACTCAATCCTCTACATGCAAAGAATATCAATGTGTGGCTGCTGTCTGCAGCCATGGTGTCAGTACAGCCCAAATCAAAGGCAAATAACATTGGCTAAAAGCTGAACATGTTCCCAAAAGTTATGATTGTGTACCACCAAAATATACTAAAAGATTTCTACAGAAATAGATCACCAACTTTTTGATTAATATAATAAGACATTCAAATTTTAGTAGTCCCAACACAAATTGTTTAAAAACCCAACAAGATTTTTGGAATTTAGGAAAAGACTTGGCTATTCAAAGAAAATGCAAAATATGCTCCAATACACCACATGTAATGGCCAATGAGCTAAACTGTCATTAGTCCTCCCTATAGCAAATTTGGATTAACCCTTCATGCCAAAGTATATGAGAACATCAAAATCTAAGACACAAGCCAATTATGAAAGTTACCCCCAAAACAGGCATCATCAACACCTTTAAATAAATACATAACTTATTATTGGCACAAAAACACATGCTAGCAAATTTCAAGGAATTTAACTTTTTAATATATGTAACATTTAAATCTTACAATTCCACAAACATTCACCAGCATGTAGTCCATAATTACGCTAAGCACATTCTGTAAAGCAATGCGTCAATTCAGTATAAGATATAAAAATCTTAAAACAATCATTCAATCGCAGCAATTATAAAGGAAGTAGATTATACAAATAAATTAGATGGAGATGGATAAAAATACAAATTCGAGGTCTGACTTGGGAGAAATATATAAATTGAATTATTAAACGAATAACAAAATCAAAGGATATGTGCCTATTGAATTTCAATAAACAAAATATAATTGATTTAGTTGGGGAAAAAGTTGAGTTAATAAAATAATAATTGTTTCAAGGAAAAACAAAATGAGGCAGGTTTGTTTGAGGGTAAATCTTTTTAACTGGTTTGGAAGTGAGCAAAGACCACCTATCTATCCATGTCCTATATGCATGCTCATATGTATCCTCCGATAATAGACTTGAAGAACAAACTCTCTCACTATATATATACGATATGCGAGTAAAAAAGGTAATTATTGAAACTTTAAATATTAAATTTTGCTTTAATAAAATAATGTTTAGAATAATAGTATTACATATACTAAAATAAAATTGGAAACAACATAAAATCATAAAATGAATGGAGTATAATTTGGTTCTCTTCTCAACAAGAAAACTAAATAAAGTAATTGAAAGTGCCTATAGTCAAAAATATCAAGAAATTTCTTGATATTTTCACAATATTTTTTGATATTTTTTATAAAAATTATTGTTATAGACATATAGTGGCGGTTAAAACCGTCGTTATAAACTAATAACATAATTTTTATATAAAAATATTAAAAATACTGTAACAATATTAGTTGCTAATATCAATTGGAAAATAATGAAGAGCCCTGATTGCTTATATATATGGACTTTGTTTATGTAATTAAAAATGGGCTACATCTTTAAGGTTGACGGTTTACTAGGTTGGCTGGTCCATCTTCATCTCTCGCCTAACTTTAAGAGTTTAAGTCATTATTGAGAGTTGATAAATTTATGTTGGTTTTGGTTTCTAAAATTATATATATATATATATATATATATATATATATATATAAAGTCTCTCTGAAAAAAGAGACACATTTTATTTCAAGATTAAAAAATAATATACTGGTATTTATAATTTACTATTACTTTGTTCTTATATTTTTTTTTAGTATTAAAAATATATCTCTAATTTTGAAACAGACAATTTAATAGTGCATGATACCTTATGCATGTTGATGATTTTAACACTTAAATTATAAAGTGCATTTTTTTTTGTTTTTGAGACAAGGTAACTTTTTGAAAAGAAAAAAGGTAATTGTAACAAAAATAACAAGGACATATACTTTTATCATGCTTTAGTGACTAAAATAGCTAATGCAATTTATACTAGCCCAATGTAAGATAGGCCAAATGAAAGCCTAGCCCAATGTAAATCTACTATAGCCCAAATGTAAACACCTAAAATAGCCACCCACCCAAATGCAAATTAATATAGCCGTTATCATGTTTCGAAAGTCGAAGTTTGAAAAATGGCATTGCTAGCCATGACATAGCTTGTTAATATTGTCCAATGCTTTCTTAATGGCAAAAGTAATTCTTTTCCTCCATAGGAGGCCCGTTATCAGTTTGAATTTACATGTCGTTGACATATTGTACTGTGTTATGTAATGGGCCTGACAGCCGATCGCATGTTTGACATCATCCCTCCATTTCACAGACGAGTTTCATTTGCCAAATATCAAATTTAAAATATACCATTTTGATGATTTTGTTTCATATTTGCTTTTAAATTTATTGAATTCGACTCACATGATAATAAAATTGTGATGATGACTTCGAAAAGATTTTGTTATAATTTGTTACTATCAAAAGAAACAAAAAGTTTTTTTTAGAACAAATATATTTTACAAATGAGATTCCTTTATAAAATAGAGAGCGTTATAAGTATTACATAGCACTCTCTTTAATTTATAATAAGAGTTTAATTAATTTATGAGTTTTAATCATGTTTACGTTATATATAATGAAATTAATGAATGTTTAGGTTAGTAACGACGCCCTCAAATATTCTTTTTAAAGGCTCAAATATATAAGTAATGTTAAAAATTTTAAATTTAAAATGACAAATTTATTTCAAATATAATGTGTCATTATCAGACATTGGTAGGCTAACGTTTAGAGTTCGGTAAAAATAATTGGTAATTAACGTGTCAGGGTGCTGGAAAGGTCCACATCTATATAAAAGTGAATTTATCAAGGCCAAACGTATCCATTAATTGAGATTTGAGCTTATCCATGGTTCAATAAAAATAACAATAACATCATGCGACTAAATCCCCTTTTGCCAAATCTTTTCAACAACCCATAACTTAGAAGATCACCGATTAGGGTAGGCGCAGTCATTATAATGCCCCTATAATGGGAATAATCAAACACCATTAATTGTACCACCATTCTTCCATTAACTCGTGCATGCATGCATGCTTAATTGCCCTTTAGTTCCCGCCCTTTGCATGTTCTAGAATTAAGTTGTTAGCCATCAGGTCATCAATGATAAAGGTGAATATGGTGCGGTTTAGTGCGATTTGAAATTCAAATCACACATGAAACCGCTTAAGTGCGGTTTGATAAATTCAAAACCGCACATGAAACCGCTTGTGATTAGTGCAGTGCGGTTTTGAATCGTTTGGTGCGGTTTCGGTTCCAAAATCAATTGAAATAATTAAATTTTATGTAATTTAAATTAATAATTTAGTATCACACAATATTAAATACTACTTTGATAATACACAATTTTACTTATAATATTTTGTCCAAACAAAAGCAAAATAGAATCTAAAAATATGAATAATGATTTATTTTTATATATAAAAATTCTAAATAGAGATAATTACAATTTACGATAATTCTAAATATTTGTACTTCTTGATATGCTTCATTTAATAGTGCATGGTGCGGTGCGGTTTCTTAGATGCGGTTTTGCTCAGAAACCAAACCCAAACCGCATTTGCGGTTTTTCAACCACCTAAAATCGCCACATACGCCGAAACCGCTGGTGCGGTTTTAATTGGTGCGGTTTGTGCGATTTTTGGTACGGTTTCGGAGGCAATTCGGTTTCTTGCTCACCCCTAATCAATGGCATAATCCTATTTGCCTAATGTTAGAAATTCCGAACTTTATATTTCAAAGTTTGAATTTCTTATGTATTAATAGTGAGACCACAATTTTTTTTTGGTGGTGCAGTCAATTATTATGAAAATATCAATTTTTTTAAGTTCGAAATCTAGTTGTTGTAACATTTTTAAGACTGTGTTACGTTATTTTTAATTATTTATTGTTTAATCATGTTTAGAATTGGATTGTGCTTGTTGTAATATTTTTAGATTCGGACCGATCATCGAATTGAAAAAGGTCAGTACTGGTTCAATCAGTGGTCAAACCGTTATTGAACTAGTGACGTCATAAATATATAAAAAAATGTATTATTAATTTTAAAAATAAAAATATTTTTGTACCAAAACAATATTAAAAAACGCTTTAAAACCGGTTCAATTGAGTCAATTAATCAGTTTTATCGGTTGAACCACCGGTTCGACCTGTGGTCAACCTGATTTTGACCAGTTCGATGCCAAATCAATTCGCTTTTTTGGTCAGTTCTCGATTTAGCCGACCAAACAATCAGTCTGAACCGATTTTTAAAACATTGGTTCGTTGTACTTCTAAAACCGTCGGTGATTCTTTTATAAAATAAAATAATCTTTCGGGTGCTTGATGCGCAGGAGACGGTAGTAAGTAGTAGTATTCTTGCTCTCCCAAAAACATGGAATAGAACTTCTCGCCAGAATAGAACTTGATATTCAATGGAAAGTTTTTCTTTTTCTTTTTTCTTACTATCATTAATTACAAAAGTTCTCACCAAAAGAAAAATTAAAAAAATGATACATTAAATTATAATTAGTTTTTTTTAACACTTATATTAATATAATTTAGTGACTACATAACCTTGCACTCTAAAAATAGAGACTTTACCACTATACTATTAATTTTAGTCTAAATTATAATTAGTTGATAATTCACATACATGAGAGATCCTAATAATTTATTTGTTGTTTCAATGTGAAATTACTAAACTAGGCAATACATGTGTAAGATTTACAACATTAAAAATTTGAATGTAACATCAAGCTCCACATAAGATTTTAAATTACTAATAATATTATATTCACTTATAATTTTTGGGGGTGTTGCTCATGATTTTCAGATTCAGATCAGTCATTAAATTAAAAAAAAAATATCTGGTAGATGAATCACTGGTTCAACCAGTGATCGAACCCGCGTTGTTGAACTGGTGACGTTATAAATACATAAAAAATATATATTATTAATGATTAATAAATTCTGAAAACATCTAATTTTTATAAGTTAAAATATAGTGAAATTATTTTACAATATTACTAAAAATATTTAATTTTTAAATAAAAATATACCAAAAAATATTAAAAAATACTTAAAAACTAGTTCATTGGTCCAGTTTAAGTGATTTTATCAATTGAACCAGTCCATGTCACCAGAAAATTAATTATTAATAATATATATTTTTTATGTATTTATGATGTCATTAGTTCAAAAATACGGGTTCAATCATTCGTTGAATCAGTGATCCATTCACACAATATTTTTTTTGATTCGATTACCAAAGTTGAGATGTCATATAAAAGCGCACCAAAATATGTACTCTTGGTTGCTTCTTTACTCTTACCGTCCTTTTTTTCGCATTCTTTTGAATAGTTACCCAATTTCAATTTTCAAATAAAACACTTATGAATTTATTTACTAGTAAATCTCTTTCCAATTTTGAACCGATAGAAGAAAAGAGGAATGTGGATTGAATGCAAGCTTTAATCATGAATGTAAAATACACGTGGGAACTTACCGCGGGCAATGAAAGAATCACCAACTCTTCTTAAAGAACAGGAGCGTTAACTCAACGAAATTTCCTGCAATACTCGCACGCGCTCACACTTTAACATTCCGCAGTCCCCACCGTTTCCGCTCAAAGTCACCACCTTCTTACCCAAACAAGCCCTCATATAAATTTCTCTCCCCTTCTAACAAATCCCTCACCGAAATTTCACCTCCCTAAAATTAATACTATTATTATATCAATTCAAAGAGATAATACAGAATTATTTCAAAAATGCAGCAGCAACATGAAGATCTCTTGTCCTGCCCTACATTCAACAGCTACTCTTCCGATAGATTGGCTGAAATCGGTAAAAATGTCAGCGAAGAATTTAAACGAGACTCGGAAGCCACCGGCCATGACGACGGTTTCGAGTTCTCTTTAGATGTTGAAGATCCAGAAGCTTCGACAGATGAAATCGGCTATCAAGGCCCTGTTTTCCCGGTTTTTAATCGCGATCTTATTAATTTCCAGGATATTAAGCGTAATAATGACGCTTCCGCTCTAATTCAAGTTCCGTTGAAAAACCTGTTTATTGAAGAACGTGAACCGCCGTCGTCTTCTTCATCAGAAGCCGACGAATTGGAAACTGTACCTCCGAGAACATACTGCGTTTGGAGGCCGAAATTCGTTCAATCGTCGCCGGCTACTTGTAAGAAGAGCAAATCGACTGGATCGGCGTCGAAGCGGTTTAGAATTCGAGATTTGCTCCGGCGAAGCAACAGCGACGGCAAGGACTCTTTCGTGTTTTTGACTCCGAAGAATCACAGTCAAGCGAAAGCCGAGAGCAGTGAGAAAGTTGACAGTCTGAAGTTACGGCAGCACTCCGTTGAAGCCGGTAAAGTTACCGGAAAATTGAAGGCGCCACCATCGCCGTCGTCATCGGCTCACGAGTTGTTTTACGTACAGAATAGATCGATGAAAGAAGGAGAAAAGAGAAAATCATACTTACCTTATCGGAAAGACCTAGTGGGGTTTTTCACTACTGTGAACGGATTAGGCAAAGCGTCCAAAGCCTTCCCGCGGTTCTAAAGGACGCCATTTTTGTACTCTATAATTGTTTTGTTCGAGAATTGTTGTTTTTACAAATATTTTTATTTTATTATTTTATTTTCACAACTTTTTCGTGAGGGGATAAATAAGATAATTATTACTAAATTTTGGCGAAAATATAAAAAACACTTACGAAAATAATAACTCAGTGATAACATGTTTTAGCGCTATCACTTTTATTTAGTTGACATGTGTTATACTCTATTATAATTGTAAATAAGTACTATGAGGTTATAATTTTTTTTACAAAATATATGCTTAAATTTATTTTTTTAAATTTAACATAACATATTATTAAACTTAAAGTTGATATAATTTATTAAATTTTTGAAACAATAAATTTAATTATTTATATCGAAACGAAGAGGTACTACATTTATATTACTATATTACGATAAATGTGCAGTAATCACTTGGGACTGCAAGGTACTCCCTCTGTTTTTTCATCTAGCGAGACAGAGTGCAATTCGAAGCAGTTGGAGATTGGTGATCCAGAAATTATTCAGTGATTTTGAATCATTACTTGATCTTATTTTAAGATCATAAAATAATTTTTTGTTTCCGTTCCTATATATATATATGAGTCTAAGCGGTATTTTTATGTTATCCTTATGAGCAATTAATGAAATTTGATTGCAAAGTGACAAAAAATAAGATTTTTATTAAGTTTTTGAAATTAATTTAAAGTATTTTTAAACTTTTAATCGACATTAATTTTTTTAATTTTAATCAATACAATTATAAATAACATAAAAATATATATTTATTTTAAAATTATTATTTCACAATTTTTAATAAATTAAGTTAAATTTAAATTATAAAATATTTTAAATTAAATTTTAAAAGTTAATATTAAATTTATAATTTAAAATAAGATATTTTTAATAGTCTATTTAATTTTCTAATGTTTGTATGTAGATATTACTACCTGCTTCCTAGCAATGAAGGAACATGTGATGCGATAGTCGGTGGGGCTTTCAATATTTATTACTCCTATCACAATCTAAGCTTCTTCCTCTCATTGATGGAGTTGTGTCTGTCGATCTAGGTAGGCCAAGTAATCAACACATAACATATTTGCTATTAAAAGTGGAATTTGTATTTGTCGGAAACATGACTTTTATATGTAATATAATATGAACACTGGATTAATTTTATGTGAGAAGGAAAGGTAAAACAATAATGTTATTTTTACCTTTTTAACAGAAAGGTAAAAAGTAATCTAGTTCATTAAATATTTATATCGAGTAATATAGAGTCTACAAAGAACCGTGTTGATTAGGTGGTATTAAAAAATTTGACAATAATGTTATAAAATTAAAAGACGGTTACAATTTACTCATCAATCTTATATTATTTTATATGTATGTAATTTATACTAAATGTAGAATACATATATATAATATTAAATTAAAATTGCTTATCATATTTTAGTATTATAGTTGTGTCACACACAGACGCATGAGAAAATATTACTTACATGTTCGCTATTATTTATCTTAATATATTTATAAGATAAAATTAAAATTATCGTAAAGTTCCAAATTCGACGATGGAATTCTGCCCATTATTGACTCAAATCATAATCCCGTTCAAGGTCAGGTTTGGATAGAGAATAGAGAGAATAGAAAGAGGGAGACCAAATGATGAAAAAAATTAAAGTTTAGACGGGGGGGAGTGAATCTCCCCCCTTTACTGATATTTACCCCAGTAACCCACAAATTGCACGCAATATCTTTTTGTATTGTCACTTATATTCCAATAAAGTAGATATAATTAATGATAAAAAAAAAGTTAATATGTAACTATAATTTCATATCTACTATGCTAAATATCCGGAAAAAAACAAACAACAAATATGGTAATAATTTTAGAGCTCGGGTTATATACATAACTTATCGCACAACTTACATGCCCAAGGGAAAGAAATTGTTATGTTTAAGGTCAAAATAATAAAAGAACATTAAAAAAAAATAAGGTTTCCAAATAATTATAGCATTTAGATATAATTAATTATTTTAGTATTAGAAACTCTCTCTTCTATTTTTTCTCTAGTCAAGAGCCTTATCCTCAATCTTAGATGTGGGGAGGGCTATTTTTGTAAGACCCCGAATTTTATGAAATATAAAATTTATTTTTTTTTCATATATATTTTTCATGAAACAGTAAGTGGTTAAATTGACGAAATTGAAAGTTAAGGATGTTATGTGCAAATTTTATTTTGACGGACAATATTCGTTTTGTCGGGGAATATTCGTTTGGTCGGGGAATATTCGTGCCGTACGACGGCGCCGAAATAACAAATTATTTGTGGACCCCACAACGGAATATTTGTCGAATATAGAAAACGACAGAAGTAACATTTTTAAATAAAAATAGTCAACGGTGTTAACTGTTAAAATACCGGTGATAAAAGAATAGTAGCATACGGTAGTTTATGGTATTTTCTGTAGCACACGGTACTCTACAGTAGCACACGGTATTGCGCAGTGTCTTATATTATTGATCTGATAATTGACACCGCAACTGTTGCACATCATTTCATCAATAATTATCGCTGCATAATATTTTATGTTATCAATTCAATAATTGTTGTTACACAGTATTTTGCATTATTGATTTAATAATTATCATTACACTGTATTTCATATCATTGAATCAATAATTGTTGATGCACTGTAGTTAAAAATTATTGAACCTAATAATTGGCATAGTAGTTGTTGCATTATTATGAATTATTACTATGGTAGTATTATTTGGTAATTTGATTATTATAATATATTCATAAAGTTGTTTGTTTTATTAGACAATATAATATATAAAGTTGTTTGTTTTATTAGACAATATAATATATAAAGTTATTTGTTTTATTATGAATATTATAATAAGATTTTGTTTTATATGAAAATATATTTTACAGAAAACGTGCTGAACGAATTCAGCACTGACGTGCTGAACGAATTCAGCACTGACGTGCTGAACGAATTCAGCATTGGTGTGCCTCACCTACCGCGCATAGTACCATCTTTTCTCCTATAAATAGCTTGCTCAGCTGAATAGAAAAATCAAACTTAAAACATAAATTTTTTCTATAAGAATTTTATGAGTTTTCTCTGAGAATAGTAAGGTTATTTTGAGTGTTTAAAGGCCAAAAGAAGTGCAGGAATTTTTCAAGTAAGTCTTTTATTAAGGAGTAGTAATTTCATAAATTCCTATTTTTCACGGTATTCACAAATCTTCCTTTAGAAGACTCTTCTTTGAGAAGATTCATTTTTAAAAGCTTTCTTTGAAAGATTTATTTTGGAATATTACTTTAAAAACTATTTTAAAGTTGTTATATTATACTACAAAAATTATGTTAAATATATATAATTTTGATAATTCATATTATACGAGTTATTATACACTTTAAAATTTATATATGGTAATTACTAATTTTATTGTAAATATATAGGTTGATCAACCTCATTTAAATCAATATCCAGTCACGTGTTAAGGTAAGGAATATTATTCTTTTCACACTCTTAAATTTATTGCGGTAAGGAATATCATTTTTTTCACACTCTTAAATTTATTACGGTAAGGGGTATCATTCTTTTCATCATCATAAATGGATATTATTTTCTTTCTTACTTGAAGGGATTATCATTCTTTGATTCTCGAAAATAATATCGTTTCTTTCTTGTGCCATTTATTTCCATGTATTAAATTATGGGAATAACCTTACGGCGCGGTTTACCGCCTGTTGGTGAATAACCTTTTGTATTCATTCCTTATTAATCTTTGAGAATAACCTTACGGTGCGGATTATCGTCTGTTTGGTGAATAACTCTTCGTATTCAAATTGATGGGAATAACCTTACGACGCGGATTATCGCCTGTTTGGTGAATAACTCTTCGTATTCAAATTGATGGGAATAACCTTACGGCGCGGATTATCGCCTGTTTGGTGAATAACTATTCGTATTCAAATTGATGGGAATAACCTTACGGTGCGGATTATCGCCTGTTGGTGAATAACCCTTTTTATTTGTCTCGTGTGGAAATAATTTGTCTACACGAATTATCACATGACACTTTTATTCCATATTCGTAAGTGATATCATTTTCCTTTATACTCATAAGGGATACCATCTTTTTCATCTTCCATTATTCAAACTTACTATGGTAAGGGATATTAATTCCCTTCACCTTTTGTTAATCAAACCTGCTACGGTAAGGGATATTATTTTCTTTCATACACCTAAATCGAAACTTATTATGGAACTATTGTTTCTATAATTCCTGAAAATATTATATGTTCCATAATAGTTGAATTTCATTATTTCAACTGAACCTTCCTATTTTTTGAACATTTCTATTGAACTGTAATCGTTATTCTGAACTGTAGATCTTGAGTATCATTTTTAAATTTCACTCCACATCATGTTGGCAATTTGGACATTATTTGAATCTGCACAAAGTAAACTTCCGATACTTATTGTTTATCCCGTTCTTCTGTTCATCATTTGTATAACTGTTATTTGTATTAATCATCAAGAATCAAACTGTTGTGAATATCTGTGGTCGGGGGCACAGATGTGATATAATTGTTGAACAGATGATAGGTTAAAGGCGATATACTAGGTTAAAGGCGATACATCTGTTCGGTGTCTTTTATGGCACGTGGTTAATGTTCTCTTTGGCCCGTAGTGCAAAGATGAACTGTTGATTGGTATGATTATGACCAAAGGCTTAATATGGTATAATCATGACCGTTGGTGTTATATTGAATGTCTTTGGCCCGTAGTGCAAAGATGAACTGTTGATCTGCATGATTATGACTAGGAACTGTGAAGTTGTTTTATCTTGACTAATGGTATTTCAGATGATAAAAGTTGATGATATTTTTACTAAAAAGAGAAGCGAGTGGACATTATAGTCTGCATTATTCTTCTAATAGATTGCTCATTCCGCTGCTATTATTGATCTGAACGTTGTTTAAGAATTTAACTACAGTTTTTGATATAAACCTTATAGTCTATTGTATTATATCAAGAACTCAACTGTTGAAGGCTAATGATAATTTATTCGTCATTATCTTAGTCATGATATTTCTTACTGGGCTATTTGAGCTCACCCTTTCTTTTGTTCCATTGTTTTCAACAGGAGATGAGAACGTAACGGGGTCTAGCCGGGGGATGGAGTGAGAGTCCGAGGAATAGCTGTCCTAGTCTTCACGTGTTATAAAATAGTGTGGCAATAATAGTGAAGACTTAGTTGTGTATTATTATACACTGTATTGTTGTACGTTGTGCTTTGTTGTAATAATTTTGTTGTAGTCTTTTGACGACTCAAGTTTGGGTTGTGTGGGCCTAGGTTTGGGGGCGTCACAGTTGGCATCAGAGCTTAGGGATATGGTCTTTAATGGAGATCTGGGGTTAGAACTAGGAGGGGAGAGACGAATAGAATCAGTCACTCGTGCGTCCTACCTAAATTAGATTTTGTTATCTAACGAATCAATTTGAATGTAGGAACAGGAAGTGATGAGTCAGTTTGTTTGAACTAACAATTATTTTGTGACCACAGTTTAGTATGGCATCTGGAAATCAAGAAGTTAACTATGGAATACCCGAAGCAAATGTAGCTGCAAAACAAGAGGCGACGAATAATCTTCTTACAAACTCAGAGTTGAATCATTTGCCTAAGGCAAAAATTATGCGTGTTCTATCCAGTAAGGATGAAGGTGAAAGTTCTGCTACAGTCATTCCAGATCCATTATTAGAAGTAATTAAAGGAAGTAATGAACTTGCGGAAATTATTGCCTTTAATTTACTCACTAATTGGGAGAGTCATATCACCTGGTTATGCTCTATAACAAAGGATCAAAATATATGGACTTTTCATATTAGTCTTTGGGATTTATGGTGTTCCAGCTATGAGTTTCAAGATTATTTAAAAATGATGTTTCTATACTTTTGGGCGTTACAATTTAAAGGAATTCAGGTTAAGTTAGTCACTATCATGGAAACTGCAGTCTATCGAAAATACTATTCTTATGGAAATCATTGGTACGTTACTACTGATGAAGTTGATGAATCCGAGAAACAGTTTGTTAGAAAATTATTTAGCGGTATTCCCATGGTTGAAATATGTGAAGATCCGGATGAAGTATACGAGACTCGATTTGATGATGACAACCTTGATGATCAAGAAATCGAATGAGGTGATGACCGGTAAGCTATTCATCAATTCTCGAGAAGTCTATGCCATGTTAGATACTGGCTCTATCCACTCTTTTATCTCACCTATATGTACTCAACGTTTAAATTTGACTATTGAAAACTTAAATCTTGTCTTATCAGTTGAAACCTAATTGGGAGAAATACCTATTACATTTACTATCTATAAATCTTGCCTAGTTCAAATCAACAACCTCACATTACCTGTTAACCTTATTTCTTTGGAGATGCATGAATTTGATGCGATTTTAGGAATTGATTGGTTGACTACCCATCATGCTAAAATTGATTGTTTTCATAAGATTATTAGTTTTCATATTCCTAATCAACCTGTCATGCAAATTCAAGCAACTAAACCATTGAAATCTATAACTATTATTTCTAGCCATAAAGTCATTCGTTTATTAAAAAACGGATGTCAAGCCTTTTTAGCCCATGTCATTGATTTGAACAAAAACACGTCAAACTTGAATGATATTTCCATTGTTAATGAGTTTCCTGACGTTTTTCCTAAAGAAATTTCTGGCTTACCCACAAACCGTGAAATTGAATTCTGTATCGATCTTGAACCCAACACTAAGCCCATTTTTAAAGTCCCATACCAAATGGCTCCCATAGAACGCCAAGAGTTAAAAGTTTAAATATTAGATATCGGTATCATTCATTCTAGTATAAAACTTATATCGAGCGAGGAATGCGAGAAGAGTTTTCAAGAACTCAAGAGGAGACTTGTTTCAGCTCCTGTTCTGACCATACCATCAGGATCAGGAGAATTCGTCATATATAGCGATACTTCAGACAAAGGTCTAGTCTGTGTCCTTATGCAACATGGAAATGTTATAGCCTATGCCTCTCGACAACTCAAAGATTATGAGAAAAATTATCCTACTCATGATCTAGAGTTGACAGCAGTCGTTTTCGCATTGAAGATCTAGAGACACTACTTGTACGGAGAGAAAGTGAATATCTATACAGATCATAAAAGTCTCAAGTATTTCTTCACCCAGAAAGAACTCAACATGCGACAACGACGTTGGCTTGAGCTGTTGAAGGATTATGATCACACAATCCAGTATCACCCGGGAAAGGCGAACGTCGTAGCTGACGCTTTGAGCAGAAAATCTTATGCGAGTACAAGTGCACTACTGACAACACAAAAGCGTATTTTGTACGACTTGCAAAAGATGGAGATAGAGCTAAAGACACCAGGGACCAACTCGAAGATTGCTCACGTGCGAGTAGAACCAGCTTTAATGGATAAAATTAAAGCTGCTCAAGCTACCGATCCGGAACTGATGAACATGATGAAGAAAGTACAAGAAGGTGCCATCCCCGAAGCAAGAATCGACGAGACAGGAATACTTCGAGTTAACTCTCGACTCTGTGTTCCTAACGATCCTGAATTGAAGCATAAAATCATGATGGAGGCACACAACACGCCGTTTGCAATCCACCCAGGAGGTACCAAGATGTATCGAGATCTTCGACATACATTTTGGTGGAACAATATGAAAAGGGAGATTGCAGAGTTTATCTCAAGGTGCCTAACTTGTCAACGTGTCAAGGCAGAGCATCAAGTACCTAAGGGTCCATTACAACCACTTGAGGTTCCCGAATGGAAGTGGGAACACATCAATATGGACTTCGTGACGGGTCTTCCCAAAGTTTCTCAAGGCTTAGATGCAATTTGGGTCATCGTAGATAGATTGACCAAATCCGCTCATTTCTTGCCTATACGAGAAAACTTTTCACTTGAACGTTTTGCCGGTATGTACATAAATGAGATTGTGAGATTGCATGGCATGCCAGTTTCCATAGTTTCTGATCGAGATCCTAGATTCACTTCACGCTTTTGGATCAGTCTACAAAAAGCTATGGGCACCGAGCTACGATTCAGTTCTGCATACCATCCTCAAACGGACGGACAATCGGAAAGGACGATCCAGACCCTCGAAGATCTTTTGAGACTTTGTGTATTAGACTTCAAAGGAAGTTGGGATAAGTACTTGTCATTGGTGGAATTTTCTTACAACAACAGTTACCAAGCAAGCATAGGCATGGCTCCATTCGAGGCTTTGTATGGAAGAAAGTGTCGCTCTCCAATATGTTGGAATGAGGTAGGAGAAACAAAATTGTTGGGACCCGAGTTGGTACGCTTGACGACCGAAAAGATCCAAATGATCCGACAACGAATACAGACAGCGCAAGAACGACAAAAGAGTTATGCTGATCTTCATCGAAGAGACGAAAGTTTCAACGTCGGAGATCATGTATTCTTACGTGTTTCTCCATGGAAAGGAGTTACGAGATTCGGAAAGAGAGGAAAACTCAACCCTCGATTTATTGGCCCATTTGAAATCCTCGATCGGGTGGGAACTGTAGCTTACAGACTAGCCTTACCACCAAGTATGTCTCGCATCCATAACGTTTTTCACATATCTATGTTACGTAAATATGTGAAGGACCCAAACCACGTCATTGAGTTAGAACCAGACGTTATAGCAGAAGATTTAACGTATGAGGAGGTACCTGTTAAGATCCTAGATAAGAAGGAGCAGATTCTACACTCAAAGGTTATACCTCAAGTTAAGGTTTTATGGAGGAACCAAGATATTGAGGAAATGACCTGGGAGCTAGAATCCGAGATGAAATCTAAATATCCTTACCTCTTCGGGGACGAAATTTCATAAGGAGGGGAGGTTGTAAGACCCCGAATTTTATGAAATATAAAATTTAATTTTTCTTCATATATATTTTTCATGAAACAGTAAGTGGTTAAATTGACGAAATTGAAAGTTAAGGATGTTATGTGCAAATTTTATTTTGACGGACAATATTCGTTTTGTCGGGGAATATTCGTTTGGTCGGGGAATATTCGTGCCGTACGACGGCGCCGAAATAACAAATTATTTGTGGACCCCACAACGGAATATTTGTCGAATATAGAAAACGACAGAAGTAACATTTTAAAATAAAAATAGTCAACGGTGTTAACTGTTAAAATACCGGTGATAAAAGAATAGTAGCATACGGTAGTTTATGGTATTTTCTGTAGCACACGGTACTCTACAGTAGCACACGGTATTGCGCAGTGTCTTATATTATTGATCTGATAATTGACACCGTAACTGTTGCACATCATTTCATCAATAATTATCGCTGCATAATATTTTATGTTATCAATTCAATAATTGTTGTTACACAGTATTTTGCATTATTGATTTAATAATTATCATTACACTGTATTTCATATCATTGAATCAATAATTGTTGATGCACTGTAGTTAAAAATTATTGAACCTAATAATTGGCATAGTAGTTGTTGCATTATTATGAATTATTACTATGGTAGTATTATTTGGTAATTTGATTATTATAATATATTCATAAAGTTGTTTGTTTTATTAGACAATATAATATATAAAGTTGTTTGTTTTATTAGACAATATAATATATAAAGTTATTTGTTTTATTATGAATATTATAATAAGATTTTGTTTTATATGAAAATATATTTTACAGAAAACGTGCTGAACGAATTCAGCACTGACGTGCTGAACGAATTCAGCACTGACGTGCTGAACGAATTCAGCATTGGTGTGCCTCACCTACCGCGCATAGTACCATCTTTTCTCCTATAAATAGCTTGCTCAGCTGAATAGAAAAATCAAACTTAAAACATAAATTTTTTCTATAAGAATTTTATGAGTTTTCTCTGAGAATAGTAAGGTTATTTTGAGTGTTTAAAGGCCAAAAGGAGTGCAGGAATTTTTCAAGTAAGTCTTTTATTAAAGAGTAGTAATTTCATAAATTCCTATTTTTCACGGTATTCACAAATCTTCCTTTAGAAGACTCTTCTTTGAGAAGATTCATTTTTAAAAGCTTTCTTTGAAAGATTTATTTTGGAATATTACTTTAAAAACTATTTTAAAGTTGTTATATTATACTACAAAAATTATGTTAAATATATATAATTTTGATAATTCATATTATACGAGTTATTATACACTTTAAAATTTATATGTTGTAAGACCCCGAATTTTATGAAATACAAAATTTAATTTTTCTTCATATATATATTTTTTTGAAACAGTAAGTGGTTAAATCGATAAAGTTAAAAGTTAAGGATGTTATGTGCAAATTTTATTTTGTCGGACAATATTCGCTTTGTCGGGGAATATTCGTTTGGTCGGGGAATATTCGTTTGGTCCGACGGCGCCGAAATAACAAATTATTGGTGGACCCCACATCGGAATATTTGTCGGATATAGAAAACGACAGAAATAACCTTTTTAAATAAAAATAGTCAACGGAACTGTTAAAATACCGGTGATAAAAGAATAGTAGCATATGCTAGTTATTGGTATTTTCTGTAGCACTCGGTACTCTACAGTAACACACGGTATTGCACAGTGTCTCATATTTTTGGTCTGATAATTGACACTGTAACTGTTACGCATCATTTCATCGATAATTGTCACTGCATAATATTTTATATTATCAATTCAATAATTGTTGTTACACAGTATTTTGCATTATTGATTTAATAATTGTCATTACACTGTATTTTATATCATTGAGTCAATAATTGTTGTTGCACTGTTTTTAAAATTATTGAACCTAATAATTGTCACAGTAACATATGCACAGTAATTCACATTATTGAATCAATAATTGTCATTACACAGTAACGTATGCTTTATTTTACATTATTGTTATCTCTATTATGATGTTATTTAAACAGTTGTATTTCATTAATTTATTGACTTGATATCTAAGAGCTAACTATACTGTATTTATAACAATTAGTCATAATAATTGAATTGATAAAGTTATTTGTTTATAATATAAAGTTAGGTGATTATTAGGTGATATGAAATGAATGGTGTAGATTAAAGTGTGAATTATTGTTGAATAATTGAATTGATTTGTTTATAATATAAAGTTAGGTGATTATTAGGTGATATGAAATGAATGGTGTAGATTAAAGTGTGAATTATTGTTGAATAATTAAATTGATTTGTTTATAATATAAAGTTAGGTGATTATTAGGTGATATGAAATGAATGGTGTAGATTAAAGATAATATAATATTTGAAATGGATGGTGTAGATTAAAAGATGATCTTTAAATGAATGGTTTAGATTAAATGAATGATAAGATTTTTGGCTATAAATAGAAGCCTTAACTTAAGGATTTTTCATAAACTTCCTTACTTGTTCTTTCTTTCTCTCTCTAAATACTTCTTGTGAAAGTTCTCTCTAAGTGTGCTTAAGTCATCTTGAGTATTTGTGAAGATCTATAAGTATACGTGTACTGTTCAAGTTAATCAACCTCATTTAAATCAATATCCAGTCACGTGTTGAGGTAAGGGATACCATCTTTTTCATCTTCCATTATTCAAACATACTATAGTAAGGGATTATCATTATTTGATTCTCGATAATAATATTGTTTTTTCCTTACTCATAAGACGTGCCTTTTATTTCCATGTATTAAATTGTGGGAATAACCTTACGGAGCGGATTGCCGCCTGTTGGTGAATAACCTTTCGTATTCATTCATCATTAATCTCTGAGAATAACCTTACGGAGCGGATTGCCGCCTGTTTGGTGAATAACTCTTTGTACTCAAATTCTATTAAATTGTGGGAATAACCTTACGGAGCGGATTGCCGCCTGTTGGTGAATAACCCTTTGTATTAATTTCCTTCACCTTTTGTTAATCAAACCTGCTACGGTAAGGGATATTATTTTCTTTCATACTCCTAAATCGAAATTTATTATGGAACTATTGCTTCTATAATTCCTGAAAATATTATATGTTCCATAATAGTTGAACTTCATTATTTCAACTGAACCTTCCTATTTACGTGAACCTTTCTATTGAATTGTAACCGTTATTCTGAACTGTGGATCTTGAATATCATTTTTAAATTTCACTCCACATCATGTTGACAATTTGGACATTATTTGAATCTGTACAAAGTAAACTTCCGATACTTATTGTTATCCTATTTCTTCTGTTCATCATTTATATCATTCTAATCATCCAAAAATCAAGCTGTTGTGAATATCTGTGGCCGGGGGCACAGATGTGATATATTTGTTGAACAGATGATAGGTTAAAGGCGATATAATAGGTTAAAGGCGATACATCTGTTCGGTGTCTTTTATGGCACGTGGTGAATGTTCTCTTTGACCCGTAGTGCAAAGATGAACTGTTGTTTGGTATGATTATGACCAAAGGCTGAATCTGGTATAATCATGACCGTTTGTGCTATATTGAATATCTTTGGCCCGTAGTGCAAAGATGAACTGTTGATGTGCATGATTATGATCAGGAACTGTGAATTTATATTATCATGACTAATGGTATTTCAGATGATAAAAGTTGATGATGTTTTTACGAAAAAGAGAAGCGAGTGGACATTATAGTCTGCATTATTCTTCTAATAAATTGCTCATTCCGCTGCTATTATTGATCTGAACGTTGTTTAAGAATTTAACTGCAGTTTTTGATATAAACCTTGTAGTCTATTGTATTCTATCAAGAACTCAACTGTTGAAGACTAATGATAATTTATTCGTCATTATCTTAGTCATGATATTCTTTACTGGGCTATTTGAGCTCACCCTTTCTTTTGTTCCATTGTTTTTCAACAGGAGATGAAAACATAACAGGGTCTAGCCGGGGAATGGAGTGAGGGTCCGAGGAATAGTTATCATAGTCTTCACGTTTTGTAAAATAGTGTGACAATAATATTGAAGACTTAATTGTGTATTATTATACACTGTATTGTTGTACGTTGTGCTTTGTTGTAATAATTTTGTTGTAGTCTTTTGACGACTCAAGTTTGGACTGTGTGGGCCCAGATTTGGGGGCGTCACATATGTGGTAATTACTAATTTTATTGTAAATATATAGGTTGATCAACCTCATTTAAATCAATATCCAGTCACGTGTTAAGGTAAGGAATATTATTCTTTTCACACTCTTAAATTTATTGCGGTAAGGAATATCATTTTTTTCACACTCTTAAATTTATTACGATAAGGGGTATCATTCTTTTCATCATCATAAATGGATATTATTTTCTTTCTTACTTGAAGGGATTATCATTCATTGATTCTCGAAAATAATATCGTTTCTTTCTTGTGCCATTTATTTCCATGTATTAAATTATGGGAATAACCTTACGGCGCGGTTTACCGCCTGTTGGTGAATAACCTTTTGTATTCATTCCTTATTAATCTTTGAGAATAACCTTACGGTGCGGATTATCGCCTGTTTGGTGAATAACTCTTCGTATTCAAATTGATGGGAATAACCTTACGGCGCGGATTATCGCCTGTTTGGTGAATAACTCTTTGTATTCAAATTGATGGGAATAACCTTACGGCGCGAATTATCGCCTGTTTGGTGAATAACTATTCGTATTCAAATTGATGGGAATAACCTTACGGCGCGGATTATCGCCTGTTTGGTGAATAACTATTCGTATTCAAATTGATGGGAATAACCTTACGGTGCGGATTATCGCCTGTTGGTGAATAACTCTTTTTATTTGTCTCGTGTGGAAATAATTTGTCTACACGAATTATCACATGACACTTTTATTCCATATTCGTAAGTGATATCATTTTCCTTTATACTCATAAGGGATACCATCTTTTTCATCTTCCATTATTCAAACTTACTATGGTAAGGGATATTAATTCCCTTCACCTTTTGTTAATCAAACCTGCTACGGTAAGAGATATTATTTTCTTTCATACACCTAAATCGAAACTTATTATGGAACTATTGTTTCTATAATTCCTGAAAATATTATATGTTCCATAATAGTTGAATTTCATTATTTCAACTGAACCTTCCTATTTTCTGAACATTTCTATTGAACTGTAATCGTTATTCTGAACTGTAGATCTTGAGTATCATTTTTAAATTTCACTCCACATCATGTTGGCAATTTGGACATTATTTGAATCTGCACAAAGTAAACTTCCGATACTTATTGTTTATCCCGTTCTTCTGTTCATCATTTGTATAACTGTTATTTGTATTAATCATCAAGAATCAAACTGTTGTGAATATCTGTGGTCGGGGGCACAGATGTGATATAATTGTTGAACAGATGATAGGTTAAAGGCGATATACTAGGTTAAAGGCGATACATCTGTTCGGTGTCTTTTATGGCACGTGGTTAATGTTCTCTTTGGCCCGTAGTGCAAAGATGAACTGTTGATTGGTATGATTATGACCAAAGGCTGAATATGGTATAATCATGATCGTTGGTGTTATATTGAATGTCTTTGGCCCGTAGTGCAAAGATGAACTGTTGATCTGCATGATTATGACCAGGAACTGTGAAGTTGTTTTATCTTGACTAATGGTATTTCAGATGATAAAAGTTGATGATATTTTTACTAAAAAGAGAAGCGAGTGGACATTATAGTCTGCATTATTCTTCTAATAGATTGCTCATTCCGCTGCTATTATTGATCTGAACGTTGTTTAAGAATTTAACTACAGTTTTTGATATAAACCTTATAGTCTATTGTATTCTATCAAGAACTTAACTGTTGAAGGCTAATGATAATTTATTCGTCATTATCTTAGTCATGATATTTCTTACTGGGCTATTTGAGCTCACCCTTTCTTTTGTTCCATTGTTTTCAACAGGAGATGAGAACGTAACGGGGTCTAGCCGGGGGATGGAGTGAGAGTCCGAGGAATAGCTGTCCTAGTCTTCACGTGTTGTAAAATAGTGTGGCAATAATAGTGAAGACTTAGTTGTGTATTATTATACACTGTATTGTTGTACGTTGTGCTTTGTTGTAATAATTTTGTTGTAGTCTTTTGACGACTCAAGTTTGGGCTGTGTGGGCCTAGGTTTGGGGGCGTCACAATTTTTTTGTGTGGAGATGTCCTCTCCTAGATCTCTCTTATTTTGAACTAATAAACTATTCTCCATTCTTGTAGAATTTATTTTTCTCCGTGAGACTTGCTTTTTGCATGAGATTATTGATTTTTTTTTTAGGAGTTTTCGTTATCATCTTTTGAGAGATTTTTCTTTTTTTCTTTGAGAGATTTTCTTTATTTGTAAGATTTTTTTTGGTGCATAAATTATGAAAAATAAATTATTCAGATTTGGATGTGTCACTATCATAGCGACTGGTTCTTCTGTTGTCTGTGTTAAAGAACAATTCAAAACTGCGTATTTTGTTACTATTTTGGGATGTTACTATATTTTAAAAGTTTGTATGGTATCCACTAACGTTGTTGCTACGATTGACCTATTTTTCTTAATTATCTGTTATTTTATTTAAAAGAAATACTATTTCAGTTATTTTATTGTAATCATTTTACCTTTTATAATATATTATAATTTTAATATGTTTTAGTGTTTAGACTGTTTAATAAAAAAAAAAAATATTTTAATGTTAAGATATTGACATTAATATCACTAAATTACTTCAAAATTGATGAAACCTCCTATTTTTTCATGCTTTTTTCATTCGTAGGGGTGTGCAACCGATTTTTACCTACCTGAACCAAACCGGTACTAAAATTAAGCAAATTTTGGTACCAATACCGGTTGAACCGGTATACAAAATCGTTAAGTCGGTTCGATACCGGTAAAAATTGGATAAATACCAAAAATTAATATAATTATTTTTATTATTATGAATTATTTATTATTTTTAATAATAATAATTAAAAAAAATTAGAAAATCGATATAACCAGTACGGTTTAGTAAATACCGAACCATAAAAACTCGGTACTGAAACCGATATATACTGATTTTTTTGGTACCGAAACAGTTCTTTTTGTTCCGAACCTACTGGTTCGGACCGGTCCGAAAAAAACCGAACGCGACGCACACCCTTATTCTTCCATATGATTAAAATATTTTTAATTTAAGCCTGTTAGGATAGAGGCCCAAATGGTCGCGCCCACATCCAGACTATGACTCTCTCGATGAAGCGTGTTATGCAAGTCAAAAGTACACACTCTGACCAAATGTCCTATATAGCTATTTCTCCAAGGGTTCTACATAGTTGTTTCTCGAGCAGCACAATTGTCAGGTGCTGAGACGTCTCTCTCACCAAATTCCTTATATATGTGCCTGATTTGACAGGCTGAAGGGACGGGAGTAAAAGAACTACATAAGAAGGTATCGAAGGATAAGAAAAGATTTGATACTATTTTTATACTTGAAACACACTAATTTGAGAACTTATCTCTTGACTCTGTTCATTAACTTCTTATACCGGAGATATCCCATGACAACACATGTTATTGACCAAAGTATAGGCGTTTGTACAGATCCGAGTGAACGAGAGCCCACAGTTAAAGACCACCAATAAACGCTAAACATAACAATTTATTTCGCTTGAGCACATAAAATGTGTATAAAGTCGTGTATATCTATTTTTCACTCAACTTTATCTTCTTTTCTTATGTTCCAAAATAAAAAAGAAACTAATTTAACACCATTTCTACCTCTTCTTTTTCGTTTATTCCCTTTATTAACTCCTTATTAATATCATCATGTCCTCCCATAATGTTAATACTGTTATCCTTGTAATTAAAAATGTCATGCAATAAATAGCTCGATTTGTTAGTTAAGAATTTACCTTGTGGGTTGAGGGGTTGGTACATGGGTGATTCGAGATAATTTGGGGTCTAAAGCGATAATTTTAAATGAATTTTTTTATGTTTGGTATTAATATTTTTATTTGAAATTAATTTTTCTTGCCTTTAGAGTTGCAAAAGTATTAATTAAGTTTTTATATTCTAGTTTTGCTATCATATCTTTTTCAATTAATAGTATTGCTAATCCAATTAATGGAAAAATGTCTAGAGAGTTCATCATGAGAAAAATCTAAATTATTACATTTAATTGGACCATTTTCTACTAATAAATCTCTTAATTTCATATCAATATTTTTCCATCGACTTAAATCATAAATATTTATATGACTATAATCACTTGTTTCATTAAGATTTTGATTGTCTTCTATTTCATTATCTATTATTTCACTATTTTTTTCTCAATATTTTCTATTTCATTATCCTCTATTTTATTATCTTTTATTTCAATATTTTCTACTTAAATATTTTTTATTTCAATATTTTTTATTTTACTATCTTCTATTTCATTATCTACTTGTTCATTTTCAAAATTTTCATCTAAATTTTTTGTTACTAGTAACAAATTTATTAAGAGATCCTTTTTGAGATTTTATTAGTTGATCTATTTTTCTTCTTTTTTTTATTTAAATTTTTTCGTATCCACTGAGTTGTCTTCTAGGAGTCATATGATAACTATATAACAATCACACACACACACACACACACACACACACACACACATATATAGTATAGTTAAAATATATAACAAAAAAATTTTAAATCATGAAATAATAGAACTTGAAATGATCTCAAATGTTGGCTTTTAGTTCTAAAGAATCTAAATCATGCCCCTAATGTTGCAATGAAAACTCGAGTTGATGACGGAAGATGGAGACCGAGTCAATGAGTCACCGTCACCGACTTATTATGAGAGAGAGAGAAAAGAAAAATAGTTTTTTTTTGTTTTAATTAATATTTTCAGAACCGGACCGATCATCGAACTGAAAAGAATATCTGGTGGATAGATTACTGGTTCAACCAATAGTCGAACCGTTATTGAACCACTGACGTCATAAATATATATAAAAATATATTATTAATAAGTAATAAAATTTTGAAATATTAATTTTTTGTAAGCTAAAATATAGTGAAATTGTGTTATAATATTACTAAAAATATGTAATTTTAAAATTAATTTTTTTTTTGTAAAAAAAAATATTAAAAAATACTTTAAAACAGGTTCAACCGGCCCAACTAACCGGTTTGACCATCTACCGATGGTCAACCGGTCCAAATCGAACCAGACATTGAATCGAGTCCCTGTTCAATTGGTTGGACTTGCCGGCGCGATCCGAATTTGATAACATTAGTTTTAGTACTGACACAACCTTTCAGAGTTTAAGGTTTTTTTTTTACTATTAATTTTTTTTTACGTAATATATATTTAGATTGGACTATGGGCCCTAAAAGATTAATTGAACTTATATTTTTAAAAAACCTTTCTTATATGTGTTATTTATGATACTTAAAAATTTAAGTTCTTCTTTTAAAATGAGACTTAAAGTCAATTTTTTTTTAATTATATTGTTGAACCGGGCCTAGGTTGGTATCGTTAATTAAGATGGAGCATAGCGCTAAAATGACTTTACATCGACTTGAGTTTGGCAATATATATATATATATATATATATATATATATATGCACTCCAAAATAGCATATCAAAATTATAAGAAAGTCTATAGATGTTGCGAAATTTGCACCGAACAAATCTAAATTTTTTGTAAATGGTGTCAATAATTAATTTCCAACCATTGGACGAATGGAATCTGAATGCAGGACCTGAGACCTGCCTGCAAGATTTATATGCAAAATGAGTCTACACGAGTGCCAATCCCGTTAATTTACACGGATTTTTGACGAATTATTCAGTTGGCTCCTAAAAATATAATCATTCCTACCCTCCCACGTCAATCCCACTAACTACATTGAATACAACCAAGCAAACATCATGCATTTCTTTCAATAGCGAGTGAACAAGTCAATATAGTACACAATTAAAATTACTCTTTTTATTTTAAAATTAGAAATATCAATTTTTTTCATTCGACAAAAAAAAAAATATTAATTTCTCAATTATCATTTTTTAGTATCATTTTTACTACCACACCATCATTATTAATTTTTTAATTAATATTACAAAAATATTTAAGAATATAAAATAATCTTTACATATCCTCGATTTTGACATTAATTTCACTTGTAGTGGGTTTTGATATATATATATATATATATATATATATATACACACACACATGTATGTATCGTGTAAGGCTATAAGCCTTGCTTAGACTTCGTACTCATTTCTTCCCTTCTATCTTCTTTTCATCATCATTAACTTCGAGTACTGGTAGCCGCTAGTCGGTCCCACTCCACTCGACCACGACGACGACGACGACCACGGCCACTCACCTCCATCTTCCGCGTTGCTTGTATTTTGAGTATTCTCAATTAGTTCACACATGTGTCACGAGCTTTTATATAAACTCGAATCAAACATTAATTAAGTGGTGATTACACGGCATTTTTCAACCCCTAATTCTCCCTTTATTTCAAAAATAAAAATAAATAAAGTTCAATTTGTTACTTCTTCTTTTTTTTCGAGTCACCAAAAAAGTCATCTTATTATTAATAAAATGAAAAATGACATTCTCCTCGTTCCTTCTATAATCATTCGTTCTAAATTATAAAATCACTGTTGATTTTTAAAAATTAAATTAAGATATTTTTAATTTTAAAATTGAGATAACTCATTTAAAATTATGAAGTAATAAAGTTCATAAAGAATAATACTTTATAAATAGTATACAATATTTATTATTATATTGATTAATTTAAAAAAATTATGTTAATTTTGAATTTAAAAATATTAAATACTTTTGAATATTATAGTTCACAGCTTTATGCAATTTTTTTGATAGTTGAAGCTGGATTTTGCATAAAGTTTATAATTTTATGATTTTGACCTGCATTGATGTTGTGTTTCTTTTAGATTTGTAGTGCAATTTGTACATTAACTAGTAGAATGATAATGTAGGGTAATGCGGAGAAGTCGAAGATAAAATTATGTATATACATTGTTCACATTTAGAATTCTTTCCTCATTATTAGTGGATTACCTTTTTCTAATTGATTGGTTTGAAAGCTTTTACTTGAAGAGGAAAGGTAGTGGTGACACAAGAAAAATAAATTTCTAATATATTTTTTCCAATTGTTCTGTTGCTCATCTCCTAACAAGTTAGTGGTCAACTTAATTTTTCATGCTGACACCAGTTGCATAATTTTTATGTGTCCCATGCATAAATATATTTTTCTGTGAAGGGCAATGGAATCGAGACATGAATTAAGTGAAATATTTCCTTTTGTTTTTGGGTTATGTATAAAAGGTAGCTAGTGTGACAAGAGTTTTGGTAACATCAGATCATCAGTATTGAATATCATGGTTAATATAGAGAGGTGAGAGGTTTTGATTTTTGAAGCAAATTTGGTTTTAATATAAAATTATTGATTATTTTATTTTATTTATTTATAATATTATATGATTATATAGAAATTATGTGTCACAATTATAAATAATTAGTGTTAGTATTTATTTTAAATTATAAATCATAATAATTTTTTTTTTATAAAAAAAATAAAATATTCAAATGGCCAGCGGACCTGCCGGCCCGCGCGGGTCACTGGCCGAGCATTTTTCAGCCCGTAAAAATCCGGGTCATTTTTGACCCGACTCGTCAAAAGCCCGGCTCGTTTGCCAGGTCTAGTCAAGAGGATGTGGAAGCAACCATATGATTTTCAGGAATTACGCAAAGACAAATTTACCCCATTAAAGTCCTAAATTTTACGCTGGGAAGCTGCATTCTGTACGCCATAGCCAGTTTCATCCGTATTTTCCTTTTAATTCATATTTCTGCTCTTCACCATCAATATTCGTTTTTCATTGATACTACCTATTTCATTGAAGAACAGCAGGGGAAACCAAAAGGGCTGAATAGGGAAAAAATCCCAGTAAAGAAATTATTTTTTAATCAATCAATAGTCATTTGTCTTTCATTGATACTACCATATTTATAAGCATCAATAATTCCATACATTAAACTTAGATTATCTGGAACTTTTTAATAACTAAGACAATAAATGTACTTGGAGTTCCTAGGATTCAAGTCAAAAGTCTCTCTCATACTTTGACCATAAATATTAGGTTGTAGGTTATCTAAAGGAGACATAATGACTTGACACATATTTTAATAAATTACTCTTGAAACAACTAAAACACTAAAATTTTCCAAATAATAATGCGATTAGCAATCTGGGCTGCATCAGGGGGGGGGGGGGGGGGGGGGATTTCTTCCGAGCATGCGCAATATGGCACTGATCTTTTTATATACGACTCTCTTTTGGTGTTTGCGGGAAGATGAGAAAGGAGAAATCCAGATTTTGTAGTCTCGTCCTTGAGAGACCTTTTTCCCATTTTCCAATTCAACAATTGCATCTTATGAATGATATTGATCTTTTATATAATAAAGGCCGTGTTCCATTTGCCACTTGGAACAAAACAGTAATGGCGTCGAACTTGAAAACATCTTCTGGTAGTAGTGGAAATTCCGGGTTTGTCATATTCTCTTCAAAGTTCTTAACTCCCCAAGGATGGAATTATTTAAATGATCAAAATGGACAAGCTCAATCTAAATTGCAGAGAAATGCTCCTGCTGAACCAATTAACCACTTGTAACCATATTTTCTGAGGAGTCCGGAGATGTCGAATGGACACATGGGAACTTCCCATTGGAGGAATATATTAAGGCATTGGATCGTTCTAAAGGAGAACTATACTACAATCATTCTCTTGGTATGAGCTATAGTAAGGTGTGATGTTCAGCTTGTTTATGCACTAGACTTGCATTATTAAGTTTACCAATCCTTTGATGTCATAACTATCATCTTCCAGAAATTAGTTGCTTAATGTTATGGTATTGACAACTGAAAAATGTTATCTGTTTTTATATTTATCTGATAATGGTCACTGCTTTTGTATAGATTTAAGAGAAAGCAAATCAGGATTTTTTTCTTATGATAGTACTCATTTAACATGGTGGTTATATGAGCCCATGTTGATTGAGATTCACTTGGTTGTATGTTATGTTTGGTGACCATGTCCAAAGTATCTGTGCCATATAGGGCGATGACTATATGTATAAGCATCGGATTTGCACTGGTTTCAGTAGAGTGCTTACCAAAGAACTGGATCTGCATTGAATTCACTACATAAGCATCACGTGAATTTCAATTTGTATGTGCATGTGATTCTTGCTATCATCTTACAAGATTCTATCCAGACAGCTCATAAATGGGCGTAAAATTTTATTTGAGGATGTATTCTATACCCACTTCATTTATATGTACTAGTATGCACGCACACGCAATACATGTGATTGTAAATTATTATTTTTAAATAAATTTATTGATTTTAAAAATTAAGTGAACATAATATCAGAAAAAAATAGATAAAGACTATAAATTTAATTTCCCTAATAAATGTAAAAACAGTAGGAAGTTTTTTTTTGCAACATGTGATAACTGTTCTAATAATAACTACCTTTTTAAATATATGTTAGACCATATAGAATACAAAGAGACTAATAGACCAAAGAGACCAACCCTTCCCTCCCGGCCTCCCGCTTTATAGAATAGATAACTTAAATGGCTAGGGACTTCTTGTAGTATTGACCTGCAGACTCACATATCTCAACTCTTCATTTGGGCGGAATAAACATGGTTTATGCAAATGATCCTTAAATGAGAATATAAATCTTGGATTTTTAAAAAATATCAAATAGCATCTAGTATTTTATTTTTTCTTTCAGCCCAGTTGTAAAATCCTGTAATGTTGGCAATTTTTGTTATAATACTTTAATTAATATTAAGGTAGATCTTAATTTAAATTAATGCTTAGGAGTTCTTTTTGGCAAATATCATTTGTTTACTTTTTTACTGGTTTCTATTTGTCAGATCACAGAGCAAATATATGTGGGGTCATGCATACAAAAGGAGAGTGATGTGGAAACTTTGTTGAGTGTTTTGGTGAGTGTTTCTATTGTTCTTACTCTTGTAATTTTTGTTCATGTTTTAGACAAGTCATATGTTTCTTTGAAATCCTGTAAGCATTTTATTGAACCAGGGACCTATAAGATGAAAATTCCTTCAGGATTCGTGCCAAGTAGTATCAAGAGTCTTGATGTTGGAATTTAGCCTCTTAGTTGCGCCTTTGAGCTAGAAAATTATGGAACATAATCCTTCCATCATCATGGATCTCTCATTTCTCAACCTATAGAAAAATTTTCAACCAGTCAATAACATTATTACAAAGAAAAAATATATTCCAAATTATACCACGGCAATATCTAACCCTTGATTATGTCTAATTTTAGTTGTGGATAGGTCACCCATTTTATCTATCCATACGTGCAACTATTTCCTATTGAAGCTTTTGATGTAAATTTCATGGGTCTATTTTCCCTGTTCAATTTCTTACAACATTTATGGAATCTCTGCAACAGGGAATTACTGCTGTGTTGAATTTCCAGAGTGGAATTGAAGCAGAGAATTGGGGAATTAATTCAAAATTAATCAATGAATCATGCCAGCAGTTTAATATCCTTATGATCAACTATCCTATAAGGTAATAAAATTTATGATCATGGGAATTTCTAAACTAGTTATATTTCACTATTTTGGCACTAGTTATACTTGAATAACACGTATAACTCTTCAATTTACTTTGACATGTGGAGGGTGAATCTGCTTTAATCAGCACATTTTTTGCACTTGCACATCAAATAACAGTTATCCGCATATATGGATGATTTCTCTATAAGTATCAACTCTTTCCTCATTGCCTTGAGTTTTGGCTTTAGTTCCTTCATTAATGCAGTATCGCAATATTGCATCAACTATAAACTCATGGCCACACAGAAAATTTCGCATGAATGCTTGCCTGGCTCTAGAAATATTTTATATTAGGCATAGAAACTGTTTTTAAGATGATGATGTCAAGACACGTCCATTTCATTTATTATTATTTTTGCAGTGAGGTAGATTCATTTGATATGAGAAAGAAATTGCCGTTTTGTGTGGGTCTTCTTTTATGGTTACTGAAGAAGAACCATCGTGTTTACTTGACTTGCACCACTGGATTTGATCGCTCTCCAGCTCGTGTGATTGCATACCTGCACTGGATGACGGATACCTCCATTCATGCAGCCTACAATTTTGTTACTGGGTTACACTCATGCGGGCCTGACAGGTAAGTTTAACCCTCCTTATCAGCCTATGCATTTACGTACATTCTGTGGCCTTGATTTCAAGAGATAAATATCTGCCGAGAAATTATGGAAATAAAAAATTGAGTGACTTGCATCCTCAGAGGCTCTACACAGGGTTGTCTGCTAATGCATTTATATATTTTAATTCACTTGAGGTTGTATTGTGATTCTGCATCACTTATTGGACTATGGCCATTTGAAATACTAGCAGATTTATAACTTAGAACATATCAAGAATTAGTCCTCTTGTGAGTAATCTGTCACTTTCTTCCTCATAGTACCTGCCTTTGTTAGTCAGCTTGTTTTGAATCCTTGAACTTGGGTATGCTTTTTCTCTTTTTAAATGACTTGGATCTTGTTTTGTTCCTTTTCAGTTCAGTAGTAGACCAAGAAACCTTTGCTCGTCTTCAAACTTGATTATTGTATTTAAAAAAGAGCCCGTTCCCCCCAACCCTAAAAAAAAAAAAAAAAATTGACTCAGAAATCTTCTAGGTTATATTTATCTATATTTAGTGTATTGTACATTTTATTTAGTGAAATTGATACAGCTTATGCTTATATTTGAGTGCAGACCGGCAATCGCCTGGGCAACATGGGATCTCATTGCAATGGTAGAAAATGGCAAACATGATGGACCTGCAACCCATGCCGTGACCTTTGTGTGGATTGGGCATGAGGTGATAAATGGCTTTCATCCTTTCTCATTTATATTTTTAGTGTTTTTTGATGCTATTAGCAATTATTGCATCGCTTATGGGAGGGAAAGGAGGCTTGAACCCCTCTTCTACATTGTGGGAGGTGGATTATTAATCCTTGCTTATTGGGTTATCACCTCAGTCTGCAAATATTTGTCATAAATTGATATGTAAAAGAAAATATTCAGTATTTCGTTTTTGTCCTCTAAATCTATTTCCTTATCATTAAAAAATCTGTTGCTGAGAAACTGATTCTTAAAAGGAGTTTGCACAATGGAGATACCAAAATCACGAGTCAAACATTTCTCATTTATGATAATGCTATGTTCTCACTATATTTTTTCATACAGGGGGAGGATGTATCCCTGGTTGGAGATTTTACTGGAAACTGGAAGGAGCCAATTAAAGTGACTCATAAGGGTGGCCCTAGATATAAAGTGACTCATAAGGAGCCAATTATCGTTCTGCTTTCTGGCCTCATTATGAAAGTCCATCTAGCTTCTACGCAATCATGCGTTTCCATTGCCAGCTCAATTCAAAATTGGTGATTTTAAAAATTATTCCCCTCAATAAAGTAATCACAACCAGTTTTGAGTTTGATCTAGAGCTTGTACTAGAGGATCCTCACTAATCATGGTTACTGTAAAGAAATTTACACGGTGAATGTCTGTCTTAGTAAAATATAAAAAATGGTATTACAGACACTAGGATAGAAACTCATGGGCATTACCATACGTCGATTTTCATAAATGATTTGGGTTGTTTCCCATAATATTTGTAAATTTTGATTGAAAAGTATGCTCTCTATTCTTTGAATACATTCTAAAGCCATCTCTAGTTATAGTCTCATCATATATTTATTATAGCAAGTAATAAATTCAAAGCTACACTGGCTTTTAACTATTTCAAATTAGGAATGGTTTCTTGTATTTGTGTTTTGCGCATAACCTTTGGTAATATTTTTGGTAGTGCATGTGTTTTACATTAGGCCTGTACATATGACAAGGCATAGGACTTGACTTTCATCCTATTTGTTTTTTCTTGAATCACTCGTCTTGCACATGCATTACATACCGGAATGAATGATTCTTACTGTTTAGGAATTCCAAAGTAATGATCTATTATCAGTATTTATCACCTTTAGGTACTACTATAAGTTCATTATTGGTGGGCAATGGAGACATTCAACAGCTTCACCAACTGAAAAGGATAAGCGTGGAAATCTCAACAATATAATTGTGGTTGGTGACACTGCCAGTGTGAGACCTACTGTTCGACAAGAAAAGAAGGTAAATGTGTTCTATTTTTATATTATTGTTTTAAAATGTAATGCTCACTGTTGTTTAAAATAGAATTATATTGTTTTTCACTGTTGCATGTAATCAGTATCAATTATTAGCATTTTCTTCCTTCATTGTTTGTTTTCTTTTATGTCTCGTCGTATTGATACAAGGATCCCAAAATCCAGATATATAAATGGTATATCTTGATATCAATGTCAATTTTGTTGCAAGAATGAAACTAATATTTGCATGATATGAAAGTTTTATGATGAAATTTCTAGATTAATTGATTCCTTTACATATTGTAAATCACAAGTGCTGACGATTGATTTCGTACGTTTTAAGGATGCAAATATTGTGAAAGTGATTGAGAGACCATTGACAGAAAATGAGCGCTTTATGCTGGCAAAAGCAGCTCGATGTGTTGCATTCTCGGTCTGTCCAATTAGGCTGGCCCCCATGTAATTGGGCTTATCTAGTATTCCCCGAGGATTCACTGGATAGATCATAGTACATGTTACCTGGTTTTATATTTCTACAACTCTTCAAAGAATCATATTATACGTCAATGCAAATTTGGCAATGTTCTCCCACTAGACAGAGTTGTCATATTTCAAGGTTCCCTTGTAAAGACCTGACGGAAATGTGAGCCTGTTCCTTTATGCAAGGAAATAATTATCTTCATGATCGTCAAACATTCAAAATTGGTGCAAATACCTTAGGTTGCTTTCCTGAAGCTCCCTATTCCAGGCCAGCTGAGTGTAGAGCTTTCCTGAAGCTACCTATTCCAGGCCAGCTGAATTGTTACACTACACGAAGGGACAGTGGTTGCATTGATTTCAAGAGAGAACGTTTGTAATTTTATCATTAGATTTTCATTTAAATCTTTGAATCATTGTGATGTCCAATGCTGCAGCTCAGTTGTACTATAGTTGAACAATAAAATGTTAATATTCATGGTTGGCAGTGCTAGCGACTCATGGTTTCTTTTCCTCATCAATGACATATATATATATATATATATAACACCCCTCTTTATCTCACTGTTTTCTTCCCTTGTGTTCTTTTTATCTTTTCTTGGTTAATGGAGGTTAGAAACGCTTGTCCAAACTCGCTAAATATTTCAGCTGAACCAAGTTTAAAGCTATAATTGATATATTATCATTATGTTTACTTGCGTTGGGCTTTAAAACACCATAACTTGATGTATTTGCGTATGCATGCTCCTTAAAACGAAAGACTAGAAATCACCTTTCAAATAATAACTTATGACAGTAATTTGGTTTATAAGGAAATTAAACTAAAAGATGTGTTTAAACTTAAAAGGCTAAATCTGCGAAGATAAATGTTTTATTCGGCACATCAACTGTTCAAAATTTATGTTAGCATATTCCTAGTTTCAAAGGTGGATTCTTGTATAATTTAGCTATAAGAAAGCACATGATGAAAAGACCAAATTTGATACTAGCAAAGGAGATGAACTGTCAAGAAGGCAAAAGGAAACTGTTTTGGAACTGGTTAGCTGTACATTATCAACTCATTGGCACATTGGCATGATAACAGAACTTTATTGATATCAAGACGATAATACAATATCTGGACTATGTACAAGAACCTATATCATGAAACAGTAACTACACAATATTGCGCAAATTCTTCATTGATGTATGAAATAACATATGAATACCTCAACTGAGGTATCAAGTCTCATCGGGCTTTGGTTCAAGGATTACAGGGATCTTCTCTATGTGATCTCCACGTAGCACCTCCACAGTGATCTGCGCATTTAAGACATCATGTACTAAGGGCAAGTGACAAATGACAAAGTTCCTTTATTTGAAAGTTTCTTTTGCTATAATAGTGTGAACTTTGTTCAAACCAAATGCTTAAATGTGGTATTGATTTCTAATGGCTCGCTCAATGAAATATATCAAAATGACCTGTACTTAGTAAACAAAAGAAAGACCATCATTCAACGAAATGGAATCATCAGAGCATACCGTATCACCAACTTTACATTGGTCAAGAATTCTGTACAAATCACTTCCATTAGTGACTTTTTTTCCATTTACAGAAGTTATGATATCACCCAATATAAGTCTGCCATAGGCATCACGTTTAGTTGACAGCAGACCCTGAGGAAGAGAGATTAATCAGCCTTGAATGAATCCACATTAGATTCCGTTTTCAAGTTCTCAGGGTTAGAGCATGAAATCAAAATTTCAAGATAGCATCATACTAACATATAAGAAACTACCTTAATCTTCAGTTATGTCATGAATCTAAAGTTACAATGAGCAGATAGATGTACCGCTTTGCCAGCTGGACCATTTACAGGAGCATCTAAGACAAGTACCCCACTAACTCCCAGCTGCTCCACAGACTGATCAGGTGCAAATTTGATTCCTAGAATCGGTCTCGTGACCTTCCCAAACTGCACCAACTGATCAACAATTCCTCCTACCTGGAAAGGATGAAGGAATAATTAATTTGAGAGAAAAGAGATAACTTTGCGATGTGATCTCGTAAAAATAAGGTAACACAGATTATTAACTTACCGTGTCAACTGGAATTGAAAACCCAACACCAGAAGATGCACCAGACGGAGAATAGATAGCTGTATTTATCCCAATAAGGCTTCCTGCACTATCAAGAAGTGGACCTCCACTATTTCCAGGGTTAATGGCAGCATCTGTCTGAATAACATCCTGGATTGGGCGGCCAGTAGCAGCAGAACTGATTTCCCTCCGAAGCCCACTACATAAGATATGGATAATATCTTAATGAACATAGATATATATTAGAAAAATTAAATCAGCGAGTCCTTCTAACACAGATAAGATCTTGGATCGCTATACTGGATAACTTTTTATGTTTATCATTTATTATATGCTTTTGATGCTAATAAATGTGCATATTTTTTCTCCCTGGTTGAGTACTTTTTCCACGTACTTTGGTGGTAATGCCAAGGAGATTCATTACTTGCTCATGAATGATCAATATTTTGGAACGTAGGTCTGTACTTGAAAATGTTTAGAGAAAGTTGCAACAGGGCAACAAGATCCTGAAAACTCGTACTCCCTCCAGCACATTATAAGTGACCTCATTGCTTGACACAGTTTAAGAAAAGAAGAGTTGGCAAAGACTTCAAATTTGTTTTCCCAGTATACCTTAAATAATGTATTAATATATTCAACGAAGTTCACAAAATTTGAGATTCTCCTTTTAAACTTCTTTAATACAAGGGTAGTATAGTTAAAATACACAAAATTGCATTGATATGTCTAATGAGGTCTTTAGTATGGAATATCCCGGAAGGATAAATGATCGTTTAAAAGTGGACCGAGAGTTTATTAACAAAATCGAGTGCTTACTCAACCAGTCATTTTACTGGATATCATCCATTCATATACTTTTTGACACGGTGTGTGTTTGCAGAGATCATGTTATGATTTGAGTAATACCTGTATGTAAAATTTAATTTGGAAAGTATGAGACATCTATTTAACCTGAGTTCATAAGTATCCTCATCTTCTTCCAGATTTAACATTCTTCTATAGCTTCAAATACAGTAATATATTAGCACTACGCGTTCCTCCCACGCGTAAAATTGGAATCGTTTTACATTAAAAATTTAAGTAGTTAACATATATTTCATAGTACTTCACACATTCACACCTGATGACTTGCAAAGGAAAAAAAATTATCCACACCTGATGACACCGGTAGTAAGTGTATGGTCGAGTCCAAACTGTAAATACATACATGCAAAAATTAATATTTTTTTTAAAAAAAATGAACCATATAACCAAATTAAACAAAAAAATAAGAAGAAGAAAAAGAACTAAACTCAATTATATTATTAGCCCACAATGTGTATTCAAAGTATAGACAATATGATAAATAAAGTCCCAATCATAAGCTGAAAGGGAACTTTAGTGTTCCCCTGCACCTTCTCTCTAGTGTCCAGATATACCTTTAAATTTAATACTAATACTCGGTCACCACTGACATAAAAAAAGATTGTTATAGCTCAAGCTGTAATTATTAATTAATTAAAAAAGTAGAAGTTTAGAATGCTTCTTCTCGTAGGAGTGGATGTTATAAAGCAAAAACTGGGATGCAGTAGCAAGTTTTTCAATTGGAAAGAAGGCAATGTTAATGACTGAAAGGTCAAAGCAGTGACAAATGTGGAAACTATAACTTCAGGTGCTTGGTTGGTGGTGTTGGGTTGCCCAGAGAGAGAGAGAGAGGTGTGGCAGCAATTGCTGACCCATTTAAGTGCCATTGATCTTTAAACTTCAGCACTGGAAAAGCTCTGAATATCTTAAATCTGACATGTTTAAATAAACATACACTTTCAGAATCATTAAGAATATCAGATAATCTACTGATAAGTCAATCTAAACATTCATCTCCATTAATTCTACAATCAGCATGTTCCGTTATTTAGTTGTAAAACACATTCTTGATGGGAGAACAAATTTTCAAAAAAATGGATGGTTGGGGATAGTATTAAGATCAAGTAACTACCAGAGCAAAAATGTAGCTATATGTTTTTCTATATACAAGTGTGTGTGTGTGTTTTTAATACACAACACAATAATAACGTTATACTTACAGGGTTTCCAATCGCAAATACTTTCTGACCAACAAGCAAGTCTGCAGACACACCGATGGGTATGGGTCTCAATTTGTCTTTGGGTGCATCAATACGCAATACAGCGACATCTTTATCTTGATCAAATCCAACAACTTTTGCATCGTAAGTGGTCTGGTCAGCAAGAGTGACTCTGAACAAAACAACAACCAGATTAATAATACCACAACACAAACAAAACACGAGAGAGAGAGAGAGAGAGAGAGAGAGAGAGAGAGAGAGAGAGAGAGAGAGAGAGAGAGAGAGAGAGAGAGAGAGAGAGAGAGAGAGAGAGAGAGAGAGAGACCTAACAAACGGGATTTGGAAAATTGACCAGTCAAAATTTTCAGCATAGGTTTTTTGATTTTCTGTTTTTACTTTTCTAGCAAACATTAGTGCCACAAGTTGATCATATAGAAAAAATTCATTCCATCCCAGGAAACAAATTGAACTTTAAAGAAAAATGATGCATAGGAAACTAAAGAATAGAAGAGGAGAAGAAAAAGCACAATCCAATATGGGGAAAATATAATAAAATATTACATATGAGCACCATATACGTCAGCAACTCAGCTCAACAAAACAATTCCTAAATCCTGGAGTTGTCTATATAGTTCCTTTTCAACTATTTCGCTATAAATATGCAGTGTTCTAAAAAACGGCCTGAGCGGTGCCTAGGCGCTAGGCCCCTCCCGGGAGCCTCGCTTAGGCCTAAGGCGGCCAAAAAATCCCTCTAGGAAATTAGGTGGGGGCAAAGCGGAAAAATTAGGACCGCAATTTTTATTTTTTTTAATAACTAAGCTACAAAACGACGTCTCAATGTTAGTCTGATGAGGACATTATCTTGGAGGGATATGGAGATGAGAACTATTAGTTTGTATTTTTGATTATTTATTTGTGTTTGAACTTTAAACAATTGCATGTTTGTGTTTGAACTTTGGCATTGACAATATGAATATGTGTTTGAACTTTAAGAAAATGTCTTTATTATAGATTGTTTTGCTTTATATTATTATTTTGTTTGGATAAATGTAAGAAAAAATTGACTTAAAATAAAAAATTCCGCCTAGGGGCTAGCCCCCCCGGTCGCCCACCTAGCGCCTTTCAGAACATTGTAAATATGAAATATCACATCCGCTATTAAATTATACTCAGCAAGTCCCTTCAGTCTACCTCATTTAAATTTTCAGATATCACCTGTCATATTATAATGGCAACTTTGAATTGAATCAAACCAGTCCTTCACATTCCAATGCAAATGAATGAGAACCATCTTCTGGATCATACTTTGAAGATGACATTATTTCCCATATTTTGTCCTCATTTTGAGGCTTTTATTACTTTTTATACCACAATTATATCTTCTTCTATCTCATGCTAAAGTATTGATCATGTATTCAACATTGTCAGTTACAATTTTGTAGAGATGTTTAATATTTTATTTCCAGGATGTTAGGCGTACAAATTTGTTTTGGGCATGTCATGAAATCTGAGGCAAACACTAAAAAAAAAAACAGAGGGATGCTATAATCATATTAATACAGAAACAATTCCGCTTTTGTTACGTAGTATGGTTTATAAGTTACAAACTACAAAATTTTCCTTACAGTAAATCAAGCAACATTAAAAAGTAGTTGTGTTTGACTATTTCTCGGCCATCATAATTCCCTTTATTAGACCAAGTTAAGAGAAAAAAAAATTAGAATTTGTATCCTCAGTGTTTGACTTTATAAAAAAGAATATGGATTTTTCAAAGTCTCTTCCATAGTTACAGTCTTAGAGATAATGATTATTCTTATTTTGGTATCAGCTAAATACGGAACAAAACTTATCTAGTGCACTCATAAGTCTCATTTGAACTAATTAGAAACCGACAAAATAATCAGTGACCCTCACAAAATAACGACTAAAGATGTGCTACAGCATATACATAGTAAATAATCCCACCTGAACATGTAGCATCATTCTGATACTTCAGCTACAAATGGGAGCATATGCACAATAAAATCAATAAATGGACTAAATTGAACAAAAAAGCCAACACACCTGAGATCAGATGCGCCACGAATCACATGATAATTGGTGACAATGTGGCCCTGTTTATCCCACACAAATCCTGACCCAGATCCTTGAGGCACCTCAAGCACATCCAATGTAAACGCATCCTGCCTAAATATAAAAACATCACTTCACAAAAAAATAAACCCACAAATACCAAACTAACACCACTAATTAGTAATTAACAACTGCAGCAATGTAATAAATGAACATGTTTTATTCCAATAATTTTTTCTAAAAAAATTCACGAAAAAATTGAAAACATACTTGACAGCGAGATTGGTGATGTAGACAACAGAAGGCGTGTTTTCCTGGAACAAACGAACAGTAGCAAGCTCATCGTTCTGCAATTTACGGGGCGTAGTAATTACAAAGGCGGTAGCAGAATCGACATCAGTGACAAAGAGAGTGAAAGACAAAGCGACTGAGGTGCAGAGAACAAAGAAAGAATCTAGAAGCTTCAGGAAGCTGGAGCTGTTGTTGCAGCTTCTATTGCAGCCATTAGAATTGGGTGATAAAAAGTTGCTGCGAAGAGCAGCAGAAATTAATGGGGAAATTGAAGAATTAGGGCTTCTGTTTTGGAGGGAGAGAAAAAGTTTGGAAGATGGTCTGGAGCGTGAGAGAGAAGGAGGAGCAGTAGAAGAGAAGAATGTAGAAGTGAGTACATATGCAGATGCAGCCATTTCTGCCTGCCTGCCTGGACAGCTGCTTGCTTGCCTGCCTGCCTGTTAGTTGTAGTAAAACTAACAGATATATTGACTTTATTTTTTGCGCTTTATATATTGTGTGATTGTGCATTATTGTCAATTTAATATTTGGTATTAATTTTTCTTATCGGGTGTTAATTAACTTAATTTCTGCTAATTCATATCCGACTTTTAAATTATTTTTTTTAAAAATAAATAATTTTAAATACAATATATTGAAAAAAGTATACTCTATCCATTTCGAATAATAAGATCATTATTAATTTATGATATTTTTAAATTTAAAATTGACATAATTTATATAAAATTTTAAAATAATAAAACTTATAATTAATAATATTTTTTAGATAATTTATAATTATATTGACATATAAATTTATGTTAATTTTAAGTTTAAAAATATTTTTTTAAAATCAATTTTATAATTAAAAACGGAAAGGAATATTCTATCAAAAAGATGATGTGACGTATTAAGCCAAGTTAAACTTGAGATACGGGCTTGTGCCCTGGTCCAGTTGAATGAGGGAAGCAAACAAGATAATACTTTATCTAGACTCATGGTAATTATTTTTTTCCTTTTTTTTGTTTTTGTGAGCTTGCTAATTGATGATTTGTATCATGCTTGCTCTCAAAAGATGTTAATAAGGTTTAATGATTGCTACTTTGATTTGGTTTTAATTTCTACAATATTATTCTTTTCTTTCCCTGTATATGATCGTGTGGAACACATCATGCATAACTGGTTTGTATGACTACTTCGTACCCATACTCGGACTGATGAATCAGTTGGATAAAAGACCGTAATAAAATACGTACCTACATTGCACCATGGCAATACCAACTACTAAGGAGCTATGTTCTCTCTGGCCCAGAAACCATGGAAACTATTGAAAATAAACCCCAAGATGGACTGAAATATGATCCAACTGTCTCATAAATCATGAAATTACATAACTCATAATTGTGGGAGTAAAACCCTTTTGCAGTCTCTATCGAAGCAGCCTGCCGAATCAAAAGTAAAATTAGCACATAGATTTACAAAATTTTAGCCAAGGGTCTCAATTCTCTGGGAACGCCATCAAAGTTCCCAGAATTAACATCTGATTCTAACATTGGTCTTTTGCCAATTTTCCATTGGATACCCTCTGCTAGATGCTCCTTGCTTGGTGTCAGCATTACAAAATTTGGATCAGCCCTCTGGTAACTGCACAGAGGAAAAAATTAGGTTGTCCACCTGTTCTTATATGCATTACTAGGCTTTTTGTCCTAAAGAAAAACAGCTTTGGGTACAGAAGTACGAGAAGAAAGTAAAAAGTAGACAAACCTAGCTTCTCTAACATTGTCGACACAGATACCAAATCCTAAGGCTGTCTTTCCAACTGCATGTTCTCTTGTAGCTGTGGATCAACAGAAACGTTTGCTCAGAAAATATTTTTCTTTATCTCTAGGAACAAATGAATGATGCATTTTCTCTTCATAAAATTTTAAAACAACAAAAAAATATTGTCAAGTTATTCAGGCCCTATTCTATACAACCAGATGATAAAGGATCAACGTTATAACAGATAACTTTTCAATCTAAGTAAAACCAAGGGACAGAGAGAGAGAGCATAAATGTTAGTTTTGAGCCAATTGTAGTTCAATTATGTTTATGATATTTACCTTCCTAACAAAAGCCAGAACTCCCCTTAAAATGGCATGGATTCACAACTATGCCACATTACTAGTTTTCCAACTCGTATAATTTGTACCATGTGCCGAACATGGAGAAAATCACCCATTAACCAAATCAACCTGTTCCTACTGTTTGGTATGAAATCCTCCAATAAAACACCCTTAGATTTAGCAAGCATGTAGCATAAACAATAACTAGAGTTTACTTGAGTTCCTCCTTTTGACATTTATTGTAAAGAACTCGTACAAATCTACGACTAAAAGAAAAAACTTTACAGTTAGGAAAGGGTTTTAATTGACTAAAAGAACAATCTACTCAAACATGGGATATAATGGTCTAGAAGTTCTCTGAGCAATCATGTAAGAAGCAATATGCAAAACACTGTGAGCAATGCAGTCTATATTTAATATAATGAGGTTATGTCATAGTTATGAGTATTTAAATCCCTCGAGAGGAACTTTAGTACCGAATGGATAAAACTCTGCACCAACCAAGAAGTACCTGAGATGCTAAAAGTGAAAGCAGGCTTCCACCATGATTTAAATGCTAAAGCTAAAGACGAACTGAGAGGGCCCACCTTTCCCTGAAATCATAATATAATGATAATTTTTGAAGTTAACATGATACAGAGATCCAAGGAAAAGATTGAAATAAAAGCACTACCTTCAGCAGGAAGTTTTTATTGGCTTGCCATGATGCAGCAACTTGAAAGGTGGAATCTTGGACACTATTTTTAGCTTTTTCTTCGTCAACACTGTAGAAAAAAATACACTTAACTCAGATCCAACTCTAAATCAGATTATTAGTCTCCTCAGTAATCAGTGAGAGGTACCTCGTTTGTAACTCAAATCCAAAGTCAATATAATTAGTAATTCCAACTACTTCATCTTCTTCTAGGGGGTTCTTCACCTATGTAATTGCAGTAAACAGCTTTTGTCAGCATCAGTTTTCTTTACCACAATGCAAGTATACTCATGGTCCATGGAAGAAAATAGTGCGAGGATGAAAAAAATCAACTGCACTATGATGAGATGTAGAGATTCATCAGTTATTGTACTAAAATTGTTACTCATAAAGCAAAGATTGAAGTGCTTGAGATATCTAGTGCATCGCATGTTCTTTATAGTCAACAGGGAAATTTACTACCAAATATCAACCCTTTTCCAACTGATTACCATCTTCATATTTCAACATTGGTTTGAAGCTTTGTTTTTTGAGCATTGCTTCTCATTTAGCCTCAAGTACCCACTTCTCAGACTAGCATCCTATTAAAGAAATTCTTATAGCTATGACAATATCAATGACCTTGGTCTACAAGCTTACAACAAGATCTTCAGATTTAACTATTGGCATTCTTCTCAATAATAAAGAACTATTACCGACGGTTGCAATTAGATGCGTACTTTTCCAAAATCCTTTTCTTCTCTGTATAGATAATTACATGAATACAAACGAAGTTCAAACTTCCAGATTATCTGTGCCGGAAATAATTTGTGCTTTCACTATGTATTGTACTTTAACTCGTATACCATGAACATGTATATTGCACAATAGTGGACCCTAACTTTATGAACCAAGACAAAAAATATATTTTTTAAATATCACTAAGGTTTGTCACTGCACAATAACTTTATGTGGGAGAGAGAAAAAGAGAGCCTACCCGTCTTTGGACAACCACGTGTTGATAAAATGAGGCAATAAACTGCAATTCAAATTTTAATAATTAAATTAGTACTTCAGTGTAAACTGAAATATCAATCAAAAGCATTCGAACACAAAACTACAGAGAAATGCATACATGCAACTTCATTGGTTATGAACATCACCCCAGAAATATGGCAGTTGAACGTATCAATGATGATTATGTTATATATATTTTTCCTAATCTTAATTCTGATCAATAATCTAACTCTAATCTAAATATGCGAAGTAGAACCCAGTGATGTCATGTTTGGATTTTGTGGGGTACGAGGTGTACACATTTAAATGTTTAGTGTGTACTACAGAAAAATTTCCTTAGAAGGTCAAAAATTCATAGATAATTAAAGATCTAGAAGTACAATCTGAAAATAATAACATGTAGACAACAAATTTTATGAAGCAAGTGTTATCAAAAAATGATACAGAAACAGTCGGAGAACTCTAAACTTTCACAAACCTGAGAACTTTTAGCCAGTTCAAGACAAAAATTGAATGATGGGCTCAAAGGGCTGCCTGATCCTAGTCCATAGCCAATAGCACAACTCCAGTTTGCTAAGTTTTTAAATTTTGATCCATCCTTCATTCCAACTATGCAAATCAGCAGCCAAAAAAATTATGAATATACATTATATCCAGATCATTTGAGGGACGCCATATGTATCGAGAATATAATCAAAAGGAATTATACTGTGCTCCACAAATTGCAATGAAACAAATTTCAATGCATAAGCAAACATGTTACCTCCAAATCCCAATCAGTATGTTTACCTGAATTAAACAGGCTCAAGATAGGGACTGATGCAAACTGACCCTCCAACAATTAACTGTTAAATCTAGCTATTTGAAGAAACTAAAAACTGACAAAAGAAACATATTGTTTCCTTATACTCTTTTGGAAAGTACCATTAGTCCTCCTTAGTGGCAACATTTACAGTACTTACTCTGAACATCATATTAATAACAGCATCAAACCAAGGATAGAAACAAAGACTTGTCAAAAGATCAACAGTTTTGTGACATGCAAACGGAGAAATTCTTTAAATGGAGCAAACAAATTAGCATATTGATAAATGATAAAAAATAAAAAATAATAATTTCCAATCATAAGATTGGGAGAGTGAAAATCTTACATTGTGGCTCATACTGCACCCCAGCAGTTAATCTTCCCATCTTGCTTACCAACCATGCACTTTTAGGCATTTCATCACCCACTATGTAGAAAGAAAATATATTATAAGTATACATGCATCACACACTTTATATGTTAATAACGCACTCAATCAAATGATATCTCCACAAATTAACCTTACAAAACATAATAAATGTCATGTGTCACTATGACCATATGTCACAGCAACTAGGTATAAGAGACACAAGTCAGTAATACTGAAAAAGTAAATCAAGGTTATCTGGATGATGATTAGAACTGGAACACATGTTTCTTCATATCGTATGACGAAAAAAGATATAATTGTTTAATTAAGAGTCAAAAACAGTTAAATATATGAACCTTTACATGCCACTAGAAAAGGCAATGATGAATAAAAACCAAATGAAAAGGACCTGAAGTTAAATGTAAATTGAGGTAAACTGTTAATTAAAATTAACCGTCACATACAAGAGAAAGGCACGAATGTGCTTCCAAATGACAGATTTGCCGAGCCATATCTCAATCCCATTAGGCCATAATCTTCAGAGGATACTCTGCACGATCAGTAAGCTTTGTAAACACAATATCACTGAGACAAGTGTACAACAACCCATAAGATTGTTTTACAAATACGTACAAACCTTTTCTTTAAAAGCACCGGGTAGATGCCAAATGCTCCAAATCCATATTTAGGGTAGTAAGCACATGACCTCATCCGTAAAATCCTAGAATTTGCAAATACATACTTAGAGAATAAGTCTCTTGACTCTCTTCAAAATGGTCACAGAAAATAACACCTTGTGGCGGTAAATGCTCCTTACGGTTCAGAATTCGATACAAAAAGGTCCATGAATGTATGAGGATCATCAACATCGCTGCAAGGAAACATGAGAATTTCATTTCAAATTAAACTCAAATAATTTTAAACTTCTTACAAGAACAGACAATTAATGAACATTATAACTAACTCTGCCATACCTTTGCCAGCGAAATTGTGCATTTCCCACAATATTTTCCTCAGGTCTGTGGTTAAGAGGACCAGAAACCTAAACAGGCTAAGGGAAACATGTTATCGCTACTTGGTATAAATAGCCAACCAATTTTAAACCAAATCCAACATACGTACGATTATAAGGATTATTTCAGAGTATCATGTAAATAAATGTCTTGAACCATACATCTAGTTTTGAATTTCCCAGTACAAAAAAAAGGAAATTAAACACAAAAAGTATATTTAAAATCGTGATACTAAGGATGAATTTAGAATGAATTTCTTGGGGATTTTACATCTTTGACTCAGCAAGATCATCTATTTACTAAAATAACTGAATTATATATGGCAACTAAATGACTCCAAAGAAACTTTAATAACAAGGGGTAAAAATAATTGAATTATTTTCTTTATACCAGTAAGGAATAAAGTCTAAACCCGCACACTATCTCCAGGTACCACAAAAAGGAGGTCAATTCAACAAATATAAATGTTATCAGAGAAATTTGTAGTAGCGATGTTCCTATTTCCTATACTTAGCTCCAAAACTTTATTTCATATTAAATGATAATTTTTTATTCAAAAGAATATATTCCTTCAGGTGTTAAATCAGTTTTTTGCCTATAGAAAAGGTATGTTTGAATAAAATAATAGTAGAAGACATCAAAATGAACGTGTAAACAAACAATTACGAAATATATTAATAATTTAAAACAAACAAACTAATAGTGAAAGTAAATAGACGGATACAGTTGCAATCAAATCCACATGGGGATCATCAATTGGTTTAAGCATGATTCTAGTGCTAAAGTGCCTTGCTTCTTCAAAGTAATCCTCAAAAAGACATCTTAAAGCAAGCTTCCCAAACAACAAGTTATATGATGACTCCAGCATCCTACATCACTTCAAAACATGTCAGTTAACCTCAATACATTACCATTCTCAACACCAGTCAAAAAAATAATTTCCATATCTAGACAATAATACGAGTTAAGATTCGGCGAGTGAAATTGAACTTGGGAATCAACACAAGTTTCATGTATATAAGACGCGGTATGATGAAAATTAAAAATAACAATAATTAAAAAACCCAGAATTAATGAAGGCTCAGATACAGCACAAAAACTATTAGGTGCAATCAATCATCACCAACTAAATGTGACTAAAGTGCCTTGTGTTAAAAAAAAATATTGGATTATCCAAATGCTGGACTAAACAATTCCAGTATAACCAAGTACAAACGAAAAGTTAATCCTGTCTCGAACATGGAATTTCACCGATAATTATCCGTGTACCAAAATTCCAAATATCCACACACATGCAAGTACAAACAACAACATAAATCAGAATTTGGCAGCAATTGTAGTGTGTATAAACATAAAAACGTGGTAATTTTTTTATAAAATCTATCACAACAAATTGATCGGAACTCAGACAGACATTGCAAAATAGGCACATAACAAAAATCAAATCAAGTTGAATCTGAGCACATAGTATAATGCAAGTGTTAAATGGGAAAAGAAGAGGAAGATTAAAGTGAACCTCGTCCGGGCAGCGAGAGGGGGAAAGTCGAAGAGTGGTGGAACTAACACCATAGGCGGTGGGGGTTCTTTGACCATCGACCACAGGTTCCCCATATCTCTCTGAAATTTTGAATAACTGTATTTTTCTAGGGTTTTCTATAGAATTTTTCACGAAGAGACCATCGAAACTGGATAGAATGGAATAAGAAGAGGAGGAAGAGGAAGAGGAGGAGGGAGGAGGTTATTTGGGAACGGAAAGCTCTGAACCCTCGCCCGCGCTTTTCTCTACACCTGGTCGACTGTTTCCAACTTGGGTCATACAGTCCAGTGACGTGGCACCATAAAAGAGATGCTGAGGAATTACGTGGCGTTTCACCTTGCTTAACCCCAACGCAACACCAGTGCTCTCAAAAAATTTTATGGATAAATCTTTGCTCACAACTTTTAAACATTATTCTAAATATTATTATCATTTATATTATTAAAAATATATATTTTACATTAAAATTTATATTAAAGACATGTTTTCAATAATATGATTGATAATATTATTTGGAGTAGTATTTAAAAATTATAAATATAAACTTATCTTTTTTTATCTCACAATGGCTCACAGATAACATACCCTTAAATATTTTTATAATATGTTATGGCATAATAAATAACAAGAAATTTATTTATTTATTTTGAACACACCCATTTTAAAAGAATACGAGTATAATTATAATAAATTATATAATAATTTTAGCTGTATTAAAATTTTTAATATTAAATATATTTTATAGATAAGAACACAAATTTCATAATAATACAAAAATCTCTTTAATTTTATTTTTGATGTTTTTCCTTGTCGAAGTTAGGGCTGTAAATGGTAACCGAAAAATTCGTATTCGTTCGCATTCGTATTCGGAAAAAAGCGGATATTATTCGCATTCGGAAAAAAACGGATATATCCGTATTCGGTTTAAAGGTATCCGCAAATAAACGGATACGAATACGGATATAGGCGTATTCGTATTCGTTTAACATCCGTCCGTAAATATATCCGACGGATAGCGGATATCCGGAATCCGATATCCGAATTCGGATCCGTATCCGAATAACTTATATATATATATATATATATATATATATATATATATATATATATATATATATATATATATATATAATAAGCAAAATAATTTCTTTTAAGTTTTAAGTGGTCTTCCTAATATAATAATTAGTTTTCATTATCATACGAAAATTATTTTTAAAATATGTCATTTCACTTCTAAAAAGTAGAAAATAACACTTTTATTATAATATTAATAAATTGATTTAAGTATAGTTAAGGAATTTTTATTATTATAAAGGTAAAATATCTCAAATGTATCATTTAACAAGTGTTATAAATATCATTTAACAAGTGTTATAATATAATTTTTGGATTATTTAACAAGTGTTATAAATGTTATAAATATCATTTAAATGTTATAATTATATATTATAAATATTCATACACACTACAGTATTGCTCTAACACATATAAAACGGACATCAACTTATTAATGGACTTCAAACTTTAATAAGTAGAGCATTCATTTTAAAATTTAGGATTTTAAAAATAATAAAAATTTATTTGAATTATAATTTAGAGTATTGATTATTGTATTTATTATAAAAAAAAAATTAACATTCATTCATTAATGAACTATACTTTAAAACTTATTATTTTTTTCCTTTATTCTAGTTATATATAGTGTTACAATATATCTAAAATACATCATTTAACAAGTGTTATAAATATCATTTCAATGTTATAATTATATATTATAAATATATGACAACTACAATATTACTCCAAATTAACACATAAAATGAGCATCTACTTATTAATGGATATTAAAACATTAATAAGTAGAGCATTTATTTTTGAATTTAGGATTTTAAAAATAATGAAAACTTATTTGAATTATAATTTAGAGAATTGATTATTGTATTTATTAAAAATAAATAAATTAATATTCATTCATTAATGAACTATATTTTAAAACTCATTTTTTTTTTTTCTAATTCTAGTTATATATAGTGTTACAATATATCTAAAATATATCATTTAACAAGTTTTATAAATATAATTTAAATGTTATAATTATAGATTATAAATATTCATACACACTACAGTATTACTCCAAATTAACACATAAAATGAACATCTATTTATTAATGAGTATCTAAACATTAATAAGTAGAGCATTCATTTTAAAATTAGGATTTCAAAAATAATAAAAACTTATTTAAATTATAATTTAGAGCATTGATTATTGTATTTATTAAAAATAAATAAATTAACATTCATTCATTAATGAACTATACTTTAAAACTCATTATTTTTTTTCATTATTATAATTATATATAGTGTTACAACATATCTAAAATGTATCATTTAACAAGTATTATAAATATAATTTAAATGTTATAATTATAGATTATAAATATCCATACACACTACAATATTATTTCAAATTAACATATAAAATAGGTATCCATTTATTAATGAATGTCTAAACATTAATACGTAGAGCATTCATTTTGAATTTTATAAATAATGAAAACTTATTTGAATTGTAATTTAGAGTATTGATTATTGTATTTATTAAAAATAAATAAATTAACATTCATTTATTAATATGTACTAGTAATTGCCCGTGCCTGAAGGCACGACGTAAATAAAAATTAGATTAAAATTCGAAAAATACTACAATACTTAAAGACGCTTTACAACCTAAATAACTTACAATCACACATAATAATTATCATAATTTACTACACCGCCATAATAATTAATTTTCTTTTAAAAATAGATATCCAGAAAAATTTAAACATGCCTATAAAACTTACAATTATCAATAACAATTATCATAATTCACCATACCACCACAACAACAACAACAACAATAATAATAATAATAATAATAATAATAATAATAATAATAATAATAATAATAATAATAATAATAATAATAATAATAATAATTATTATTATTATTATTATTATTATTATTATTATTATTATTATTATTATTATTATTATTATTATTACTATCATAATAATAATAATTATTATTGTTATCACAATAATTATTATTATTGCTTTTATTGTTGTTGTTATTATTATTATTATAATAATTATTATTATTATAATTATTGTTATTATTATTGTTTTTATTATTCTTGTGACGACCCCAAATCCGGGTTCTTTAGCCTCGGGTTTGGTTCTCACTGTACAATACTTAACAACAATGAAATACATATATTGTATTCAAACTACGCGGAATAATACAAAAGGTTCCTTATATAAAGGCTACACTTCCCAAGGTCTATTAACCTTAAATTGTAACATTACATATCTTAAGGGAAATACAAAAGATTTACAACAGTAATTACATAACCGCAATTTAAACTAGCATGTAATTACTACAACTAAGCATTCGCTTTCCCCTTGCCTTTGTTCGATTTAGAGCTTTCGGGATTGGCTGAAATATAGTCATGATATAGCAAGAATGAGCAACTAAATGGCTCAGCAAGTTTATAAACAACAATCATACGATATATCATGATGAAGGGAAATAACTTCAAGGTTTCAACAATAGCAATTGTGAAAGATAACAAGAATCAATGTTCAATAAAAGAAGGAATTGACTCTTTACTGCTGAGTGGTCTTTAAAGACCATGAACTGCTACTAAGGTAGAACAGACATACAATGTCTGACTCCTTGTTAAAATAACGGGACACTTGAGGGGATCAGTCCTCTCGTGTCCTATGTATATGCATCACATTTAGTTTTCTTGCGCGCTGTCGGGTCTCCGACAAATAAAAATCCCCTTTAACTAGGGTTGTTCTATCTCAGTCTTACTGTAAGAATCCGCACCAACCAATGGTTTGGATAAGCTTTTATAATATTCAATTAAATGAATTTAACATGCATTTGTCTAGCCGAAACAATTAGCTTAGACGTTCTTAGACAGTTTGCAAAAGCACTATGTGCGAATACAATAATCAATAATGATGTGAAGTAATTTTTGATAATTAATTCACTCAAAGGTCTGTCAAGTAACTACGGGTGTAGAATACTTGCTCAACAATAATTGAAATGTAAATACGGTTGAAAAATATCTGCAACAATAAATACAAGTTTAAGGGTAGAAAACTTGCCTGTCTGCACAGCTACAATAAATGTCTAGCTTTAACTACTTGCTTTGAAAGACCTAACATTAATAAAGTCGGTCTAATAATTAGCACGGCGTATTTGCATAACTATACGCTTGATAATGAACTTATTTACCACACATAAGTACTAACACATAATTTACATCAGTCAAAACAATATTATTAACCTTATAAACCCTTAATCATATTAGGTTAATAATTTAATAAGTTAGAAAATATTTTTCTTAAGTGTTGGACACTTACTAAACCTTTAAACAACTTATTATAATTGTTTAATTAAATTCAATTTATTTTATTAACTCAATCTCTTTTTAATTACTATTTAATATTGATTAAATAGAAATTAATTAATTAACTCTAGTTATTATTTAAAATAAATAATAACTAATTGTACTTACTTATTATTTAATTATAATTAAATAATAAATAATTATTAACTTAGTTTTAACCTTCTTTAATTTAATGTTAATCAACCAATAATTAACCAAGTAATTAACCTTACTTATTATTTAATTAAGGAAATTAAATAATAGTTTACTAATCTTAATCCTCTTTAATTATTATTTAATGTCAATTAAATAATAATTAATTATTTAATTAATTTTAATTATTATTTAAGGCTAAATAATAATCAAATCATTCTTAATAAATTATTACTCTAATAACTTAATTTCCATTAATCGTTATTTAATGCTAATTAAATAATAATTAATTACCTAATTATCCTTATTTATTATTTAATAATATTTAAATAATAAATAATAAATTTATAAATTTTATCTCTCTTTAAGTATTTTTTTTAATAGGCATTAAATAATAAATGCTAATTTATCATCTTCATTTATTATTAACATTTAAAATAATAAATAAATAATAAATTTATTTAACTTAACCACGGTTTAGCTAACTAGATTAATATTTAAAATATTTAAATATTAAACTTAATGAAAAATATCCTCCCCAATATTATTTTTGTATTATAATTATTTTTGTTATAATTTTAATTTAGTTTTTAAATATTTAAATTAATTAAATTTAACCCGAATGGCATTTCCGTAAATAAGTCGAAATCTGAACCGAGGGCAGAATGGTAATTCTGCCAAGAAAAACACGGAGGGGCATAAAGGTAATTTCGCCGGAATTTTCCTTACCGCGCATGGCGCGCGTTTCTGATTCTTCGTCCCAAAACGACACCGTTTTGAGAAGTCGGGAAACGGCTTCCGCGCGTACGCGCGGAGTGATTTCCCGCAGAAGCCAAACGACGTCGTTTGGCTCCGCGTTTTTTCTGCCGAATGCCTTCCGCGCATTGCGCGGACTGTTCCTATTTTTTTTCCCTTTAGCAGATTATGAACAGTGACCGGAAATACACATTTTAATAAAAACTATACCAACAAGTAAGCTTTAAATCATCAATAAAAATCCAAAAAAATTACCAATCACCTTATATTAATTTATAACATGAAAAATTAATTTTTCATGATTTAATATCATTATTTTTTTATAAAAAAATTTACATCACATAAACTACCACAAATCATAACTTTTTGTGTATAACTTCATTTTAAGTGATTCAAACTTTGTTTTGCTCATGATTTAATGTTCTATAATATTAGAACATCAAACCTAAGTTTTACAAAAATATTTTTGGTCATATATTTCAAAACTTGTTTACACATTATTAAATACATATTTTAGCATATAAAATATACCAAAATACAAACCAAGCATATTAAACTCAAGCATGGCATAAATATTACAACTACACATTAATAACTATATTAACATGTTTATACAAACATGATGATTTATTTAATTTAAAAACAAACTACATTTAAAATAATCATTACCTTGTTTTAATGGCTATCTTTCTTTTTCTTCCAAAATAAGTTGTGAAGGAAGATGGCATGAATCAAGACTCCTTCTCTTCTCTTAGTATTTTGCTCTCAAATTTTCTCACCCTCTCAAATGCTCTCTAGCTCTCTCTCTTTTGGACTTAGAAAAATAATGAAATGTAGAAGTCTTACAAATGCAAGTATACTCCTACAAAATACTAGATACACATATTGTATCTATTAATCTAGACCATCATGCACCTATATTGGATACTTACACAAGAAAATTAGCCCATACTTAGTTGGTGAGAATTTTGTGGGAAAAGACTTTCCCAAAAATCAAAACAAGCAACCTAATATTAAATAAATACAAAATAAAAGAAAATGAAAACAAAACTATCATTTTCTCTCTCCTTGCCAAGATGCTCGGCTGATGGATCATGATAAGTCCCAAATTCATTGTCATTTTGCTTAATTTAATGATTAAATAGTTTAATTAAGAATTTTTCAAGTGGGCCAATCATTGGGCTTTAATTTAAAATACCAATTGGGCTCCTATTAAATTGTTTGGGCTACTAAATTGTCAAATTTTATTATTCTCCACTTGGGCTACTAATTGACCCATGTTGGGCTAATTTAATAATTTATACATTAATTATTCAATCCATGATTAAATAAATCATTAGATTGAATAAATAATTAAATATTCTAACCCATAAGTATTAAATTACTAAATGGACCAATAAATATTATTATTAATATTTCACATTATTTACATTAATTAATAATCATATTAATTAATTTATTATATTTAATTCACTCATTATATTCAATTTAATTGAATATTTAATTAATAGGAAACTTATCAATTATTTTGATATTAAAACTTTAGGGTTTGTTCACTAATTTAATAACATATTAGTGACCCCCTTTAATTAATTTTAGTAATTAATTACATAATTATTTAATCACATAATTAATTAATCACATAAAAAGATTTAAATAATCTCATAAAACTAACTCGTTGGAAATTAAATTAATAATTTAATTAATAAAGACGTGGAAATTCTAGGACATTACATTCTCCCCTCCTTATAAAAATTCCGTCCTCGGAATTGTAAAAATAAGGTTACTCAAATAAAAACGGGTAATTTGCCCTCATTTCCTCCTCTAATTCCCACGTAGCTTCTTCAATGGCGTGATTCCTCCAAAGTACTTTGACAGAATGAATTATCTTATTTCTCAGTTTCTGTTCCTTCCTATCGAGTATCTGAACAGGAACTTCTTCATATGATAAGTCCTTACCAACTTGAATTGGTTCATAGGAGATAACGTGCTTGTAGTCTGGTTTGTATGGTCGCAATACTGACACGTGAAACACATTGTGAATATGTTCCAATTCAGGAGGTAAAGCTACCTCGTATGCTACTTCACCCACTCTCCTCAATATTTCGAACGGTCCTATGAACCTTGGACTCAGTTTCCCCTTCTTTCCAAATCTGATCTTCCCTTTCCAGGGAGATACCTTAATGAACACAAAACTCCCCACTTCGAAGTCTCGTTTCTGTCGATGTAAATCGGCGTATTTCTTTTGACGGTCTTGAGCTGCTACTAGCCGAGCTCTTATTACCTTGATAATTTCTACCGTCTGTTGAACCAATTCTGGCCCCAACAGTCGGCGTTCTCCTACCTCATCCCAACATAGAGGTGTTCTACATTTTCTGCCATATAAAGCTTCGTAAGGCGGCATACCTATGCTCGCATGATAACTGTTGTTGTATGCAAACTCAACTAGTGGTAGATGGATTTCCCAACTGCCCTTGAAATCCATCACACAGGCCCTGAGCATATCTTCCAACGTCTGAATTGTTCTCTCACTTTGCCCATCGGTCTGCGGATGATACGCTGTACTCATTCTCAACTGTGTCCCCAATCTCTCTTGAAGACTCCTCCAAAATTTTGACGTGAAGCGCGGATCTCTGTCTGACACAATCGATACCGGCACCCCATGTCTTGAAACTATCTCTTTGATGTACAATTTGGCCAACTGAATCAAACTGAACCTAATCTTGATCGGCAAAAAGTGCGCTGACTTTGTTAGTCGATCCACAATCACCCATATTGCGTCAAATCCCTTCTGTGTTGCTGGAAGTCCTACCACAAAATCCATTGTGATATGCTCCCATTTCCACTCAGGAATCTCTAACGGCTGTAGTAATCCACTTGGTCTCTGATGTTCAGCCTTTACCCTTTGACAAGTTAGACATCGGCTGACACATTCTGCGACCTCCCTTTTTAAATTCGGCCACCAAAAATGCTGACGCAGATCTTGATACATCTTCGTACTTCCCGGATGTATCGAGTATCTCGTACTGTGGGCCTCTTGCAAGATCTCTTCTCGTAGTTCGGGCACTAGCGGCACCCAAACACGATTTTCAAATCTTAGCAATCCCATGCTATCTTCCTTGAACTTGACCTCTTCCCCTTCGGTCATTCTCATCCTTATTCTGACACATTCTTCATCTTTGTCTTGAGCCTCTTTTACCCGATCTAACAGGGTTGGGCTTGCTTCCACTTCCATTGACTCATTTGGATTTCTTACCTCCAACTCCATTCGAGCCATCTCTTGAACCAATTGTTCCTGATCTGTCAAGATGAACAATTTCTCCCTGCTCTTTCTGCTTAGAGCATCTGCTACTACGTTGGCCTTGCCGGGATGATATAGAATTTCACAATCATAATCTTTGATCAATTCTAACCATCTCCGTTGCCTCATATTTAACTCCTTCTGTGTGAAGATATACTTCAGACTCTTGTGGTCCGTGAATATCTCACATTTCTCTCCATATAAATAATGTCTCCAGATTTTAAGGGCAAACACTACCGCAGCCAGCTCCAAGTCGTGGGTAGGGTATCCCTTCTCGTAATCCTTCAACTGTCTGGACGCATACGCAACAACCTTGCCGGTTTGCATAAGCACACAGCCAAGTCCCTTGTGCGATGCATCACTGTAGACCGTAAAACCTCCCGTATCGTCTGGTAAAGTCAATACAGGTGCTTCACTAAGTCTCTTCTTTAGCTCCTGAAAACTCTCCTCACACTTCTCCGTCCATACGTATTTCACCGTCTTCCTCGTTAGATTGGTCAGCGGTGTTGCTATCTTTGAAAAATCTTGAATAAATCTCCGATAGTAACCCGCTAACCCCAAGAAACTTCTTACCTCCGTCGGCGTCCTTGGTTGCTCCCAATTCATCACTGCTTCCACCTTTGCTGGATCTACTGAAACTCCTTCCTTGTCAATGACATGACCTAAAAATTGAACTCTCTCCAACCAGAATTCACACTTCGAAAATTTAGCATACAACTGCTCCTTCCGTAAAATCTCCAACACCAATCTTAGGTGTTCAGCATGCTCCTCCTCCGTTTTAGAATACACCAGAATATCGTCAATGAACACAACAACAAATTTATCCAAGTACTGCTTGAATATTCTGTTCATCATGTCCATAAATGCGGCTGGCGCATTCGTCAGTCCAAACGACATCACCAGAAACTCATAATGCCCATATCGAGTTCTGAATGCCGTCTTGGGTACATCCTCCTTCCTGACTTTCAACTGATGATAACCAGTCCTCAAGTCAATCTTTGAAAAGTACTTCGCCCCTTTCAATTGATCGAAAAGATCGTCAATTCGTGGCAACGGGTACTTGTTCTTAATTGTCACCTTATTCAGCTCTCTGTAATCCATACATAATCTCATCGATCCATCCTTCTTCTTTACAAACAGCACCGGTGCTCCCCATGGAGAAACACTTGGCTGGATGTACTTATTATCCAACAACTCCTGTAATTGCACCATCAACTCTTTCATTTCTACCGGAGCCATTCTATATGGTGCCTTTGATATCGGCGCTGTCCCCGGTACTAAATCAATCGCAAATTCTATTTCTCTGTCCTGCGGTAAGCCTGGCAATACATCTGGAAAAACATCCATAAACTCCCTAACTACTGGTATTTGCTCCATCTCGGGACTCACCACTTGTGTATCAACCACATGAGCCAAATACCCTACACAACCTTTCTTTAATAATTTCTTGGCTTGCATCATCGTCAGACAAGATGACTGTCTTGACGATTTGCTGCCATAAAATACGACCTTAGACTTATTTGGTGTCTTAAGGTGTATGCACTTCTTCTGACAATCAATTATCGCCCCGTGATTAAACAACCAATCCATCCCAAGTATTACATCAAATTCCCCCAGACGTATTGGAATTAGACTCACATTAAATTTCTGACCCCTGATTTCAGCACAACAATTTCTATGTACATACTCTACCGGAATCACTTCTTTATTTGCCACTTCTATGTTCATTGGGTTCTCTAGTTTTTCTCTAGGCAATTCTAACCGTCTAGCGAATTCATCAGACACAAATGAACAGGTAGCACCCGAATCAAATAATACATAAGCATTTATATCATTGATCGGAATAATACCTGACACCACGTCTTTTGATTCGACGGCGTCCTGCACCGTCATGTTGAAAGTCCGTGCCGTTGGTTTGTTCTGTGGCACCGGCCCTCCAATGGTCAGTTTGGCGTTGTTGTTGTTGTTGTTGCTTCCCCTAAAGCCCGAACTCCCTCCGGTGTTCTTCTTCTTCGGACAATCTTTAAACTGATGGTCCATGGCCCCGCAGGCGAAACAACCTCCCTTTCTTTTTGGTGTGGGACAATTAGGAGCGATGTGCCCCTCTTGCCCACAGTTGTAACAGACATTCCTTCCCTTCATGCACTCCCCTGAGTGATTCTTCCCGCATTGACTGCATTTGCTTGCTTTCTTTGACTCACTGCCCTGGGGTGTCCCCGAACTGCTGTTGTTATTCCATTTGCGTTTGTTCGAGTTGCTGCCTCCGCTGCTACCTTCTCTGTTTCCCCCATCGCTTCTCTTCTTGTTCCGTTCTTGATTGTGCTTATTCAAAGCTTCATTTCCACCCTCAGCTATGATAGCTTTCTCCAGCAGTGTTGCAAAATTTGTGATCTGAAGAACAGCTACCCGACTGTAAACCCATGGTTTCAGCCCCTGTTCGAATCGTCTGGCGCGTCTTGCCTCGGTGTCCACCTGGTGTGAAGCAAATCTTGCCAATTCATTGAACTTGGCGGCGTATTCTGATACGGACAAGTTCCCCTGCTTAAGCTCTAGGAATTTAATTTCCATCCTAGCCTTTGTACTCTCTGGAAAGTAGTTTTCCAAGAATACCTCTTTGAATCGCGCCCACGCGATCGTTCCCTCCCCTGCTCTACTCTTATTGGCCTTCCACTAGTGGCTGGCCTCTCCTTTCATCATGAAGGTAGCAAATGAGGTCATTTGCTCCTCCCTAACTCGTGCAACCTCGAAGACTTTTTCCATCTCCTCTATCCAGGTTTGTGCTTCTATAGGATCTGTGGTCCCTTTGAACTCGGGTGGTCCTATCAGTTTGAAGTCTTTAAAGGTTGCTAGTGGAGCGGCAGGGTTTGTTGCTCCAGTAGCCTCTGTGTTGCGTCCGCGAAATGCTCCCATTAGCATTTCTACGAACTCTTGGACAGGGTTTGGCGGTACCCCTCCGGCGTTCACTGACTCTTCGGGTGGTGGTGGGGGTAGTCGTTGATTTCTTCTCTGTGGCGGCATTTTCTGTATAAAGAAAATTTAATTAATTAAAGTTGTTTCAATCTTTTTACTTTCGTTTTGTAGCTTAAGTAATTTAAACTAAAGCACAAATAATCATCTCGACACATATAAACATAAACGGAAATGCATTTATATTCATATGCCAAAACACAGTGCGTAGCACTTTTACATCATAAGCATACTGCTATAAACGCTGCTAACCCCGATAGTTAAAACAAAAGACGGGATCTAACATATCCCACAACTTCATAGAGTTGGGATTTACAACATACTAACCCTCTATCAAAACAAAAGTTGGGTTTCTACTGCATCTATGTACATACAACATAAATAAAGGAAATAGTACAACTAACGGCGCATCCCTCGACGAACCGCATCGTCGTACTCCTCATCTCCAATGGCCCTGACCACGCCCCTACTAATGGTGTGCAAGGTCTGACCCTCCTCAGCAGGGTAATAGTGCACCCTACTCTGGATCCTACCAATTGATGAGCGATAGACGTAACTGAGTCTATCTATCCTCACCTTCTTCTCCCTAACCTCCTCCTCCAGCTCCATCATCTGCCCGTGAGCTGCATCACGCTGAAACTCCATATCTAACCTTGCCTCAACGGCCTGCTGCATCTGGCCCCTCATGGCCTCCCTCTCTGCATGTGTCTGCTGAATCTTCAGCTTAGCGGCTACTAACTTGGCCTCCATCTCGGTCATCCTCGCCTTCAGCTCTATGTTCTCGCCAGAGAACATATAAGCTGTATCTCTGTACTGCTGCTCTGTCTGCTGGTGGATCTGGTTCTGCTCCTCCAGGTGCTGAACCCTCTCCTCTAGCTCCTCGTTAGCCGTAGTGAGCGTATCGATGATGTCACTGGCGACAGTGCCCATGCCATCAACATACTCAGCTGGCTCCTCATCCTCATCATCATCAGTATCAGCCTCCTCCTCACTGTACTGCCCCATAACTCCGCCCCAGACAGCGTCCTCTCTATCTCCCTCCTCGGGATCTGACTCTGGCTCCTCAATCAGTGCAGCCACCCGTGGCTGTGCGGTATCCATAGGGATATCCGTATAAATCACCTCCTCTACAGCAATGCTCGACTGGCCTATCTCCGTCATCCTACAATAACATAAATAACACATGTTAGTACAGCAATAAAATATATTCATTGATGAAATGAAATGATATTTTATCATGTACATCTCGGCTCGATGGATTTTCTCAATCCACCTCCAAAAATACACAACATGATGAATCTCCCCGATTCATCTCCTAACGCACTCGATAAGAGTTTAGTACTAAGGTTATAACCTAGGTTTCGCAATCCTAGCGTTTCTAACCTACAGCTCTGATACCAACCTGTGACGACCCCAAATCCGGGTTCTTTAGCCTCGGGTTTGGTTCTCACTGTACAATACTTAACAACAATGAAATACATATATTGTATTCAAACTACGCGGAATAATACAAAAGGTTCCTTATATAAAGGCTACACTTCCCAAGGTCTATTAACCTTAAATTGTAACATTACATATCTTAAGGGAAATACAAAAGATTTACAACAGTAATTACATAACCGCAATTTAAACTAGCATGTAATTACTACAACTAAGCATTCGCTTTCCCCTTGCCTTTGTTCGATTTAGAGCTTTCGGGATTGGCTGAAATATAGTCATGATATAGCAAGAATGAGCAACTAAATGGCTCAGCAAGTTTATAAACAACAATCATACGATATATCATGATGAAGGGAAATAACTTCAAGGTTTCAACAATAGCAATTGTGAAAGATAACAAGAATCAATGTTCAATAAAAGAAGGAATTGACTCTTTACTGCTGAGTGGTCTTTAATGACCATGAACTGCTACTAAGGTAGAACAGACATACAATGTCTGACTCCTTGTTAAAATAACGGGACACTTGAGGGGATCAGTCCTCTCGTGTCCTATGTATATGCATCACATTTAGTTTTCTTGCGCGCTGTCGGGTCTCCGACAAATAAAAATCCCCTTTAACTAGGGTTGTTCTATCTCAGTCTTACTGTAAGAATCCGCACCAACCAATGGTTTGGATAAGCTTTTATAATATTCAATTAAATGAATTTAACATGCATTTGTCTAGCCGAAACAATTAGCTTAGACGTTCTTAGACAGTTTGCAAAAGCACTATGTGCGAATACAATAATCAATAATGATGTGAAGTAATTTTTGATAATTAATTCACTCAAAGGTCTGTCAAGTAACTACGGGTGTAGAATACTTGCTCAACAATAATTGAAATGTAAATACGGTTGAAAAATATCTGCAACAATAAATACAAGTTTAAGGGTAGAAAACTTGCCTGTCTGCACAGCTACAATAAATGTCTAGCTTTAACTACTTGCTTTGAAAGACCTAACATTAATAAAGTCGGTCTAATAATTAGCACGGCGTATTTGCATAACTATACGCTTGATAATGAACTTATTTACCACACATAAGTACTAACACATAATTTACATCAGTCAAAACAATATTATTAACCTTATAAACCCTTAATCATATTAGGTTAATAATTTAATAAGTTAGAAAATATTTTTCTTAAGTGTTGGACACTTACTAAACCTTTAAACAACTTATTATAATTGTTTAATTAAATTCAATTTATTTTATTAACTCAATCTCTTTTTAATTACTATTTAATATTGATTAAATAGAAATTAATTAATTAACTCTAGTTATTATTTAAAATAAATAATAACTAATTGTACTTACTTATTATTTAATTATAATTAAATAATAAATAATTATTAACTTAGTTTTAACCTTCTTTAATTTAATGTTAATCAACCAATAATTAACCAAGTAATTAACCTTACTTATTATTTAATTAAGGAAATTAAATAATAGTTTACTAATCTTAATCCTCTTTAATTATTATTTAATGTCAATTAAATAATAATTAATTATTTAATTAATTTTAATTATTATTTAAGGCTAAATAATAATCAAATCATTCTTAATAAATTATTACTCTAATAACTTAATTTCCATTAATCGTTATTTAATGCTAATTAAATAATAATTAATTACCTAATTATCCTTATTTATTATTTAATAATATTTAAATAATAAATAATAAATTTATAAATTTTATCTCTCTTTAAGTATTTTTTTTAATAGGCATTAAATAATAAATGCTAATTTATCATCTTCATTTATTATTAACATTTAAAATAATAAATAAATAATAAATTTATTTAACTTAACCACGGTTTAGCTAACTAGATTAATATTTAAAATATTTAAATATTAAACTTAATGAAAAATATCCTCCCCAATATTATTTTTGTATTATAATTATTTTTGTTATAATTTTAATTTAGTTTTTAAATATTTAAATTAATTAAATTTAACCCGAATGGCATTTCCGTAAATAAGTCGAAATCTGAACCGAGGGCAGAATGGTAATTCTGCCAAGAAAAACACGGAGGGGCATAAAGGTAATTTCGCCGGAATTTTCCTTACCGCGCATGGCGCGCGTTTCTGATTCTTCGTCCCAAAACGACACCGTTTTGAGAAGTCGGGAAACGGCTTCCGCGCGTACGCGCGGAGTGATTTCCCGCAGAAGCCAAACGACGTCGTTTGGCTCCGCGTTTTTTCTGCCGAATGCCTTCCGCGCATTGCGCGGACTGTTCCTATTTTTTTTCCCTTTAGCAGATTATGAACAGTGACCGGAAATACACATTTTAATAAAAACTATACCAACAAGTAAGCTTTAAATCATCAATAAAAATCCAAAAAAATTACCAATCACCTTATATTAATTTATAACATGAAAAATTAATTTTTCATGATTTAATATCATTATTTTTTTATAAAAAAATTTACATCACATAAACTACCACAAATCATAACTTTTTGTGTATAACTTCATTTTAAGTGATTCAAACTTTGTTTTGCTCATGATTTAATGTTCTATAATATTAGAACATCAAACCTAAGTTTTACAAAAATATTTTTGGTCATATATTTCAAAACTTGTTTACACATTATTAAATACATATTTTAGCATATAAAATATACCAAAATACAAACCAAGCATATTAAACTCAAGCATGGCATAAATATTACAACTACACATTAATAACTATATTAACATGTTTATACAAACATGATGATTTATTTAATTTAAAAACAAACTACATTTAAAATAATCATTACCTTGTTTTAATGGCTATCTTTCTTTTTCTTCCAAAATAAGTTGTGAAGGAAGATGGCATGAATCAAGACTCCTTCTCTTCTCTTAGTATTTTGCTCTCAAATTTTCTCACCCTCTCAAATGCTCTCTAGCTCTCTCTCTTTTGGACTTAGAAAAATAATGAAATGTAGAAGTCTTACAAATGCAAGTATACTCCTACAAAATACTAGATACACATATTGTATCTATTAATCTAGACCATCATGCACCTATATTGGATACTTACACAAGAAAATTAGCCCATACTTAGTTGGTGAGAATTTTGTGGGAAAAGACTTTCCCAAAAATCAAAACAAGCAACCTAATATTAAATAAATACAAAATAAAAGAAAATGAAAACAAAACTATCATTTTCTCTCTCCTTGCCAAGATGCTCGGCTGATGGATCATGATAAGTCCCAAATTCATTGTCATTTTGCTTAATTTAATGATTAAATAGTTTAATTAAGAATTTTTCAAGTGGGCCAATCATTGGGCTTTAATTTAAAATACCAATTGGGCTCCTATTAAATTGTTTGGGCTACTAAATTGTCAAATTTTATTATTCTCCACTTGGGCTACTAATTGACCCATGTTGGGCTAATTTAATAATTTATACATTAATTATTCAATCCATGATTAAATAAATCATTAGATTGAATAAATAATTAAATATTCTAACCCATAAGTATTAAATTACTAAATGGACTAATAAATATTATTATTAATATTTCACATTATTTACATTAATTAATAATCATATTAATTAATTTATTATATTTAATTCACTCATTATATTCAATTTAATTGAATATTTAATTAATAGGAAACTTATCAATTATTTTGATATTAAAACTTTAGGGTTTGTTCACTAATTTAATAACATATTAGTGACCCCCTTTAATTAATTTTAGTAATTAATTACATAATTATTTAATCACATAATTAATTAATCACATAAAAAGATTTAAATAATCTCATAAAACTAACTCGTTGGAAATTAAATTAATAATTTAATTAATAAAGACGTGGAAATTCTAGGACATTACAATTCTTATTGTTGTTGTTGTTGTTATTATTACTATTGTTATTATTATTATTATAATTATTATTATTTTTATAATTATTATTAATATTATAATAATTATTATTATTATTATCGATATTATTATTAACATAATAATTATTATTATAATTATAATAATAATAATTATTATTATTTTTATTACCATTATTATAATTATTATTATTGTCAATATTATTATTATTATTATTATTATTATTATTATTGTCATTATTATTATTATTATTATTATTATTATTGTTATTATTATTGTTATTATTATTATTATTATTATTATTATTAATATTATTATTATTATTATTATTGTCATTATTATTATTATTATTATTATTATTATTATTATTATTAACATTATTATTATTATTATTATTAACATTTATTATTATTATTATAATTATTATTCTTGTTATTATCATTATCATCATCATCATCATCATCATCATTATTATTATTATTATTATTATCATTATCATTATTATTATAATTATTATTGTTGTTGTTGTTGTTGTTGTTGTTGTTGTTATTATTATTATTATTATTATTATTATTATTATTATTATTGTTATTATACTTATTATTATTGTTATTATTATTTTTATTATTATATTACATAATCGAATCCGGATATAAACGGAAACGGATATTATCCGTATTCGGATATTTTTTCGAATACCGGATACGGATATGATTTTTAAAATCCGCCGGATACGGATACGGATAGCGAATTAATTTTCCGGATACGGATACGGATACTGCTATATCCGTATCCGTTTATATTCGTTTACACCTCTAGTCGAAGTTCCCCCAAGTCTTATGATAAAATGTATCCGTTAATTTAAATTATACTAGAATAAGTTTTTTGAAAAAAGGTCATATAATAAGGGAAAAGAAATTTCCATGATAACAGAAAAATACATAATAAGAATTAAAACTACAACTTAATAATTACATTATCCCAATTATGCCCATCAAACTCACAAAATTTTTACTTAATCACTGTGTCAATGATGCATCATTTAAAACACTCTTAAAGAAGCAAATGTTGGTTCTATTTATTTTCTATAAGTCTGACATCATACTTGAATGTTAAATGATGGGGTGGTCACAATGAAGCAAATGTCGGTTCTTTAAGTATCAAAACTTGCCACTGTCCCAAAACCAAAATGCAGAATTTCCGATGCTAGTTTAGAGCCACTTAGGGGTGTTTATTTAAAATTAAATAGAATAATTTTAAATATTTAAATAATTTGAATAAAATAGAATTTTAAATATTGAATGAAAAATGTTATTTAATAATTAACATATCTGAAATATCTGAATAATAATTTTTTACTATTTTACCCCTATGAAAAAATTCAAAATTATTGTAAATTTATTTAATATATTTAATATAATAACTATTTTATTTTATTTCATTCAGCTGAAACTTATTCATTCAGTCAAAAAAATTAGACTTAACCATTCAACTCAAAGTATTGACCGATTTAGCCATTTAGATCATTTTTATCCAAAACAAATGTACTAAATGAGTGACTGATTCAGCCATTCAACTATTCAACTCCATTAAGTCCCAAATAAACACAGTCTTAGACATTTACGCTAACTACATAATGAATTAGCCTCAGGAGTGTTCAAATTTTTCAGTATATATGGTATACTTGACCGGTCCGAACCGATTGATTTGATACAAAAAAATCAGTTCGGTACTGGTCTGGAGTTTTGGGAGATCGGTATTAACTGAATTGTACTGATTATACTGATTTTTTTATTTTTTTTATTAATAAATAATAAATAATAAAAATAAAATTATTATTATTATTATTATTTTTATTATTATTTATTATTTATTAATAATAATAAATCAATATATTTCTGTAAAAAATGATACCAAACCGGTTTCAGTAAACCAGTTCAACCGATATCGATATCAGTACTGAGTTTTATATAATTTCGATACCAATTCGGTCCGCTTTTACCGAATGAAGGCCCATTTAGCCCCCACAACAATTAGATTTATAACAACAGAATCTCCCCATTAATTTTATTTATTTATTTTTCTATATAAGATTTTGTTATTTAAAAATTGAAGCTGAAACTCCTTTGTTAAATAACTAAATGAGGTGGAAGCTAGTAAACATTAATAACTTAGTTTATTACGTTTGGAAATTATCATTACACAATCTTCCGCAAAATAGGATTTTTTAATTTCTTTTTGCTTTTATTTTATTTTATAATTTTTTCATTATTATTTTTTTCAAATAAGGAAAAAGTGATGACTCAGTCAATTATAGTTGTATAACAATATTTTCATAATCGGACCGATCATTGAATCAGAAATGGTACCGGATGGATAAATCACTGATTCAATGGTTGAACCGTTATTGAACCAGTGATGTTATAAATATATAAAAATATATATTATTAATAATTAATAAAATTTTAAAATATCTAATTTTTTGTAAGCTAAAATTTAGTGAAATTATGTTATATTATTCCTAAAAATATTTTTATATAAAAAAAAAATTTCAAAACCGGGTCAACTAACTAGTTTTACCCGTTGAATTACCAGTCGAACCAGTGGTTAACCGAATCAACCGGTTTTTGACCACATTGGTTGAATTGGTTTAAATCGGAGCTAAAAATAAATCGGTTTTTGATTCAATCTGTTCGACCGACGGTTCCAAACTGAGTTTCAAAACATTATTGTATAGTGTTTGGTCCCGGGCTCATTTGGATCTCATTTTTTATTTTGAAAGGTGATAATTATCCAGTGCACCTCTGGAAATTTTATCAGTCAATCTGTTTGTGACATGTAAAGAAATATATATATATATATATATATATAATTCATGGACACCACAAATATATAATAAATTGGCAACGTGATTCCCCGTGGGATCTGTTGCAATAATGCACTGGAGCATTGGAGCTTAGCAAGATGACATATTGATAGTCACGTTTTATCATGGCTCCTAGAACATTGAAAGTTTTAATGCCTTAAAAGTCCCTTTGATGCCCAAGACTGAAAGGTGACTTGAACCGAGTTTTGCATTAAAAGAATAATTCTAATCGCATCACACCATACCGCAGTGTTCTGTTCCCGCCATATGAATTAGACAAAGTATAAGTATAAATGTATAATAATTAAATATTATATTTATTTATATTATTAAAAAGTATGGCATGAGTGTCATGTCTCATTTTTTAATAATGTAAATAGATATAGTATTGGATCTATATCTTATTTTTAATTGTGTAAATGAATATAGTGTTTAATCCATATCTTATTTTTTATTAATATAAATAAATATAGTATTTTATTATTGTGTGTGTAGATTTATTCTGAAACAAAAATGTTAATGACAAAATAATTACCTCTTATTAAAATAGTATGAACCACCGCACCAGCCACATCAAATCGACAAAAATGTTATGAATAAGGTAATTACATGGTATTAAAATAGTATGAACCACCTGCTTCAAATTCTCTATAATAATTATTAAAGGGTTAATTTATTAGGGGAGAATTGAGAAGCCAGTGCATTATGTGCGTCCATGTTTGAAATTCAATTAGATTAAAAAAAATTAAGTTATTAAGTCTCGAGCTTATTCATGTATTATTGGACTGAATCCATACTTCATTGCATAGTGTATTAAACGCGAGAGTAATCCCTTACTTTGCCTAACTCAACTTTATTTGATCCATCACATGAAAAAAGTAACACGCGGTCTGCGAATGACTCCGTTATGGAGTGTTAACCTGATATTTTGCCTATCGAACCATAAACTTTGATATCAATTATTTGGAAAAAATCAAGGAGTTGACACGTTATGTGTGTGTACACAATGCACTAACATATATATTTGAAATTCAACTAGACTCAAAATTTTAAGTCTGAAACTTATTTATGTATATTAATTCTTCATTCTTTTATTATTTTTTTAATATGAGACTCCACTCACTAGTGATATAGTAACAAAATTCGTCTGAATAAAATTAATTGGTCTCTACATAATATTTTTGTCGTGTTAATATCACCACTGGGAATATTGCTATCCACATGGGGTTGTCCGAAGTGTTAACTCATACAAATGAAATGAATGACGATAAAGATGTTAAAAATAACAAACCATTCAATACTAGAGGAAAAAAGAAAATGACAGAACCTAAAATCCTCAACAGATCAGATGTCAATAAAATAACTCTCGAGTGGATGTCACTATATACTAAGTAATAGTAAAGGTCCAACCTCCTTCCATAAAGTCCGAATAACTTGAGGTATGTGTGATTTAATTATGATGACAGTAGGACAACTATTTTGGGTCCATATAATATTTGGTCCCTGTATCATTCCCCAGGCAATCTCAAACTTTGAAGAAAGCAGCTGCCAAACAATAGCATGGAGTGTAGGAAAGCAATGTGGGTCTTTGGCATATTGTTTTCTGCACTTCTTGGTGGAGAAAAAACTAGTGGTGGTGGTAGGAGATGTAGTTTTCGGGCAATATACAACTTTGGTGACTCAAACTCTGACACCGGCGGAAGGTCAGCTGCCTTAAGGGAAGTCCCTCCGCCTAATGGGGAGACATTTTTCGGCAAGCCTTCCGGGAGATACTGCCGTGGCCGTCTCATCATAGACTTCATAGGTGAGCTCTTTATATACTCCCATAGTCCCTTTTTATCTGTCATTTCAAAAAAAGAATATTTATTCATTTTTATAAATCGTTTGTAAATATTAAAGAAGAATTAATGACTTAAGTTTCAAATCATTTCTAAATATTAATTATTAATTTGTTTTTCTTTCGTATTTCAATTAATTAGACAAAAGTATTAATTATATTTCTTTTCGAGGGAGTATCATAGAAAGAGAGTTGCATTTCAACAATTATCGAAACCGGATCTGTTTAAATTTGAAGACTGTTTTACTTAGATTAATCCACAAGTATAATTAGTATGACTACTAGTTTGTAAACCCATTTTGATATCCATCTCTAATTAATATTAGACGTAAGTGGAGGGATGACTCAAGATAATTTAGGATCTAAAGTAATATTTTTAAATGAGGTATTCTATATTTGATATGTCCTCTATTGACTTTTATGATCAAATTGATCATTTTTCAAATCAATATATCTTATTATTATTTAATATATATGTAAAAAGCCTATAAACTACATAAAATTTAGTATTAATCTCAATGCTTACTTTTTTGAAAATCTAAATATATATGTTTAATTGTTAATTTTAAAAATTGTCAATTTGACTACAAAAATCAATGAAAGACTTTTATTTTGGGACGAAGGAAGTATTAATATTTTTTTTATTTAAATGAGATTTTTTTTATACTATTAACTTTTTTTAGGTATTTAATATTTAAATTGGATTATAAGCCCTAAAGGATTGATTGGACATATATTTTTATAATTTTTTTTTTACATAAATTATTTATGGTATTTAAAAATTTGAGACATTTCTTTAAAATAGAGCCTAAAGCCCAAACTTTTTTGTTTGGGCTATAGGGCCGGGCCATGTGGGTGGCAGCTGAAGAATTGGGTTACCTTACTTGAGTGCATGTTTGGATGCAATCGGAACAAATTTCAGGCATGGTGCAAATTTTGCTACAGGAGGTTCATCCATCCTTCCAGGCGGCTATAGCCCTTTTTATCTAGACCATCAAATCTCCCAATTCCTACAGTTCAAATCGCGCTCCACTGCCCTCTACAAGCAACTTAGTGGCAACAGCGAGTCTCCTCTATCTCCCAATCTATTTTTTCTCATTTCAAAATTAAAGATACATTTTTAAACGACAAATTCTAAAAATAATCTTATGTTATAACACGTACCCCTGATATAGCTAAGAATTTAGTAGCAGCTGTTTAATGCTATAAATGTTTGCCTTAAAAATAGAAATGTAACTGAGGGAGTACAAAATATGCTGTGGTCTGATTAAATTTGCTGGTTCTAGGGACATTGCTACCACTTAGAAGTATTCTTGCGAGGCCGAAGGACTTCTCAAAAGCCCTCTACTCATTTGACATTGGACAGAATGATCTTTACTATGGTTTGCAACACACAAGTGAGGCAAATGTCCGAGCATCCATTCCCAGAATACTTGACAGATTTTTTCAGGCAGTAAATAAATGTAAGCAGTATTTATTGACCATTATAGGAAGTTTATCATATATGTTTCAGCAACTATACAAAGGAGGGGCAAGATTTTTCTGGGTTCACAACACTGGACCGATTGGCTGCTAGCCATATAGTGTTATATATGATCAATCAAAGCCTGGAAATTTGGACCTGAATGGGTGTGTGAAGCCTCAGAATGAGTTGGTTCAGGAGTTCAACAGGCAGCTCGAGGGCAGGGTGTCCCAGCTAAAGGCACAGCTCCGACGCGCAACATTCACATATGTAGACGTGTATTCAGCCAAGTACACTCTTACTAGCAATGCAAAGATTTATGGTAAACTTACTACTATAAAGTATAGAATTCAAAACAAAAAAAAGTATCTTAGATTCTAAATGCAACGGGTTCATTTTTATTGTGATGGCAGGTTTTGAGGACCAACAGAGGTTCTGTTGTGGCAGTTATTACGGTTATCATGTGGATCTTGGCAAGGAAGAAATAGTGAATGGAGCTGTCTACGGAAATCCGTGCATTAATCCCTAGAGGCTATTGGGATGCTATACATTACTCTCAGGCAGCAAACTCTGTTGTTTCCAAAGTCATTCTCAATGGCTCCTTATCTAAACCTCCAAATTCAATTGCAGAGGCTTGTCAAAAACCCAATGGCGTGTGATGCTTTGTGGTAATGATCATCATTTAATCTATTTACCACCAGACCAAAAATAATAAATGGTGGTTTTTCCCCCTTCAACTTGTTAAATCTCAATAAATCCTACTGTTCAGAGGAAACAAGTTGCTCGACAAGTTACTATTTCTTTCCTATATTTTAAAAAACATAAATCCTAAATCAAATCAAATCAAACGATAAAGACAGAAAAAAAGGTCCGTGGTTATAATATGAAATTTGGAATAACAACAAAGGAAAAGGAAGTCCCACCATTTCTTTTTCCTTGGTCAGTAAGTCCCACCATCTTTATTGAACATATACAAAGAACATATCGACAAAGAAATCAACTTATACAATGAAAGATGCAACATTTTCTTTCTCATCCTCAAAGATTCAAAACAATTACTGAAGTTGCTTTAAGAAACCAACCCACCATCTAATATTTACTCTAAATATATTTACAATCAAGAAGAAAGATGTCCATGAAATCATAATTCCTTTATTTCATTTTCTGGAATTATCAGAGTTGGGGTCTAGGAGAGTTTCCAGTGACCTGGATTTTGTGTTCCTAACCATGCCTGCTTCCTTTAGTAACATAGCTAGCCTTCTCTTTTCATCATCCACATCAGAATTTGCTGTTCCAAGCTTCTCCTCTCTCATCTCAACAACATGTTCCAAGATTTCAATCGCATCGCTCCACCTGCATAGGATTAAATGAATGGCACATATTAGATTAAGAAAACCAACGCTTAAAAACATTCATTATGCAGCAAAACATACTGTGCAGTCCAGATATTTCAGGTTCTGTTTAGGTGACGAAAAACAAATGGAAATAAAATATTGGAACTCTAATAATAGTCCCATTATCCAAATAGCTGCTAAAATGTGGTCAAAAACAGAAAAAGACAGTAATTACCTGCCCATTGCATCATAAGTACCAGCTAGATTGCTATAGACTCCAAGTGTGTCAGGGTGATATGGTCCATATTCCGCCTCCAAAATACCCCTTGCTTCTTCAAACAAATCTGCAGCCTCATTAATCGCGTAAAGTTGCACACAGGCAAGTCCCATTTGGTTAAGAGCAATACCAAACAGCGCAGATTTCTTCTCCCCAATAGCCCGAAACTTAGAAATGGCACTTTTGAAGGAGTTGTAAGATTCGGCATAACTTTCCATCATATAATACAATACCCCAATTTGCGCTTCAATTCCTGCGATTGTGCTTTGTTGATCCACTTTCCCATCATGTACCTTAAGAGCCTTAAGGAGTAAGTTAAGTGCCTGGTCCAGTTCATTCATAGACTCATATATAGCAGAAATTTCAATTAGACCATTTGCAATCTCTTCTGGGGGGCTACCAGAAATGGGCCTCACATAGAAGCGAAGAGCATTTTCGCAGTAGGATTTTGATTCCCTGAATTTCCCAATCTTATTATACAAATTTGCCAAACGAACAAAAACTGAAGCAACTGATGGATGATTCTCTCCTTTAGTTGACTTAAACACAGTTAGTGCTTTCTGATAAGCAAAAAGAGCTTCATCATACCGTGCCAAAGATAAATAAGCATCACCAATATTGCATTCAATGGAAGCCACATCTGATTCTTGGCCATTTGCAGCCATAGACATGCTTGCTAATACATAATGTTCAAGAGCAGCTTCATAGTCTCCCCTGGAATCGCAGATAAACCCCATTAGTCTCCTATCAGCTGCTTCTTCCAAAGAAGCAGGTGAGCCATTCTCTCGATGAATTTTAAGAGCTTTCTGACAAAGCTTCTCAGCTTCAACAAATTGCAAAATCTGAACATGAGCTTCAGCCACATATCTACAAGTCTCACCAAATCGAGAGTCTTTTTCTCCAAGAACCTGGTTTTGAATCTCCAAACCTGCTGTGTAGCACAGTATTGAATTCTCAATTTGGCCCAGCACTGCATATGTATCCCCTAACTGCATACAACCAGAAAATTTAGCAAGCGCATGATTTTGGCCTTCATCCATCACTGGGATCTCAATCGCGCGCTCAAGAAGAGGAATTGCTTCGTTGTACTGGCCCATGCTGCAGTACAATTCTGCTACAACATGCAAACACATGACATGCTCTAAATTGGGTTTCTCATTTGCACTATTTTCAAATGATTTCATTGCTCGTAGCGCCAAATCAAGTACTTTCTTAGGATTTTCCCTTGATGAAACCAAATCCCTTGTCTGTTTTAGTAAATAAGTTCCAAGGTATCCTCCCTCAGTAGAAACCTCAGATACATTCACCACCCCTAAAGGAGAATTCTTTTCACTCTTCACGGATGAACTCCCGTTTATTTTCTTCGAATTCTTCACATTTCGCTTACCAGAAGGAGTTCTATCATGAAAAGACCTGCTCCGTGGACTCCTAGGTACTAGACCCTTCAATTTTGCAGAAGGAAGAGACAAAGATTTGGCATTTGCAAAATGGGCTCTCTTTATTTTTTCAACCTTGGTATTTATCTGTCCAATTTCTTTCTCAGCAGGACCAGTATTTGGTACTGCTTCATTGTTCACCATCACCACCTCCTTTGTTGTCACCACATCTCCATATTCTCCTCCAGCAAGATATCTCAATTCGGAGTCAATTCTTGATTCCTGGCCATACGACAACATACTGTACCGCGAGGGTGATTGGTCTGAGCTCTGCATGTCACAGACATTGTTAAAGAGCTCCTCGATAGAGTTATTAACAACTCCATCTATGGCTAAATCAATAGAATCACTATCAGGACTGTTTGCGCTCAAGGGACTTCTTGGAGACCTATGGGTGAAATTTTCCTTGTAAGGCACATTGTGTCCATTGGGTTCATTTGAAATTCGATCACCACTTGATCCATCCATAACAAGGTCCGCGATTTAATCAAATTCTACAGATTAAGGAAAGCCCAATTTATCAATTCTGATACAGTACAAGAAAAAGGTTAAACCTTATAGAACCAACATATAATCATGATGTTAAATTTTCAAAATTTTATATAGATATAACAACTAAACCTCCCCTAAAATCTCCAGTAATAGGTTAATTAACTACAAGATAAAGTACATACAGAAACTCAAATGTTCAAGCTGTTATTCAATATAAATTTCTATTAATCATGTAAATGATAAGAATGCTACAGTTTTCACCTTTATACTTGCAATTTCTCATTTTATGACCAAAATGATCATGGGGAATGAGACCTCTAGAAGTATAATACACAATACAAAATACAATTACCAAAATCCAAACATTCAATAGGGGAAATCAACATGATAATAAACATGTACAGGCTGCCTACACTCACATTCAAGGTGAATATGCAGCAAAAATATAATTACACAAAAATGGAAACAATCATTCCGTGGAAAATAATAATAACTGAATGGAATTAGATGGAAAAGCAAATTGAGCAGCCACACCTTAACAACCCACCCAGAAAAAAAAAACCCAAAGGCTTTTATTCGTGGACTTTTGTACAAAAATTTGCACAGGGAGAGAGAGAAACAGAGAGGAAGAGAACAGGGAGATGGGATATATGTAACTCAAAAAAAATCTTATTTACCAGCTTATGTGCAGGGAGAAAAGGTGGTTAAAGAGAGGGTGAGGGAAAAATGGGGATCAACATTCAACTAATTGAAACTCCAGAGAGTTATGTATATATATATATATGTAATTAAATTATGGAGTGGGGTTAGAGAGAGGGAGAGAGGTGGAATGTTGAAGCAAAATGAAGGCGACTAATCTCCTACCACCCACACCGGCAGCAGCAACCGCCCGTTCCCAGATTTTACTGTTTTTGTTTTTTTAAATTTTATTTCTCTTTTTAATTTTTCTTGAGTTTTTGGGCGGGTGACTTTGTCACAGTTGGCGCGAGATTAACGGATTTTCAACGCTAGGAATTATAGTGATTGGACTGTGAGGGAAAGACTCGGTAGATCCATTTAATTGTTCCCACGTGTGATGAGAGATGAGAGATGTTTCCTTACGTGGCAGTTTATTACGGGGAATGGAGTTTCAGTACAATTATTCCGTGTTACGGTATCATTGCCCGCCGAATTTCGAGTCAGATCGAACTGGATGTGACAATGATTGGACTACGGAGTTGGATGGCTCACCAGTCACCACTTGGCCAATTATCACTTGTTTCATTTCAACCTTAATATTTTTTTCATTCCTTATCGATTTTATTTTTTTTTATAGAAAAAACTCACATTATGGTAACAAATTATTAATTTATCAAATTTCTCATTAAAATTATAATAAATTCGTCTATGAATTATTTACAATAATTACTAATATCACGAAAGAAGAACACAAGCCTCACATATAAAAATTAAAAATTAAAAAAATCCTACATTATTGTTAATAATTGAATTTGAAATGTAAAAGTTCCCTTATCAAATTGCAAATTTAATTTTAATTTTATACTTACTCTTTAAAAAATATTAGTTTAAAATTTTATTATAGGTTTTATGCAAATACAGAACGTGTTAACATCAAATATAAAGTGTATGCAGGTGAACTGTAACACCTCAGTCCCACATCCGTTAATATAAGATATTTAGATTTGTATATAAGAGTTTAAGTTGTTATTATTAATACATTCAGTCATGACTTTTTGGGTAAACCTGCGGTAAGTTAAGATGACTCAAGAAGATATTATTGAGACAACGCTTTGAACCTTAATCTGTTATGATTTGATTCAGAGACAGAAATGTTTAATTAATTAGTCATGTATACTCGAACCAAAAAGAACTCTTTACCAATGATAATTTAATTTAAACTAGTCAAAGTAATTTTATGTTATCAAAGTAAATATATATTTAACAAAAAATTTATATTAATTTTAATAATATTTTAAACTTTCAATGACAATAATTACTTTATATGACAACAAAATTATTGTTTTACCATTATCAACCGCGTAAGTTTAAAAATATTTTACCTTTTTGTGTGTATGTGACGAATATTTAACATAAATTTACCCACATCTTGAAAATAAATTTAGAAACATTTAAATACATAAAACAATCAAGCCATAATTAAATGGTCCCTTATTAACATGGGTTGCCTGTGTATGAATTGCATTAAGCACTTATCCTTAGAATCAGTCACATGCTAGATTAGATAGTATAACTACTCTACTAACATGCACTATATGTGTCCACATATTTTAGTGTCTACTTTGGTGATGCTTTTTAAGTACGTACCATCTCAATGTTTGATCATTTCTCGATTGCCGATCATATATATATATATATATATATATATGATGGCCGATCATATATATATATATAAGACGAAATAAAAGGTTCTCTTTGGTGAAGAAGCATCGATGATTCAATGAATAGGATAGTAATAAAATAGCTAATATTGAGAGAATGTATTTCATTTAAATAGTTTAGAAACATCTGTTTCTTGACCTTGGAGTTAGACCAACTCATGCCTATAATATTACTCTCTCCATTCTCTCTATAATATATGAGTAAAAATATGGCCCCATTTAAAAAATTTACAAATAAAATGAATATATGTTCGTTTTATATATACTCCTATAAATAATAAATTATTAATTTAAAAGTGTCGTATGATGAAAAAATTATAATGATAAACTCGATGATTTTGTATCATTTTATAATATTATTACAAAAAAAAAAACTTTTTATATGAAACAAAAAAAATTACAAATAAGACTTTTTTTGTGGAGAAATTAAGAGAGTATTATTTCATATAACTCCCCCCCCCCCCCCCCCCCCCCCCCCCCCCCGGTGCCTGTGCAGCTGTGCTGGTGGTTGGTTAGGTTCCTATTTATATTCAGCATTTTTAGGTGGCTCAAATATTATTAACATAAGCCAGGCTTAAGATCGATTAGTTAATTACAATTTGGGAGATAAATCGTTCTGATACCTAGTGGTCCGGTAGCTAATTTAATTAGGTGGGGCTAATGTACATAAAAGGAATTGGTTAAATCTGTTTAACTCTAATATATGTCGGCCCATCATAGTGAGACTTGAACTTGATAATGGCTGGATTAGATATTTTTATAATTATGACAGATAATTAGTAATTTGATTATACAGATATCACACGTGTTAGCAAATTTATTCTATGATATTTTTTCTAATCATCATAACATATTATTAATGCTTGTACAATTCTTTCTCTTTTTAACCACCTCATGATTATGGTGAGTAACTTCTAAATTATGTGTAATTCAAACTATATTATGACCTGCGACAAATAATATATTCTAGTACTAATTTATAACTTATTTAATTTTTTTTAAAATATAAGGTCATTATTAAATTTCTTAAAGTTATTAAAGATATTTCTAAATTTAAAAATAAATATTGAATCATAATGATGAATATATTTAAACTACCTGAAAAAAATACTAATTATATAAAAAAATTACATTTTAAGTGAATCAAATTTTAAAATGTCTTCTAATTGATTTTTTTATTTAAAAAAAGTAAAAATAAGCTAAAGGCTTTATATCAATCATGCATACTCCATAATAATCATAATTGAATTAACCTTTTCATAATTATGTTTAGAGTTTAGACCAGTAAATTTCCATGGTCTCTTCCCTCCAATTGATGAAAGAAACACTTGAATTGAGTGTCATTATGCATAACTCCCCGAGACAAGTTCATCAGTTGGGCCCTTCGTAAAATGGTCCATGGTGGTGGGTATGCCCTTGGGTAGGTATTCAACCCACATATCGTGTCATACAGTTGCGTTCCCGTCACAATTAATTGCTTATGTATTTCATTTGTTTTAAATAAAAAAATATTTATATTAATTTTAAATTTCAAATTTTCATAAAATGATTAAGGAAAAAAATAATTAAAATTCTTCTTGTATAACATAAATAATATTAAATTTCATCCCCGCATAATAAGCTTATAGTTAAACGTGTCTCATCTAAGATTAAACTATAATTTTAAGATGCTAAAACTTGAAAATTGAATATGTTTTACATATCCAATTTAAAACCATATATGCACTTTAATCATTCGTTTTAACATTTATCAGTTTTACAACCGTTGAGGATGTCGCTTTTAGCCATTAATCAATTGAATAAATAAATTTATGTATCATCTACTTTTATTTTATGCTCAATCTCAATCATTTGCTAATTAAAAGAACCCATACAATTAAATATAAAAGGATAAGTTTATATACACAATATTTAATTATAAAATTAAATATTATATTTATTTTAATTATTAAAAAATGAGATATAATACAAATTTAATATTATACTCTACTTTTTTATAGTTAAGATAAATATAACGTTTGAATGTTATACATTTATATTCAATATTAAGGTAGGATATATATCAACTGCGTAGCAGTTAGTAACTACCAAATTCTACCCATGCGCAGGCTACTCGTTCCTTGTGGAAAGGCGACAATATCTTAAAATTCCCCACCTAGCTACTAGAATTTCCGAACTAAAAATGCAAACAAGACTTAAAAACTACATATTTTACTTAAATAAAAGACTAATATGAGTGATTCATTAGTCTCCGTAGCTATTTTTTTTTTGGTTGCTAATTACTCCGTAGCTACTCTTTCCTCTACTTAATAATTTTTAATTTTTTTTATTGGTGTGACAGATATGAATCTAAATCTTCGGTCTCATTTTTTTGTCTCATCTCATATATTATTATCATGTATCAGTTATATACTTTTTACAAGTACTTTAATGAGATAAAAATTAAGTAGCATTCAATATATAAGATAAGATACATATGAAAAAATTATATAAATTCTAGAGATTTTATAAACAAATTTTAAGGCTAGCTATAAGAATTAATGTAAATTTGATCACCCCCTTAATTTAAAGGTACCTAAACAACCTATATATCAAATTTCTCTCTCTATCGGTTTCAAGTTGGGGGAGAAAATTCAAGTGGAGAATCTCGAAACGGAACATTTAGCCAGCGTCAATCTATCTTTGACCATGCATATATCATCGTGCATGTAATGACAATATGTATAGCTGCTACCTATCCATCAATCTATATCCATTAGTAAAGGAGTCAAAGGTAAAGAGATGCATGGAATCTTATTTGTTTTATAGCAGCTACTTTTACCTACTTTAAATACTGGAAATGAGAAAAAGAGAAACAATTGTTTGTATGGACCAATATCTTTGTATTACACGTACCAAAAATTATACTTCATGTCGAAAGATAAAGAATTCTTTATCCTCATATATAACCCAACAAAGTGTCTGAATTTAATTGTTCAATTCTCTCTCCACCATTTTCTTTATTAAAAGAAATTCCTTGGTGAGTAGCTAAATTTTATATGTTAAATCAATCAAAACATCACGAATTAAATTAATACGAACAACTTTATTCGTTTTAGTTTCTGATCTCATCCGAGGAGGTTGATCATTAATTCCTAGGAACTCTAACAAATAATATGAGGGATCAATCGATCTTTATCAATCATTGACCAAATTTGAAAAATGAAAAATATGGTAAGAGAAAAATACCACATATAAGAACTTCTGGTGGACCAAAATACATGGCTCAAAGGAAAGACAGGTATACCTTAATATTTACATGCAACTACATTTGAGTCCCTCACGGGTAAAACCCGGCCCTTTCAGGCGTGAACCACTTTTAGGGATGATCGAGCGATTGGCTAGTGTGGCCTCTCTTTTTCTCTTCAAAAAAGATGACCCGAGGAGAATCTTCTAACGTTCATACTAGTTCAATGGCATACACATGAGTGTGCAGTTTAAAAAACGTAAAAAAGAAATAGCGGGTGACAGAAATTAGGACCAACGGATAGCTGTGGGAGAGAAAAAAAATTAGAAATTGAAATTATTAATTTCTTACTTATATATGAAAGTGAGAGACAGAGACACCAAGACCATGTTTGTTTGCAAGGATTATAGTCCCATGATTATAATCCATGTGATTATAATCCCAGGACTATTAATCCTAGGATTAAATAATCCTAATTACATGTTTGTTTTTTATAGGATTATTCATGAGATAAGTTAAAATAATTTTATGTTATGTTTGTTTTTTCAGAATTACTTAAAGGATTGGATAAAAAAATAATTGTTAGACTATTATACCCTTACTAATAATAATATATCTTAAACTATAATTTAAATTTATTTATACATTAAAAAATAATAAACAACTAAATTTAATTTAATTATCACATAAATTATCATATAAAAGACAACAGCAAATAACTACATTATAAACTAAACTATTGGTGCTTTACTTTAAAAATCTGCGTATATATATACATGTATATATAGAGAGAGATAATTGACCTTGGAGCAGAGAGGAAATTCTCCTTTAGTCAGCCAAAGTCCACGACGAACAAACCGACCAGTAGTAGTAATTTTTCTAAGAATATCAATCAGCAGTGCCACTGCGGTGTCGGCAACGTCCTCGGAGAATATCTCAGGGGCATTGGTAACAGCAATTCCACGGCGGTGGCACTCTGGGAGGTCAATGTGGTTGATGCCAGCGCCGGTGGTGACTATGACGCGAAACGACGGAAGACGGAGGCGACATCGGCGGTGACTCAAGTATCATAATAGGATAGAAGTATAATAGGATACTATGGTCATTTTACAAAAAGGCCGAGGGTAATTTTGTCTAAAAAAAATTAATCCTAAATTATAGGGATTATAATACCATGTTGAACATGGGATTAAATAATCCCTCATCTTAGTTTATTTTATAATCCTGGGACTAATAATCCCGAGTAGAAATTTAAAAACAAACAACACACTTGAGATTAATAATCTTATCTCAAGTGTAATACTTGCAAACAAACATGACCCAAGAGTCTAACTATTTACTCTCGCTTAATAATCTAGATATACAATATTTCTAAACATAATACTAGTAACTTATTAGTTTTGTAATAGTGTGTATGATAATAAACTTAAGAATAATAACGTTTTTTATGAAACGATAGTTATAATATATATAATTACTAAAATACAAGCCCTTTCATCGGATAGATTGAATGAACCTAACCTTTCTTGGTCATGTATCATTAATCAAGTTGGCTAAAAGGATACAGAACCTAATCGATCTTAAAATCCGACTAAAAATTAAGATCCATAAATAGGTCGGTCGTCACTAAATCTAGATAAATAGGGTGCTAAAGGTTATAAAGATTTGAAGCTGTGAATACGATCCATATAAAATTAAGGAGGGTGTGGCGTCACTTGAAGTGGAAGTCGTTGGGGCCGGGATAATATATAGTTTCAATTTCTTGCTAGCTAGCTTATTATAAGTATAAAGTAAGATTAAGACCCGTACATATGTGCATATTTCTTGAGGTTGGAGTTTGACTTGTAAATTAATCGAGAATCACTGTATCCGCGCGTATATATATATATATATATATATATATATATATATATATATATATATATGGGGAGAGTAATTTATAGTAATTATTTATTATGACAACTGTTTTAACAAATAAATTTTATACCGTTTAAAAAATAATCTAATTACTAATTTTAAAATTAATTTTTTATTGACCGTCACTAAAAATAACAAATTTTTTTTTGAACTTTTCTTTCAACCACCACTAAAAATAGTGATCGAAAAAAATTACAAATTTACCCTACTGGCCACCGCCCTGTTGACTATAAGCGGAGAGAGAGAGCATGTTTAATGGGCCAGAAAGATTAATGAAATGCAGCGAAACGAAGACAAGAAGCCATCCATCGTTTCCCATTTTTAATTAAATAAACAAACACTACTATTACTACTCCTTTCCCTGTACAGTATTAATTTTTAATTTTTTTTAATACAAATATTGAATGCTTTATAGCCCTATTTAATTTACAAAATTTCAAATTTCAAATTTCAAATTTCAAATTTATAATATAAATTTTATTTTAAATTTGTAGATAAGAAATTTATATTTAATGATACTTTCTAAGATAATTTATAAGATTTACTATAATAATAAAGTTCAACAATTTAAAATTTTACAAATTAATTAAAAAATAAATATGTATCCTAATATTATTTTGGGATAGAAAGAGTAAAATATATTCTCATTAATAATACGTTCAACTGGATCGTTATGTAGTTATGCATGTAGTGTATATTAAAAGGTGAGTATTCATCACAGCAATAATAGATGATATATTCCCTCTCCTCAACCCCATAAAGTTGTGTAAGATAATCATCCATTCATCATTTACTTACCTCTCACAAATTTCCCCAACTCCACTCACAAGCTAGCATTTCTCCTTATACAAGACAGGCATATATATATATATATATATATATATATATATATATATATATATACATGAAGTGATGCATGCATAGATTGGTATGTAGCCCTTGTTAGGCAATAGTTAGGCAATACTAACTGTGTATTAATGGATAGAAAATAATATCTAAATTCAGTTTAAAACTCTTGTTATTAATTTCAATAGTAGAATCACGTACTCTTTTATCTGTAGTGCACAACTGTTATAATAAAAAAATACTCTCCCGATGGATCATTGGAGAGAAATAATTGTCAACATTTTTACACTTGAGTTTTAATTGATGCTTCATAGCTTAATTTTGACAGGGTGGCTGAGGTTTTGGTTTGACATTCGAAGAGAGATGGTGATGGATGAATGTTGAAACAAGATGGTGGCATCAGGCATGGTGGACCAACAAATATTCTAATGTATATCTCTTGCACTTTTTCCCCCTACCGTGTGGCGGGTGGGTATCTTCAAAGAAAGAATATATGTGTGTTGGATTGGGCCATTATTTGTGCGCGCATGTCAATGGTCAAAAGGCAGTCTTTTAATCTGGTGACGGATATCCCCGCATCGCATATATATTTTCAAAGTCAAACCTCATCTCTCTCTTGCGGGAAAGATCCAATTGTGCGTGATAGATATATCATAAACGATAACGTTATATATACAACAATCAAATATAATATTAAATATTATATTTATTTTAATTATTAAAAAATAAATTTTAATATGAATTTTTGTATTAGATTATATTTTTTAATAATTATGATTAATATTATATTTGATATTATATTTTATTATTGTATTTATAAATTTATTTTATTATAAATGACGTACACCCTATATATATATATATATATATCTGATGATGGAAGAGCTAGCCAGAGAGACGTAGAAAAACCTGCAATTAACCTGCTTCATCAATAACTTATCTCTCTCTTTACTTTATGCCGAAAGCATATCTATACATGCATGGAGATTAAACCGCTCGTTTCATATACACAGTGTTTCTTCTGTTCTGAATTATAAATAAGGGTATTATTGACTTAATTTATAAAAATTAATTTAAAATTTACATAATTTATTAAATTTTAAAAATAATAAATATTATAATTAATAATATTTTTAAAATAATTTATAATATTCATAATTATATTAATATAAATTAATTTATATCATTTTTGAGTTTAAAAATATTTAAAATTAATTTTTTTAAAATTAATAATAATCTCGAAACCTGTCTACTATGTATGAATATACCCCAACTTGTATAAGTTTTTTTACTAAGATACTGTATACATATAATAAGCCCCTGCCCATTCCCTCCTCGCGTGTTTTTTCTGACCATTTGTCACCTCAGTCTCCAGCCTCTTTTTATCCCCATAGGTACCCCGTACCCGTATGTGTATATATAATAATTAAATTTTTTTCACTAAATTAGTTTTGCATTAAATAAAAGAGTACAAGAAGAAAATCCAGCAAGGGTAACTAAAAGTGTCACAGGACAAATCCTGTTCACAATAGTCACAACCAAGCTAGAAGTTACAAATTCCAATGCCTATAGCTAAATCTGTGCCTAATTTCCTTAAACCATCTAAGAGAAATTAAGGTACATTTAATGGTCATGACACATCCTTTAACAATCATACGAATCGGTATCCTAGAGTGCTCATGGATCCTGTTGTTCTTTTCTTTCCAGATGTAATAGCAAACTACAGCAAACCCCAACTTCATAATTTTTGCTTTTGGACCTTTGCAAGAGTCTGACATCATATAATTAGTGATTGATTCCCAGCTTCTGCTCATACCTCTCCAACCACAATAAAGATGAAGAACATGGTAAAGAATCCGAAATGTGTACGGGCAGTCAAAAAAAATATGTTCAAAGTTTTCAGAGTGAATCCCACAAAACACATAGGTTGGATTGATAGGAATACCAAACCCAAGAATCTTATCAGCGGTTCTGAGCCTTTTGTGAAAAGCCAGCCACAAGAAGAAAGATACCCGCGGTGGTATTGCTTTGAGCCAAACAAGATTATGCCAAGAAACCACTTGACCCCTCTTCCTGATCGTGTCCCAGATAAGGTTGGCATTAGTAGAAGCAATAGAAAATTTATCCCAAAACACTGCATCATTCTCAGTCAGATTCATAGGGGTAGAAAAATTAAAACCATTTCTAAAGTCAATGATAGCAGTGTGGATTGAGTTGGGCAAAACCCAATTGAAATTAGAAATAATTCTGCCAACACCTGAACCATTTCCAATAGAAATCTTAATAAAGTTCTTTGCAATATCTCTTAGCTTTAAAATTTATCTCCAACATTAAGAACAATCAGAAAGAACATTCATAGTCCAAAAGAATTTACCTTTCAAGTTAAAGGTCTCAACCCATTTCGCCCAAATAGAATCTGCAGTTGGATTAGCAATCAAAAGTTGTATTGATAATAATTAAATTATCAATACAAGAACATAAATAATAATAAAAAAAGGTCATAAAACTGCCGCAACTATGATGAAATAGCAAAAAAATATAAATGACCACCAAAATTGTGTAATTGAATCATGCTAGCTAGCATGATGGAAACAACCTTTAAATAAGTACCTAAATTATTGAAACGACAAATAATTAAGTTCACAAAAGTAGAAAGTAAAAACTTCAGAAATTTCAATATCATTTAAAATAGTATTATCTCCGTCTCAAGATATAAATTATTATTATTATTTTAAATAGTCTTAAGTTAAATATTTATTTATCTTAAATAATCTATTTTTTATAATAATTTACTTATAATATCTTTAGTATTATTATTAGTTATATATAAAAAATTATATAATTAAATAAAAATTTAAATATGAATAATTTTTTTTTTAATATACTCAAAAAATTAATTAGAATTTTTATTCTGGTACCTAGGAATTATTATATAATGAACGAAAGAGAATGGTAGATATGGTCCACAGCTTCAAAAGTCCTACCAGTACTTATAATAATAAAACTTTAAATTCTAAACGTCTACAAATTATGATCAAAACAAAATTATTATGTAAAAGTGCCGCCCCTTGGGCTTTGGCCTGGCCCCCGACGCCCTGCAGTCACATGCTCTATTTACACCAACTTTAGTATATATTTCGTGCTTATGTATACTCCTTAATCACAACAAAGTTATTAATCGAATACAGCGTCATCAATTCACAACGTATCATTCATTTATAGTGCATTCCTCCCTAGTATGTATATATATATATATATATATATATATATATATATATATATATATATATATATATATATAAAGATTGATTTATTAATAATGTTATAAAAATATAACTATTTTTATGACAGATCTCAACTGTTTAAACTGAGATCTTACAATTTAAATGACCCTCATCCGAAGTATAATATCTAGATATTCACAGTATTATGCTGTAAATGAAGGATATTATTCAAAATACCCTCTCAACATGTATTTAATAAATTCATTGTCCGTGATATGCTGAGTCTTTGAAATTTCACCTCCGAATGGATAAATCAAACAATAGAGTCTAAAATGACATCGTGCCTATGTCTACTCTTTGTCCGCAGTATTATACTGCGGACGCTGGATTTTTGTAGTAATCAATTGTTGAAAATTTTAACCAATTACGTTGGAGTAGCAATTATTTTTTCATTAATGGCGAAAAAATTGTCCCGACTATTTGAATTTGTATAATACAGTCCACTATAAATAAGATGAGAGATTGTTCATTGCCCCGACTCTTTGAATCTTTCAACCGATTTTTTATTGTTTAAATATTATTTATTGTTTATTATTCTAATTCTTTTGACAAACGATTTGGGTAATTAAAAAAATTTACCACCCGCAGTATTAAAAGTAAGAACGAGGTATACATTCGAGAAAGATGGAAGAGATCGATCTGAGTGAAGTATTGTTGAAAATTCTTTGTAAGAACCCAGCAACATCGTTATGAAAAATAATGTTACTGCTTTTTTACATAGATTCTTCAAAAATTCTTTACCTAATTCTCTTCCACTTACTCGAGTAGACTTTGTCCACAGTATTAAACTGTGAATAGTAAAAAAAATTAGTTATCTCGTTTGCAGTATTATACTGTGGGCGGTAAAATTTCAAGTACTCAGTGTCCGCAGTATAATACTGCGGATGATGAAATTTCAAAATGTCGTTATTTAAAATAATGTCATACATTTAATTAAACTATTAATGACATTATTGTAAATAGGTTTGTCCGCAGTATTATACTGCGGACGGAGATATTTACAATAATGTCATACATTTAATTAAATTATTAATGACATTATTATAAATAGGTTCGTCCACAATATTATATTGCGGATGGGTCTTTTCAAAACTGTTAGTTTTTTTCTTCTTCTGCATAGTATCTTTGTAGATTCATATTATCTGAGATGATTGACAAACATAAATCAGTAAGAATATTACACAAGAAGAAGAAGAAAACTTAATAGCCTTAAGACGAACAACCTAGATCGGCAAGTTGATAATATGAGATGAAATCCAAATTGATTGCTATGAACAATGATGAATGCAGTTTTATAATTAAGGTATCAAATTCTCTATTTCTCCTGCGTATCCTCGTTATAGAGTCATGTTATCTATAACAATAAATAGAGAATTTGATAGTCATAATTATAATTATCCAGATCGGTACTGTGAAAATGAGATGAGATCCAAAATGATTGTTATGAATAAAGAGGAATGTAGTTTTATAATTAAACTAACGTCTACAGTATAATACTATTCAAAACTTCATCGGTGAATATTCAAAACGTTATCGTTTTCTCGAATCTTCACAATTCGCAGTATAATACTGCGGTCAGTTGGTTTATTAAATGCATGTTGGGGGTATTTTGGACAATATCATTCGTTCGCAGTATTATACTGCAAATATCTTGATATTATACTGCGAACGAGGGTTAGACGGTTGAGATCTGTTGTAAGAAAATATCTACTTTTACAACATTGTCAATGAATCGGTCCCCTATATATATATATATATATATATATATATATATGGGTATACATCCACAGTAAACGGTTGCTAAGAATACTGTTATAGCAATCAAATACAAATGCCAAATTAGTTTTATTTTTTGTCTGCCGCTAGAAACTCTAACGGTAGGACCAAAAAATAAAAAATTGGCTCTGTCGCTAGAAGTTTTTACGACATACAGTTTTAAAGTCAATTTGATCTCTATATTTGATTGCTGTTTGAAAAAAAATTATTTCATTTACAAAATTTAAAGTTTTTAAGTTTGTATGTTCTGAAATTTAAAAGTAGTATTTTTGTTGTGTGACTACCTCTAATTTAATTGAGTGTTTAGTTTAATGGTAATGACGCGACAATAAATTTGTGACAACTAATATGAGGATATTTAGGGATTTTGTACTTTCATAAAATTAATTAAACTTTTTTTTTTTGGAGGAAAAACATTTGTTAAATGGGGCAATTGAATTAAGGTGTATATTTGTTATTTTACTGAATTACTATAAACTCTTGTAATTTCACTAAATATATATACTCTTCCCGTTTCAAGTTATAAGATTATATTTTGACTTTTAAAAATTAATTTGAGATATTTTGAAATTAAAAATATAAACAGTTCATTTAAAATTATTAAATAATAAACTTTATAATGAACAATACATTTTAAATAATTTATAATATTTTATTAATTTATATTTTTAAAAAATAATATTAATTTTAAATTTAAAAATATTTTTAAAAATTAATAATACTTTTATATTTTAAAACAAAGTATATATTATATATCACACATTGACACTTTGTTTCTGAGTTTTGGACAAAAAAGAAAAGAATAGAAAACTTAGTTAGAACAGAAAACTTAATTAGAACAAAAAAAAAAAGAATAGAAAACTTAAAATATTTTTCTCTGTGTTGTTTTTGAGTTTTTAATAAAAAAGAATAGAAAATTTTAAAATTTTCTTTTCTTATATTTATGAATTCTAATAAAAGAAAAAAAATATCACTTTTATAAATTTATCCTTCTATTACATGTTATATACCAATTATAGTTATAACTATTAAGTTATGAATTATTTAAGGTTTTGAGTTCTAATTTTTCTGTCCAATAATCTAATATGCTTAAATTCAAAAAATTTAGATTATTTAAATTTTATAAATATATCAATGATAGAGAAACACATATTTCTAAATCGCAAAATTGAAAACATTTTTTGCAATTAGCAAAATAAGCAGACAATGAAACATTCATAAAGAAGCACGTGGGTCGTGAAAGCCACCTTATAAGAGTTTGCCATTCACTTGATAGAAATTAAAACAAAAATCGTTTGATAAATATTTTTATCTATATAAAATCAACTGTTCAGCCATGGCTATATACTTGATACTTCTAGAGCAAGGTTTAGTAAGGGATATAAAGTTAAACTGACAACATAAACAAAAGATCCGTCGAAACTCAAGGAAGAATCAAATTGAACGCAAACAGGATTCCAAACATCGATACGACTACTTTTATTCCTATTTATTTGATGCTTGAAGGATGATTGTAATAGCATGCGATGGCCAGATAAACACTAATCAAACACAAACAAACAGCTCTGAAGGAAAGATAAAGAGCAAAAATATGCTAAATTAAACAAATAACATCATATCAGCGAATGATCGGAGGGGACACAAATAATCGGAGGAGGCACGAAGATTGTTATGCAAACTTTTCTTCTTCTTTTTCGATATTCTACTGAAGATATATGTAATAAAAAGAAATTGAGAATATGAGTTATAATTTAAAAATTATTATACTGTAAATTGAGGATAATACGAGAATAATGAAAATATTATTTATTTATTTTTCTTTTTCGTCCAAATCATACCAATTTTGAATGGAAAATTTTGACAAAAAAATGGGTTAAATTTTCTGTCCATTTTTTTTCTTTTTTATTTATTAAAAAACTCAAAAATATAAGAATTAGACAAAAAAATTAAATTTTTCATTCATTTCTTTTTGTATATATTAAAACTCAGAAATAATGTGAGTGAGAGGGAGAGAGAGTTGGCACCTGAGCAGAAGTTGCCTAAATAACATATTTTATCTCACAATTAAAAATTAAGATTTAATATAAAAATTTGTGTCAAATTTTATTTTTTGATTATAAGATAAAATATAATATTTTATATTATATTCTAATATTGTGTGCGTAAACTTATTCATAACAATTAGCTTATTCATAACAATTAGCGGAAATATTCTGGACAAAATTGATGTGGACCCCTATCTTAGAATTTGGATTACCACGAATGTGGTAGTACTTGTGTTGGGATGTACATGTACACAAGCGCATTCTGAAGCTCCTGTGTGTAACTTATTAATGGCCAGGAATCTTGAAATATTTTCAATCTCTGGTATAAAATAAAAAAATAAGGCATACTAATATTTCAGCCAATGCATCTAGTATAAATACCTCACACATCTTCACTCTTCTTCCCCAAGTCCTCTAGCTACCTCAACTTTTCTTATTAGCTTAAGCAAAATTCTCTCCCTACCCTCATTTTTAGCAGAATCAATGGAGTCTGCAGAGTCCCTAAGGTTCTCTCTCATCTCTCTCTCACACACACACACAAAATCACGCATAAACACAAATGTACTCTCGCGTGCATGTGTACTAATCTTAAAACAAATTTTCTGGTACGTACTTTTCAAATTCATGGTTAGGTATATCATCTATGTATTTACTTTAATTTTTTGAGCAGGAATAAGTGTGCAGCATGCTATAGGCAGTTCAACAAGATGGAGCACCTGGTGGAACACATGAGGACCTCCTTTCATTCGTCTCATGAACCCATGTGCGGAATTTGTAAGAAACATTGCCGATCCTTTGAATCTCTCAGGGAACACCTTATAGGTATTTTTATTTCAATCTCCCACAAAACTTAATTTGTTACTCTTAATAGTACTATATTTCTATCTAATTAATTAATTTCCATAGCTCGATCGATAGTGATTGATTAAATGTACATTTGTTAATTTATGAATTATTTCTGATCGTGCATATCATCAGGACCACTGCCAAAAGCAGAATGTGAAAGGATATTCAAAGAACTAGGATGCGATATCTGCCTTACCATCCTTAGCTCCCGTAATGCTCTGAGGGTTCACCGCGATAGTTGCCAGCTCTCTCGCACAAATGCTCAAGTATATATATATAGGCATCCTAAAAAATATAGCAAGCAAAATAATTATGAAATTTAGTTTAGTGTAAATAATTTACACCACATGCTTAATTCTAGGATCTTTTGTTGTTCTTACAGGGTTTAAGCTATCGCATGGCTAACTTGGGCATTTACGATGACCTAAGAATTGATAATGGCAGTAGAGCAAGAGTGGTTGCACTTGCTTGCAAAATGGTTGGGGGTGGGAGTGATGGATCCTTGGATCTTTGTGCAAGAGTTTGCCTCATTGATGAAAATGAGAACATACTCTTTCATAGCTATGTCAGACCCCGCCTTCCTGTCACAAACTATAGGTCGGTACCTTATTAATTTGGGCTCATTTTTTTTACTTGTACGTTCAAATACCCCAATTAATTAATACAATAATACTAAAAAAAATCGATAACTAAAAAACTTCAAATTTTCAGGTATGAAACAACTGGCATACGACCGGAGTTCTTGAAGGATGCAATGCCACTTTTGCAAGCTCAAAGGAAAATTCAAGAATTCCTGTGCAATGGGGAACCCCTATGGAAGATCCGTCCCAAGGGTGGAAGAGCACGAATCCTTGTTGGTCACGGTTTGGATCATGATCTCAAAAGTTTAGAGGTGGATTACCCTGTAACAATGTTCAGGCAAGCTTTTCTTTTACTACTTTTTTCTTTTTCTCCACCTGATAATTTATATCATAAAATAACACCTCAAATAATTAATGGTACTTTCTAAGTTTCTTATGAATTTCATGGAAGTTCAAGTTCGGTAACTTCGTTTTTTTTGGTCAAGACTAGAGAAAAAATATTACATCTTCATAGCACAAAAGCTTGAACTCCATGTACAGTACTGATATGTATGATGAATTTGGATGCTGCAGGGATACAGCAAAATATCCTCCATTGATTAAAACTAACAAACTCAGCAGCTCACTCAAGTACCTAACAAAAGCATACCTTGGGTAATTAATTTGCCTAATTACTTTAATGCAACTCTAATTTAATCCCTAGACAAGTTGCTGTGAAAATTTGTGTACCATTAACTCGTTACATTACTTAATGAATTAAGTGACATTTTTCTCTTCAGTTATGACATTCAAACAGGTATACAAGATCCTTACGAGGACTCTGTGGCAACAATGAAGCTTTACATGAGAATGAGCTCCCAACCTCATAAAATGGAGGACTTCCCGCTTGCGACAGACCCACAAAACAAAAATAATTTTGCATCTTGGAGACAAAATGAGCTTGAGAGGATGAGTCCAGATGACATGTTGCGAATCTCGAGGTCCGATTACTATTGTTGGTGCTTGGACTCCCAGTAAAACATTTGAATGGGAAGGCGAAGCACACCAGATACTAAATCGAGAAGCTGATAATTTATATATCTAATTTAGCCAATGCGTGTTCTATAATAACAATAAATAAACAATGGGAAATCGATCAGATCATTTCCATTATATGATATATTTAAATCGTATGAGAAAGGATAAAGTGTAATATTTAAGTTGATTACTAGAAATGTATTCCATTTGCTGAAGGATTTATGATAAGATCACGTCATTTATATATTATTTGCACAAATGAGTATAATTATTGTAGAATTGTGGTTCTAACAATTCTGCTCTGTGCAGTTTTATAGATTCTTAATTAGTGTCGCGTATCAAAAGTAAAGAGGTCCGGGACCATCTTTTTTTTTCATAAACTGGAGAAACCTTTGCATTTGCATTTACATAATTACGCTTAAATCCGGCAAAATATGAATTTAATTTGATTTTGGGTTACACAATACGGTTATGATTCCAATTGAGAATTAAAATCACGTAATCTATTTTTATTATAATATTATAATTTATATTGATCGGACCCAAATAATTATAGATCAAATATAAATTAACCAATTTTTCATTCCAAACATATTATTATACATTTTCAAATCTTGCTATACACACAATTATGAGAGAGAAAGTCGCTGAAGGGGGAACCGGGGAAGGAGGGTCTCTGCTAGTGTTACGTGTTAACTGCTTTGAAAATTGTAATAAGAATACTTGTTTTATAAAGTACCATGCCCGGACTAGTTACTTTTATCCTACAAGAGGAATTTACGAGGCTGCCCATAATTTTGACTTCATGCACTTACTCACGAGTCATGGTTAATAATTAGTCCTAAACAATATCAAGTTAGGGGACTAATATTAAGTAAACGCAAATGCATCATTTCAGCATAATAAATATTACAATACACAATATGCCTTAAAACTTATTTTATAATACTAAAGTAAATTCAATGCTGAAAGTGTCATTTTTTTTAAAATTATTAAGTTATTCTTAATTAACTCAAAATGGTAAAATTATAATAAGAAGCTATTCTTAATATAAATAAATTTGTTTGATTCAGTGCTAAAAGTGTCATTTTTATAATATTAAAGAAAATTCAATGCTAAAAGTAAATTTTATAATGTTAAAGTAAATTCATTGCTAAAATTATTAAGTTACTCTTAATATAAATAAGATTTTAAAACATTCTTATTTAAAAAATATATATATATATATAATTAAATTATTTAGCGTAATTAGTTGTAAGTGATTTGGTGTACATGAACTCATGAAGGGGTAATATAGTCATATTGAATGCAGGGTTAAAAAAATGCATGGTAAAATTAAAAAGGGTGATAAACTGATAGACGTGAGTAAGGTTGTAAATAAGTTGAATTGATCTGAATTCTAAACTGCTCTGATTCGACTCGTAAGATTAAATTTGTATTTGAATTCAACTCAGATTCGAACTATATTTAAAATTTTTTACTCAGATTCAACTTGACTCGAATTTTCTTTAGTCGAATTTGATCCGATTCAGATCGAATTATATTCAAATTACTCACGAATTTCAAATTCAAACTCGAATTCGAGTCTCTACATAGTAACTAACTTTATAATATATACAATTACTAATTGAACTTATTATTTTACTTAAAAATAAGAAAATATAATTATAATTACACTTTATAATTATAATTAAAATTACAAATAAAAATAATAACTAATTATTCATATTTTATTTAATTGTGTATATATTTTAAAAGTATGTATTGAGTATCTATTCAAATATGTATCAATCGAGTGTGTATCGAATTATGATTGAAAATTCGAGTAGTTTGAATCCTAAATGAGTCGAGTATAACCTTACTCATAATTTACTCTTTTTATTTGAGCTATTTTTTGTGTTTAAATTTGAATCATATTATTAACGAATTTGAGTCGAGTTCATATTTTTTTAAGTTGAACCCGAATCGAGCCCGAACTGTTTGACTTGAGTTACGGCCTTAGACGTGAGAGCACGTGCTTGTCTGCAGTTCTCATATTTTACAAATATGTGCCAAAAGTAGTAAATCTAGTTCAGACTCATATTTGTCTTTAAATATAGGTCCAACTCATATTTGATCCATACCATGAAATATAATTATTAAATCCAAATGGTTTTAGATAATTTGGGTTGACCTGATAGTTATATACCAACTTTGCCGGGCGTACCTATGCCCTTTAGTCCATGTTCAACCTAAGCAAACACCCTACTTGCTACTTTATCCATCATCCAATCCACATCCACAAACCTAGTGTTTTATCCATTATCCAATGCACATTCACAAAAAAACGGATGAAATACTTATCACTTACTCAAATGAGATTTAAAACCAACATTATGTAGAATAAAAAAATCGAAGAGCTCATAAGAGAAGTTGGAATCGGACTAGAGAAAATGTTGCTGGTTCCATTGATGGAGCTGAAAATGGAAAGATTTGTACAAGTTACTGAACTTGAATTCAAGAGTTACCAACATTTAACCAAATCAATAAAAATCTCCCCATGAAACCTAATGGTAAATACAGTTGCATGATGAAACACTTAATTTGCTTTGCAAGAGATAAAAGAACCTTGAAAAAAGACGAATAAACACAAGTACATATAAATTCAGAAACATGTCTAGAAGGAAGGAAATAACTCTTTATTTGATGATAACTTTTTCTAGTACAAGAGGAAGAAACAAAACGCGACAATACAAAAAAGGGATCTCGTGCTTTTATTGATCGTACCACTCATCAACAAGGAAAGGAAATGAAGTTACAAGTCGATCATTTGGTTGATCATGGGATGGGATGAACGACCACTTTGCCGGTAGCTCTGCCCGTTTCAAGATAGGCAAATGCTTCAACGGTCTGAGAGAAGTTGAATGGGGATTTAGGGTCAAGCACTGGCTTCACCTTTCCACTTTCCAAGTAAGGAGCCAGTTTCTCCAAGTCTGATTTTTTTGAAGTCACTAGAAATATGAATCCTGGTGGAGTGACTTGACCGGATATTGTCACTGTTTTCCCGCCTTCTTTCGTTGCCTTCACTGCCTTGTCGCACTGCCCTGTTTTATTACATTATGAAACAGAGTTTATTAGTTGCTTTCTCATTTGTTACCAGTTCATACAGTAAATACTCTGTCCGTCTTTGAGAGTCCCGGAAAAAGTTTAGAAATGTTACCAACTGTATCAAACACCACATCATATTTCTCTGGCAGCTCCTCAAACTGATCCTTGGTGTAATCAATTGCCACATCAGCACCCAAGCTCTTCACAAACTCCAATTTTCCTGTGCTACAAGTAGTTGCAATTTTTGATGCACCAAAAACATGCTTTGCTACCTGCCTCGTACAAAAATAATAGCACATTAGTACTAGCAAAAAATTCAAAAAAGAAAAAGAAAGATGTATAGGAATATGAACTTTGATACATAACAGAAAAGAAATAGTATACTACACCTGAATTGCAAGGGTTCCGACTCCACCAGCACCTCCCAAAATAAGGACAGATTGACCAGCTGAGAACTGAGTGAGCTCAAAGCCTTGGTAAGCAGTTAAAAGAGCTAGGGGAAGGCTAGCAGCTTCAACAAAGCTCAAATTCTTGGGCTTGATATCCAAAACATCCTCCTCAACTGCAGTGTACTCGGCCAGTGACCCGAATCGTTTAGCGTTTTGCAGAGGTGTCACATTTATGTTACCATATACCTCATCCCCTTCCTTGAGGTTCTTCACCTCGCTCCCAACTTTAACCACTACCCCGGCAACATCATACCCTGGTACATGCTGCACCCACAAAAATGTTCCATTGCATAAGCATAAATTTACACGACTAAGTATAAAAAAAGAGCAATGTTACATTGCCCGAATTTATTTATTTATTACCACAGTACTACAACGCTATAAAGCCTTTTCACTTGATCTGGATTAACTTGGCACAATTGGGTATATAAATATAATCAGTAATAAACTCAATAATTACAAAAAAAAAATTATCCAAGAAATTAATTAAGCTTGAACGAAATTAGAAATATATACTCACGGGTAAAGCAGAATCAATGGCTTGGAAGTAACCAAGCATGCGCTTAGCATCAACCGGATTAAGAGAAGCTGCAACAACCTTGACAAGAACTTGGTTGTCATTAATTTCCGGAACAGCTAATTCCGAATCCAATTTCAGCACACTCCCAGCAGCCCCATATTCACCATAAACCCAAGCCCTCATCTTTGCCGAAGTGGTGTTGGTATTAGTAATTTATTTGAGATAATAATGGTTGAACACAAGAGCTAACAATATTATGAAGAAAGAGAGTAGTAGATCTCGTTTAACCAGAACTATGAATGTATGTAGACCCTTAATGTAGACTTCATTGTATCTCCCCTGTTATTTATAATGATTGTTTCTTCACCAGTGGGAATGAAGAGGGGTGGGTGATGATGTCAGCAGTGATTATCAAGGAGAAAAAAAAAATACTTTTCTTTTTCTTTTTCTTTTTATTGACACGTGAAGGGCATTATCAAAGTTAGATATTCCATAGAAATCCTATTCAAGATGTGTGTGTTTCCTATGATTAATACATGTCAAAACTTGAAATATTACTTTGTTTAACAGTGCATGTCAGGATAATAATTAATTAATTAGTTGGTAGAAAGGTTGAAGCTGTATCCCCACGTTGATTAGTTTTTACTCATTAATGTTACAGAGATATTAATCATCATGCACTTCATTTTTAAACAAAATTAAAAAGGTTTAATAACCGGTTACTATTAGCATTGATGCTAGAATTTTACCGGTTCTAAATTATGATATTAATATTAATTTTTTAAATTTAAATTTAATATTAAATTATGATTTAATTTATATCAATACAATTATAAATTATTTTTAAAAAACTATTAAGTTTATAAAATTTAAATGAATTATATTAATTTTAAATTTTAAAATAGTTCAAATTTTTTTTTTTTAAATTAATATTAATTTTATAATTAAGAGCCGATAAAATAATATTGTTATTAAGGATAATTTTGATTTTTGATTTTTATAGGACGGAACGGAAGGAATAAAATAAAATAACCTTTGCCTGACCTAGTATGAAAAGAGATGTTTGATGGGTCGTCGTATTATTATTATTGTTATTGTTTAAAGCTAAATTTGCATATGGGAAAGTCAGGCTCCTGTCGGCTACTCACAAAAAGAGAGGCAAGAAAAAAGAAGTTTCTCGAGTGTAATCTTTTCCATCCATCCCATGAGGGAATAAAAAAGAGGTTTCTTCGAGTGTAATCTATTCCATCCCATGTGAACAGTCAATGCATCTCCATTTGACCAAATTCAGCCGTTGCGGCACCTATGACTTAATCACCTACTATTTATTATAGCCGTTACTATTAAAATTGAATAATTTTGTATTGATTTTGAATATTAAAATATTGCAAATTAATTTAAAAAAAAATATTGCATTTCATTTTTAACAGCGATCAGGAGGAGGACGCGCTTCAAACCTCTGACCCAGTCCATGCAACCTTAGATTTCGCTACTTAACTTATCATCATGTTTTTTTATAAAAATAAACCCATAATTGGGATGTCCAATCAATGTTAAGCAAATCGGTAAGCCCATCATAAGAAAAACGGGTTGGGCTGGATCTACTCGTTCCTAGTAGTGGCTGAGGCCCAGTAGCATGCCCCAAAGTTAAGGGGGTGGCACAGAGAGTAGGACAGTTGGGTGTCGGAAATTCGGGCTCCTGGCTCACAAGCAGGAGCCTGATTGTAAATGAATGTTAAAACAAAAAAATGAAAAGCTATAGACCTGAGAGACGGTTTATTTTGATAAAGCACAATCTCTCAATGTCTCTGAGTGAATCAGGTTTCCTTATAAAATTCTAATGGAATTATTTCATCTACACTACCAGTCTGCAGAAGCAACGCCTACCTACCCCCATTTATAGCGAAATTCCCGTTGTACACAAAGTAACAGACAATTCCAAAAAGATCCTTGTACACAAATGCTAAATATCCTTTCCTATATATAACATGCACATTATCTATAATACTAAACAACATTTCATCGTGATTGTTTACAGATGCCGGAGAAAATAGATAGTTAGAGGAGGGCTTAACTAATTATATGGATTATAAAGTACATAGGGTGTAACCGGAGATGATAGAGCTAGAGGCAAAGGACACAAATGACATGAAGGAGACTGTCACGGAAGCGCTTGCTATATCAGGAAACTTATCTTTGCCCCAGTTGGATCGCCAGTCATCAACTCGGATGGCTGCCGTTGACGACGATGATATCAGAAGATAAGCCACCATCTGCAATTTCAGACCCCAGCACTCAACTAAGAATTCAAGTATAGTATATAACTGATAATTCCAACCACCTACTGTCATCGACACTGCACGGACTTTGGATGAAATAAAACTTTATATCACATTTTCAGTTTTAACTATGCATCTAAGTTTGGCACATATTGGTCTGCTAAACGCCACCTCGAAATGAGTTTGAAAAAATAGTGTCGATTTTTTGCTTTCAACAAGTGAGATTTATTCAATTAAAAACAACAAAGGAAGAGGGGAACCTGTGTGTAAATAGACTTGTGCAAAAGGGGATTAGGTATGACAAAAAAGAACCCATACCTCCCAAGCAAAACTAACCACCCCCTCCAATTGCCAAAAAAAAATCTATGCAAGGGACAAGTGATCCAGAATAAATCTCATGGTGCCAAAAAATACAGGAGACTTGAAAGAAAGTCCAATCTGTCCAATGGACCACTCCTTATCCTGCTAGAAATCGAATGTTCATAAACTGTTGTCTTATATTTTTGGGATTGAATCTTGTGCATGAAGATTGTGGAGGTAACTCATTCTCAAAAACTAATAGCACCAGGGATGCTAGTGGGTCAAAAGCTCAAAACCTTTATTTTTTTGAAGTCACAAAGTCCGGAGTATTTCAAGGACAAAAACAATATCAGTATGTGTCTAGGAATTTGAGTTTGATACTAGGAAGATAACCATCTCAATCACTTAAATAATTGAATCTAATTTCATGTAGTCGACTAATAAATAATCACAATTAAAGTAGTTTTTATTATGAATGCAACACATTTCACTCAGATGCTAATTGGAACCTGCCATGGAAATATGGTACAAAAGAAAGATTTTCAGACAGTCCTTAACAGGGTGTGAAACTAAAGGCAAGTAAATTAACCAGCACAAAAATAAGAATCAGCAAAATTAGGCACATTACTGGGAAACAGAGTAAGGCTGAGAACGCACCTGATCAAAGGCAAAATCAAAGATATAGCGAATGTGAGAGCCGGAAACATATTTACCGGAAAATAACTGGTAAGCCAGATTTAATCCCTGTAAACCTGAGTACGCAAACCCTATCAAGTTCACCATCATACAGTACCTGCCCAGTATACACAAAGTCAACCACAAGACCACAATGCAAATTATAGTCCTTTGTCCCCCAAAAAGTCTCATTTGTCAAAATCTTTTGTTCTTTAATAAACAAAAATTTAAAATCTTTTGATGTTAGTATAAACAATTTCGTAATCATGTCTTCATTGGTAAACTAAACATTTAACACTTTAAGATGTAAACGTAGAACAAAAATATATCTTCTAAAGTTTGTAAATTTTGCCATTTAGATACTTTTTTGCAAACTGAGACAGTATAAATGTATAATACAGATACATAACATAGATTGAGATAGATGGGAAGTGAAATTAATTAAACTGAACTCAATGTAACGGTGGAAGGAGTCAAGAGCCCAACCCTTATTCCGGTCAGCAGCCATCACCGATAGCGAAATCAAACAGAACGCAAATCCAAAAACCCTAAACCCTAACGCCGCCTTCTTCACCGCCCCTTCACTTCTCGTTCTCCTGATAGTCGAAGAAGGCGGACTCATTGGCCTCGTCCCAGTAGTATTTACTCCCCCTCCTCCGCCCACACCTTCAACCGAAGGACGATGAGTTGGGGGAGATGGGGATAGATGAAAATCATGTTCCGGTCCTTCTCCATCACTGAGATATAATCGGCAAGAAGAAAGTGACAAGTCGGATGGGGAACGTTCAGGTGGTCTCGCCGTTGCCGGCGGCGAGTTTTCTGATGTGGTTGGTTCCTGATGATTAAGTATGATATCGGAAATTCTCTGCCTTTTGTCTTCTACTTTTTTCTCCATTTTCTAGTATGAAACTAGCTAGCTTCTCTTCGATCATCGATAATGGAGAATGGAGGTGTGATTAACAATGGTGTAGTAAAGTGATGAAAAAGAAGGAAGAAGAAGAGTGGAGAAGTGAGTAGGATTTACAATTAGCACTTGTTTTTATGAACATAAATAACATATTCCTTGCACTCTTTATTTCTCTGGCTAATAGTAAGATGGAACATGGAGATCTTACACCTTTTTCTTTGAATTATGATCTTACTCCTTAATTAAAGTGAAAGTGGCAAGACAAGGACAGCAATTGGACTGGATTTCCTTTGGTGCAATACCTTTATTTTTATATTTTCCTGGGCAGTGGATGACAGAGTTGCTCTACAGTCTACACTTTCATGTTTGAATTTTGTATGGATCTGTGTTGGATGTAATTTTTTTCATAAACGATTACATTTTTTCTTTTTCCTTTTCTTTCCCAAAATTCAAACGGACTTCATGGGAAATAATTTTTATGAAGACTAATTCATAACGGATTTGGATTGCAATTAATGCCAAATTATAAATAATAACATAAAATAATAATATATGAATTGATAAAATAATAATACGTGATTTTTTTTTAATTTTATATATTTATATACGTTATTGTTTAATATGAATATAAATTTATTATTATGTATAACAATACTTATTTTATATTGAGTTTTGTTAAAAAATATTGTTAAGTTATAATTGCATAATAAATAAATATATGCCTATGAGGGTTTTAAAAAGGAAAGAAAAGAAAAAGAATGAGTGAACTGAGAAGTTTAAGAAGGAGATCAAAAGTCTTTGTTTATGGAACTTTTTAGGACATAAAACAAAAAGAGAATTTTTAATTAATAATATTTTTTATATAATTTATAATATATATTATTGTATTTATTAAAATTAAGAAATTTCATATTAATTTGAGGATAACATATTTAAGTTGAATTGAGAAAGTCAAATAATCTTATATGTGAAACAGAGATGATATATATTGTAATTAACTTTTATTTTAAACTTAATAATTAAATCATAGGATCTGTAGTTGTATAATATCTACATTTATATGTGAATAATATATTAATTTTGGGTAAAATAATTTTCATATTGTTACTCCTAAAATTATATTATTCACTAATAAGAAAATTTTATAATTAATTAATTATTAATAAAATAAATAAATAATTCACTAAATTTTAATTTAGTATTACATAATAGATATACATTTGGGCTTTAGCAAACTCTGGAAAGTTGAGGGTTAATTACATATTATAGTATTTTTTATGAAAAAATTACAATAAAAGTGTATTAAAAACATATTTACAAAAAGAGTGCATTTTTAATCTTTTATTTACATAATAAATGCAGTTAGTTTTAGTTTAAATTAATTGGAGTGATAATATGACCATGATCCCTTTAATTTAGTTGGGTAATTTCAAAATTTAAAATTCTAATTAAATTCACTTATCTTTCTCTTTCTTCCATTTTCTCTTCTTCCGCCATTTTCATCTTCTCCATCTTTCTCTTTCCTCCATTTTTCGCTTTCTCTTTCCTCCATTTTCATCTTCTCTATCTTCTTTCGCCATTTTCTCCGCCGTTTTTTTTTTATCTTTCACATTCATGGTGGTAGTTGTGGCGGAGGAAAAAGATGGTGGTAGTTGTGGCAGAGGAAGAAAATGGTGGTGGTTGTAGCGGAGGAAGAAGATGGTAGTAGAAGCGGAAGAAAATGGTGGTGGTTGTGGTGGATGAATACATTTGTATTAAAGGTTGGTTACCCCTGTATTAAGGTTTGATTACCTTTGTATTAAGGGTTGGTTACCTTTGTATTAAAGTTTTCGTTTAGTAAATTTAGGTAATCAAACAATAATATATAGGTAACCAAACACTAGTATGGAGGTAACTAATTACTGAATGTGTAGTAACTAGTTTTTGTTAACTTTGTATTTAGGTTGGTTACCCCTGTATTAAAGTTTGATTACCTTTGTATTAAGGGTTGGTTACCTTTATATTAAAGTTTGGTTACCTTTATATTAAAAGTTGGTTACTGGTTACCTTTGTATTTAAGGTTGGTTACCTTTATATTAAAGTTTGGTTACCTTTGTATTAAAAGTTGGTTACTGGTTATCTTTTGCAGACTTCGGCGAGGAAGAAGGTAGAGTCAAAGTAAGAGAGAGAGATGGAGAAATTGAATTGAAGTAATTTAATTTATTTCTCCTTGATTTAAAGAATTTATAGAATTTAATTTAATTTTCCTTGATTTAAGGTATTTGTGTAATTTAATTACTTTTTCTTAATTTAAGGAATTGGTAAAATTGAATAATTAATGTGATTATTGTATTTACACTCTTTTTGTAATTATTTTATAAATATATTATTGTAATTATTTTTTAAAAGTTGTATATTTCGACCCGGAAGTTGAATCACACCGTCAGTCGGATGGGCTTGAAAAATGATCAAGCCCGGCGCCATCAAATCTAGGGTTTTAAATATTCCCGTTTCCAAAACAGTGAGGTTTTTGAGTAGACATCAACATTAATGGCGTCCAGCTCCGGAAGAAAATTAATTCAAAGATCGACAACCTCCGCCAGGTCTTTCCTGAGTCGAACTCAAAGAACCCAATGTGCTTCTTCAGGACAATCATCCACTCTTAATGGATTCGCACCCACAAGCCCCCGTAGCCCTGCATTTCGTCTCTTCTCCTCCAGGTTTCATTCATATGGTTTTTTTTGTTTCCCATTTATTTATTTTATATGAAATTTGGTATAAATAGGATGTGTTGATGACTGTTTGTGAGTAACAATTGCGTTTGATTATTTAAGTTTAAGATGTTGAATGTAAATATATGTATATGGATCAAATTGTAGGCTACCTGTGGAGTTGAGTTGTGCTACCGAGTCTTTGATGCCTCTTCACTCTGCAACTGCTTCCTCCTTACTCAAGTCCATGTTGTCTTCCAAGGTTGGCCAATGGGGAGTTCTTTCCGAAGGTACTACTTTCCAGCATTCTTCCTTAGTTCTTTTACCCTGAATATTTAATTTTTCCAGCATTCTTTTAGCTAATGCATTTGACTGTCATGGGTTTTGTGTGTTTTGATATTATTATGATTTGTTTCTGGAGACTGGGTAGGAATTCAATTGATCAGTTTGAAGTTATGTAATTAATATTTACTGTTAACATGCATTGGTGTAGAATTGAGAGACTATTTGAGGTCAGTTTTTTATTATTTTCATTATAGAATTCAAAATTTGTGACTGTTCTGTTGAAACTGGCAAGAACTTTAAGTAGAAGTGGCAAAGAACATACTAATACTAAGAGTTTAGGCAATCCATGAGTTGGAAAGTAAGGAGACAAAATGTGTTTTCACGACCAGTAGCTTGAGTCATTTATGTTGATAGAAGGCTAAGTGAAGGTATGTTACATCATCGTGTACAGAAGATACAACTGCTGTTAATATGTTATTCTCTTTTACTATGAGCTAATGATTATGTAAGCAAGTATCTTTTGGATCTTTGAAGGTAACAATAAAAGGATTCAAAGCTTTTTGGTTTTGCTAGAATTAAATTGATGACATTATAGGTAAAATGATTTAGCTAAATCTGAGCTTGAGTTATGGAGGAATTGGGGGAAGGTATACCACTTGAACTTGCATCCTAGTAGAGTTCGAGGAAGTGGTAAAGGGTCTTCAAGAGTAGTGAACTAGATAACTTTCACATGGTATGAATATCGGGTTTAAGAAGAGTCAGAACATGTATCCTGCAATCTTTTAACAATGAGTTTTACCTAGGTCGTACAGCTGTATATGGTTAAAAGATGATCATGTCAAGTGTGTTACCTTTTAGGCTTTTACCAGTACTTTGTAGTTGAACGCATCTGGCTATTCTGTTCATATATTAGTCAGATAGTAATACAGTTTGTGTGTGTATGTGTGTGTGTATATGATTGGTAAGTAGAATACAGTATGTCTATGGTGCTATGCTCCAAAAAGGCGAATGACCATCCAATATAACTAGCTGGAAGAAATTAGTCAAATTGCTTGGCGCACCTCTGCATAATTGCAAATCACTGCATGAAGAATTGCTTGTATACCTGTTTGGACCTTTAAATGGGTTAAAGCTGAAGTACAGATATGTCTGTTCATACGTATGAGTATCCTCTGGGTGGTGGTTAGAGCTGGCAAAATGGTTGGGTGACCCACGAACCCATCCAAGAAACCCACAGTTTATTGGGTTGGTTATCCACTTAATTAAGTGGATACTAATTGGGTTTGAGTTAGATGGGTAATAAGAATTAGGTGGGTTAATGGATAAACCTGTGGATTGGTGAAATAACATATCCATGAATCACCACTTCTATCCCATTTCTCTCTCCTATCCAATTTTATCCACTACTTTGCCGGAAAAAAGAAGAAGAAGAAATTGGTGATATTTCAGATCTAAGAGTCTGTGCTTGATTCTAGGATTACATAGGAACTGTTATCTCCTTTTTCCATACAAAGGATACCCATAGGTGTATCTATATGTTATATTATGGGGGAGAGAGAGCTCAAGAAAGAAAATGATTTTATTGTAATTGAAATTAACTTAGCGCAGGATTCTTGACCCTTTTCTATTACAAACTTATTTTAATAGAATAATAAATACATTTGGCATCTAATACATATATAGAACACGTGTAACATTTTAAATCACCCCAACTATGATTCTTATGCTTCTATCCTCTATATATGGCAAACACCTCAAGAATTGTTGCTTAATATAGTTATGAGATAAAAATTCAATGCAACAACTTGCTGAAGCTGTGCTGCATGTGAAGTTACTGTAGTAGCTTTAATTTGTGGGTAATATTCAGGTGGGTGGGTTTTGACTCATATCCATTTATAACCCACTTAAAATTATCCATTAATGACCCTTAACCCACTAAATCAACCCATTTGCTAACTCTAATTGTGGTGGTGACGACGTATATTTTATGGGTGGCGACATATGTTGCCATTTATGGATTAATCAATGGAGGTGCCTCAGACCAGAAGGATACAGACATTTCATTTACGTAATAGCCTTCATTGAAATGATAATAAAAATAAATAGCTAATAATTGAAAGTAGAGTCTGCGCTGAGCCGTGATCCATTTCCTGCAAATCAGAAATATATGGAAAAAAAGCTGAATTTTAGTTTAAGGAGATGAGTTCATGTCAGTGAGGTAATATTTTTATGATAAGTTGTTTCTTTAACATTTGCTTATACTTTAATGGCTTAAATACACTTTAAACCCTAATATTTTAACTTTAAGACGTTAAACCTTATTGTCTCTATATTTCTATTTATAAAACCTTTTGGCTATTGAATTAAGCATTTCTTACTAGAATAAGTCACGTGACTCAAAATAAAAGAGTAATTAAATCTTTTAAGGGCTTATATCGTTTATATTGGCTCCGATTTTTCCTCTTCATCACATGCTAATCATGTAACTACATTTTCTGTATTTTTAAAGATATTTAAAGTCTTCTATTAATCTGAAAAATTATGCTACTTTCGTTCTAAATTATAAGATCATTATTAGTTTTTAAAAGTCAATTTAAGACAATGAGTAATGTTTTTTAGAATTGAGAATAATTTGTTAAAAATTATGAAAAAATAAATATTACAATTAGTAATGTTTTTTAGATAGTTTTTAATTTTTATCATTGTATTGATTAAAACTAAAGAAATTCATGTCAATTTTGAGTTTGAAAATGTCTTAAATTGACTTTAAAAAGTTAATAATGATCTTATATTTTGGAATAGAGGAAGTATATAGGTTTTGTGGCTTCAATTTTTTATATTTTTTTCTTCATCACACACCACGTGCCTACATTTTTTTGTGCTTCCAAAGATATTTTGGAGTGAAATTATTCAAAATACTCTCATTTGGATCATTTATTATTTACCCGTGACCAAAAGGTTCAACTTAAGGAAATTTTTAGACATTAAGGTTCAATGCTCTAAAGTTAAAACATTAGGGTTTAAGTTGTAAAAAGTGAAAAAACTTGAAGGTGTAAAAAGTTTATTTAAGCTTACATTAATTGACGAAGGTTTGGCAGAGGATGGTTCAAGTGAGATGTTTTTCTTTTGTCTGGTGCAGGATTTGCAACGCCACTATAACATGGCCTTTAAGTTCTTTGAATGCAGCTAACTACCTCAAAAAGTTTCTTTTATCCTTCGTATCGTACAATAGTTTTGGCCATCTCAAAAGGAAGAGAGTATATTCTATGCTTGCAAGGAGATCCTTTGAATGATTCATGAATGCATCCACAATCTTTAAGTATTCCTCCAGAATATTTTATATTACAGATGAAAGAGAATAGGATGTGGTAATTGTTCTGTTTTCTTGTAATCATTTCCCTCGCCAATAATAAAATTCAGGCTGTAATGGTCAAACTTTATTTATTTTTGAGGTTCTGGCTTAAATTGAATTAGTTGTAGAGGTGTACATTAAAAAAATCGAAGTCTTCCTATGTCAATTCAGGTGTAGTCTGAATATCTGCAACTTATGGAGAATTCAAAGTTGCCCCTTGTGCACCATATCAATGTCGTAGTCATAAGTGAACATATATCTATGGAAAAATAAAGAAATGTAAAATACAGTTGAAGTCGTTTCCATGGCAGTTCAAAAATCCATTCGATATATTGAGGACTTGGTAATTACACAATGATGAAAATTTGAAAGTAAACGATACCGATCTTCTATCAGTTTTGAACAAGGAATCATTTTGTCTGCTGCAACCATTATAAACATGTTTTGAAACTATTTTCCTGGCTTTACTACTAATCCTAATGCATGTCAAGAAACATCTCTTTTACAAATCTCACTTGCAATTCGCAGCAAACAGAACATAAATGAACAGAACACCTTATCAAGTCTCACTATTTTGTTTAAGAAATTGAAGGTCCTTCATTTGAAGTTGTACAGCTTCTTTTGATAGAGGCTTGGGCTCCGGGTATTTGTCTTCGTCTCCGCCTTCGGCAACTCTCTTTGCCTTGTCTTTGACAATCCTGCTTATCTCTGGTTGCCCAACAGAAGGGAAAACTGCAGTTAGCATGATACATAGTAGTTTCTCATCTACTTCTTCCATGGGGTCCCTCCCAAAGCAGCAAATATAAATAGCGTCCATAGCTTTTTCAGCTCGAGCTTCCATCGGGATGGTAGGCGTAGGAACCCCCAGTTTTGATCGTTTCTGCAGGTGAATAAACATATCACATAGTAGACTGGGGTGGTAGGTTTATATCAGGCATAACAAAATACAAACTCTCACTCGTAAATTTTAATGCAATTCAAGATGTGATCTAAATTGTTCAAGCTATGAATTTCACCAACATAACAAGAAAAAACAGAAAGATAGTTACTAAGGATGATGACCTCTCTTGCTTCATTCATCAATGCAATAAAAGTCTCCTCCTCAAATTCAATATCATTCGAAAGTCGAAGCCTTGCTACCCCCTCAAATATTTCCTCAGATTTGAGCAGACCAGCACCAACAGCCGCTAACCAACAACTTAACATCACATATAGAGGATCCCCTGCCTACCCATAAACAAAAACCAACACAAATCACCTAATTAATTAACAGGCAAATATGGTCACAAAATTATAGCTTTGAGCCTCTGACGCAGACAAAGCTATGTTGGCAACTCAATTTCAACTTTTAAGACTTGGAATTGGAATTGAGCACCAAATTTTTTTAAAACTAAATTTTAATTCCTTAAATTGCAAATGTGCTATCAATTGCAAATCCAAAGCTTGGTATTGGGTAGTCAAACAAAAAAAATGTAATTCATTCAGGAATTGGAAATTACTCTATATTAGCATTTGGTCACACCAAAACATAGCAATTAATAACAACAGCCAATTGTGAAAACCCAGCTACAGCAAAGTAATGATAATTCCCAACTCAAAAACCTACATAACCATTAATATAAAAACTTACCCGGCCTCTTCGTTCTTGAAATTCAAAGAAAGCTCTGGAGTCATTTACAGAAGAATTGTTCCCTACCCTTCTCCTAAACTCTGCAAAATCAATTATATCACCGCCAACACCGCCTACATCACTGAAAATCCTAGCGAAAAGGCCAATTAAAGGGAGTGCCCCAATAACCTTATTAGCAAAACCAGAGACAGAATTCGACTCCTCCATGTACCCCTTAACAAGCAAGACCCCATTAGAGTTGGTTGAAGCTTTGCTGAAATTGATGGGTTTTGTGGGGGGTTTAATTCTGTAGAGCTGGCGCAAGTAAATCAGAGAGGGTGAAGTGGGCCTGCAAGTGAGGGTGTAAAAATGGAGTGGGTTTGCAGAAGAGGAGATTTTGAGGGTATTATTGGGTAGGTGGAGGAGAGAAGAAGAAGAAGATAGAGTGGAGGTAGTGTTGATTAATTTCACCACCACCATTGTTGTGTAGTCCTGGACCTCCTGGTATGGTGATGATATTAGCCTCTCCTTTATATATGACATGGCAGGATGAGATGATGATCTTGTTTGGGAATACAATAATTGTTTTTTGCTCCAATACCATACGTTTGTTAGGTAATAAGTAATTTAACAAATTCAGAATAATTCAGTTTTTTTTTTGGAAAGTACTCACAAAAATGTTTACGATAAGGAAAATTTTATTTATTTTTTTAATCTATTTTATTTATTTTTATATAAAATAAATGAGTGTGATCTACCTATTTAAATTTAAGATAAAATCAAATGAGATCATACTCATTTATTTTATATATAAATAAAAAAAATTGATTTAATAAAATAAGTAAATGTAAAAATATTCTTACGATAAACATGTTCCATAAAATAATGGCGATAATTTAATTTAATTTTAAAAATAATAAATTTTATAAGTTTTTTAACAAACTTTTGACTACATATTAAAATACACCCACCTAGTTTTTAACTAGTCAAATAGGACCGGTTTTACCGGTTTCACTAGTAATAATTAAAATAGAAACTAACTAAAATAAATTATATAAAAAAGGTCAAACCAAATATAGCCTTATATAACGAATTTTAATACAAAGGAGCTCTAACTAAACAGAGCCTCCTCTCTCTTTTTTCTAAATTTTAACCCATCTTCGTCTTCATCCTCTTCTCTTTTTACTTGCTCAATTTCATCATCTTCTCTTTTTCTTCTAACCCATTTTCATCATCTCTCTTTCTAAACCAACATACTCAAAAATTTATTCAACAAATTTAAGCAATAAACTATTACCAAATTTTTATTTCCCAAACCCTTCTTTAAGAACATCTCTGTCCATCTCTATTTTTCAAAATCATGTCCAAGACAGAAAACCAAAAAGATATATACAAAGAGAAAGAAAGTGGCGACGGTGGGATGAATTGGATGATGATTTGAGGTGGCGAAAATGAGTGAAAAATTTTGGCTGGTCAGCGGTTATGGAGATGGAGGCAACGATGATCAAAATTTTCTTCCCATTTTGACTAAAGTACATTTTGTACTCCAAAATTATAAAAATTTAGAGGTTTGCACCATAATATTTAAAATTTATTTTAGTGCACTCTAAATTTCTTTTTCGTTTTAAAAAATACAAGTTTGCACTCAAAATTGAGTGTATATTTTGTTTAACAGAACGAATTTTATGATGCATTTTGTCTGGCGAAAACTTTGGAGGGTGCATTCTGTCTGGTAAAAAGAATTTTAGGGTGCACATGATTACGTTTTAAACATTAAAATACAAAACTCAAAATTCTTATAACTTTAGGGTCAAATCTGTAGTTTAGTCTTCCATTTTTTTCTGTTCTTATCGAAATCTTAGGTGATAATTGTGGTTTGGGTGGGTTTGCACTTGTTGCTCGGAGCTATGGTGATGGTCATGGTGGATTTGGGGTATGAATTGGGTTTGTTTTTTTTTTGGTAAATCTAAATCATTCATTAATCAATAAAAGAGTTACAATTAAACTTCCTGGCCTTACATGCTAACACGAGCTTTAGCCACCACTGGCCTAGATACTTTCTTTAATAGAACAAAAGCTAAACAAGGAACCTAAGTAGATACTATCAACTAAAAGAGGATATATAGGAGATTATAGTTCTGGGTATCAATCTAACATCTCCACCAACTACGAAGAATCAGTGCAACATTCCACGTGTCCAAGCCTGATGATTAACCCACAGAAGAGAATGATGTAGCGCCAAAGCTTTTGAATGCAGAGGGGAACTAGCAAAGGTGGCCATTCCCATTCCATCCGAAACAATATTAAAACCTTTCCAAACCCAGGCAATGCCAGCTTGCCATTCATCTCGAACCCAGTTTCCATTAAGGGTGATCATGGTGCGGTTTAAAGCTTAAATTACATATGAAATTGCTTAAGTATAATTTGACAAATTCAAAATCACACATTAAACCGGTTGTGATTGATACTGTGCGGTTTTGAAACGTGCAATGCAGTTTTATTTAGTGCAGTTTCGATTTCAAAATCAATTGAACATATATAAAAAATTACGATTAAAAGAATACAGATACCAAAAGAATCATCTAATTTTCAAGTGTATAAAAATATAAGATATTATAATAGTTACTTAAGAAGAAGTAAAGTTAGACTATGACAAATAGTTGTTTATAATTTAAAGTAGATAGCGTATTGTTTATACAAGAAGACCGTCACTATTGAATTTATTCATCTTCGTTCACGTTATAATGAAACTCTGTAATTACAAAAATGTCATTGACAATCAAACAATAAGAAACTTGATTAGTCATATAAAATTCACAATTAAAAGTTTTCAAAACTACAATTAATAGTCATATAAGAGGTAGCTGTAAAAATTAATGTTATGCTAACAAAAAATAAGAAAAAAATATAATAAAAACATGTAATTTATATATATAAAAAATAAAACGACGTCGTTTTGGACATTATTGGTGCGATGGACCACAGAAATCGAAACCAAACTGCAAATACAATTTTTCAACCCTCTTAAAGTTGTCATATACACTGGAACCGTTGGTACGGTTTGGTCAATTTTTTGTACGATTTTGAGGGTTAATTTCGATTTTTTGATCACCCCTAACTTGATGATCTCCATGTCTAGTCCTTGTTAGGGACGAAGCTATGTGTTGAGTTGTGAGGTTAATTGACCTCATTAAACTTCTCTTCTTCTTTTAATACATGACATATTTAAAAAAGAAGAAATTATGTGCAATATATAAATTGACCCTATTGAAAATTTTACAAGTTTTGTAGTATATTGGGTCAAATTTTACAAATTTCTCAATCAAGTATTTAAGGATTCAAATATTTATAAACAAATTTATAATTAAAAATGTTTTTTAGAGGTCAATAGGAAGTAAATGTTATTATTGATTAAATTTTATTCTAATCAAATACTCCCTTATTTTCAAATTATATACATATTTTTAAGATGAAGATCTTTAAAATAAAATTTTACTATAATTTTCAACATATTCCTAATATTTGTTAGAAATTTAATAATAGCGGTATGGTAATATATTTTTTTGTGCTAGTTTGAGCAGAATTTTAGTATTATTTATTTTATTATTGAACAATGAGAGGCTTGGTATATGATAATACTTGATCTACCTAGTATATAAATATTGTCATGTTAAGAATTTATTGTGTTTTATAGTTTAAAGTTTATATATATATATATATAATTTTGAAACGGACTAAAAATGAAGATATATATCTAATTTTTGAAAAAAATAACTACGTGTACTTTATGTACATTCCAAAAATGTAAAATTATTTTTAAAAAATTGACTCCAACCAAGTTATTTTTTACTTGAGGCTAATTTTGACCCGGCTGAAAACAGTGGCCGGCTTCGTCACCGGATGGTCCCTGTTGCACCCTATTACTCGGAATAACAAATTGAAATGTGTTGGGAGTACAGTTGGAATCAAAAGTGAAATTTGGTGACGGAGAAACATGCAGTTTTAGCTTTCGATGATATGAAGCTTTATCCCAAAGGTCAACAGTGTCAGGAATCGCATTGAGAATCTCCAATGCATCAGGTACTTTATTCCAAAAAATAACATCACACCGTTGCTTCCATAACAGCCAAAGAATTGCTACAGCAGTCCAACCCTGACGAATAGAAGATGATGCTGATCTGCTATATATTTATAGATAATAAATTCCTGATAATTTGATCCAGACTCCCTACACCGAGATTTGAAGGACTACCAAACCAAACTAGACGTGAATATTCACATGTAAAGAACAAGTGCTTTTCAGATTCTAACTCCAAATTACAGAATGCACAAAGAGGAGAAGGATCTGGAATTAACTTTGATCTTCGTCCATTAAGAGGGAGAGCTTCATTCAATAATTTCCATAGAAATAGGATAACTTTTGAAGGAACATCAAGTTTCCATAGCCTCTTGCACAGTGTTTTCCTCTGCTGATTAACAGTGTTCATACCCCTAATAGAATCAACCAGAACAAGTCCATTTACACAGCTATCATTGATGTCCAAATTTGAATCCATAAGTACATTCCTAGCCAGCCTATAAGCCGATTTAACTGTAAACTTCCCAGAGGTAGTAAGACAAAAGAGTCCATAGAGTTGAAAAATGATATCGAAGTAGCAAGAACAAGTGACAATTGGTGAGGGACTATAAAACATTGTAAATTCTCCCAATGTCACTGTTTAGAATGCTCATCCAATAGCATGTCAACAGTGTAACGATCAAAATCTTCAGTAGTCCATTCAGAATTAATCAGTGGCACAAGCTTGTCAATTTTATTCCCTGCCCAAGAATCCCTCCAAATCCTAGTATTTCTCCTAGATCCAATAATTTTGGAAATCCCTTTACTACGCAAATCCCTTCCTTTCAGAATTCATTTCCAAACCCAGGAGTCTCTAGCCTTCACCGAAGATTCTAAGAATGATACACTACGACAATACTTAGTAACAAAATTTAAGGCCAATAGAGAATTTGGTTGGGTTTAAAATTCGCCAAACAACCTTCGCTAGCATAGCCAAATTCATGGCATGAAAATCTCTAATACCCTTGGGGCTGTTAATTTTGTCCCAAGCCACCCAATGAATCTTCCTTTGACCCACTTCATGACCCTACCAAAGAGCACGAGCAATCTTATTAAGATCGTTCAAGAAAGAAGAATTGGTAACAAGAACGAAGATAAAGTATAAACCGGGATTGCATTAAGAGTTAATTTAATAAGCACATCATGTCCCGCTGGAGAAAGAATATTGGCTTTCCACGCTTGTAGTTTGGTCATAAGCTTTGACTGCAGAAAGCTAAAAGCAACCTTCTTACTTCGCTTTAACACAAAAGGCATTCCAATATAAGTTTGAGTTTCCGCTACCTTTTGAACCTCAAAAAAGTTTTGAAATAAGGTTATTTGCGTTTCAGGAGCTGTTGGGTTCATAAGAAGAAGACTTATTTAGATTAATAATTTGGCCCCAAACCAAGGAATACTGATGGAATAAATCTTGAATTTTTTAGTACGAGTCCAGATCACATTTGAAATAGATATTACAATCATCGACAAAAAATAAATGTGATACAAAAGGAGATCGCCTACTAACCTTAATGCCTGAGAAAAAACCCTAGCCTCAAGCTACTTGAAAATTGCATGATAAAGCTTCCGCGCACAAGATAAACATGTATGGACTTAATGGATCACCCTGCCTTATTCCACAAGTAGGAAGGAAAACTAGTGACGAAGTCCCATTAACAAGAACAGGATAAGACACTGTGGTTATGCATTGCATAATCAGTCTTATAAAATGAGGTGAAAACGAAATTTTTGGCTTCCACAAAGGTCCAATTAATTCGAACATAAGCCATACCAAAATCCACCTTAAGAGCTGCCAGAATAACATTGAACAAAAACGATTTATCTTCCCCATTAATTCATGATGTAGAATAAGGTTATCCGAAATTAACCTTTTATGCACAAAAGCATTTTGGTAATTGAAAATCAGAGAAGGCAAAATTTTCCTCAACCAGTTCAACAATACTTTAGAAGCCACTTCGTAAATAACATTTCAAAGACTAGTGGGCCTAAGGTCAGACACCGATTGAGGCTATTCAATTTTGGGGAATAGTGAAATGAAAGTCTTATTTGCTTCCTTTAACAAAAACCCAGAATTCTAGAAAGAAAGAACTCTCTCAATCACCTTATTTTGAGTTATATTCCACTGGGTCTGTTAAAACACTGCTGGTATGCCATTAGGTCCTGGTGCTTTCATGGCTCCAATTTGAAACATAGCCACATGAATCTCTTTCGGCTTAAAAGGTTTTAAGAGCTCTTGATACTCCTGAGTTGAAAGGGTCCTACTCCAGTTCCTTAAAAAAGAACTGATGTAGGACTGATGATTAACCACGGGTGCTGGATTAAATTGACTCTTAAAACACTTGGAAAAAATGATTGAGAATTTGTGCTTGCCCGTGATCCACGAACGGTCATCTTGAATACAATCAATCCTATTAATCGCCCGTCTAGCCTTAGTGTAGAGATGAAAGAATTTTGTATTGTGTTCTCCTAATGCAATCCAATTTTGTCATGATTTCTGAGCCCACATCAATTTCTCCTTTTCCAGCAATAAATCAAGCTCTTTATTTAATTTATGCTGGAGTTCAACATTATTGTTTTGTGTAAAATTTTGTTTCAAGTCCCCTAACTGTTTAGAACAAAACTTTATTTGGTCCCCTATATTGCCATGCTTGTCCTTATTCCATCTTCGCAATTCCCACATCATTTGTCCATTTGAACGCGTGACCTGATAAAAATATGATCCCATAACCAAATTAGTCCACTGTGAAGTCATAATTTGTCTTACTTCAGGGGCTAGAAGCCACCAAGCTTCAAATCTGGCAGGCCTTGGTTGAAAAGATTTCTCCAAAACAGAAGATATAATCATTGGACTATGATCTGAACGGAATATTGAAAGATTAATAAGGCTCTGATCCAGAAATAATTCCATCCACGCTGTGGAACAAAGGAACATATCCAACTTTTCAAAACACCACATCTAAATACTTATTTTCAATGAAATTTGTCCAGGAACATAACCAACTTTTCAAACATCACATCATCTTTGTGATAATTTTTATACTGATAATTTGTCCAGGTAAAGTGCGATCCTTTGATACTGACATTCAGTAACTACTTATTTTCAATGAAATTTGTCTAGGTGAAGTGCGATCCTTTGATACTGAGATCTAGTGATCCTTTGATACTAAGATCTAGTAAATACTTATTTTCAATGAAATTTTGGAAAGCATTAATTTCTAGCAAAATGGCTGGGTGGTAACTAAATTTATCCTCTGGCATTAACATTTGATTAAAATCTCCCGTTAAAAACCAAGAAACCGCTTCAGTAGGCTTAAAAGAGGATAAAAAATGCCAAAAACCAGCTCTGTTATGGGGACTCTAGGGGAGCATAAACCAAAAATTGTTGACAAGTATTATGCAATTCAGCCAAAATAATCCCATGAATTACATTATAACTCCTAAAAGTAATCGTAAAATCAATCGATGAATTTCATGCCACCCAAAGTCCTTCATCTAACCCTTGGCTATGAACCCCATCTGTCTTATTACATGCCAATAATGATTTTTTTTTTGTTTTTTTCTAATGCCACAAACGTAGGAAAATATTTAACGTTTGTTAACAGAATGGTCCAACTAATAAATTTTAAAAAGTACAGTGATCCAATTTTATTTTTTTAAAGTTCAATGACCAAATGCTGAAATCTAGATAACCCCAGTGGGGGTAATCCTAAGTTTTGCTATAATATAATAAAACTACATGATTTATTAAGAGATTTTTCAATATCTTAATAAAAGTTTAATAATAAAATTATCTTGCATAAAATTATTTAAAATATATCATCTTACATAAAATTATGATAGAAAAAGCTTATAATAAAACTGGTAAATATAAAAATAAAAATTCTTTTAAAAGATTTTTTCCCTATTATAGAGATAAAAAAAAACACTTTCTTTTTTCCTAAAAATTAAGTGATGCCTCATAGAAATTTCAAGTCATTTAGCAGTTTTAAATAGAAACGTATATCTAATTAAGATTAGGGGGAAAAATACATCTCTAATCGTAATACGGCATAAGTGAAGTATTGTTTCATCCCTACTTTATTACTTACATATTATCCTATCCTTACTTTATTATTACTAGTTAATTAGTTATCTGAGTACGTGTAGTGGGAAAAAAAATGAGAAGAGGTTATGAGAGAATGGAAGAGTGAAAAGGAACATAAAAATAGAAAGATAAAAAAAAAATTGTTGAAAAACAGACCCACTAGATAAAGTGAAATATGGAAAACTCCTAGACCCATCCACTGCAAGTCCAGAGGGATTAATAACCCTAGTATTCACATGAACGTATCTTCCAAGCCTCCAGACTGGTTAAAATGCGTAGGAAAAGATTGAAAGTCTCCATGAAGCCATTTTCCAAACCTCCCGTTTCAGAATGAGAATCAAAATTCACCAAAGATTCATCCGCATTCAGTTCTTACACACAGTTGTCCTTCTCATTAACCTCCTCCGGCTCCAATTCAACATCGTCTTCTTCCATAGATTCTGTTCCTGGTGGAGAATTAACTAGCGGAACATTATGAGGAGACGATAGCCTAAGAAAAAAATACTTAAACCCTTTAGAAGTCATCCATTACTTCCATTATATCTGCAACCTCTTCGCTAGTATCATCACAGTAATTCTACTAGTGCGATTAGCATTTATGTTCCTACATGCACACGAATTTCGAGAATATATATGTAAATCCTCTTCTATTACTGCTTGTTGCTCTTGGATCCCTGTTAAATTCTGCACTTTCTACCGAGCTCTAGAAATTCTTCTATCTATTCTTTCCCCTGCAATGACAAGAGTTAAGGAGCTAACACCTCTACTATGACCGATACGTCCACATTTGTACGTAACACTGTATGTAGATTTTTTCATATCGAAACTGTATCCAATGAAGCCTTCCATCGTCTGATTTTTGGTATGCCCCCTGTAGGAGAGGATCACTAATATTAATCTTCAGTTTCACTCTCATAACGGAGAATGCCAGCCCTATCTGTGTTAACAAATCAATAGCAGTGACTTGTCCAATCATAGATCCATATAAATTTGCTAGTTCGTTATCGATATACTCTGAAGGACTCACTATAATCTGGACCCATAACTCAGTATCCTCAAAATCTACTGCATGCAAATCCAAGTTTGGCTCCCACTACCGAAATAGAACAAGTGCCCCAATGATATTCCACAGATCCCCATTCACGAGATCTCTCCGATAATCATCATTAGGCACCTCCAAGACCAATAATCCTTCCACAAACCTACGAACTACCACCCTATCCTTCAAAGCCCAGTAGCAATCCAGATCATGTTGAACTATATCCACATAAAAATTACGATAATCAACAACAACAAAAAAAACAAGGATACACTTTTCCCACATACCTCGTCTCTGCTGCAAATTTCCAACTGGAGGCCTCAGTAAGACTAAACCCCTGCGAGAAGGGATGTCCACTCCCGGTGCCAAGAAAACATAATTTTCAGAGACAATAGAATCATAATCCTCATAGTCATCCATCCTTTAAACCCCACCATATTCAATGAACACAATAATTATTAGTTCAAAAAAAAAACCCACAAGAGTGAACCCTTTGCATGCAGAGTTAAAGTTAAAACTGATCGAAGGAAAGAAGGCTTGATGTGCTCACAACAAAAGCAGTACCATCACCTCTCCAACCCAATTAAACAGCATCTAGTTACCAACTCCCCTTAGATTAGTCTGCATGCAAACACTCATTAACTTCTCTACTCTTCCACCAAATTAATCTTTTACACTTATAAGCAAGATCAGAGAATTAAATTTAAATAAGTCTTACTACCGTCAAAAGAAAAAGTCTTTAAAATCTTAATTGAACATGCACCACTCAAGAAGAGCTGATTAGATGAAAAAACACCTGATTTACACTACAATAAGAACTACCGCTCCTAAATCCCAACACTCTTCAGCTAGCCTCTCCACTCACTAGCATAGGCAGTATTCAGGCAAATCATTACTACAGTTCATTAAAACCAGACCCATTGTTTTACAAGAAAGATCATAAGAATGCAGACAAATAAATGGTTTCTGGTAAACCCAGAAAACTATCATATCAAAAGAATTTTCGAGAGAGAAAGAAGAGTGAAGCTAGAGAAAACGTTTCAGAAGCTATTATTATTCTCATTCCTACTTTATTCTGTTTTTTTGTTCCGTCCTTTTTTCTCGTTTAATTATCACGTCTGTTTCTTTGAATGAATTGGGATTGGTATTTAGATTTTAGGATTAGGATTTGGGTTTCAGATTGGGGTATGAATTAGGGTAGGAATTGGAATTAGGAAGACTATGGGTTAAGATTAGAGGTTAAGAGTAAGATTTAGATATATTAATTTTTTATTTATTTATTTTAATTTGTTACTATGTGAATTAACCTTTTTACCCTTTAAAAATTTGAGAAAATAGTACTCTAGATCACATTTGACCGGATAAAACTTTAAAGTGTGCATTTTAACATGTAACCCTTTAAAAATGGGAAAAGAAGACATGTTTTAAAGTTTAGGGTGTAACAATTTTTTGACATATAAAATTTGAGGTGTAAACTATACTTTAGTCTAATTCTTATTGATAGATTAATCGAATTACTAAATCACTAGAGTCGAAGTGATACCTCATTAATCTTAAATTAAAACTCCAAATTCAAGAACATTTAAATTTCTAAAAAAATAACAAAAATAAATGGATTTGAGCATTTCTTCGGCATAGGCAACAAGAATGCCTTATTGATAATCTTATACTCAAGTCTAAATAGATATGTCTTCACCAATTAACTCAAATCAAACTTTCTCCATAAACATGAAAAAAGGTTCGTAAGATGAGAAAATCTCAAATTAAGAGAAGAAGACTTTATATATTAAAAAAATTCGGCTAAAGTTATACAGATTACATCTCAAAATTATAAGAATTTTGAGATTTGTATCATAATATTTAAATTGTATTTAAGTGTACCCTAAAACTCTTTTTTATTTAAAAAATTACAATTTGCACCCAAAATTGAATGTGTATTTTGTTTAGCAGAAAGAACTTTTGAATACATTTTGTCTAGCGAAAAGTCTTTAAGGGTGTATTTTGTTTGACAAAAAGAATTTTAGGGTACATTTAAGTACGTTTTAAGCATTAAGGTGCAAACCTCAAATTTCTTATAACTTTAAGGTACAATATGTATTTTAGTCAAAAATTTCAAACTAGGAGAAATAAAATCCCATAATTAAAAAAGTCAAAAAAAAAACATAAAAAAAGGGAAAATATGACAATCATAGGAAAGATATGAGAAAAACTTGGGGGGAAGATGTCTTTAGTATAGATAAAGAGACTCTCCATATATATCTAAAAATATAGAGACTAATTTTTTTGCACAGATAAAAGAGAGAAATATAAATTAAATATCGTAATTTTGAGTTTTGAAAATATTTGAAATTAAACTTTCAAAAAGTCAATATTATTATAATTTAAAACGGATGTATTATATTTTTTAAAATTCCTCCAAGTGGTTGGTGGAAAATTTCAAGCATATTTTAAAGTAGAATTGCATAATATTAAAACGAGAAATCATATTTTTTTATGGAGAGAATATTTATCATTTTTGTATTTTTTATGTTTAAATTTGATTTTTATTCACTATGCTCTCTTAATTTTCCCATAAAAAATATAGAAAAAGAAAATAAGTGAAAAGCTACTAATAATTAATTAAAAGTCTTTTAATAATTCTAGTTTTCTAGTCACATCTTCGCGTTCAATTACTGCATATAGTAAATGTAAATTCTATTTTTTTTTTTCTTATCCCTCTCCCTCACATATTCTGATAAAAATGTTTAGCAATCTACTTGGTATTAGATTAGATTATAGATTAGTATTAGACTAGTACAAATTTATCGAAAAGCAATAAGAGAGACGTGGTGGCGGTGAGTAGGGCACTACGTCGCTAAGCAATAAGAGAGACGCACGGCGCACTATTATTATTATTGGCGGCCCCACTGAACTGCTCCACTACACTCTACTACTACGACCGCAATTGCTCCACAATTCTCTTCCAAAATTCCTGCAAAAAAGTTAGTTATTAATTAATTTCTCCTTTTCTCTCTCGGCTGTTACGAAAACGGTACGTACCTCGCAACCTCATTCAATTACATTCCTTCCTGAATTCCTGATATGTGTGTATAATTATTTCGATTATAATAGTATTCATTTGTATGTCTCTAGGTTTTGTAAGAGAGCAGAACAGGGGTGGCTCAAGACAATTTGAGGCCTAAAGCGATAATTTTAAATGAGGTCTTTTATATTTAGTATGTTTTTTTATTGATTTTTATGGTCAAATTAATTATTTTTTAAATCAATATATCTTATTATTATTTAATATATGTATAAAAATCCTATAAACATTATAAACTATATAAAATTTAGTACTAATCTCAATGTTTACTTTTTTGAAAATTTAAATATATATGTTTAATTGTTAATTTTAAAAATAGTTAATTTGATTACAAAAGTCAATAGATGATTTTTATTTTGAGACGGAGTAAATATTAAATTTTTTTATTTTAATGAGGCTTTTTTTTATAATGTTAATTTTTTTTAGGTATTTAATATTTGTATTGGACTATGGGCCCTAAGGATTGATTGAGTTTATATTTTTATAAGATTTTTTTTACATAAATTATTTATAGTATATAAAAATTTGAGGCCTTCCTTTGAGATGGGGCCTAAAGCCCAGGCTTTTTTTCCCATACCATAGGGCCGGCCCTGGAGCAGAAAGAAAATGGGAGCTTATTGCAAGGATGACCTAATGTTTAACTATTATAGTAACAATATGGGACGAGCATCACAAGATCTGAGATTCTGCAAGCACCTTCATGACAATGTCCATGGCAACATTTATCTTGATCCTGTATGTATAGATTTTGTACCCTCCTTACTTTCGTTGTTTTATGAGTAAATTGCAAATTATTACCTTTTACCTAACTGCTAGTTTACCGCATGTGAATCTAATTATTTGAAATTACCATGTGTTTTTGAGACGATTGTCAGAGCCGCTCATTTAATGACACTTAATTTTACACACTTGTGGCTATTTTTAGCTTTTAGGACTACCATTATGTTTGTGAGTTTTAAACAAGTAAGAAAATAAAGAAAAAGGAGAGAACTTTAGATTTGTGTTGTTAGTGGGTTTTGTTTTTAGGAGAAAAAATGGCAAAAAAACTTGGCCAGTTATGGCCAAAAGTTCTCACTTTGGTTAAAAATAGCCAGATTTTTATATATAGTAATGAGAGATAAAATAGAAGAGGACTTAAGTAGATATTTCATAACCCTTATGTTACCCTCTATTTACAATATAATAAATTTAATTTACACATTTGTCCCCTATTTCTCTTGAAAGTTGCATTTTCTTTTCTGTGGATCTCACTAATAAGACAAAAGAAAACTAATGCGATTTCATTTCATTTCCAATTTATGTTCTTCTTTCTTTTCTTTTCTGTCCAAACTCACAAACATAGGTTAAGTAGGATTTTGGGTAAACTATGATGATAAATTAAATTTTACTCCTCTTTTCCCCCCTCCTCTATGTGTGTACACATATGCATCCAACTGATACACTATCTTTGTAGTGGACTAACAGGAAACAATCACTTTGGGGGTCTTTGATACATTCTATGTTTACAAACTTTACTTAAAACAACACAAACTTTTTATGGACAAAACTAACAAGTTAAGATTTTTATCCACCCATTTAAAGTATTACAAACAATCACATGTGTGTGTTGTGTGATAAGTTGTACCTCTAGATGGTAAGTTCAGAAGTTTTAAATTCATTCTCGAACTTTTCCAGTGAGATTTTACTTTGGGGTTTCTGGAAAATGAAAGGAAACATTTAAATTATGATAGAGGAGGGAGAATATTGTTTTACACTTATTATTTATTTTTTTCCTTTTTATGCTGCTGAAAAGTTTAAGGCTTTAAAATCACCAAGATTAAGAGAATGCAGAAGACATCTTCATAAGTTTATAAATGTACTTAGTGGCTATGCATATTTTTGCCTATGCATACAAGTACATGTGTATAAGCGCATACGATGTTACACACACATCAAGTGTCTTTAGTGTGGAAAATTTTAAAAGCATCCAGGCACAAAAAATCTGAAAATGTTAGCCTTGTAAATATCGAGTAAATCTCAAGTCTTGGACAAAGCACACACACAGACAGTTGTCAATGTGTTAGCTTGAGATGAAGAGCTGATGAGTATAACTCTAATAATTTGTGGTTGCATTTGTCGTTGATTATAATGTTCAACATTTTCTTGTCACAATTTTGATATTGGGCCTTGTTTTATATTACAAATTTCTTAATAGTCATGAAGTATAACGTGATCGCTCTTTCTCTTTGGTTGCAGATCTTTTTGAAGTTTATAGATACTGAGCAGTTCCAAAGGCAAGTTGATGTCTATAGCATTGTCTGATTATCTCTCTAACTTTTTCCTCCCCTTCGATGTTTTTCTCTAGAATTTAGTTTTATGATCCTGTCTATTCCTGTTTCTATGAGTTAATGGATTTTATACATTGTTTGCTATCACTTACATACAGGCTTCGAGATCTTAAACAACTTGGTGAGTTTCATGACCTTCTCTTAGTTTTCTTATTTTCCTGTTTATGGATATAACATATATGAAGAAACTCTGATGACAGTAACCACAGCTAAGAATATGTGCTGCATCTCTTGAAGTTATGAATCAGTTTGTTCTTATTCTTCTAGCTCACAGTCTGACCAGTAATGTCTGAAGAGTTTCTTATTAAAAGAGGACTAACAGAAAATTAGATTGTACTGTAAAATGGAAGGTGTGATATTTGTCATGTACCAGAGGTAATGCATGGAGAGGAGATGAGGATGATTTCATTTGGTCCGACAGAGTAATTAAAAGCTTCTTTAGATTCTCAAGTCAACTCAGAGAAGCTTTGTCCCTCTTCTAGGGAACCACTACATTAGTTTCACTTGTTTTTTTAAAAAATTACTACCTGCTATATCTTTTAAATAACATACTGAGAGTTGTGATGTCAGAGGCCTTGAGGAATAGCCTCAAGGTCACAGGTTCCACTCCACATGGCTTGTTTCATTTCCTATCCTATGGCCCCACTTGTTCCGTAGTAGTCGGTGTCGCCAGCAACAACCTCTCAACGAATTAAGGGATTGGATTGGCTGAATTTCTTGATTGTTACCTAATTTGCATAAAGAAAATAAAATATTGTGAGTCTTGAATTACTCATGAACTTGTGATACACTGTAAACTATGTACACGGAACAACCTATGATGAATAACTCTAGTTTGACTATATGATTTCTTACCAGCCTATCCTTGAATCACTGAACGCCAATTTTTTGTATTTGAATAGTGAACTGTCCTGTAGCATGCAGAAAAAATGGTTGCATGTGGTTCTAACTTTCACCACTTGTCTAGTTTCTCTAGTATAAATAAGCATGTGGTTGGATTTGATAATGAAAGTCAGACAAATGCATTTACATGTGCAAAGCAATCAGTCGGCTGTTGTATGTTGAACTTGTTTTTGAAACGAACATTCATGGGTTTGTTAGGTGTTGCACACATGGTTTATCCTGGGGCTGTACATTCTAGATTTGAACATTCTCTTGGGGTGTATTGGCTTGCTGGTGAAGCTGTTCACACAATTAGAGCTCACCAAGTACGTAATCTACATCTGCAGATCAGTTAATAGCACAATTTGAAAATCTTTAGGGCTTTCTGTTTACCTTACTGAGATTTTCACAGGGCTCAGAGCTTGATATCGATCACTTTGATATACAGACAGTGAAGCTTGCAGGTAACTACTCTTGAAAATAAATAAACTCCTTTATTTTATTAAATTCCTATTGTTCTTATACTATTACTTCGATTTTTAGGACTTCTGCACGATGTAGGCCATGGGCCTTTCAGTCACTTGTTTGAACGTGAGTTTCTTCCTCGCGTTCTCAAGGGCTCCAAATGGTAAAGTGAACACCACCCAATGCTTTTTCCCATCTCTTGCGTAAAACAAGTACACTTTGAACTAACAAGTAATAAATTATATACCAAAAGCGTTGAGGTGCTTATGGTTTCTGCATATTGATTGTTGATTGACATGCAGTGTGAGGAAAAAGGTCATATATAAACTTTTTGTTTTTTTATCTTTTTGGTTGTAAGCATAATATACCCTAACAAATGCACATGTCATGTGTTCCTAAGAATGCTCATTAGCATGGCTCAAAGCCTCAAAGTATCGGTTGATACCGGTATCAGTATCTGCAGTGGACGATACATAAGATGTGTTCATAAGAATGTTCATTAGGATTTTTTTTCATGTTTGTTACTAAGATGAGGAGTTGAGGACTTAAACCCTCTTTGTTTCCCAGTAAAGTGAGGTATGCTCATATTAAAAACTACAAATAGCAGTGGACTTAGTTACTTCTCAAATGGACTATATATTTATATATTTTTTGGGAATAAGTAAACAGACTATTTGTTATTTTGAGGACAAATGCTCGCACCCTTCCGCTGTCCGATGTGGGAATGTGGCCTGCACTCAAAGATGCCTCTTCATGTGAACATTAAGGGCAGACTTGTTAACAAATGATTTATTAAGGGAAAACTTATGAAAATAGTTTAATCTGGGGAACTAGTTGTATGGGTGTGTGTGTGTGTCTGTGTGTATATATATATCTGCTTATTTCAGAGATTGATTTATTATTGCATTGAGCGCAGTTTTAAAATTTTGTATTTTTGTTCGTCCCCCTTGGTTATTTGTGTGCTTTTTTTATGTTATTAATTTAGTTTCTTGTACCTTTCCTCTTTATTTTGTGCTTTGTCATTTTACCAACCACTGCCCTTACATAATATGTTCAATAACTTCATTCTAGGTCTCATGAGCAAATGTCAGTTGAGATGGTTGACCACATAGTTGATGAGCACCATATTGAAATTGAATCTGACACCATTAAAAGAGTCAAGGTAAGGAAACATGTTTAGGCTTCAACTATCATGCATTTGTTTTCTTTAATTTGGTCCCTCTTACTTTTTGTAAAATTTATGTGCCTCCATTTACTTGTAGTTTAAACCTTTTTTTTTTTATCTTGTTAATCTTGTATCATTTGTAAATTTATCCTTCATTTATTGTAAAATTTCTTTTCTATTCTCTCTTACTAGAACTTCCATAATTTTCACTGTCCTGTCTGGCATGACATTATTGTGTATGATAAACTGTATATTGTGCAAGATCTGTGAGTAGTGTTTATGCATGTAATGTAACTGCTGTTGCTGCACTTTTTCTCCATGCAATGTGTTTGATGCATTCAGTTGAAAGTAAAGCCAAGTCATGCCATGGAGATTACATGGTTTAAAGAAAATTGGTTCTCTATATAATGGATTCTGCATAGGGTTAAATGGTTAGTGAAGCAAACTGGAATCTTTTCTAATCCATGAAAGCAATTAACATTCATCCTTGGCAGGAAATGATACTCGCTAGCTCTGAATTCGCTCTGCCGAATGTAAGTTATTATATTAATTTGTTTGTCTTTGCTTTTAATCCTTTGTCTTCTAGTTCAGGAAATTTATTATATGTTGAACTTAGAAGTCATATATGAACTATTTCTAATTTATTTTGTTTTTTATAATATGCAGAACACGAGAGAAAAGCATTTCTTGTATGATATTGTCGCCAATGGTCGAAATGGAATCGATGTTGACAAGTTGGTTAAAATCTTGATTAGTATTTATACAAATTAATTTTTTTTCCTCCTCTTCCTCTTCCTTTTCCTCCCCACCTAAGCTCAGCTCTACAATTTCATTTATATATATAAGTGCAATAATCAATTGTGGTTATGGATGCAGGTTCGATTACATAGTCCGTGACTCCCGAGCTTGTGGTCTAGGATGTAACTTTCAGTTTCAGAGGTTTTCCTTTTGAGTCTTCTGAATCACCATAACATACTATGCAAACACATACATGATCAAATTAAAAAAGAGAAGAAAGAGTAAAGAAAGAAGAACAAGAAAATTTGCATCATGACAATATTTTCATGACTTCCAGGTTAATGGAGACAATGCGAGTGTTGGGTGATGAGATTTGTTATCGTGCTAAGGATTGTGAGTATCTTTCTGGTTACTTACTCATCATTCTTGTATCAACTTTCCTCTTCTGATGTTTGGATGATTTTTTTCAGATCTTACCATCCACAAATTGTTTGCCAATCGTGCTGATTTGTACAGGACAGTCTATGCTCATGCAAAAGTGAAGGTATGGCAGTTAGTTATTCGTTATCAAATAAGGTTTTCTCTTTGAATTGTCAAACACAAGTACACAACACTGTCATTATTACTACATTTCAACCTTAGATTATCATTTGAAGAACCAAAACATCCATATTGATGGTGTAAACTATTTTCAGGCAATTGAGCTAATGATCGTTGATGCCCTTTTGAAAGCAAATGATTATCTTGAAATTGCATCTCATGTTCAGGATCCTTCTCAATATTGGAAGGTTGATGGAGCTGTCTATAATTAATTATTATTTTATCTTGTCTATCAACATCATATCTATAGAGCTTATCTTATGTTCTATTTTTTGAGATGCAGTTGGATGACACAATAATTAAAACAATTGAGACAGCTCCACACCAGGAATTAAGTGAATCTAAGGATCTGATCCTTCGCATTCGTAGAAGGGACTTGTACCAGGTATTTATCTCCACTCTCAGATATTTTCAATGGAGCATAGTTGTGTATTAGTCTCTTCTCTGGATATATGATCTTGTTTGTAAATTGGAGAAGTTGTAACAAGGTGACCTTTGAGCTGTTGTTTTAATTTTGTTTTTCTTCAACACAGTTTTGTAACGAGTATGCTGTTCCCAAGGATAAAATGGAAAATTTCAAAGATGTTACTGCACAAGACATAGTCTGTTCACAGGTACTGACACAGGCTTTGTTAAATGAATTAACCGAATTTATCATGCTGGGAATTGAGTAATATTTCTTTGATAGAAAAATGGAGGGGTGATACTAAGAGAAGAGGATGTTGTTGTCAGCAATGTCAAGATCGATTTGACTTGTGGAAAGAATAATCCTCTTGAAAGGTACCTGTATAAATTACGAAGAAATAATAGATGTTCAAACTGCTTTCTCATTTAAATCCCTTTCAATTATTCTTTTTGATAACATATGATGTCTTCTTTCTGTTAAAACTATGCTGCAATATATTTTATTTTAGTGACTGATTATGTCTATTGTTTTGCATGTATGACTTATTCAAAGTATCAACTTTTTCAAGGTACAAAAGTTCAACTCAAATTTCCAAACCTCTTATGATTTTAATTTACTTGTGGTTCTAAATGTCAGGATTTCATACACCTTTATGCAGCTTCTTACAGCTCTTCATTTTTATCCAGGATTATGAGAGTGATGAGAAATTCTCTATACCTGATGATCGCGTTAGCCACTTGCTGCCGACATCCTACCAAGATATGATTGTGAGAGTGTACTCCAAAAAACCAGAATTGGTATGTGAAATAACTAACTGTTATGGCTTGTTACTTCTTGATTTCATTTCACACCTTCATTTATAATTGCAGAATTGTTTGGTATTATATTTTATAGGTAGGAGTAGTTTCTGAGGCTTTTGAAAATTTTCAGTTGAAAACATATGGCGTCAAAGCGCAGGTACATTCAACACCTCAAAAGAAAAAACACCCCAGTAGGAAATAACTGTTGTGGGGAATTCTTCAAGTTTGTAAAGTATATGTTCTTCCTTGGATCATTTTATTACTTGAGAATTAGAATTATTTATCTGCCACAATCCAACACGGCTTTTTCAAGTCGATTGCTGTTTATGTGCCATAATTCGACCTGTCTTGCGTAATGTCGAAGTGAAGGCAGAATGTATGCATATATACACACACAGACACATATATATGATGTATTTAGATGGTCTGCTGCCATCAAGAATCTCTCTTTAAATTGACCTGTTTTTCTCTGCAAGATCTATACAGGAATGCATCTCATTTGCCAGTCAGATTAAGGGAAGTAGAGTTGGTGTATAGTTGATATGTTTATTGATGTTTATTTTTCAATATTAAATTTATTTTGAGCAATAAATATGTTGAAGTGTCACATACAGTCATTTGTGTGTGAAATAGTACTCGGTTATCATTTGATCTTTTATATTTCGCACACAAAAGCAGAGGACCATTATATTTCACACGAATATTGATAGAGCAAAAAGGACATAGTACAATTCGTACTTACATTTTTAAAGAATTAAAATATTATTTTCATTTTATATTATGAGATTATTATTAATTTTTTTAAAGTAACTTAAAATATTTTAAATTTTAAAATCGACATAAATTTCTTAAATTTTAATCAATACAATATGAATATTTTAAATTATTTTTAAAGTATTATTTATTGTAAAATTTATTATTTTATAATTTTTAATAAGTTATCTTAATTTTAAATTTTAAATTATCTCAAATGAACTTTCTTAAGTAGATAACGGTCGTATAAGTTGGAATACAATAAGGAAATATTTAGTTTTGAAGATCCCAAATCCGGAGTCCACTTACAAAATCTATTAATTAACCAAATAGACCGACGGTTCTTGTTCACGCGGAAGAAGAGAAATACTTTTCATTTGTTCTACAAAAATAGTCTTATTAGTATTAAGAAAAATGTTCCACAAAAACAATATTTTTTTTATTGATAGCACTAAAAATAACTTTTTTTTTTTTTTTTTTTTTTTGCAAATTTGCAGTACGAATAACTTGATGTCTTCTATCTTATCATCAATATTTCATTATCTTGTTGATACTACTTCGAATAAGAGTATATTTGAAATAAAAGTACATTACTAATATTTGTAATTTTTACAAATGAAATTATATTTGTGAACAGAGGGAATATTAAATATGTAGTTAGTCTATAAAATTAGGACATTTTTATTTTCACATAACATTTTAATATTTTTACATATAAGACTCGTATATGAAATTTATAGTGACAATTTAATTGTCGTTATACATTTATGACAATACTTTTGATGAAACCTACGCGTAAAAATATTAAATATGTAGTTAGTCCATAAAATTATAGCCGAACACTGTTTTGTATTTGTATTATTGAACACTTTAACCCGCCTAGCGAGTGGGTCATTTTTGTCTAAACTTTCAAAATTGTTCCAACATAAGACACTTGTGTCGAATTAACAAGCTGGGGAATGACGGTTTATATCTAAACTCTGTTAGTTCAGTATGACTTGACCACCAAATAATTTAACTGGATACAAATACAACTAGAACTCTTGAAATGAAAAATATTCATATTCTTTTTGCAAAACAACCTGATACAATATAAATCTCTTATTGTTTGCTTAAATGGTTTACAAATTATAAAGACCTTGGAATCTATTCCATTATTCTAACATCAAGTTCCGAGAATCTAGCCAGCGATCTTGTAGCTCGGATTGACAAGATTATCAAGGCCAGATACAACTTCAATCGACTCAATGACATCTCCAACTTTGAGATCCGCTAAATAATCCTCATTTTCAGTTACATAACCGAACACTGCGTAGCGACCATCCAATATATTTGCGTTACTAGGGGTTAGTTCACTTTCTTTCAATAGCCAGAATACCTGGCTTGAACCGGAATTATTATCAAACTCCTGTAGTCAATAAAAGTTAAATATTATTGAGAGAAAATATACACCCGTTAAAATATCAACACGACATAATAACATTATATAGTACGTCAAAACGATATTTGGGGTCCTCAATTAGGATTCTCACTTCTCTGGCCATGGCCATTGTTCCAAATGCATTAAATGGAAGCCTTGTCTGAGCCTTGTATAGACCTAGCTCCTGCCAAACACCCCAGTGATAAGAAATTTAATATGTTTGGACAAGCATGAGTAAAAGCATCAGCAAGGCCATTAGGAGAATGAGCATTTGAGAAACTTACTTCTAAAGTTGATTCATAAAAAGGCATTTTTTCTCCATTCACCATCATCTCCAAAGGTACAGTGCGTGTTTTCTCCGTACTTGGGTCAATAAAACCCTCAGCAGGACCTTCGGGATCTCCTGTTTGGACCACAAAGCCATCCGCTGCAGAAAAGAAATTGAATATCTAAGCATTAAGAAAGTACAATACATTCTAATTCATATTTACCAAATTAATGGAACCTTTGTATCTATGGATTAGTAAATTAAACCAGCATTCTATCAAAGTATCCTACCCCTTTGGATTTCCATGCCATCATAAAAATGTCGCTTCACCAAGTCAACAAAATTTCCAGCAGTGATTGGGGCATTATAGCCATCAAGAACTATCCGAAACACACACTCATCCAGGTTAGGATTGTCCTTAACCTTGACTTTCATATCTACTGTTGCTCTTCCCTTCAAAAGAGGCATACTTTGATATTCCTCAGGCACTTTATACGGAAAGCCATCCACCATATCCTCTTCAACACTGCAGAAATCCAATGTCCCAGGAAGATCTCAGCTGCAGTCAATGACAAGGGCTTAAATGAGAAAAGAATATCGTAGGAGATGGACTTTACAAGTCCTTCCCAACACCTATTCTGACAGTATGCCATAGTTTAGAAAAAGATAAGTCACTTCACTATAAATCAATTCGCCAACAGGCAAACAAGTACTCGCCTATTCTAGCCTTTTTGGCTGTGTAGAATATTTTTTAAGGCAGCACGGCCAAAATAACATGAATTATCTTTCTGAAAGAGACAGGGTCAATACTTTGCATTGTTATCATAAGTTAAGATTCACTCGTGCCCCTTAATGCAGAAGGAAAACACCAAGAGAGGTAGGATAAGATATTGTAAATACTAAATGGATAAGGACACTAGAGTCTTAAGAAACTAAAATATAAAATGAACCGACACTGACCAGAACCAAGATGACTTTGGTTTATGCAGCGACAGATGACTTCAACATATTCAAGACATTCTCCACAACTGAGTTTAATTGATCGTAAGAGAAACTTCAAACTGCTATATTTCAGTTAGAGAGTAGCCTGAAACATTTTTTTATAACTATTAAGTAACAGTTAAGATGCCAGTTCCTGACATAAAGTGCTAAGAATTCAATGTTAGCGGTCAAAAATCCTACTTCCATGTGCTAACTAAAACTTTTCATTCAACAAACATAGCATCTCCCTTTCTTAATTATTCATGGAATATTTGCTGCATGTTTACTATTAGAATATACCAAAATTTCTTACTTACCCTCCAACATACTGAAGCAGCTCCTTCTGTTTGCGTGCAACTGCATCACGGTTCTTATCCTCAACAATTTTTTGGAGCTCATCCATCCCAACTTCTAGCTTGTCAAGCAATTCAATCCCATGGTCTTTCTTCGATTCCGCCAATCCCAAGATAATTAAACTCTTTCCCTGCTTTTCGGCCCGAGAAGCCTGCCTAACATTCTGCAGGTCCAATGATAACAACTCGCAGTTACCAATTGCCAATCTTTTCGTAATTAATTACAAAATATACAGTATGAAGTATGAACAAATGGGTTTCTTACTCTTTCAATTGAATCAAGGGCCTTGACTCCGCCAACCTTGAGAGACTCAGTGATATCTTCAAGGGGCTTCTGAACCTCTCTGATAGCTTTATTGTCAATAGGCAAACCATATCGCAACAATGCTCCTGGATCCTTAATTGGTGGTCCAGAGATTAACACAGACAAATCCGGCAATGCTGGGGTACTTGCATTGGCAGAACTTGGCCAACCCAATGCAGGTACTGCAGTTATCAATCCAACTGCCAACGCCATAGAAATTGCACATTCCTTTATAGGAAAGAACCAATCTTTCTGCAAAGATATAATGGTTTATCAATTACACATATAAATATACACGTACATAACCCATGAATCCACATAAATACAGCACACATTTACAATTTTTATGACAAAAAATAAATCCAAGAAACATTAAAAATTTAATATCGGAAATTAAGTCCTTAACCGTAACACAAAAATAAGCGCAGAATCAAACTACTCAACAACCCAATATAGCTATTGACATAAGCTTATGAGTGTGACAATTTTAACTACAGTTTACATAATCAAACAATGATCGCCAAAAAAACATACTCCTACATGAATTAATAATTTGATATCTACAGGGGCTTACCTGTTTGTTTTGAAGCTGAAGTGGAGGAGGGATTTGGGAAGAACATCGCGGTCTTAATCCCCGACTAGAAGCATTGCGCGTCAAAGGGTTATTATTATATTTGGCCAGTTGTTTAGGGTTTACAATGGTGGGTGTAGTAATATGTAGAGAAGAAGAATAGTGGCAGAAGACAATGGTTGCCATTGAAATTTATCACAAGACCAGCGACACAATAGGGTTTATGTAAGAGAAGGAAAATGTGGTGGAGAGAGAAAATAATACATACATACGATAAATATAGTGAGAGAAAGAGAGCAGATAAGGTTTTGTGGTCCGAATGGAGGAGAATGAGATGTTATTACTCAATCGCAGTTTCAAGTCAACCTCACGCTCTTGATAAGATGATACATATTTGCCAGCCTATCTAACAATTAAATGCTAAAAATATTTAAGATAACTAAAATAAATATATAATATAAAAAATTAATATTTTTACAAAAAAATTTAATAATTTTAAAAGATTCTTTTTACATAAATAATAAATAAAATTTACATTTATGTCAATAAAATCTTGTAAAAATATCAAATTTCTCTTTTAAAAATGTCAATTCTCATATATTATAATATAATACAATATTCGGGATAAAACTTAAAATTACTACTTAAAAATGTGATTTATGCTAAAGATACAAAAAAGAGAATGAATAAGTTTCTATTTTATTTACAATGTGGCCCATATAATTGTACTAAAGATTTCACTTAATTACTTTAGAAGGGTAAAATTGATTTTGTATAATATTTTTTGATTTGAATTTTGCACCTTTATTTTTTTGGACATGAGAAAAAAAAAATTAAAACAAAACAAGCTAACCAAAATCAAATAAAAGGATGAGCTTAGATCGTTTGGAAGTCGGGAGGTCCAGTTAATTCTAATAGACCTTCAACACCACTTCTGTGCAATCTTGTTGAGTCGTCTTGGAACAATAGAGAGTGCAAGACAATTTGATTTGTATGATAAAACTTTCCAAAAGTCATCAAAGCCTTCAAGGTAATTAATGCACTTTTGCTATCTGATTCCAGAATGATATTTTGCATCCCCCATAATTTGGCAAGCTCGAGACCAATACGACAAACAGCTGCTTCTGCTTCTGCTTCTGCTTCTGCTTCTGCTTCTGGCGCAGATTTAACTATAATATCACAAGACCTCCCATGAATAAAATAACCATTGCTATCATGAATAATTATGCCAATTGCGGCTCTAACTGATTTTCCTTTTGAAGCATCCACATTTACCTTAAAGGTTCCAAGAGCTGGCTTCTTCCATTGATTAGCTGAGGATGAGGTGCCAACAGATGGACGGGTAGGTTAACAGGAGTTAATGAAGCAGGAATTTGGGAATCGTTGAATTATTTCGAGTAATCTTCTGCTTTCTTAATGACTCCAGCTGGGCTGGCTGATGAATCCTCAAAAATGAGAAAGTTCCTTTCTTTCCAAATGAACCAAAGCGGGGCTGTGATTTCAGCCTTGAAACTCTCCCTACACTTTTTTGGTGCCGATTGTTCTTCAAACATGCCAAAAAGAAAAGCCAAGATTCAAATCTAGTGCATGTACGGGGGTTGATAGGGCTTAGGCATGTCATCCATAAACCTTTAACCCGTTCACAATGATGAAAAGGAGGGTCAATTGTTTCTGGTTCCTTATGACAGATTTTGCAGAGGTGAATTCAGACATTTGCGTCTGAACAGGTTTTCATTTGTTGCTAAAGTACGACTACAAGCTCTCCATAGAAAAGTTTTGATTTTGGGGGAGATTTTGAGATTCCAAATCAAGTTCCATAATCGAGTAGGAGGGGAGAAAGATGTTGAGGGATTTTTAGAAGGCGGTGTAGGATAAATAGTAAAAGTAGCTTTGAAGGCAGATTAACTGTGAATTGCCCTTTACTGGTCAAGTGTCATACAATTGAGTCATTCCCTCTGTACTTTTCAATTGGAATATGAATTATTGCCCCCTTTTCTCTCTCACTAAGGATTGCCAGTTTATAAGGATCCCATTTTTGAGATTCTTGGTTGATGAAGTCACTTGTCCAGTTGAGTTGACAGCTTGGGGGTTTAGGCGAGAAAACCTTGAACTTGGGCAGTTTTGGCACCTAAGGATCATCCCAAAATCTTATCGAAACACCAATATGAATATTCCATCTTGTCCCATGTAGGAGAATTTTTCCCCCTTCTATTATGCTCCTCCAAATCCAAGAAGGAGAGCGTCCTTGTTGAGCATCTAGGAATTCAGAATGATGGAAGTACAAGCCTTTTAGAACTTTAACCCAAAGAGCAACGGAGTTATTTAGGATCCTCCATCCTTGTTTAGCAAGAAGAGATAAATCGAATCTGTGCATGTCTCCAAGCCCAGCGGCTGTGTATGGTTGTGTCAATTGACCCTATTGAATTTTTATTTTATTTTATATGATGTATTAAATTTATTTGGATGTAATTTACAGATTTGATCTTACTAAATTTTTTATCTCTTTTAACACTTCACACTAATTGGAAGCCCTAAAACTCTCTCAAATTGACTCAACTCAAATTTTATAAATTTTCTTCTACATGGAGTCAAATTAAAATTTTATAACTTTCTCAATCAAATTTTAACCCCATATGACTCATATCCCTTCTATATATGTATCTCTCTATATAATATTTTTAATTTAAATTATTTTTTAAAATAATTAATTAATTATAAACAATTGTGCTTAGAAAAGTCATTTATGGGTGAATATGATATATATATATATACCATATGTTATTAGTTATTATACTTTCATTGTAATATAGTATATATTTTATATATATGTGATCCAAAAAAAAATTGGTCAGGGGCGTTGCCTCCGAAACTCCATTAACTTATTTATAATTCAGTAATAATTTTGACCCTGATTTTGCTACTGGCTAAGCCCCATGCCTCCTTCCGATTTAAAGGTCTGACAGAACTGTATGGCTCTTCCAATGAATCTTCTGTTTGTTCCCCCTCTGTCCCCATCAAAAGCAAGAGACTACTGCATTAATATACTTACAAATGGACTTGGGAATTTTGAAGCACGTCATGTAGTAGGTTTGTATGGCAAGCACCACTGACTTGATTAAGACTTCCCTCCCAGCTTCTGAGAGATTTTTCCTTCCATCCTTCCAATTCCGCGGCAACTCACTCTTTCTTTGATGTTAGCTAAGGCCCTTACTTTGATCTCCCCCACTGTGGGAATTCCCAGATACTTTTTTCAATTGTCGTCAGTAACATTTATACTGAAGGCTGGACTGATCTCTTCTACGGTATTCTCCCAGGCGTTAGAGCTGAAGATAAGGCGTGATTTGTTGAGGTTTTATCTTCTGACCATAAGCTGCACAATACTGTTGAATGATGGAGTTTAAGAACAAGCAATCAACCAAATTGGCGTTTGATATAAAAAGTGCATCATTGGCAAAAAATAAATTTGTGAGAGTGAGGGCAAGTCGGCTTGAGCTTGATAATGCATCAGCCATAATGATGAAAAGATGGGGTGATAGAGGGTCACCTCTTTTTCTCTCTTCCTCCAAGAACAATCTTTTCTATTTTTTCTCAATTTATTCCTTCATTATCTTTTCAATTAAATTATATATATATTTTGTTTTACAAAATACATGTATCTAATTTATTTTTTTATCATATTAATTAATATATTATTTTTCAAATTACTATTAAATACTATGCTAAAAAAATTAGATACATGTATTTTGAAAAACAAAGTATATATATAAATGATTTAAAAAGATAGTAAAGGAATAAATTGAGGAAAAGGAAAATTGGTGGAAGATTGAAAAACAGACAACACTCGACCTAGAGCAATGCAAAAGACCTTAGAAGAAAGAACAGGGTGAAATGAGCCTAGCTTGCCGAATGGGCCTTCAAAAGAATGAATTCCTAGGGCCTTGAACTGAACCGTGCTAGTAAATTCAGGCCCACGAGTCATTGAACAGTGAATAATATGTCAAAAACTTGAAATTTTACAACAAAAGGGAACAAAAATAAAAGTAAAACAAGACAGCCCCCAAATATTTAGACTTGGTTGGCAAATGATCTTGTGAAGATGTACAATCTTCTTCCTATATTCTGCAACTCGGGGCATTAGATTAGAGAGAGAGAGATAAGGAGAGAGAGAGAGCCAAGCACCCAAGAAATATCATAAAAATAACCAATCTTAATTCTTTGATTAGTTTTATCTACAAAATTCAAACTTTGATGAAACCAAACACCAAGCAAAAAGAATATCTACTTTGAAGAAATTGTGCAATTCCCAAGAAACAAGTAAGAGAACAACAAAATCCAAGACGGTTGGAGAGGGGTCGTCGTATTCCTCAAGCTATAGCTACTACACTCTTTGGAGCTGAACCTCAGATGGCTTCTTATCAGCATCACCACCCCTCTTCGGAGTTGATTTCAAGTAACAACCATAAAGTATGAGCTGGAGAAAACCCAAAAATGCTCCGACACCATTTGAAATCTACAAGACGAGCAAACATTATAGTGAATATGTAATATATATCAAATAGAGTAAAAAAAAATATAAGTCCACCGACAACGTAATGATATTATAGCAATTTCACATGAGTCTGAGAGATTCAAAGGGGCAAAAAATGAAATAAGAGAGGAGCATGCACCATGCTTAGATTGAACAAGTGCATGATGAGGTTAAATACTTTGCAGTAACTTGAAGCTAGCTATTTGGCTATATATAAGCTAGAGGGAGGATATTACTAAAATGAGTCACGGAAGCTGATGGGTTTGTTTACCAGAATGTAGAGGTCAAACTTGAGGAGGGCATAGGTCATCCAGCAGACTCCATTAAGGAAGTTAGTCAATGAAAGATAAAACGGCATAAACTCCACACTCTTTGTGCTGATCACCGTTTTCTGTTTCATAAAAGAATAAATCAAGAAACTATTTAGTTGTGGCACATAAATATTTTACCGATGTGTGTATGTCCAGAGTTTTTTAATTAGAGAGCCAGCCAGGGGAATTAGAAATGACATACCATGATGGTAAGAGGCGACGCGTACATTATAATTCCAAAGACGACACATATAATTCCCACAACAGCTGATCTTTTAGTGTAAGTATGAGCTAATCTAAACGCCAGACCACCAACAATGCAAACCACTGCAAACTCAGTCACCACAAAAATTCCAATTTTCAACTGCAATAGATTATTAAAACAAGGTCAGGCAAAGTTGGTACTGTTAAATTCATAATGCCATGCAGAAAAGTAATAAAAAATAAATAAGCAGAGTAGAGTACCCGGCCTTTATTGGGACCGTAAATGAAGAAGATAATCAGATAGATCAACTCCAATCCAAGCCCAACGCCATTAATAGTGAGCACAAGAGTGCTGTCTGGATGAACCCATGGCTGGCCATATAAGAGCCAGAACAGACAGTTCATCACGGTTGCAATATAAGGATCAGGTTTAAAGTCTTCCACTGACTTGTTCTTCAGAATTCTCCATATCGTTGGTCTACAGAAAACAATGAATAAATTGCAAATAATCACCATTAGACTAAATATACTAATAGGTTAATTTCAGTAATTATGATGTACTGTGCTATTTAATGTTGTGCCTCGTGTTAATTCCTGTGTACACATTTATATGTATGTGTGTGTCTGTGTGTGTGTATATATATATATATATATATAGAGAGAGAGAGAGAGAGAGAGAGAGAGAGAGAGAGGTTACGCTGGAGAAGCAAACAAGGCGAAAGAGATGACATTCCCTGAAAGAGAATAGAAGTAAAAGTTAGTCCATTGAATTTATAAAAACAAGGTAAAAGAAATAGATAAAAATTTCGTCCTGGCTAGATTGAACAATCATACACAAAAAACTAAATATATATTCTTCAACGTGATCTTCATAATCTATCAGGATATAAAATATTATTTTACCTTTTTTATATATAAAAAAACAGCCAATAATGGTCAAAATAACTAACAATAAAATAGACTCGTTAAAACTTAAAACTCCATTCAAATGCTGAGAATTACTTGTATACAATATTAGATATTTAGGTTATATTTGTTTGTAAAAAATATATTTAGAATTAGATTATTTATCTTAATTTAATATTATTTTGGACTATTTTATTTCATGATGGGGGATTAATAATCCTGGACTATTAGTCTCATAAAGCCATTTAATAGATTGATTAAATTGAGAGGAACTATTGATCCCAATTTTTTATAAATAGTCTTAGAAATAATATTAAAAAAAATAGTCCATAGGAATATTTAAAGGTTGATTAAAATGAGGGGATTATTGATCCCAATTTTTTATAAATAACCTTATGAATGATAAAAAAAAATAGTTCATATGATTAATCCCTCATCATGGGATAAAATAGTCTAAAGTAATGTTGAATTAATATAAATAGTTTAATTTCAAATATATTTTTTACAAATAAAAGTAGCCTTATTTATGAAAGAAGAGCCATGAAAGTAATTGTCACGTCTAAATTCTAACTTGCTTTCTTTTTCTCCTCTTATATCGATCCTTACAATCGATCTCTCCTCTATTTTCTAACTCATATCTTAGATTTTTTATTTAAAATTTTATTATTTATTTCGATTGCACACAAATACTAGTCTTTATAAAAGAGTCTTTATAAAAGAAAAGAAAAAAAATAAATTACGAAATATTTACAGGAAAATCATTGTTTTCTCAGGTGAATATTAATATCTGAATAACGTTTTGCTCAATTGTACTGGAAATCACAGGCGCTATATACGAGAAATTCAACACATGAACGTACACATTAATTGATTAATTAAGATTCAATCGTCGGAATAATAACAAAAAAGACGTGCATATATATATATATATATGAACGATTGTAATAATACAAAATAAAACAAACATATATACACTTGAACAATTTCAATTTTACTTCATTTTCTAGAAAAATCTGAACTTATATGAAGTCAAAATTACTAAACATTATTTCTTAAGATTACCTGATTCCAAAAAAATCATCGCTTACATTATGAATATAAGATTAATGAACGGCTATAGCCTATATATGAACATGTATTGGTGTATGCGTATATTACTCAGTATATATAGATATAGAGAGAGAGATCACGCCGATATTAAAATATATATATATATATATAGATAGAGATTAGAAGAACTAACCAATGATACCGATGATCACACGAGCACCTTCACTGCTAACCATCTCTGAAACTTAATTAGAGAGAGAGAAACAAAAAAAAAATGCAGAGAGATTTAGAGAGAGAAAATAAGAAGTGAAAAATTCGGGAGAAGAATGAGATGATTATATAGAGGAGCACATTGCTACTAATTACTGTATGAGTTGGAGTAGGAAAAGAAGTGAAGTGTAATCCGATTCTCGAGTAGACTGAATATTGCGGCTGTTGAATTTCAATCCAACTTTATCTGTTTTTAGTTTATTTACTTAATTTATTTATATTTGTATTAATTAATTTTTAGAGTTTGGATATTACAATTTTTTCTTTTTTAATCCAAAACAAACTCCGTAAACATGCAGTTGCTCCTCTATTTTCTCTCTCTCTCTCTCTCTCTCTCTAAAAGTACATATAGAATGTGTGCGTATATATATGTATAATAGATGCGCGCGCGCGCATGAGCTTGTTATGGAATTATTACGGGCAGTACCGTTGGGGTGGTTATTTGGATTACGAAACTGGTCCCTCTTTTATGGTAATTACACCTATTGCCCCTCGCTACTTGACCCCTGGCCCAAGTTAGTAGGAGCCCATAAGGCTTTGAACGGGTTATCACCGAGTACTAATTAAGTAAAGGTTAAAGTCGGAATCAATCAATTAAATCAGTACATAGGATAAAAATTAATTAGCAGAGATACTACCTCCATTTTTTTTATCTGATTTTTTAGAGAAAAAAATTATTCTTTTTTATTTGTCATTTATAAATTTCAAAAAAACATTAAATGCTTAATTTCACATATTATTCTTTATGCATAAATGCTAATTTATTTCTCTCTTATCTTTTCAATAAATTTTAAAAAAGTTAATATTGAAATTTTACATTCAATTTAATCAATCAGATAAAATATTAATTATATTTTTAAATTTATATACATAATCTTTAAAAAATAGATAAAAATGAATCGAGTTTGTAGTAATCAAATTCCCTGCCATAATTACATGATAGTCAGTCACTACAAGAACATTATTCAAGGCTTGCTTTCTTGAAAAGATCATCATAATTAAATGCCTCATTTCACTCATTTTGCATTTGGAAAAAATTTAAACTAGTAGTAGTAACATTTATTTTTAGGATAGTTAATTGGGGGGGGGGGGGGGGGGGGGGGGGGGGGGGGGGCGCATAAATTAATACTTCTTGTTATTTTGTATTAACGCGATATAGATAATCAAATCAAAAGTGTATCGATATCAATAGTTTTATAGGCATTAATTACTTATATACAAATAGTTATGTATAAATAACTGTGTAAATTATATGTTGATATTGTAGGACCAGTTTTTAAGTATTGAATTGGTGCAGAGTATTTATTACATATTTAATTTTAGATAAAATACGATGATAGACTCTATAATTTTCAAGCAGTCTATAATAATAATAAGTGTCGGAAACAAATTTATTATCCTTAATATATATTGGTAGTAATAATCTAGTTTTTGTATTAGATCTTTTTTAATCACCAATCATATCATATTTTAACATTGTTCTTTATATCACACTTTTATATTGTATCTAAACAATTAGATTTATCTTCCCAAATTATTTTATTTTTAGAAAGATTTTTTTTCTTTTATCTTTACTTTAAAACACTTAAGCGTGTCCCACTAAGAATAGGCCCAAACTAGAATATGGATCAAAATTTCCAGACCTGATCCAATCTTGTGGGTGGCACTCATTTTGTTTTAGGTTCTGTTAAATTGAAGGGCTTGGACATTTCTGTTCGGTCCCCACACATAATTAGCAGGCTACAATCCAGCCGGCTTTGTCACGCCTTTTTTCTTTATTTTTTTAATAATTATTTTAGGAATCTAGATTATTACATTTTAATCCTATAAGAGTCACACTGTCAAAAAAATATCCTAATAAAAAGAGTCTAATTTCTTTTTGCGGTGGTATAAATTACACTATGTCTTTAATTACATAATCACAAATTAATCATCATTCCATTACTCACAAATTTTAAGGATAAATATAAAATAAAAATTTATCCTCAAAATTCATAAATTTTATAAATAAGACTTTCTGCATAACGAAGAGTAATAGTCTTTTACATATACAAGCTCACCAACTTCATGCGAAGCATGAGCGGCATGAACATGGATAGCAATTTATTATGTTAATTATTAAGATAATTAATTAAATATAGCATAAATATTTAATTAAACTTCTAAGAAGATATAGTTGTAGCTATTAAATTATTAAATATTTATTTAAATAATAAATTTTTAACCATATAATATAGATTTTTCGATCAATTATTAAGCTAAACATTTGAATGTAGTATGAATTTATATCATTATGATTATGAGAAAATAATTATTTCAATTTTATGTAAGTTTGTAATGGAATTCCATATTAAAATTTCTGTTGACAATGTTTGCTTGAAATTATAATCCTAATAGAATTATTAAACTCAAGTTTTAATAAATTTTAGTTTAGTTATGATAATTAGTTAGTAATGAATTCACAATGTTTTTTTTTTACTAATTTTACATTGATTATGTTGCAAAAAAAATCATATACATTAAATTTTAATTTTTAATGAATTTAATTTAGTTAGGATATTAAGTTAGTTAATATTGAAATTTATGACTAATAATAAGATAATTAAATTGCATGATATGTTAAAAGATATTTTTGATACCTTAATATTAATAAATTTATAATAATAAAATTATCCTACATAATTTTCTTAAAGATTTTTCATAAATTTGTGTCAAAAAAATATTGTAATAAGTTTGGTAGAACTAAAAATAAAAAATCTTTTAGAATATTATTTTCCTATTAGAGATATAAAAATTTAAAAAAAAAACACCTTCTCTTTTCTTAACGGGATGAGGTTCTTTTTGAATATGTTACTAATTTGGATAGTATTTAATTGGCAAAATTTAAATTATTACTTATAGTGATTGGAATTGAAAAGAAAAAAATTAAACGAAAAATTTGTAAAATAAAATTTGTGCAATTAATTATATAATTGATTGATATGATTAATGATCGAGTCCAAGAATAGATTTCTCAAGAGGTGAATGACTTGATGGTGTTCGGACCCAATTTAATTAGGAGAAGTTAATAAGGGAAAAAGACAAGCCCAATATAAATAGTTTACATTGTCCTTCACATTGGTATTATAAGTTGGGAGTTTTACTGGTTATCTGATCTCAAAGAAACATAATCTAGCTAGTCCAAAGATTTTCCTAGTATGGATTCATCAATTGAGCTAATCATAGGTGTTATTAACGGGAGTTGTTCCTCTTCCGACTTATTTATATGTACTCCTTCGTACTTGTAATCTCAATTATACGCATTAAAATTATAAGTTATAATATATTTTGACATGTGTATAATTAAAATCACAAATCTAAAGAAGTATGAAGGAAATAATCTGGAGGAGAGTAGCTCTCGTTATTAATAGCCCAGTATTTCATTACAAACTTGCAACTCATTTTATTTTTGAGCAATATATCTTCTATTAAATAAAACTTTCTCCCAAATTCAGCCCTTAAGTATACAAGTAAAATTTTAAAATTAATTATACACAAAATATGACTGCACGTGTGTCGGCCCTAGTATGACTGGAATGAAGGGCGAGTGCAATAAAAAAAAAATATTAGTAATGATGTTTTGCAATGATTTATACAATAACCTTTGTAAAAAATAGTAGAATCCACCATGTAAACAGTGAATCTCACTATTTTTTATAAAGATAAATATATGAATCATTACAAAGATAAAGTATACATAGCAAAGCTGAGCCCAATCAAACTTTTGATCACCAAGCCTATAGAGAGCTTTCATTTTCAACTAGATCAGTCACAGCCATTAAATCTTATTAATTTGAGCGGTGCAAACCAATCCATCTCATTCTTAACTACACAGCCAACAACAACTCAAATTTCAAGCCTCACTAGTCTCTACGATAGACTCCCTCAATTTTGAATAAGAGTTTCATTATTAAATTAAAGAACCATGTATTTGACAAAAAGTTACCAACATATATATATATATATATATATATATATATATATATATATGCATGGGTATGATTCGTTAGAACCTTAGACTAAGAGCCACCTTTTAAAAAAAGAGTAACGAAAGGTATTTTACATTACATTCGGATAAAATACATTCCGTGTATGGTGGGGAGAGAGAAGCGGATGGTGGCTACGCAACCACGACTTCTTGTAGATCTTTTCTAGGCGGCAAATACTTTCACAGTGAAAATGATTTGGTCCGGAACAAGTATCGTTTAAAAAGTTAAATTTGTTAGAATAATTATAAAAGTATCTTTTCTTGTACAATGACTTTTTTATCAATATACTCTGAAATATGTACCCTTTCATACTTGATACCCCCAAATTTAAAAGTTCTTAATCAACTATCCAAAGTACTCTTTAAAAACTACGATGGACCTTATTTAGAATTTCAACTAATTTTTTCGTCAAAAAATAGTCATGTATCCTAATTTAATATTTAAATACAGTTGGTCGTATAAGTACTATAGTTGACTTGACTAAGTAGTAGAAATACAAGTTAAATACTAGATTAACAAAATAAAAAAAATAAAACTTATAGCCACTACTACTAGTTCGTCTATAAAACCAAAATAGAGTCAAAATCTCTATTTTCATCTCTTTCGTATTTTCATTTGATCTCCATCTTCATTATCAACTCAAGGGTCTTTACATCAAGAAAAAAATTTATGAAAGATCTAGGAGGTTCAAACTCAAATCTGCAATTGGTGCGACTGATTTTGGGTTTTTTGATAAGTTTCTATGATTTTATGAGTTTTTGGCATTTGGTGGTTACACTAGAAAAAACCCTCCTTTCTTTTGGGTTTTCAAATTCAGATTTGTAATTATATTCTTATGGTAGTTATTATATTATTGTAAAAAATACGTCTGTAATGAGTCAAATATAATTTTGGAAACCAATATAATGAATTGACTAGGACAATTCAATAGTACCTAAGCTAGCAGAAATGGAATTTGAAAGGAGAAGTGAAAAAAATAGAAAGAAATTGGAGAGAGATAAAAAAATCTAAGAGAGAATTCATAGATTAAAAGGAAAAAAAGAAGAAAACAATTACATTCCAATCGTAGGGTAAGTTAAATAACTTAACTCTACGTTAACTACTACCCAATCATAGAGTAAGTTAATCGACTTAACTCTACGTTAACTATTACCCAATTGTAGAGTAAGCTAAACAATTTAACTTTACGTTAACTAATCAATCGTATAGTAAGCTAAATAACTTAACTCTATGTGAACTACTACCTAATCGTAGAGCACGTTAATTAACTTAATTTTACTAACCAATTATTGAGTAAGTTAAACAACTTAACTCTATGTTAACTACTAATTACTTGTAGAGTACGTTAATCAACTTACATATTCCTTATAACCATCAAATAGGTTCTTCCATGGAGCAATCAACATGACGTCGTATTCTTGTTGTGGGTTTCAAGTTTTTGAGTTTGTTATTCTTGTTGTGAGTTTATAGATCTCTCAATTTATTTTTGAATTTGATTTTTAATTTGCTTTTATTAACTCAACAAACTTGTAGTTGGAGATTGATGCATATGAGTTTGTCTAACCCTGATGTTTAAATGTCGAAATATAAATTTTTGTGTTTGGTGTTCTTTTTGTGATTTTGATTATCTCTCAGTATAAAAATTAGGTGAAGACATACTTATACTCCTTCTACCAGAGCACATGGCAATTCTGACCACTTTTCTTGCTGAAAATTACAAAATGGTTAGTCATAGTTACTTGAAAATATTTTGGATAGCGAGATAAGAGTTTTTGAACTTTAGAGTATCAAGTGCAGAAAAGTGCATACTTCAAGATTCGATATACAATACATGTACGTAAGTACGTGTGTGTGTGTTTCATAATGGGGGTGGGTAAGTATAATTACACCTAACAATTTTGGTCCAAACCGCCTATTGGGTTGTGGGCTTTCATTTTTTAGCCTAAGAAAACTTGAGCCATTTTGGCCCCATCCATTGTGACTCTGTCAAAACCCTTGAACTCAAGACCTCCAATATACCAAACAAGAGCAAAAACCAACGCAGTTGCAACAGTTTTGTTATTTTAAATCCAATCTTCAATTATTTTCTCTCTTTTTAAACTCTTTTTCCCTTTCTCTCATTTCAAGTAGAGTAACCCACCCACGCCATTTGGCATTTCCCTAAATGTTTCTCTCTCTTCACTCTTCAGCCTTCCCTACCGAGCTTTCTCATCTTTCTAAAACATTTGACAAATTCTATATTTTTAAACTTAGATCTAGATAGTTCTAAGAAGTAGTACTCTCTCATCTCTCATCTCTCTCTTATCTACTGATTTGATTTTCAAAAACATCCCCTCCTTCGGGTAGTGCTTCTAGTATCATCAAAGTTCATTCATGAGATGCTTATATGTTTTGTTCTTAGCCACTTGCTAGTTTTGAATTAATTGTGTATATGCTGTTACATGCTTTATTCTTTCAGCAGTGATGTTTGAGATCACAAAAACATGGAACTTGTGTGCATTTGGTTGGTTGTTTAAAATGTTTGTTTTCTTTTTCAAACCTCCTTATCTTTTTTACTTTGAGTAGCATCTGGATTCTGTAGTGCATTTCCAAACTTGTTATTCCATATATATATATATATATAAAAGGTGACAGAGGTAACTGGATTTTTAAGGCATTTTTATAATTGGTTCTAAAAAATATTATATTTTTATTTGTTAAGTTTAGATTAATTTATAAATATAAATACAATGAATTTGATGGTTGAACTGAGTTCACTAAAAAAGCCCGCTGGCCGGGCCGACTCAAACCATGCCACGGGCGACATGTTTTCAGGCCACAAAAACTTAGGCCGATTTGGCCTGATTTGTCCATGACCTGACCCGTTTGTCAATTCTAAGAGTAATAGACCCACTACTTAAAAGATAGAAAGGGAATAAAGAAGCGCTAGCTTATGCTCCCACTTTTTGATCACCATCTTTATTGTCCATCCAAATAGCCATAACGCAACCCCAAATATATCTAAAAAAAGCATTATTCTCTCCTCTCCTCATGGCTACCTTTATACCAAAAGCTTTTTTCATTCTCCCTGCCTAATTCCCAATATGTTCTTAATTAGCTACCAAGCTAGAGTTTTAACCTTCCATATCACATATATGGTATCCCCACCTTTATCAATAGCTAAAACAATGACAGAAGAAATTAAGTGAAAATCTATCTCCAATCCATTTCTAGTCGAAAGATAACCTCCATTTGGTAATATCTTAACTTAGCAAAGAAGGAATTGAATACCCAAAGCATACTAATTCACCTCTCTTTCTTCTAGTTAAAAGAACAAAGATTTTTTCCCCTAATCTATATTACTTCCCCGTCTCTAAAAAGTTGACTTAATTTGATTCTTTTAGTCAATTAATTATTTTTATAATAAAATTTATAATATATAAGTGAGTAAATTATAATAACAAGAAATTATATCAAATTTACTATTAACTTCAACTTTCATTAGTTTGAAAATATAAATTAGTTAATTAATTTTTAATTTTAAAATTGGTCAATTTGTTTAAAAAAATTAAACTACGTCAGTTTTTCATAGACAGAGATAGTAGAATTTATCTAGGATCACACACTTAAAAAAGAAGAAGAAGATATTATTTGGAAATCTTATTTTCGATGAAAGGGGACAGTAACTACTTTGTTCATCCTAGGATTAACATATTAATTAATTAATTACACACACACACACACATATATATCTATATAAAGATAGTTGTATTATTTATTGTTCTAATCATAGATCAATGGTATTTCCCTTCTTGTCCATTGATTTCAGCACACTTAATAGAGAGGAGAGGTTTATAAGCAAGTGGATGATATATGCGAATGTTTGTAAATATAAATTTCATTAGTACATGCATTCTAAAATTAAAATTATATTTTTAAAATAAATATTTCTAAAAAGCGCGTAAAAGTTAAAAAAACGGGTAAAAGTAATTGTTACAAACCGTTTCCGCCTGACAATCGAATGAGGGTTTAAAATGTGTCCGACTCAACTAGAATGCGAGGGAAGTGTTCTATATTTCAAACCTTAGACTTCTCAAATTTCTCCCAACTCATTTATTATCGTATTAACTCTACATCTACTTTTAAAATTCAACGATCCATTTGCTTTCAGCATAAACCGTTCAAAATTCTCTATAATACAAATCCTAACTCTTCAAAATCTAACTTGATCTTTCTAATTTTCGATTCATATCAACTAAGAAATTATGACGTTCAACCAAGTTGTCTTCAGAAATTAGATGAGTTTCATCAAATTTAATGATGCAAATGTTAACATCCAAGGAGTCCTCTTTATCGTTCAAAGAGCAGGCCTTGTATTGCTCCTCTATGAAGAAACTAGAATCTATTCAAAACTTGTAGAAAAGTTTTATCTAAACGGGAAGATAAATAATGAGGAAATAAGGACATATAAAAAAAATGGAAAAAACATAATTTTCATGTTGTCTATCTATAAAAGAGAAATGTAAAAGAAAAGAATTCTACTCTTTTGGGCCAGTGGCACATGCATAGGAGTACATATTCAGAATAAAATATACAAAGATGCTTATAGGTGTAAATTAATTAAATACATTAATAGGTAGGTTGTTCCCTTGATTCCATGAACTGCGGTTGTGTGAGAAATAATACAGATGACCATATCCTTAGCATCTTTCCTAGAAAATTAAGATTCTTGGGTTTAGTTATCTTTTGGGGAGAAGTGAAGCTCATTTCCTTTCTTCTGATCAAGTACTAAATAATTAACTCCTTTTTCACAAATACAAAATCCCTCTTCTTAACTATTAAACAATGGTGGACAAAAAAGTATTCCCAGATTGCAATACATTCCACTCCTTTGGTGCCCAACACATGGCTTACAGAATAATTAATTTTTGCCAAGGCTTAAAAGTATAAGTATAGATGTATAGTTTTGAAGTATAACTTCAAATATTACATACATTATAATTATTAAAAAATGCAATTTAACAAGTAAATTTATGTCAAATTTTATTTTTTAATAACTAAAATATATGTCGTATTTAGAATAAAATTTAATTGTAATTTGTGTAAAATTGTCCGGCCTAAAATTGTTATCCCCCATAAATCTATACATTTTAATGTCATAGAATTTAGTCACGTGCAAGTCTCGTACAATATTATGCCTACACGTGGAAATAAAATTTATTTTTCCCAATTACCAAATTGGCCATTTGAACAGGACCCTCTTCTCAAAGGGTAATTAATCAGAGGAAATGTTATTTTCACAGTAAAAAATATTTTTTTTATATGTGGAATTTATTTTTTATTTATAGTGACAGTTTTAAAATCGTCATTATATACTTATGACTATATTTTACATATTAAAACAGTCGTTATAAATAAAAAATCGGATCCGCACGTAAAAATAATAAAAAACACAGCAGAAATTTCAATTTCCTTAATTAATCTCTCTCTATGACCAGAAGAAGCTAGGAGATCTCTTGAAATTCAAATCACAATGAACTACTTTTTCTTGTTGTAAAAATTAATTGTGATTCAAGATGCATAAAGCTGGATCCAATATATATATATATATTTCTCAATATAATAAGTTTTTAGGTTTCATTTGTAGTTTCTTTTTCTTCCACTACATAAAAGGTGCTAGATTCTCTGGGTCCGTGTATGTGGTTCTCCAGCTAGCTAGTGCTGCTGAGAATAAGTTGTATAAGCACAGTATATATGCATAATAAGAGTTTGAATCGTAACTACGATATTTATGTATATATAAAATAAATATAAATTAAAAATAAACGTATTTTATTTTATTGTACATAATTTTTATGTTGATTATAATTTAATTTAATCATATATATATATATATATATATATATATATATATATATATATATATATATATATATATATATATATTATTTTTTATAAATCTATTAAAAACACACATACAAATTTAATAAATGATAACCTGAAACACATCTTGGCATGTGAACACAAATTTCAACTTTATAATCAATTATATAATTAAAAGTATAAATTTAATTTGATTTCACAAATTTTTAATATAGTTTTTTTAACATACATATTATTCAAACTTATATCAATTTAGTAATATCCAAATTTAAAAATATTTGTATTTTTAATAAGAATAAAAAATTATACCAAATCACATGATCAGTTGTATTATTAATATATGTGAACTTTTTTAAAAAATAATAACTGTAAAATTAGTTAAAAAATTATAGTGAATTCATTACTAATTAATTGTCATGACTAAATTAAAACTTATAGAGTTTGAATTTCATATTTCTATTCGGATTAGAATTCAAATAATTTTTTCAATATAAAAGCTTGTATAGAATTCCATTACGAACTTAAATAAAATTAAAATAATTATTTTTTCATAATTATAACTAAATAAAAATACACTTCATTCAAATGTTTAATTTAATAATTGATCGAAATAATTTATAATACATAATTCAATATTTATTATCTAAATAGATATTTACTAATCTAACAGTTACAATTATCTTCTCAAAATCTTAATTAACATTTATCTATTTAATAATATAATAAATTATTATTCATACTTCGCACGAGAGCAAACAAATGGAGTAATTTCTATAGTTTGGTGCACTGGATATTTGGTTCACAATTTATTATGCTGGATTTGGAATAATATTTATGTCTATAAATTATAGACAAAAAATGTGTACAAATAATTAGATACGTGTAACGCATATCAATTAATATAGATGTGTAAAAATATAAATAGATGGTTTTATTTTTTATTTTTTCTCCTTGTTTATATTATATATCTTTTTATGTATAATTTATGAACATTAAACTGTTCATTGAGTTGTATAATAATCTTTAAATTGAGGAGAATCTATTTTACTCTTATCGTGATAAAAGACGACATAAAAATATTAAAAATAAAATAAAAATATTAATTTTCTATTCTCAATATTAACTTTTTTGAATATTAACTTAATCTAACTGAATAATATTTTCACAGATTTAAATGATATATAAATAAAAAAAAATCCAGTACAAAGAGTAATTAAAAATTGAAACGGTAAATAATCAGACAGTTAACCGAAACTGAAACAGTCTGACTTGACCCGAATCCGACAACTTCCCGACCGGAAAGCATGGCAACTTGTCGAATTCCTTAGTCTGTTCAACGCTAATCCAACGGTCCAGATCCAATCTAACTCCAGTCACCTATCGCGTAAGTTAGTCAACCCCATCTCCATGCCTGTTAGTCCACTAGATCCCAAATGACCAAAAACTCACCTTCCACAAAATACAAATCATTTCATTACCAAGGCCATTTATGTAATTCAATATGTCCTAGAACAAATATAAAATGCATTTGCCTCTCCTCTGTCAACTTTAGCTGCAAAACACACCTACAAGAAACACAAAGATAGAGGAGAGAGAAACTCACGTTAGATCCCGCGGGGATCTGACTTACCGGTGATCGGAGCTATAGGTAATCGGAGCTTAATATTCCTTTTCTTGTGCATTTTATAGTAAATTAAGTGTTTGTGAGGTTGGTTTTAATTACCGACCGGGGAATTTAGAATAATTAACCAGCCGGGCTGGGGAAGGTGGCGCGTAGTATGGGATTTTGTATATGTCCGTTAGAGACTCCGGCAAAGTTATTATGGAGTACCAGTTTCTTCCGCCACAAGATCAGGATTTAGTTTCTACCAAACTGCTCATAAACCCAACACACAGAATACATTGATAGCATTACATGTATTGAAGTATGGATTCCGGCCGTCTTTTCTTTAGCCCCCCGTGCAACGGCAACATGTTGTTCCTTGGGAATGGTGATTCGGTTTTTCGAGGTAAACCTTTTCCTTTCTTCCAAAAAAAATTTGTCTTATAGTCATGTTTTAATGATATCACGCATGTACATCTTGCTGAAAAGTGATTAATCTTGGTAAATCGATCAATTGTATTATGTATTAGTTAAAATTTGACCGATATATCAAGTTTTTCCGCTATATATTTAAAACTTACACTAGTATATATACTTGAATTGAGAATTGGAAATTTCTGTGATTATTCAATTATGGTACAACATATATATATACATGTAGGAACGAGATCAGTGATGAACATGGAAGAAACCTCAAAGAGGCGACCCTTTTTCAGCTCCCCGGTCGAACTGTTCGACGATGAATATTACGACGAACAGTTACCGGAAAAGAAGCGTCGTCTCAGTCCTGAACAGGTCAGTTGGACTAGCATACCCCAGTTATATGTTTTATAATTACATATATACCTCTCAAAATCAGAACCGACTAGTCACCTTTAAATATTTAAATTCCCTTGAGATAAACTATTTATATATATTAGCAATTATACACCGTAAAGAGCATATTCACACACTCAATTTTTTTATTTATTTAAACCATATCATATCAGCATCAAATTCCCACAATTGATTTAACCCAGAACATTTTGATATGATCCTATAATAAATATCATCTCACATCTAGAAAGAAAAGTTATTATGTATGATCAAACTTAGTTGGTTATATACGTGTTATTTTTTAAAAGGCTCACTTGCTGGAGAAGAGCTTTGCGACAGAAAACAAACTGGAGCCAGACCGTAAAACGCAGCTAGCAAAGAAACTAGGACTGCAGCCTAGACAGGTGGCTGTATGGTTCCAAAACCGCCGCGCAAGATGGAAGACTAAACAGCTGGAGAGGGACTATGATCACCTCAAATCCTCCTACGACTCCCTCGTCTCCGACTACGACTCCATTCTCAAACACAACGAGAAGCTTAAAGCTGAGGTATTAACCAATACTCCTTCGTTCTAAAATTAAATTAAATATTTATTTATAAAACGAAGACTTTTATAAAATAAAATAAAAAATTAATTTTATCATGTGGTAGAACATTATTCAATTAACTACGAATAGAATTAATTAATAGTTTTGTATATATACAAGTCTAATTAAAAAAATATCAGAAATTTTGAAACAGGTAAAAAATATACTATCTCTAAATTTTTGATAGGAGGAAGTAGTATATTCCTCGCACAACTTGGTGCTTAATTACTCTTCGTTTTTATTTTCAAAAGTTCTTTCTTAAATGGCCAGAAGAGAGATATGATTGAATATGTACATATGGTTAACATACATGATATACTCATAGAAAAAATAAACATAAATGACGAAAAATGTTTGCCAGCTATCACAATATAGTACAGATCATGTTGTGAAAAAAATATAGGTAACGACAAAACTTAACCATCAGTGTGGCGCGAAATTTCTAAACTCATTCGTAAGTATGTATGTATGTATATATATATATATATATATATATATATATATATATATATATATATATATATATATAAGTTAATTCAGAATAATCGATTGTTAGAGAATAATCGATTGTTAGAGAATAATCGGTTGTTAGAGAGCAATTAGTTTTTAATTTTTCTCGTAATAAATTGTTGTGAGAAATAAATTTTATAAAGAACAATCAGTTATTTTATATATATATATATATATATATATATATATATATATATATATATATATATATATATATTCTAGGGTTTTATACGCGAGGTGACAATTGAAATTTAAATTTAGTGAAATTGAAATTTTTGGAAATAAGATTAATGTAGAAATAAATTACAAATATATATACAACAACCTAGAGTTTTAATGTAACTCAAATACTTTTGTCGTTTTAAATTTAATATTATTATTGACTTTTGAAAGTTAATGTAAAATATTTTTAAATTTAAAATTAAGATAATTCTTTAACAATTATGAAATTATAAATTTTACAATAACTAATATTTTTTAAATAATTTACAATAGTCATTATTATATTAATTAAAATTAATAAAATTTATGTTAATTTTAAATTTAAAAATATATTAAATTAATTTTAAAAAATTAATAATAAATTTATATTTTAAAATAAATGGAGTACAATACAATTTTGTGTTATTTAAATTCAATCTGTACGTTGTACTTTTCAAAATCTCAATTTCATGGAAACCGGATCTTATATAATGATATTAGCGACGGAACAAACTTATGTTCAAATATGAGTTACATTTCACTTTTTAATCATTTTGTTTTTAAACAAATATATAATGTTTCGACCAAAAATTGCTTATTCTTTTAAAAAAAAATTATGTTATGGCGTCTCGTATAGTTAAAAAGAAAGCTATACAAACTTTTCTCACACATGGCATATATTAGGGTTGTTCATTCAGTAAAAAATTAAATCTGATAGAATCGAATCGGTACATAATTTATTTAAAACTTGGTACTGATACATGTTGAACTAGTATGTCGAACCGATTTACCGATTTGGTACCGTTTAGTTATCGAAAATTATTATTATTATTAATTATTTTTTAATAATAATTTAAAAAAAAATAGAATAATCTGTACGGTCCGGGATATATTGGACTGGTATTGAACCGGTTGTACAAATATATCGAATCTGCATCGAATCAGTTACTATTTATATCGAACAGTTCGGTTCAGACTGATTCAGTATACACAAAAAATCGATTAAACTAATTTTTTTGAACGCTCCTAGCATATGCTCCTTTTTTCTATATTTTTAGAGGATATTATATTTAGCAAACAAAATAATATGTATAAAAACAATAAATAAGTTGAAAATGTTTACTGCAGGTAGTTTCCTTAGCTGAGAAGCTGCAAGCTAAAGCAGTGGCGGGAGAGCCAGTGTCAGATCCGAAACCTGAACCACTTGCGGTGGAAGCTGACGACGTTCCGCCTCTTCAGTTAACGGTGAAGACAGAGGATCGCCTGAGCACTGGGACCGGTGGGAGTGCGGTGGTGGATGAGGATGGGCAGCAGCTTGTGGACAGCGGTGATTCATACTTTCCCAACAACGACTACCATGGATGCATTGGCCCAATGGATCACGGTTGGTTATACTCAGAGGAGGAGGATGGTAGCGATGACGGCCGCGGTTATTTCTCTCATGTGTTGGTGGCGGCGGCAGACCAGCAGAACCACCAGGAGGAGGGAGAGCCACTGGACTGGTGGGTATGGTCTTAAAGTCATAATAATAATAATTAGCTTATTATATACTATATAATCTTCTTATTTAATTAGAACTTGTTAAGAACTGTTTTTATTGTCCGGCCTGTTGTAATGATTTTATACTATATAGCTTCCTATAATATTATATATTAGAACATGGATGGATTCAAACAGGGCGGACCCAGGATTTTCAGCAAGAATATTGGACACTTTTGTAAGAAAATAAAAAATAATAAAATTTATCAAACATCAATTTTAATTAAAAATACATAAAAGTCAGTGAAAAATTATTTTTCAAGACTTTATTTCTTGTATTGAAACAAATATAATTATTTGACTCTTGAGTAAGTTTATCACAAGAAAATTCTAATTGATGACGTTTAATAGTTTTACGTCTTAAAAAATATTTATTCATATATCTATTTATTTTGATTCGTCAAAATATCAAATACAAATACACAATATAATAGAAAAACTAAATAATAAGTTAATAATATGAACAAATCAAACATTCACTAGTATAGTCTTAAAACAAAATTATATATTCACAATTTATGTCTTTATTGATTTAAATACAACCTCAAGTGAAACACATGTCGAAAAATTAAATATATATTGTAAAATTAAAGACATGTACAGATGTATAAATTAGCATGAATAAATAAAATAAATAAATCAAAAATAAATAATTAACTACTCATAGATAATTAATAAAAAAATTAGAGAAAAATTTAATGATATTTAACCTTAACTCTAAAACATTGAAAAAATCAAATGGGCTTAAGAAAACAAAAATTGATAATTGAATTTGAAAGATGATATTAAAAATATCCAATTGTTGATAACTGACCCAATTTTTTTTATTTTAGGGGGGAGGGGGGGGGGGGGCACTAATGAGGAGTTTATGCCTTGAATGAATAAGTAACAATGGATTAGTGGAATGAGGGATCAAGAGATAGATAAGGGGAATGGTCGATCATTCATTGGTGGATATTCCCTTGAACCAGTCACGAAGCTCTCAATTGAGTTGTTTAGGTTCTTGAATTCCATTTCTAGTTTAGGGTTTTGGTACTTCGAAGGCTATAAAATGTGATGCAGGTCTTGACCTGTTCAGGTTCAAGGGAGGGTGATTGAAGGGACCTAAACTTTACATCTCTTATCTACAGCGGGAGGTTTCTTTCATATCTAGAGTGTGTTGGAGAGACCAGAGAAGACGGATTGGATTGAGAGGTGATGCATATGCCTCTTCTTTATCAATAGGATTCCCATCATTTCAGTCTCTAACAAAGGAGACAAGGGCGAGGCATATGTCTTTATAGTAATCTCAATTTGTTTTTCCTATTCATTAGTACACTGCGCACTATAACTAACAGTCTATTTAATAGTAAAAGAAGATGCTAGCGTGCTAACTAGCTACTTACACTTATAGTTATAGCCCCTACTTCATTTATGTGATATTTGAATAAGCCTGTTGAAAAACAAAAGCGCGCAATGGTTGATGAAAAGCCAACAATTTGTTAGGAGTTTGGAACCCTATACAAGGGGTTACTTGCTGCTCACTCTAAAGGGGCTTATGCACTTCACTCGTTCCCACTAAACGACGAAGCCAAGAGTAGAAGGACGGACTTGAACCCTCAACCTTAGCCTTGGCAAGGCTATGCTATATCATTAAGCTATTTCTGTCAGCTACAATAGTGGTTAAACACTACTAAACAATTCATGTATCACTTGATATGAATAACTTCAATTCTATTTTTCTGCCAGACCAAAGTCTAGACCTACAATCGAGCTACGAACGCGAGCAAGTAAACGGCTATAGGGTTGCCTTTTCAATCAATCTTTGACCACTCAGCGCCACTATTAGTGCGAGTTATAAGGAGTCTTGATCTTGAGTCAAATTGGGATGTCATTTCATTCTCGTAACGGGAATGAGTGAACGACAAGCCTAAACAAGTTGTTCCCTCGCTTTGCAGTAGCGACATTTGTCTTTTAAGTGAAGTCATTTCCTCATATGGTTTCTCTTATTCTAGGATAATCCAAACTGTAGCTTAACAAGTCTGCTCAAAATCAGTCGATTCTCGAGCCATTCGTTCTCCCTTCTTGGTTGGCCTTTGCCAACAACTAGAGCAAGTAAGAGAACCTACAATGAATGAACTTGAAGAAGTGTATATTTTGACTGGATTGTACACCTTGTGTCTGGTTATCATGTATATGGATGTGCATAGAGAATGGATGTGACATCTCTCTCCTTTTTGGGGGGGAGCAGAGCAGTTAAAGAATGAACCAAACCATATGATTGTTAAGGATTATAAGAAATTTTTTGATCAAGATATAATGTATTTATTTAATAATATCAAAAAATACGTTAATGATGCAATAAAAGATGAATATAAGAAAGCATTTTTCATTCTATTGTCGAATTTCTGTTGTAAAGATTTAATCAAACATGATAATCCAATTAAGAATATAAAAGACGGTGACTATACCAAGGGTGCAACCCAAATCAATATGAATGGAAGATGCCCTTTTTAGTATTCTATTTTTCCGTGCCATGTGCATGTAGGTGGGTTTTTTTTCCTTACAGAGGAAGCTGACTTCTTTGAAAGGGAAGAAGCTAGAAGCCCCCGTATATTCCATGAAAAACCCCTTTCTTCTATCAAATGAGCCTCTTACCAGATCCACCCATTTTCCTTGGTCGACTCATCCCATTTCAAAATCGACCAATCTGAGTTCATTCGAATTGCTAGCATCTTGGGCTCGGGAAGCAGGGATAGCATGAGTAGAGAATACTGCAAAGTCAAGGGATTTTCGACAGGCCTATAGGTCAAGAGAAAGGAAAGACTTTAAAATTGAGGAAGAATGGATCAAGAGAAGATAGGGCAACGGCTAAGAAAGAAGGATAGCTACTCGAAGACGAGATGTGTGTCATTGATGAACATATCAACCATTATACCTACAAAAAAAATTCCAAAAAATAAGGGACTTGCCCTTTCTTGGATCCGCCCCTGATTCAAAAGTTGAAGGTTGATTAAATGGATGTATGGGTTATATATGTTTGAATAAAAGGAAGTGAATTGCTCAGGTCTGTTTTCTTTTATTGTTTCTCTTATTATAGTTGCTAAATATTTTTGCTTTATTAGACTGAAGCATGTCACATGTAATGGATGATTATGAAAATTAATCTGGAAGTTAATTATATATACCCTCAAGTCGATAAATATGTTTTATCGCCTATTGGCAGCATCTAGTGGAAAATTTGTTGGGCTTCGCTTTTATGTATCATGCATGTGTGCATATATATATAAATATTGTCCAACTGTGCTTCAGCTCATTCATTCGGAAGAGCACCTTGTTGAAGCTAGAAAAATATATACTATTAAATTAATTAATTCTTTGAGGGAAGTATCATTGTTCCCATATATTTGAGATATCCATGTTTTTGAGCTTAGCTGAAAAATGCAGGGTGCAAATACTAGAATATAAAAAAATGGAAAAACAAAAACGTAAATTGGATTAACATGTGTAGTTGGTAGTAAATAATACGAGTCATGTTATATACTCCAAAAAAAATTAACGGAATTATAATTAAATTATAATTACGACGTATTTGTATACATAGAATTAAAAATAATTAAAAATAATATCACCCTAATTTATTCTATTTTATCGCATAGACTCTCATATTAGTCACAATCTAACTTCATTACATATTTATCGACATGTATGTAGTTTTCTAAATAATATTGAACTTATTTACAAAACTGGGTGGAGGGAATTTCAACTTAGTTATGTTACGTTTGGATAAGAGGAACGACTAATTCCTGTGAAATGAAAAAAAATATGTTTGGTTGTTTTATTGAAATGAAATGGATTATTCTCATTCATTTCAAATTTATGAATTTTATTATTTGGGAGGATATGAAATGACTCATTTCTGTTAGAATAGAATGAATCATTCTACTTAGACATGCACAACAGGTCAGGTCAGGCCGGCCTGGGCTAGGCCTGGCAGACTTTTTCCGTTGACCAGGCCAGGCCAGGCCTTGACTTTTAGGCCTGCAGGTCAGGCCGGGCCGGGCTTCTCCAAAAAAAATAGGGCCTGTTGAGGCCTGCGGGCCAGGCCAGGCCTAGACCGAGAGAGAGACAGAGAAGAAAGAGAGAATGAGGGAGCCGCGAAATCGTCGGTTGCATATTTTTTTGTACGAACGTGTACAAATTACAAATCAAGAAGACCAAATATTGAAAAATCCATCAAAATCACCATTTTTCATAATTTTTAGTACTGCTGCATAAAAATTAGAAATAACCCACAGTGATAATGACTATATAATTATATAATATAGGGTTGTCTGCAAATCACCATCACCCCAATTTGAATTAAATATTCACTCATAGACTAATAATCATATTATAATATAATATGATAGGAGAAATAGAAATACAATTTAGTATTTAGTGTATCCTAGTTCAGTATTCTTGTCACTTTACCAAAAATCGAGGTAGACTTTAGCCAGGCCAGGCCAGACTTTTGACCAGGCCAGGCCAGGCCGGGCCAGGCTTTTCCCCAGGCCAGGCCAGGCCGGGCTTTTGCTCTAAAATCGTGGTCTGTTTAAAGCCTGCAGGCCGGACCAGGCCTTTGACCAGGCCGGGCCAGGCCAGATCAAGGCCAGGCCTCAGGCCGCGGGCTTTTTGTGCATGTCTAATTCTACTCTCTATTTTATTTCTTCCTTTATTTCATTTGTTCACTTATTTTATTTTTTTAATTCAAACGTAACATTAGAGAGTAACATTAGAGAATGGAAAACTCGATTCTTTCTTGATTTCTACTTTGATGTAACACCGACAAAATCAACACCGACAAAATCAACATCCATACTCTATATATATGTGTGTGTAAAACATCCCAAGAAGCGGCATCCCACAGCTACCGCTTCGGATTCATCAAAAGCTCATTTAAGTTGAAAGGCCGCATTTATTTATTTTATTTTATTGAACAATTTTTTAAATTGTGTTAGATGAGGCTTAAATATTACTAGTAAATGTAATTTTCCTTATTCCCAAAAGATGACAAATTATATATTACAACTCATGCTTCTCAATTGTTAGTCCTGTGCATCTCTCTCTCCCTCTCTTCTTTTTTCATTGTGATATTCATAATCTATATGGTAATAGAACTCTCATTCCTCATTTATCAGTTTGGACGAAGAGAACTTTCCACGTGGCGTTATATGTTCCATTATATTGTTAAGCCCAATTTGTGAAATGGGCCACTTAAGTTTAAGCTTATTATTGTATGGAAAGATAGGCTGGCACAAGCCCAAATTAAATCAACAAGAAACAATCTGATGTTTTCATTAATCAAATAATTGAGTTTAGTATATAAGCTAGTTTTTTGCTCTATTTTCACTTAGATTAAGTATATGGGCCTATCATTATATTCCATAAGGAGTTGAAAGTTAACAGTCCCTTTGTCTGTCTGTCTACCCAAGCTCAATAGCTGGCTAGTGCAACCAGCCATTGTCCATGATGTGATATACTACCTATACCAAACTCAATTTGAATAACAATAAACCTCATATTAAATTTAAACTATTATCATTAAATTTTGATTTCATTTTTACCTTATATATATATATATATATATATATATATATATATATATATATATAACAATGTAAATATTAATTATGGTAAAAAAAATCTGTAAATAGTAGTTCCAAAATTATTTATTATATGTTTTTAAGCCTGAGCTTTTAATTAGTTGGAGGGGTTAGTTTCAAGTTTCAACATCTTATTCTAGGTAGGGACCGACCTCTTTTGCATAATTGTTCAAAATAAAGTCTACGACTCTACGTAGAGCCTGTTTGAATTATCTTCAAATTATTACTTTTTTATATGCGTATATTTCTTTAATTTATATACATCTACAAACACGTACCCACTTGCTTTTCAAATTCTGACCAATCTGATTATCTGAAACCTAAAAATGCTGATTTATAATTCTAAGCTTTTGTCGACTCAATTCTAAAGGTTAAAGTTGGAATGATTAAAAGCATGCTTGAAGTTTTATAAAATTGAAATTAATTTAAAATTTATGTTCAATGTTAATTTTAAGTTGACGTTGTTATATATGACGGCAAGTTTTTAACTATTTAAAAATCATGTGTGAAAACATAAAATTAAAAATAATAAAAAATAACACGTATTATTATTTTATTTAATTATTAATAATTTTATTTTTATTTTAATCTATATTTAATAATATTTAATTAATCAACATATAAATAATTCTTCTGTAAAGTTCATGGCACACCTCACAAAATTGAAGGAAAGAGGATATGGGTAGAAGAAGCACCCATGTGATGTTGTTACAAATAAGACACATTCTAATACTACTATATAACTAGAATGTACTTTGCTACTAGTTTCAAGTAAATGACAGATGGCCCACAATTTCATCATATAAAATCGAAGTCATGTGGCAAGTTTTTTGTCTCGCATTCAATTAACTACAGTATTTTTTTCTTTTTCCTGCCACGCAGTTTAAAATATTAAAATATACTCAAATTATAATTGATTATAAAAGATAAAAAAACTGAAATAATAATTTATTCAAATAATAATCAAGAAAAAAGGTTAATTATAGCAGCAACACTCGTAAATATTATATAAATTATTGAATTACAATTATATTCTTAAAATAGTATAGAATACGCAAATTTTGATCGTTTTTTAACACGAATAACGGAAGAACACGTTATCGTGATAACTCCACATTTAAATCTGAATAATCTACGTTGAAAAATTATTAATGTACCGGAAAAAAATCTCACGAATGAAAAAGAAATTCTCATATGGAGAAAGAAAAAATATTCTAAGAAATAATAATAAAATTCTCTCACAAAAAAAAAAAAACCTGTCATCTCATGCAAAAAATAAGTTCCACAAAAAAAAAAAATACTCTACAAATAAGAAGAATAACTTATTAGGTTAAAATAAGAGAGATCTAGAGAAGACTCTCCTTTTAGAGTCTTTTCCAAATCTAAGATGAGAGTTATGGTTCTTGACTAGTAAAAAAAGAGAAAAAAAAATTAAGAGAGAAACCTGATTTATATATAACTCATTCAATCAAATATTGTGTTTATCTTCGTTTTAAATTATAAATTAATTTTTAAATTTAAATCAAAATATTTTTAATTTTAAATTAAAAATATTAATTTGACCATATATTTTAAAATATAAAGAATTTTAATTTTTAAAACAACTAGAATCAACGAGTTATAAGTATAAAATAAACAGTTTAATTTTGTACTCGTATAATTATACAAAAAATATATATATATAATCACAATAATTTACAAAAGAAGAATTGTTGATATTTTTGGCGAGAGACTAAACTTTAATTTTGTTAATTTGATTAATTAGTTGTTCAAATAACTAACCTCCACTTTTTAAATAATAAAAAAATCAAAACGATAGAGCATCAATTCAAATATGTCTTTGCTCGAGTTGGAGCGTCAGTTCAAAATCTGAAACTGTGAAATCTCAACTTTAACGTAGTTGTAGGAGTATCTTATATATTACCCGGTAAATACAATAGTATACAAAACTAGTGGCAGTTTGAAATATTATTGAGACAATAGGGGCATTTTGAGAATTAAATAAATTTGCGAATTTATTATGTCTTTGGCCTCTCCGCTCTGCCGTCACATGTAATTTCCCGTGCCTGCCGCCCCAGGTCGGGTTACTAAAACCGGCGTCCCTCTTCACTGCTCTTTTCGCCAGTTACAATTCTCTCCCTATATATATATATATATATATCGTATACATAAATGTATAAACATTTTTATATTTATGTATATACTCATCAATCTGCTGCAGTGTGCTTATCTATAAAGAGTTCAGGCATTTTCTTCACGGCTTAGCCAATCATCTAGCTTCCTTTGTTCCGGTATGTTACACTATCTATTGAATATTCAATTAGGTATTTAAATTTAAGAAATGTATGAATTTGTTCGATTGAATTTTACTTGTCCGCTGAATACCAGAAGAGGGCTTAGGGTTTCTGGTTTGTTTTTCTTCTTGTTGTTTGTACTGACTTCGATTACTATAAGTTAGACTAGAATGCTATGTTGATTGATGGGTAGCCAATTGCTTACGTAATCATTTTCTGCTGTCATTTAAGTTGCAGTACAACTGTTTTCGATCTTGCCGCGCAGATCTAAATTCAGCATATAGTGCTACCAGTCTTCACATGAACTGCCCCATTTTCTGCTATTATATGATGGAGTTATATGCGTGGCAAATTTTCTAGAATTCAGTTGGGTAAAAGGCCATTGACCCCTGCCAACCTCTTGGTAGTAAACTAGTAATGAGAAGTCATTGACTGAACTTCTCTTTTGCCCAAAATCTGTTTAGTCGGATATCTTAAATTGGATCTGTGCGTATGGAAAGTTGACTGCAATTTTAAACTTGAAATTACTCTTCGAGATAATGTATTCATATGCTTGTTTGCTTCCTAACGGTTATGTTGGTTTCAATTTTTTGAGCCTGCATTATTAATTATTGATTAATTTAGTCTGTTTATGCGCTTTTTTCCTTAAGCCCTATAGTGATGTCGGGAAACGCTCTCGGAGATCTGAACATGCTACCTGAATCTGTGAAGAAGATTGAAAGCTCCAGTAATGGAAGCTTTCACAAGCCTCATATTGAGCAAACTAATGAAAATGTGGAAGAGAAACAAAGGAAAATCACTGCCCCCTTAGTTGAAATACCTACGAATGGAAACGAGACTGTGAGTTCCGTGGAAGAGGTGGCAAGTTCAGAAGTGGAATACTTCGATTCTGAGAATCTGAATGATCTGGAAGATGTAGATACATGTCTTAAGGTAGGACTGTGCTTTAACATTTGAAATGTTATGCATCTGCAGTTCTGCACTTTCTAATGATTTTGCATCATTTGGCCATTGGTGGCTTGTATAACTCCTACACATTCCTTGTTTCTTTTGCAGACACTTGTATGTGGCCTTGAGTCAAAAGACTGGGTTGTGTTGTGTGAGGCGCTGAATAATGTACGTCGATTATCTCTGTTCCACAAGGATTTGTTGAGCAATATGTTGTAAGTCTCAACTTTTATGTGATGGAAGTATTGTGGAAACAAATGCTTCATGCTTTTGGTGTATCTATGCGTGTATGTCTATATGTGTATTCATAATTGTCTGTTTGACTGAGGCCCTTTTATTGCTACTGTTTGATGTACTAGGGGGAATGTGATATCACTTGTTGTGAAATCCCTGAAGAATCCGAGAAGTGCTGTCTGTAAAACTGCAGTTATGACCTCAGCGGACATTTTCAAAGCATATAACGATCACATGATTGATTCGCTGGACCCACTGGTAACTTATTTTCCTTGATGCCTGTTACTTGTCTCACCTTGTTAGCTCATTCCTCAGCCTAATTGATATTTTATATTTGATTGTCATTTTTTCGAAATATCTTTGGTCCAGCTGGTACAACTTCTTCTCAAGGCATCACAAGACAAACGATTTGTATGCGAGGCAGCTGAAAGAACTTTAGTAGCTATGACTACTTGGGTCTCCCCAATATTGTTATTACCAAAGTTGCAACCTTGTCTAAAGAACAGAAATCCTCGAATTCGAGCAAAGGCTTCAATGTGCTTTTGTCGCAGTGTACTTCGACTGGTAAAAATTTGACCTTTTAGTTGCTCTCATTTAATATTTAGTTTGACTCAAATGTCTTAGCATTCTTAAATGGCGTTGTTACTGATCGTACAAGTAAGTTTCACCTTTAGGACCCACACATGGTTCCTAAAAGAGATACTATAGAGAAAGTATGGTTAAATAGAAAGCCTCTTTAGGCATAATTTTTGTTTCTTTATATTTATTTTCTGGACATGTCATATTGAAACTAAATTTTCTATTTTCTGTAGTACCTCATGTTTTCAACTTATTTTCTGTAATTAATGAAAACCAGAGAATATATTTCACTGTTCACCTGAGATTTTTTGCAACAAGGATGAAATAGCTACAGATTTATGTTATTATACTTTTTCTTGCCTCTCAGATCTGCTAACATATTTGTAACTTGCAATTCACGGGTGTTAGTTGCAGAATCTTGATCTCTTTTTTTTTTCTTGTCATATCATTTTAAAGCCAAGTTAAAGTTTCATGGAGCTGGGATCACTGTAACTTTTGTGAAGGCCTTCAAGATTTTAAGAGATGTCTCTTCTGGAGTTGTAATTTATGGTTTTACTTAATGCCATGGTTTCTTTACGTTTTTTGAGCTAGAGGGATGAATTAACTTTCCTTCATTTTCTTCTCTGCTTATGTTCCATATTTTCTTCTTTGCTTATGTTTCCGGAGACGTCTTCTTGTTTACTACAAACCATAAAGCAGAAAAAGGGAAACAAAAGGAATAACTACAATAAAGAAATTAAATGCAGGAGAATGCTTCTCGATGAACCTCACACTTCTCTTTTCCAATTTACTCAGGCTTGTTACTTCTTACGTCTTTTTGTTTTTGTTTTTGTTTTCTTTTTGATTACCATTCGCAGAGTATTTTTCAGTGGATTGATATCTGTATTACTACCCAGGTTCGTTTGGGCATTTGGTGGTTAGGTTATACATTTCTCAGATGTTTATCCCGCTCCAAAGTTTGGGAGCTTGAAAATATTGAAAAGAAAAATATTATACTAATTATAGTAGAAGGTGCCCCTACTCAGACCAAACTATAAGGCTGTAATAGATACTCAATTCATCAGTCTCATATGAGAATCGATCACAGTTGAAGCCATCAGTTTGAACTTATGTCATGCTTGTCAGATATCATAATTACCCTTTTGGCCTTATTAAAAAAATATCTTGTTGATTTGATGAACGCTCTACAGGGAGTTGATGGAATCAATACATATGGGATTGACAAATTGATCCATATAGCTGCATCACAGCTCAGTGACCAACTTCCTGAGTCCAGAGAAGCTGCTCGTACTATTCTGTTCGAGTTGCAGGCTGTATATGACAAATCACACTTCTCACCTGCAGTAACCTTACCTGAGGATTTAGAGATAAATTCTTGGGAGCACTTCTGCCAATCAAACCTTTCACCTTTAAGTGCTCAAGCTGTCCTTCGTGTGACCGGTATTTCCCGTGAGGGTCTTGTTTTGGGTTCCTAGCAGGCACACAATGTTTGTGGAGCTATGGTGAGTATTATCTTTTTTCCTTCCGCATTTATTGGATTGGTTCGTTGGCTTTTACTTGTAAATACTGTGAAACATTGAGAAGTTCGGAAAGGCAGTTGAAGCATGTAGTTCAGTTACATATCCTATACTGATTGAATTATATATATATATATCCTTTAATGATCCTCACATATGGTTTTACCATTTACTGGTACCTATGGCTTAGATTAATTATGGATGATATTCTTGTGTTGTACCATTTTATTTGCTGCCCTTTTATTTAGTTTTGGATTCAGGATGTAATATATTCTTGGGATGGGAATTGTATGTGTGTGTTTTAATGCTCAAATCACTTGGCTGCCTACCTAATTCGCATATTTTTGTTTTCGCTGCTAACAAGGGTAGATGTAAAATAAGTTCTTGCATTAACTACTTATTTTGATATATTTATATTTAGAAACAACTGAGATTAGGTTGATTAGTAGTCCTTGTAGAGCTACGTATAAATATTACACTGTATAATCGGCTTGAAATTTAGAGAACGAGAGGAAGTTCATGATTTTCCTAGAATTTATCCTCAGATGTTCTTGGTCACTAAAGGAGCTTTATACATTTTAAATAGTCTTTACTCTTAATTTTCTCTGGAATCCTCACATTGAAAATGGTCAGAGATTTTTACGTGGTTTGGGTGGAAGTTTAATGATAATGTAAAGCTATGACTGGAATTCTATTTTAAAATTTTATCCATGAACCATTGACAACCCTTGTAGATGAAAGATATAGGATAAGTAGAGCTTGAATTGTTCAATTCAATCAATCTAATAGTGTGTGGGAGGTCCAGTATTGATTTTATTGGAGTAGGTGTTTTGTTTTCTTTCTATTCCTCCTTGATTGTTACTGATGTGACAAGGGGAGTAGTTGAAGAATTTCTGTATCCTTGACTAGCTATGATACAAAGAATAGAAAGTAAAAAGGAAAGACAAATAATTTTAAAAAACATTTAGAAATTTACTTGTGTAATTCATCATAATGTTTCTTATTAGTTGATTTGTCGCATGTGTGACATTTGATACGTCTTTCCATATTATTGTATGAGTCAATGAAAGTAGAGGTTTGCTATCGACTACAGTTGCCTATCCAGCAATAATGTTATTGCAGAGCACTATGTTTTTATTGGCATGCAGGCCAAACTACTGCCCAAGGAAGAAGTTAATGAGAGAGGTCTGAATTCTCCCAATCCTGGTTTGAGCAATATCCTGTAAAGTTGGTTCTGTCTCCCATCCACTCCAGAAGAGGGACCAACTCAAATCTCCAAATATCCCAATTATTCATAAGCAATTGCTCATGCTATAATGACATGTTTTCTGCTTTATAAAACAGAGCTACTCAACCACGCCATTCCAAACTAAATTGTTCCGCATATATCAGATACTCCAATTCCTCCTCATTTTCCATTTTAAGTAGGTATCTTTGAGAATATTGAGACGACTTAAAATCATAAAATTGAATGGATGATTTACTTGTGGCTATCCTTCTGCATTTTGATAGAAATCAGACGCGAAAGAAGTTTTGAGAGGGGTTTGTAGTATTTGGGAACAATAACTATGAGAGATTGAATAAGATTTGTGATGGATGACCAAGGTTGGGGCATAGCTGCACAGGTTATGGTCCTGGCAATTGCCATAGCTATCATATTGTTACTTCTGGGTGTTGGAGTTCTAGTTTTGATTCATGTTTATGTTACTGGGAGAATCATCAGGGGAGGGTTAGTTAACAGTACGCTGGTTGAAAGGGGAAGCTTTTGTAGCACGAGCATGTCCCAAGATGATCTAGAGAAGCTTACTTGCTTCGATTTCAAAGAGAAAGAGAAAGAGAAAGGAACTAGCCCTGTGGATTGCGCAGTTTGTTTTGAGAACTTTAAGGCGGGTGAGAAGTGTAGGTTATTGAATTAAGAGAGATCCAAACACCAGAACTTGGGTATATTAGCGATAATTGAGTTGGGAGATGGCCAAACAACAGAAAGTGGTGATGAAGTGATGGAGAGGGATCAAAGTTCCGTTATAGGTGGTGATGAAAATGAATCATGAGAGAACCAAACTGGTCTAGAGCTAATTCTTCACTTTGATTCTGGATTACCGTCTTGGTTTATGAAACTGCTAGAATTGTCAAATTTACAGCCATAAATGTTCATTGTAGTTACGTGGTGGTACCATCACTGTTATTGATATTAATATTGATTTACCAACAATTTTCTTAGTTTGGTAGATGTACCAACAATTTTCATAAAGGTTGATGCTAACTTGCCTATAATTTCTCTTTCCGAATACTCGTTTAGGTCAGACATAATCAATACTCGTAATGATTTTGACACTACGCCAGTGGTACACTCCATACAGTTTTGTTGCATGCATTTTTGCACTCCCTTCTACCACTTTACGAAATACTATTTTTTTTTCCAAACATCCTCATAATTTTCAAATTGTTCAAAGTTTCACTTCATTATCTTGAAATATAAGATCTTAAATTAAGATCTACAAAAAGGCATATTTTGAGTTGAATTATGTTATGTATTACGATAAATTTGTGCCGACTTACAATTGTCAAACATATCAATATATGAGATTAGATAAAATTATACGAGAGTTGCACTTGTTACATCTCTTTTAAAAAATATTATCACTAATACTTGCCCACATAACTGACAATCAAAAAATTGACGTAAACATTCATATTATACTTCCATACGAAGATTCCCGTGCTAATGTTTTGTTGTTTTTTGTTTGGAATTTTTTAATAACTACATTTTTTTTGGCTTTCTAGTCTTAACTGTGTAGTACCCCATAAGACTACTGAAACGAAAAGGGTTTCAAATATAAAGAGCGCCCTTTGGCATTCTACACCGAAAGCCGGAAGGAATACATGGTCTGCCTTCTTAGAAGTCAGACAAGTATTTGACATATTTGAAAAAAATACAGGCCCATAATTTGATGTCCAAGATAGACATAAAAAACCAGACATTTGTGTTTCAAAAAGGGGAAATTATTCAGAAAATGCACAACACTTCTTCAGTTGGATAGCGTAAACCCCTTTCCAAATAGACGGACTGAATAAAAAGATCACTAGAAACAAGACCATCAAATAGAATTTCTTAGAGAACATAGTACACTACCCACCATAAAAGGAAGGCAGGAGGGGACATACAAGCACCAAGTTAATGTAATGAACATTTCATCACACATGTCCAGTGAAAGATATAAAGAGTACAAGCAATGTGCTGTCACAAATTTAGCTCTTCTCGGTGTTGTTCTCCAGTTCCCTCCTCAGCTGCAGAGAGAAGTCATCACTGACATCATCGTCATCCCAATCATCTTCCCATTGCTGTGTTGTTTCCTTTCCTTCTTTTTCGTCCCACTCTGCCAATAAATACAGCAATCGTTGTCAACGAAGAAGCATCAAATGTTTGCTGACTTGACTACGATTAAGGGATAATGACTTAAAAGTTTGAAAAGGAGGAAATAAATTGGCATGACATGTCTATATCTTCTTATCAGTACTACAAAAAGAACAATGAAAAAGACGATTTCAACCATCATGATGAAAATAGTAGGAAAAAATCATCTGATAAGGGGGTTACAGTTGCACAAGTTTCTGCAGAGGTGCAGGTGATTTCTTTTAGCCCAAACCAGTTTAACAAAAACAGCTAAAAATATTAAAGCAGAACATACTGCATAATAGAATATCAAGCCTTATGCTTGCTACTCTCACATTCTACAGTGACGAATGGACACCTCTAAATTTCTAACTATAATTGAACAATAGTTTTTTCCTTTGTACAATTTGTACTAGTGTTTCAACTTTGCTTTTTCCCCTTCTTTTCCTTTTTCTTGTTTATCGAATCATAAGAAAAGAAGGATGCATAAGGAGGTATACTTCAAGAAGATACATTGAAGAAAAAGTAAAGGAGCTACTAGCAGTATCCCTAGAGCTGGTGCTCTTAGATAAACATATGAAGACATAAAAAAACAAAAGGAAATACAGAGCCTTGCACCTCATTAAAAAGTTTTAGCAAAGAGGTAGAGTTGGGGGGGGGGGGGGGGGGGGGGGGGTAACTCCTAGTCAACCTAAAAATAAAAGACATGGAGTATAAGAAATTGAAACTTTTCAACCCTTAAAAGGTAAACCATGGCACATGGACAGTTTGTTTGCATCCTTATGACAACCTAATCAGTAGCAAATGGACAGCTTGTTTGTTATAAAGTCAAACCAAGACGAATAGGTGTTGTTTCAAATACTCCATCTCCAAATTCATTTACCTACCATAAAAGGTCAACAATCAAATACGAACATACAGTTTATGGCAGCTACACACTGCTTGGAAGCCGATTACCTCAAATTTTGGTTATCACCCCTTCGCTACCCAACTTTGTCACCAAATCCTAACCATAGACTCCATCTGATCATATGTGATACTTCCACCATACTTTCATTCATGTTTACAAATGAGAGAACAAATACATCAAACTCAGTTTTACATGCCTTTATAATCTTTGTATCAACTCCAAAACAAAGCAAAACTCGGTGTGAATACACGACCACCACTAAAAGGCTTCCCCTCTAAGAATAGAAGGTTGTAACGTAGGTCACCAATCACTAGACGTCTAGACCTCACAAAAAGCGGCTCAAGCCCACGTGCCAGCCCAACCCACCTAGACTTTGGGCTTTATATTTTTAAGTCCAATAAAACTTGAGCCTTTTGGCCCAACGCAATCTACAAGTGGCCCAACCTAACCCAACCCAACCCATTCCCTAAAAACAATCCAAAACTAATTTATTTTGGAGGGATCATCATAAATAATTGAAGTGTGTAGTTTTATCCACTATTACTCTTAAAATTTAACTATTTTAGTAATATAGAAGTAAGTAAACAAAGAAAAGAAATATTAATTTTAGTTTTGTTCTTCTTGACTTCCATTCTCACTTCCTCTCCCACCTGTCTTACCCAAATCGACTGTTTTTACTCTTTCAATTCAATGTCTTAATCGAAATATTGTTTTCATCTCTTTCTATATGATTGAATTGTTATTTGCATGATACAAATATCTTAACTATATATTCATTATTTTTTAATCGAAAGAAATCATTATACTTTATCATTGATATTCAATATTTTAACTTTTGTAGTTGAACTATTTGAAAACGACGATGTTGGGTCATTCAATATTATTTTGTCAAAAAAACAAAATAAATTATAAATATTTTTTGCAATTTTGTAGAAGTAAAACATATGCAACATAAAAAAATTAAAAAGTCAAAAACAATTAGTGAGTTGGTCAAAATTAATTATCTATTATCAATGTCGTATTAATCGATTGGAACTGGTTGTTTGTTTTGTTTTACATTATTTTTTTCTCAGATGATTATTCCTCGCTTTTTCAAAAAAAAATAAAAATCAATAACATTACAATGACCTTATTTTTTAAATTACAAAAAAAAAATTAAAAAATATGAAAAAGCTTATGGGTCAACCCAAACCCATTGTGTCGTGGCCACACTTTTAGAGCCTAATAAAACTTACGCTTTTTCAGCCCAACCCATTTTTGAACCAACCCATTTGCCAAGTCTACCAATCACCATAAAATAGTTCCTCTGCCAAACCTTGATCTTGAAAGACTAAATCAAATTTAGACATAAGCCTTTAGAATCAGTGTTTCCTTCAGACACAAGAATGAAGACCCCTCAAGACCCTCACAGTCCAAGACATACTTTTATTTTTATGATGTCGTGGAAACTGTCTATTGCATTCATTACATTTATACTTGACAATACTCCATTTACTTCATTGGGAACTTCCAGTTGTTCATTTTAACTTTTTACACCTTGACATCATAGCTACTAATACTGTATGGTACCATGAGGTTTTGAAAGACAAACGGGACGCTCATGCTAATATTCTGTCTTGCTTAGAATACTGGAAATACCGGAGTTTACCGGCTGAAATGATGTATACTGCACAAAAATCTCACCGGTAGTACGTATTTATACTTGCGAGGGAAGCTCACAATCTAATTTTTGATGGGTTTGATTTTGCAAATTTACACTTGTAAACTTTGTTTTCGTTCTCTCTAAATATAAATCTACATCAATATCTATGTGTAAAGGAAAAAAGAGAATACTAAAGAAACCACCTCCATGGAGTCCTCTTGTCATATGTTGGGTGTATGAGTGAATAGTGTTGAATCTAATTTTGGAGAGAAGAACCTAGAAAAGTGGTTAATTAATTATCTGCAGTTAGAGTGACTGAAAGGTACAAAAGGACAGGAAGAAGCTAAGATACAAGGCTATACAGACTATGGTTACCTCCTCCTAATAGGAAGAACCAACCTTTATTGAAGGATTCCATTCCTGGCTATAAGACTTCCTCTACGTCTCCGTACATTGATTATAAAATATTGCTCATTTGATCAAAAAATAAGATTGATTAATTTGCGTGTCTAACAGCAGGTTAAGAGAGAGATACAAAGATGGTTTTCAAGTTTGTACATACTAGTTGTACTATCTACATATAAGGTCTCTTATTAAATAAAAAGTCCTTGAATTATTGACAAAAAAATGTTGAACCTTTGCCTTCTAATTATAATTCTTGGTCCTTTTTAAATCATTACATACCAAAGTTTTATTGTTTTGTGTTTAATAGCCCTATTAATACGGTGAATGTAAAATATTACTGACATATACGAAGTTAAATATTTTGTTGAATATATTTTTCTTAGAAATAAAAATCTATTTATATGCATATATATAAATATATTTAAATATTAAAAAATCTGAAATGGTATGCCAGTACACACTGGTAACAATATGTACCATTTTTACAAACAAAATGGTACACCTACCGGTAGTATTTATAACTATGTTTAAGATGCCTCCTACGAGTCCTTTCTAGGTTATGGCGTGATCCTACATCCACCTCATAGCAAGAAAACCCACAATAATACCTAAAACTGGTGGTGGACAAACAGCCTGCCATCATCTTTGGCATTTTGATTTTTCCTTCTGATTAAATCACCTACCGATGGGGAGTTCTGAAATCAATATCATGAAGGAAAAAAAGAGTACTTGACCCAGCTCCTCCAGATACAAGCATAGCCTTAGAGATTTCTTTAAATTTAATGCTTATAAATTAAAATGAAATTATCTTCACATAAAAAGAACACATGGTACTATTTGCAAATGTGAGTAACAAGACATGTGCCACACGCAAACAGATATTGATAATGCAGAATGCAAATATCTCCTTTAATTAGAATTAAGCATCATGCCAGTTAAAAAGTGATTAACAGGTCACCTCCTTTATCTGAGAAGCAAACCAATATTTCAAATAAAAATACAAACACCACATAAATAAATAAAATAGCAATAGCAAAACCAAGAAAAAAAAACTGCAAGGTGCATAAAATCATACAGTAATAGAATTCAGAAATAAAGAAAAGCACACAGGAAAAGGACCCAGAATAATTACCTTCATTGATCTCAAACTCTTCAAACTCATCATCATCTTCAAATAAATCAATCTTTGGGTCTTCAGTAGCTACCTTCGTTTCCTTCTCCATCTTATCAGCAGACATAACCTTCATTAATCACCAAAACGATTAAAAACTACGAATTTTATAGATTACTAATACCTAAAGCCTCATACAAATCCAAAACCCCAAAAAAGCACGAATACCAGACCCTTAAACCCTAGATAGTCGAATTCAAAATTCTGAATAATGAAATTGGACAAAATAAATAACAGAGTAGATGATAGTAACAAATTAAATCGATACGTAGATAATATGTATGAATATGAGTAGAACAATAAAAATTACAATGATCCTTACGCTTCAGCGAGAGAGACAGAATCAGAGCGCGTTTTTGAGCTGCAAGTGTCGTGTTTGTTTTGGTTTATCGTCCTGATTCTTTATAGTAGATGATCCCGTTGTTCGTCTATTTACAAATTTGTCCCTACGAAAAGCACATAAATTACAACAGTAGTTTCACACGTTGTCACGTTGGAATTGAATTTTGATTTTCAATTTTTTTATTGAAACCAATTATTTAAAATGTTAGCATTTTATTATTCAAAATAAAGCATATTTTTATATAATATAATATTCATTGTGGTACTATTTTTGTATAGTTATAGACTTGTAGCCCTGTGTTAGAGGTGCACAAAAGGCCTAAGATCCGACCTAACTCTGACTTGAAAGCCTCGAACAGACCTTACTTTTTGGCTTATAGCTTAGTCTAGCCTGACCCAAAAAAAGTCTGGGACTGGCTTGGCTCGTGACTTATAAGAGTTTGGCCTAGCATCCCAATGCACTAAATCTAATAAGTAATATCTATGGACCAATTAAGAGTAAGCCAGGACCAATAAAATTCAGCATTTGTATATATTTATAAAACCATTAGCGAATCTATCATAATCCATATAAAATCACAGGCTAGTTAATTTTTTTTTTATGCTTAACTTTATTGGTTTTGTAGATGTTAATTCTAATAAAGTTACGAAACCAATAAAGTTAACTTAACCCAATAAAGTTAGCACGGGCATTTGCAATTTGCATACATAACTTAACCCACATAAATTTATTTTTCATAACCTCTGTTGCTTTGATTCCATTCATAGCCTCCATTGCTCCGGTTCCATTTCATGATTCGTTGCACCTCTAGTCTCACTCCATTCATAGCATTCGTTGCTCCGATTCCGGCCAACCACGGCTACAACCATGGCTAAAGACTTCACCTGACCCACTACAACTGCAATCATGGACTGACCAAAATCAACGGCGTGCCGATCAAGCTCGTCCAACATGAAAACCTCCGCTATAAAACCTTCGAATAACAAAAGAATGAGATGAAAGACATCCTTGTTAGGTATGATCGGACTCTGCTTTTCACCGATCTTGTTAGGTATCATGAATTGGTACTTTTATTTGGTTTATTTAGTTTATATGCTTAGTTGATTGATTGGTTAATTTTTAAATCTTTTGTTTCACGTTATCGACTTGAAACCTTGTTTAGAGGTTTTCAATGAACATTCGTAAGTTCCTTGCGATTGCTAAATTTGTTATTTCCATTTAGAATCTCAATTTTAGTTCTCACCTGTCAAACAATGAAGGCTTAATTAAAGTCTGGTCTGGCCGACAAGCTTACTCAGGTCGCCATTTCAATTAATAAGTCCGACCTGGCTTGACTTAGTCAACAGTCAAAGTCTGGTGGGCCTAGACCGGGTCAGGCCAATTAGCCTGTTTGTGCACCCCTGTCTTGTGGTATCAAATTATTTATCAGTACTAATAATTATAATATTTATTGTTTCATAATTTTTAATTAATTTTTAAAAATTAATAATAATGTCATAGTTTTAAACATATGAAGTATAAACTAATTGCGCGCATAACCATTAGAAAATATCTTAAGAGACAAAAAAAATAAGACTTAAGACATAATGTGTGATCTATACATAGTAATTTTTGACACGACACGGTAACATAATAGGTATACAATATAAATTAAAAAGGTTACTACTGAGTATAAATAATTTTTGTGTAATAAACATGTCAACACGTTTAACATAAAATTTAAATCAGTCAAACACTTATTATTAACCGGTTGACACGTTTAACACGATTAGACACGTTTATTTAAAATATTTTTAAAATAAATATGATAGAACATTATAATTTATATTAAATATTGAGTTTTAGCTTTGTTAGGTACTTTTTTAAGTACGTTATATTGTATTTTGTTAAATATATATTGTTGTGATAAATAAATCACATAATTATTTAATAAATAAGTGAATAATGTTTACTTTTTTATTTAATAATTTTTATTTGTGTACTAAAGCAGTTAAACCCGATCAACACGTTTAACACAATTAATAAATAGATTAGTGTTAGTGTTAAATATCTTAATACAAATAATTAAATAAGTAGTATTAATGTTGACTTATTTACCGTAATACCTATAACTTGTTACGACACAAATTCATCAAACAAGATACGACTGCCACCCCTGGTATGATCCTTTGACCCCTTATGTATGATCCTAGTTCAATTATAAAAAGTTTTGTGTTCATTCAGTTTGCCTAGACATTAATTTCTCTTTTAATTTCTCTCAACTCTTGTTAAACATACGTATAAGAATGCTCTTCCTGAAGAACATAGATTTGGCATAATCTATGTAATCGATCATAGGCAAAATTTTGTGAAAGTTATTAAACAACACATCGTTGAGAGCAATAATTATATTGTCAGATTATTAATAAATGTCGTTGAAAATTTAAAGTGTCATTAAAAAATATAAAAATATGGCTAATGCATATATGTTCTGATGTCATAATTATTGTTATGACGCTATTAATGGCCTTATAAAATAGACAAAAAAGCTCATCCTAAAGAACAATTTCGCATCAATAAGTTTGAAAAAAGGTATCAACTTTATTCATAAAACTCTGTTTTTACTCTTGACTTGCATTACAACCTCATATATAGATGCTACAGTTTCCTTTTCAGTTGAAGTATATGAGCACAACCATGCTGGATTCTTCAAAGGAGTAACAACAGCCTTAAGTTGCAAGTAGTTATAAAGGCTATATAATCCTTTTTCTCTACCTTGCCCACTCATCTTGTATCCACCAAATGGAATTGCAGCACCGCCGACAACAAAATAGCTAACCCATACAGTCCCAACTTTCACTGCCATGGGCGGAATTAGGGGGGGTCTAGGGGGGTCAATTGACCCCCCTATTCCGAAGATTTAATGTATATATATATATGTACGTATGAAATGTTCGTATGAATAATTGGTCTTGTGGTAAGATTCTTGTTTGGTATGATGCAATTTGTGAGAGGTCTTGTGTTCAATTCTTGTAATGCCACTATATTATTTAATACATGTTTTTTTACTATTTAAATTCATTATTGTTTTAGTTATAAATTTATAACTCCTAGGAATGACCATATGGGCATTTGATCTAGTATGATTTTTGCTTAGGGTGCGAGAGGTCTTGAGTACAATTCTTAGAAATACTTGTTTTCTTACTATTTAATTCATTATTTTTTTGTTAATAATCGACCATACCAAAATTTACAAGTTGAGTGGTATTCAAGTTTTGAACATATATATACACTTATTATTAATTCATGCACCCTCATTAATTATTATGTTAATAATAGAATACATAAACCGTTTATCATATATAGGTCACCAACCCCTCCAATGCATATTATAGCTCAAATGTCTCTTAGACTATTTAGGATTTTAAAATGTATTTTAAATAATAATTAGGATCGAATTAAATATATTAGCGTAAGAGATTTTGTAAGACCCCGAATTTTATGAAATACAAAATTTAATTTTTCTTCATATATATTTTTTTTGAAACAGTAAGTGGTTAAATTAACAAAATTGAAAGTTAAGGATGTTATGTGCAAATTTTATTTTGTCGGACAATATTCGCTTTGTCGGGGAATATTCGTTTGGTCGGGGAATATTCGTGCCGTACGACGGCGCCGAAATAATAAATTATTGGTGGACCCCACAACGGAATATTTGTCGGATATAGAAAACGACAGAAGTAACCTTTTTAAATAAAAATAGTCAACGGAACTGTTAAAATACCGGTGATAAAAGAATAGTAGCATACGGTAGTTTATGGTATTTTCTGTAGCACACGGTACTCTACAGTAACACACGGTATTGCATAGTGTCTCATATTATTGGTCTGATAATTGACACCGTAACTGTTACGCATCATTTCATCGATAATTGTCACTGCATAATATTTTATATTATCAATTCAATAATTGTTGTTACACAGTATTTTGCATTATTGATTTAATAATTGTCATTACACTGTATTTTATATCATTGAGTCAATAATTGTTGTTGCACTGTTTTTAAAATTATTGAACCTAATAATTGTCACAGTAACATATGCACAGTAATTCACATTATTGAATCAATAATTGTCATTACACAGTAACGTATGCTTTATTTTACATTATTGTTATCTCTATTATGATGTTATTTAAACAGTTGTATTTCATTAATTTATTGACTTGATATCTAAGAGCTAACTATACTGTATTTATAACAATTAGTCATAATAATTGAATTGATAAAGTTATTTGTTTATAATATAAAGTTAGGTGATTATTAGGTGATATGAAATGAATGGTGTAGATTAAAGTGTGAATTATTGTTGAATAATTGAATTGATTTGTTTATAATATAAAGTTAGGTGATTATTAGGTGATATGAAATGAATGGTGTAGATTAAAGTGTGAATTATTGTTGAATAATTAAATTGATTTGTTTATAATATAAAGTTAGGTGATTATTAGGTGATATGAAATGAATGGTGTAGATTAAAGATAATATAATATTTGAAATGGATGGTGTAGATTAAAAGGTGATCTTTAAATGAATGGTTTAGATTAAATGAATGATAAGATTTTTGGCTATAAATAGAAGCCTTAACTTAAGGATTTTTCATAAACTTCCTTACTTGTTCTTTCTTTCTCTCTCTAAATACTTCTTGTGAAAGTTCTCTCTAAGTGTGCTTAAGTCATCTTGAGTATTTGTGAAGATCTATAAGTATACGTGTACTGTTCAAGTTAATCAACCTCATTTAAATCAATATCCAGTCACGTGTTACGGTAAGGGATACCATCTTTTTCATCTTCCATTATTCAAACGTACTATGGTAAGGGATTATCATTATTTGATTCTCGATAATAATATTGTTTCTTCCTTACTCATAAGACATGCCTTTTATTTCCATGTATTAAATTGTGGGAATAACCTTACGGAGCGGATTGCCGCCTGTTGGTGAATAACCTTTCGTATTCATTCATTATTAATCTCTGAGAATAACCTTACGGAGCGGATTGCCGCCTGTTTGGTGAATAACTCTTTGTACTCAAATTCTATTAAATTGTGGGAATAACCTTACGGAGCGGATTGCCGCCTGTTGGTGAATAACCTTTCGTATTCATTCATTATTAATCTCTGAGAATAACCTTACGGAGCGGATTGCCGCCTGTTTGGTGAATAACTCTTTGTACTCAAATTCTATTAAATTGTGGGAATAACCTTACGGAGCGGATTGCCGCCTGTTGGTGAATAACCCTTGTATTAATTTCCTTCACCTTTTGTTAATCAAACCTGCTACGGTAAGGGATATTATTTTCTTTCATACTCCTAAATCGAAATTTATTATGGAACTATTGCTTCTATAATTCCTGAAAATATTATATGTTCCATAATAGTTGAACTTCATTATTTCAACTGAACCTTCCTATTTACGTGAACCTTTCTATTGAATTGTAACCGTTATTCTGAACTGTGGATCTTGAATTTCACTCCACATCATGTTGACAATTTGGACATTATTTGAATCTGTACAAAGTAAACTTCTGATACTTATTGTTATCCTATTTCTTCTGTTCATCATTTATATCATTCTAATCATCCAAAAATCAAGCTGTTGTGAATATCTGTGGCCGGGGGCACAGATGTGATATATTTGTTGAACAGATGATAGGTTAAAGGCGATATAATAGGTTAAAGGCGATACATCTGTTCGGTGTCTTTTATGGCACGTGGTGAGTGTTCTCTTTGGCCCGTAGTGCAAAGATGAACTGTTGTTTGGTATGATTATGACCAAAGGCTGAATCTGGTATAATCATGACCGTTGGTGCTATATTGAATATCTTTGGCCCGTAGTACAAAGATGAACTGTTGATGTGCATGATTATGATCAGGAACTGTGAATTTGTATTATCTTGACTAATGATATTTCAGATGATAAAAGTTGATGATGTTTTTCCTAAAAAGAGAACCGAGTGGACATTATAGTCTGCATTATTCTTCTAATAGATTACTCATTCCGCTGCTATTATTGATCTGAACGTTGTTTAAGAATTTAACTGCAGTTTTTGATATAAACCTTGTAGTCTATTGTATTTTATCAAGAACTCAACTGTTGAAGACTAATGATAATTTATTCGTCATTATCTTAGTCATGATATTCTTTACTGGGCTATTTGAGCTCACCCTTTCTTTTGTTCCATTGTTTTTCAACAGGAGATGAAAACATAACAGGGTCTAGCCGGGGAATGGAGTGAGGGTCCGAGGAATAGTTATCATAGTCTTCACGTTTTGTAAAATAGTGTGGCAATAATAGTGAAGACTTAGTTGTGTATTATTATACACTGTATTGTTGTACGTTGTGCTTTGTTGTAATAATTTTGTTGTAGTCTTTTGACGACTCAAGTTTGGGCTGTGTGGGCCCAGATTTGGGGGCGTCACAGTTGGCATCAGAGCTTAGGGATATGATCTTTAATGGAGATCTGGGGTTAGAACTAAGAGGGGAGAGACGAATAGAATCAGTCACTAGTGTGTCCTACCTAAAATAGATTTTATTATCTAATGAGTCGATTTGAATGTAGGAACATGAAGTGATGAGTCAGTTTATTTGAACTAACATTTATTTTGTGACCACAGTTTAGTATGGCATCTGGAAATCAAGAGGTTAACTATGGAATGCCTGAAGCAAATGTAGCCGAGAATCAAGAGGCCCCAAACAATCCTCCTGCCAACTCAGGAAATAATGTTCCTGATAACATGATGAACGATGGATTCTTTAGGAATTTCATGCAGTTCATACAGAATCAAGGAAGAGGAAATCCAGTCAATAATAACAGTAGAAACGCTGGCAATTTGAGGATGGTCACTGTTAAGCAATTTAAAGAATTAGGACCACCTGAATTCCACGGGAAGCCTGACCCACTCAAAGCGGAGGCATGGCTAAAGCAGACGACAAAAATACTTGATGTCTTACAATGCGCTGATGATCAGAAGGTGTCATTTGCCACTTTTATGTTACGAGGTGAGGCGGACCATTGGTGGGAAGCGGTAAAACGTATCCAACCTTCAGCACTCGAAATGTCTTGGACAGAATTCGAAGAACTGTTTAACGAGAAGTATTTCCCAGAAAGCATCCGCCATATGAAAGAGGTGGAATTCATTAAGCTGGAGCAGGGAAACACGACAGTCTCCCAATATGAAGCCAAGTTTGCCGAGTTATCTCGCTTTGCCACCCATCTTGTGGATGACGAAGCACGAATGAGTCGGATGTTCCTAAGAGGTTTGAGATTCAAAATTCGTCAACAACTTAGCTCTCATAAATTTAGTTTGTATTCAGATGTTGTAGATAGGGCTCAAAGGGTGGAGCAAACAGATGAAACATTGCAGCCAAGAGTTAATGATCAGCATAGAGAAAGGAGTGACAACAACCACAGGAACGAGAACCATCGAGGAGGTAACCAACACTTCGGTGGTAATTCCATACCAAATAACAGAAGAGGAGAATCTAGTGGGAACAATTTCAAAAGAAAGAGATTCCATAATAATTATGGAAGGGCACCAGCACCAGTACCAACACCAGCACCGACCCCAGTTTCAAGGGGAGAAGATCGACCACCAGTGAGATGCTATAGGTGTGGTCAGGAAGGTCACATCAGCCCAAACTGTACACTGCAGTCCAAAAAGTGCTACAGTTGTGGGAAAGAGGGTCATCTTGCGCGGTTCTGTCCTGCCACAAAATCAAGTCCAGCTGCAATGATGATACCAAAAGCTAGCGCGGATAAGGGAAAATCTGTAGTTCAAGGGAGAGCTTTTGTTGTGACATCCCAAATGGCGCGAAACTCGAACGAGGTGATAACCGGTAAGCTATTCATAAATTCTCGTGAAATCTACGCTTTGTTAGATACTGGCTCTACCCATTCTTTTATCTCACCTGCATGTGCTCAGCGTTTAAACTTAACTCCTGAAAATTTGGACTTTGACTTATCAGTTGAAACCCCATTAGGAGAAATGACCATTACATCTACTGTCTATAAATCTTGCCTAGTTCAAATCAACAACCTCACATTACTTGTTGACCTTATTTCTTTGGAGATGCATGAATTTGATGTGATTTTAGGAATTGATTGGTTGACTACCCATCATGCTAAAATTGATTGTTTTCATAAGATTATTAGTTTTCATATTCCTAATCAACCTGTCATGCAAATTCAAGCAACTAAACCATTGAAATCTATAACTGTTATTTCTAGCCATAAAGTCATTCGTTTATTGAAAAACGGATGTCAAGCCTTTTTAGCTCATGTCACTGATTTGAACAAAAATACGTCAAACTTAAATGATATTCCCATTGTTAATGAGTTTCCTGACGTTTTTCCTGAAGAACTTCCTGGCTTATCCCCAAACCGTGAAATTGATTTTTATATTGATCTTGAACCCGGTACCAAGCCCATTTCCAAAGCTCCCTACCGAATGGCTCCCATTGAACTTCAAGAGTTAAAAGTCCAACTACAGGAATTGTTGGATACCGGTTTCATTCGTCCGAGTGCATCACCTTGGGGTGCTCCTGTTCTATTTGTGAAGAAGAAAGACGGGAGTATGAGATTGTGCATTGACTACCGAGAATTGAACCATGTCACCATCAAGAACAGGTACCCGTTACCTCGGATTGATGACATGTTTGATCAATTGCAAGGCGCTCAACATTTCTCAAAGATTGATCTCCGTTCTGGATATCATCAGTTAAAGGTTAAAGCTGAGGACATTCCAAAGACTGCTTTCAGAACTCGTTATGGGCATTATGAGTTCTTAGTCATGCCTTTTGGACTAACTAATGCTCCTGCAGCTTTCATGGACATGATGAACCGGATATTCAAGGAACATTTGGATCATTTTGTGGTTGTCTTTATTGATGACATCCTCATATACTCCAAGAGTCGCGAGGATCATGAACAACACCTGAGATTGATACTACAAAAGCTCCGTGAAAACAAATTATATGCCAAGTTGAAGAAATGTGAGTTCTGGCTTGAGGAGGTCGCGTTTCTTGGGCATGTGATTTCTAGTCAAGGAATATCAGTCGATCCTGCGAAGATTGAAACGGTACTAAATGGGGAACAACCCAAAACAGTAACCGAAGTCCGAAGTTTTCTGGGTCTAGCTGGTTATTATCGGAGATTCGTAGAAGGATTTTCTCGAATCGCCACTCCATTAACGCAGCTTACTCGGAAAAGCACAAAATTCATATGGAGCGAGGAATGCGAGAAAAGTTTCCAAGAACTCAAGAAAAGACTGGTTTCAGCTCCTGTTCTGACCATACCATCAGGATCAGGAGAATTTGTTATCTACAGCGATGCTTCTGGCAAAGGTCTAGGCTGTGTCCTTATGCAACATGGAAAGGTTATAGCCTACGCCTCTCGACAACTCAAAGATTATGCGAAAAATTATCCTACTCATGATCTAGAGTTGGCAGCAGTCGTTTTCGCGTTGAAGATCTGGAGACACTACTTGTACGGAGAAAAAGTGGATATCTATACGGATCATAAAAGTCTCAAGTATTTCTTCACCCAGAAGGAACTCAACATGCGACAACGACGTTGGCTTGAGCTGTTAAAGGATTATGACCACACAATCCAGTATCACCCGGGAAAGGCGAACGTTGTAGCTGACGCTTTGAGCAGAAAATCTTATGCAAGTACAAGTGCACTGCTGACAACACAAAAGTGTATTTTGTACGACTTGCAAAAGATGGAGATAGAGCTAAAGACACCAGGGACCCACTCGAAGATTGCTCACGTGCGAGTAGAACCAACTTTAATCGATAAAATTAAAGCTGCTCAAGCTACCGATCCGGAACTGATAAACATGATAAAGAAAGTACAAGAAGGTTCCATTCCCGAAGCAAGAATCGACGAGAAAGGAATACTTCGAGTCAACTCTCGACTCTGTGTTCCTAACGATCCTGAATTAAAGCATAAAATCATGATGGAGGCACACAACACGCCGTTTGCAATCCACCCAGGAGGTACCAAGATGTATCGAGATCTTCGACATACATTTTGGTGGAACAATATGAAAAGAGAGATTGCAGAGTTTATCTCAAGGTGCCTAACTTGTCAACGTGTCAAGGTAGAGCATCAAGTTCCTAAAGGTCCATTACAATCACTTGAAGTTCCCGAATGGAAGTGGGAACACATCAATATGGACTTCGTGACGGGTCTTACAAAAGTTTCTCAAGGCTTAGATGCAATTTGGGTGATCGTAGATAGATTGACCAAATCTGCTCATTTCTTGCCTATACGAGAAAACTTTTCACTTGAACGTCTTGCCGGTATGTACATAAATGAGATCGTGAGATTGCATGGCATGCCAGTTTCCATAGTTTCTGATCGAGATCCTAGATTCACTTCACGCTTTTGGATCAGTCTACAAAAAGCTATGGGCACTGAACTACGTTTTAGTTCTGCATACCATCCTCAAACGGACGGACAATCGGAAAGGACGATCCAGACCCTCGAAGATCTTTTGAGACTTTGTGTATTAGACTTCAAAGGAAGTTGGGATAAGTACTTGCCATTGGTGGAATCTTCTTACAACAACAGTTACCAAGCAAGCATAGGCATGGCTCCATTCGAGGCTTTGTATGGAAGGAAGTGTCGCTCTCCAATATGTTGGAATGAGGTAGGAGAAGCAAAATTGTTGGGACCCGAGTTGGTACGCTTGACGACCGAAAAGATCCAAATGATCCGACAACGAATACAGACCGCACAAGAACGACAAAAGAGTTATGCTGATCTTCATCGGAGAGACGAAAGTTTCAACGTCGGAGATCATGTATTCTTACGTGTTTCTCCATGGAAAGGGGTTACGAGATTCGGAAAAAGAGGAAAGCTCAACCCTCGATTTATTGGCCCATTTGAAATCCTCGATCGAATAGGAACCGTAGCCTACAGACTAGCCCTACCACCAAGTATGTCTCGCATCCATAACGTTTTTCACATATCTATGTTACGTAAATATGTGAAGGACCCAAACCACGTCATTGAGTTAGAACCAGACGTTATAGCAGAAGATTTAACATACGAGGAGGTACCTGTTAAGATCCTGGATAAGAAGGAGCAGATCCTACGCTCAAAGGTTATACCTCAAGTTAAGGTTTTATGGAGGAACCAAGATACTGAGGAAATGACCTGGGAGCTAGAATCTGAGATGAAATCTAAGTATCCTTACCTCTTCGATATGTCAGGTACGTCAATTTCGGGGACGAAATTTCATAAGGAGGGGAGGTTGTAAGACCCCGAATTTTATGAAATACAAAATTTAATTTTTCTTCATATATATTTTTTTTGAAACAGTAAGTGGTTAAATTAACAAAATTGAAAGTTAAGGATGTTATGTGCAAATTTTATTTTGTCGGACAATATTCGCTTTGTCGGGGAATATTCGTTTGGTCGGGGAATATTCGTGCCGTACGACGGCGCCGAAATAATAAATTATTGGTGGACCCCACAACGGAATATTTGTCGGATATAGAAAACGACAGAAGTAACCTTTTTAAATAAAAATAGTCAACGGAACTGTTAAAATACCGGTGATAAAAGAATAGTAGCATACGGTAGTTTATGGTATTTTCTGTAGCACACGGTACTCTACAGTAACACACGGTATTGCATAGTGTCTCATATTATTGGTCTGATAATTGACACCGTAACTGTTACGCATCATTTCATCGATAATTGTCACTGCATAATATTTTATATTATCAATTCAATAATTGTTGTTACACAGTATTTTGCATTATTGATTTAATAATTGTCATTACACTGTATTTTATATCATTGAGTCAATAATTGTTGTTGCACTGTTTTTAAAATTATTGAACCTAATAATTGTCACAGTAACATATGCACAGTAATTCACATTATTGAATCAATAATTGTCATTACACAGTAACGTATGCTTTATTTTACATTATTGTTATCTCTATTATGATGTTATTTAAACAGTTGTATTTCATTAATTTATTGACTTGATATCTAAGAGCTAACTATACTGTATTTATAACAATTAGTCATAATAATTGAATTGATAAAGTTATTTGTTTATAATATAAAGTTAGGTGATTATTAGGTGATATGAAATGAATGGTGTAGATTAAAGTGTGAATTATTGTTGAATAATTGAATTGATTTGTTTATAATATAAAGTTAGGTGATTATTAGGTGATATGAAATGAATGGTGTAGATTAAAGTGTGAATTATTGTTGAATAATTAAATTGATTTGTTTATAATATAAAGTTAGGTGATTATTAGGTGATATGAAATGAATGGTGTAGATTAAAGATAATATAATATTTGAAATGGATGGTGTAGATTAAAAGGTGATCTTTAAATGAATGGTTTAGATTAAATGAATGATAAGATTTTTGGCTATAAATAGAAGCCTTAACTTAAGGATTTTTCATAAACTTCCTTACTTGTTCTTTCTTTCTCTCTCTAAATACTTCTTGTGAAAGTTCTCTCTAAGTGTGCTTAAGTCATCTTGAGTATTTGTGAAGATCTATAAGTATACGTGTACTGTTCAAGTTAATCAACCTCATTTAAATCAATATCCAGTCACGTGTTACGGTAAGGGATACCATCTTTTTCATCTTCCATTATTCAAACGTACTATGGTAAGGGATTATCATTATTTGATTCTCGATAATAATATTGTTTCTTCCTTACTCATAAGACATGCCTTTTATTTCCATGTATTAAATTGTGGGAATAACCTTACGGAGCGGATTGCCGCCTGTTGGTGAATAACCTTTCGTATTCATTCATTATTAATCTCTGAGAATAACCTTACGGAGCGGATTGCCGCCTGTTTGGTGAATAACTCTTTGTACTCAAATTCTATTAAATTGTGGGAATAACCTTACGGAGCGGATTGCCGCCTGTTGGTGAATAACCCTTGTATTAATTTCCTTCACCTTTTGTTAATCAAACCTTCTACGGTAAGGGATATTATTTTCTTTCATACTCCTAAATCGAAATTTATTATGGAACTATTGCTTCTATAATTCCTGAAAATATTATATGTTCCATAATAGTTGAACTTCATTATTTCAACTGAACCTTCCTATTTACGTGAACCTTTCTATTGAATTGTAACCGTTATTCTGAACTGTGGATCTTGAATTTCACTCCACATCATGTTGACAATTTGGACATTATTTGAATCTGTACAAAGTAAACTTCCGATACTTATTGTTATCCTATTTCTTCTGTTCATCATTTATATCATTCTAATCATCCAAAAATCAAGCTGTTGTGAATATCTGTGGCCGGGGGCACAGATGTGATATATTTGTTGAACAGATGATAGGTTAAAGGCGATATAATAGGTTAAAGGCGATACATCTGTTCGGTGTCTTTTATGGCACGTGGTGAGTGTTCTCTTTGGCCCGTAGTGCAAAGATGAACTGTTGTTTGGTATGATTATGACCAAAGGCTGAATCTGGTATAATCATGACCGTTGGTGCTATATTGAATATCTTTGGCCCGTAGTACAAAGATGAACTGTTGATGTGCATGATTATGATCAGGAACTGTGAATTTGTATTATCTTGACTAATGATATTTCAGATGATAAAAGTTGATGATGTTTTTCCTAAAAAGAGAACCGAGTGGACATTATAGTCTGCATTATTCTTCTAATAGATTACTCATTCCGCTGCTATTATTGATCTGAACGTTGTTTAAGAATTTAACTGCAGTTTTTGATATAAACCTTGTAGTCTATTGTATTTTATCAAGAACTCAACTGTTGAAGACTAATAATAATTTATTCGTCGTTATCTTAGTCATGATATTCTTTACTGGGCTATTTGAGCTCACCCTTTCTTTTGTTCCATTGTTTTTCAACAGGAGATGAAAACATAACAGGGTCTAGCCGGGGAATGGAGTGAGGGTCCGAGGAATAGTTATCATAGTCTTCACGTTTTGTAAAATAGTGTGGCAATAATAGTGAAGACTTAGTTGTGTATTATTATACACTGTATTGTTGTACGTTGTGCTTTGTTGTAATAATTTTGTTGTAATCTTTTGACGACTCAAGTTTGGGCTGTGTGGGCCCAGATTTGGGGGCGTCACAGATTTATTAAGACTCGCAAGATATAATTATCTTTTCTCAGTCGTACAATCAAAAGAAGCACTTCAAGTGTCAATAAATAATTTTTTTTACTGATATATTTTGACCCCCCTTAAAAATTTTCTAGTTCCGCCACTGTTCACTGCTTGTGTCAATTAAGGTGTTGGCGGTGTCTATGTTATGGGTAAAAACTCCAGCAGCCAGACCATAATGTGTTGAATTTGCCCTTCGGATCACCTCATCGAGATCCCTATAAATACCGGAGACATATAGTCAACTGTAAAAAATATATAGACATATATGTGTGTGTGTGTGTGTATATGTATATATGTGCATATATATCTATATTAATCAAACTCCAGGATTCATTTGTTGAAATGATCCTAAAGGAAGTTCTATCCGAATTAATAATGAAGAGTCAGAAGAGAGAGACATGGTTTAGTGACAGTAGTTGCTAATGGTGACTTGTAAGCGCACCGAGGTCTCTTCAAGACTGACTTATAAGTTAGACAACCTAACTTATAAATATTTTTTATTGACTTGGTTTAATGGCATACTCCCTTAAAGAGCATACCAAGCATACTTTCTTTAGCGACGAACTCGGCGACGGTTTGGTCCGTCTCCATAGGTTCATCCGTTGCTAAAGCTTTTAGCGACGGATAACATATTACGACGGACAAACATACGACGACAGACGAACGTATGACGACGGACCAAACCGTTGCCGGATCCGTCGCTAAAAGGAGTATGTTAGGTATGTCTTTTAAAGAGGTATGTTCTTGAACTTTACTCTACTTTTTATTATTTAAATATTTGTATATGGCTTATTTTTTAAATTAACTTATAAGTAATTTTTGAAAAGTTATAATTTCATACTTCTCAAAAACGGACTTATAAGTCATTTAAGTTTGACCAAATATAAAGATTTTTTTACTTTTATTTTATAAATCTTTATAACTTATTTTAATTTATAAGTCATTTTAATCAAACGTCTTTATAATTTATTTAAAGTTAATTTGAAACTTATAAATTAAAATGATGTCAACACTTTTATGTATAAATCTCAACTAAAAATAACTTATAAATTATTTAAATTTTAATTTATAAACCGTTTTAAAATAAGTCATTTGCCAACATACCTTTATGGTTTTTGAATCTGTATTTCTTTTAAAATTGGGTAATGGTATGCTATAAAAGTTGTGTATGACGTGAACAAATAAGATAAATGATCTAGTTAACTATAAGATTTGTATTTTATTTATGTAATAATATCACATTACTGAGACTCTTATTATTTGATAAAAAGTTATTATGACAATATTAGATGTTTAAAATTTTTAATCTCAAAATATATCTAATGTGATGTAAAATAAAAAATTATGACATAATTAATTATATAAAAACGGAAAGGTAATTTAAGGTATGCTAAAAGGCTACTTTAATACATCGACGTAATTTTGTATAAAATTTAAAATTACAGTTTTTTTTTAGAAAACTCAAAAATTAAAAACTAAATTCTAAGAATGAAACTACTTTCTTTTGTTAAGTAATCTTAGTCAAACTTAAATAAAGCAGTTTTTAAATAAGTTTTTCCTATATAAAATGTACTTTTTAAATTTAATAATAACACATTATTTAAGGTATTCTTTGAGTTTTTGTCTTGTTAAAATCACAAATATTTTCCGAAACATATAGTACTCATCAAAGCAAAGAAATGCCAAGGAATGAGCGATGGGTGACGACACAAGTGCAGAAAAAATTGAGAGTTTACAGCTTTTAATATTTATTAAGAGTGTTATTAACAACTGGTCTTTTTATGATGGTGATCATTTTATATCACCTTTATATTCCACATTCCCACAACATACATCTTTTCTTCATTCTTTAACTTATCCTCCTATTTTCTCGCAAATTAACAGTCACCAACTCACCTTTTTCATTATTCACAATGTCAAAATAATAATTATACCGTCAAAACAGTAAATCTCATTAAAAGTTTAAAATATCACTAAAATAAATATAAAAATATTGCTGAATACATATTTGTTCGACAGCATAATTATTGTTATAGCATTATCAACTGGACAAAAATGCTCAATCATAAAGAACATAGATTTGGCATCAATAAATTCGAAAAAAGGTATCGACTTTATTCATAAAACTCTGTTTTTATTATTAACTAGCATTACAACCTGACATACAGATGCTACCATTTCCCGTTCAGTTGAAGTGGAGTATATCATTACAACCATGCTGGATTCTTCAAAGGAGTAACAACAGCCTTAACTTGCAAATAGTTACTAAGGCCATATATACCTTTTTGTCTACCTTGCCCACTCATTTTGTATCCACCAAATGGAATTGCAGCATCGAAGACAGCGAAACAGTTAACCCATACCGTCCCAGCTTTCAGAGCTCGTGTCAAGGTGTTGGCAGTGTCTATGTTATGAGTAAAAACTCCAGCAGCCAGACCGTAATGGGTTGAATTTGCCCTTCGGATCACCTCATCAAGGTCCCTATCAACAGCAGAGACATATAGTCAATTGTAAAAGATTTTAGGCTTCTGAAAGTACAAAAACGAGATGTATTACGAGTAATTTATACATACTTGAATTTCAAGATGGACTGAACCGGGCCAAATATTTCATCTTTTGCGATCAACATGCCATCCTAAAAGCAGAAATGGTCAAGACTCTGGTTATTTTTACTTGTATTTTACCTATTGTTTTTGTTTGTGGAAAAGTTAGTGGCAGCGATACCTGGACATTTGAGAAAACAGTTGGTTGAACATAGAAGCCTTTGGAGCCAAATCTTTCACCTCCAGATTCAAGGGTGGCACCACTTTCAATACCAGACTTTATGTACTTGAGGATCTTCTCAAATTGCTCGGTATCAATCTGAATTACATAGAATGGCATCAAAACCACGTCATGTTTTCCTCTTGTCAGGCATAGTACTAAAATAAGGACAACTTATTCTATTGCAATTGTCATCAGAAAGTTTGAAGCAATGACGTTTAGTTAGAGCAACACTAGGGGTCCAAAATTAATGCATCATAAGTGAATTACTGTGCAACCAAGGTAATAATGACATAATTTGGGAACCCAAATTTGAAAAGAGTTGAATACTATCTCAAGCGGTTGGATGCTATCAAAGAGATCTTAAAGGAGCTCCAATTCTCCGATGACTAAATGATCTACTCAGGATTTCATCACATGTTAACAACAACGTTACAGAAGAGAGTAATACCTGAGGACCTTGTTCAACTCCCTTCTTGAAAGGATCACCAACTACACGCTTCACAGCACGTGCCTTTGCTTTCTCTATGAATTCATCATAGACACGTTCATGTACAAACGTACGAGACCCGGCACAGCAGCACTGACCCTGCAGACACTCACAAACATCTACTCAAGGAGAATAATATAAAAAATCCTAGCCACGGGAAGATATTTGGCAGTACCGACCTGGTTGTAGAACAGAGCAGAGTGAGCAAGGTCAACTGCTTTATCAACGTCAGCATCTTCACAAATAATAAAAGGAGATTTTCCTCCAAGCTCTAAGGTCACTGTCTTAAGATTGCTTTGTGCAGCCAACCCAAGTACAATCTTACCAGTACTAGTTGATCCTGTGAAAGCAAGCTGCACGGAAATCTTCCAGTTCAGAGCTTAAGCTTAAAACTATCATTGATCATATTTGTCCAATAGAGTCTAGACAAACTAAATTGAAAATCTTTTCTTGGACTTTTTTATTAATAAATATCTTCTCCTTGGAGTTGGAAGCTCATCCATACCTTATCGACCTCCATATGACTAGCAAGAGCTGCGCCAGCAGTAGGACCAAAGCCAGAAATAACATTCAAAACACCAGGAGGAAGTCCTGCCTGACAAATGGATTAAAGTTTCAAAAGAATGTCATCCTTCTACCAAATGAAAAATAAGCAGGGGTATATTAGCTTTTGTAGTTCAAATACACTTATACTAAATCCATATAGCATAAAAACCAAGTCAGAACAATATGAAAGATTTCCCTTAGAACATATCTACACACAAGTCTCAAGTAGAACCAACTACCAAGGCCAAAAACAGCTTAGATATCATATCCCTGTGCTTTCAAGGAGACTATTTAAAAAACAGATATTGAACATAGCTTACCTCCAAAAATATCTTTGCTGCATAGAGGGCAGATAATGGCGTCTGTTCAGCCGATTTTAGTACAATAGAATTACCACATGCTAATGCAGGCCCAACCTTCCAAGCAAACATAAGAAGAGGAAAATTCCACGGTATAATCTGCCCTGCAACGCCAATTGGTTCATGCAGGGTTTGGACATGATACGGTCCATCAGCGGGTACTGTGAGACCATGAATCTTATCTGCCCAACCTAAAGAAAGTTTAGACAGAAGCTTAAGAATGTTGCTCAAGTAATAAGAAAATAAAGCAACTAACAACAGGTTATGATAAATAAAAAGCGTAATTGCGCCCACCAGCATAGTATCTAAATAGACGTGCCACTTTTTGTACTTCACCAATTGCTTGTTCATAAGTCTTCCCATTATCCCAAGTTTCAAGAGCCGCAAGTTCATCATTGTGTTTTTCAAGCAAATCAGCAAATCGTAACATTATCCGTGATCTTTCCTGGATACATAAGAAAAACAATAATTAGGAGTATGTGTTGCGAAATTGTACGATCCATCCCGCATCAATTCACTATCAATGCAACGCACACTTGTGTAGACTGATCCAATAAGCATGTTGGATCACCTCCTTACCTAAAAGGTTAACCTATTAAGTTGAGACTTCCACCATATATATTAACTCATCTACACTATTGAATTTATCTTATATGGGATTCATGTGAAATATCCCAACAGTATAATATGTAAAAATAGATGTTTCGTTTATGGTGGAATCCTGACAAAAACCTCGCGCCAGCACCATAAAGAAGGGTAAGATAATGAAAAAGAATTAATGTAAATAAAAGGAAGAAAGTGATCATGAATTACAAAAGACTGAAAGAATGGTGTGCCTACATAAGGTGTCATTTTCGGCCAGGGTCCCTCGTCAAATGCCTTGCGGGCAGCAGAAACTGCCCGATTGACATCTTCAATCTCAGCTTCAGCAACATAAGCAATCACTTCCCCGGTTCTAGGATCTAAGGTTGGAAAAGTTTTCCCTGAATTCACAAGTTATCCAAACATATTAAGTAAAAATAAAAAGAATAATAAAAGATTAAAGACACAAAAAATTAAGTTGAACCAAATATTATCAGCTTATAGGATGCAAAAGATTCATGTATCACTTGGGAACTATTCCGAACTAAGGAACAGAAGGCTCACCTGAAGCAGAATCCACAAATTGCCCATTGATGAGAAGTTTGGTATAATTGATCTGAACAGGTGGAGTAATTGGTTCTTCATATGCAACAGCACTACTAAACCTAGTGATGATGCCTCTTCCGAAGCTGGACTTTTGCCCTGAATTTAGTAATAATTTCAAGACAACAAATCATTTATATCTATGCATATCACCAAAAAGTGTATGAAAAACTCTAACTCATGTAGGTAGACTCCACGGAGATAACGAAACTAAGCCCAACAAGGAAGATAAATACTCTTATTAGTAGAAATCCCATAGATTCGGTCAAGTCGTTCTCAGATTAATAGCAGTCAAGAATTACCCAACAACCCATCAAAATTTAGTGTTATATTCCTTAATAAATTTAACAAAAAAAGAAAGAAAAAAAAAAGCTGAATAAAGTTAACCTTCCCATTAGGCTTTAATTGAAAGGGTATTTTCTTTTTGGTACATAGATCAGAGATCATCTTGTCTTTACTCCATACCTTACACTACATTCCCTTAAAGGGTAGCCGTCTCTATTTAATAATTAATGCCTTCAATTTGAACCATTATTCTCTTTATAGACGTTGCAAAGCCAAAGATTTCACCTTTCTAACTAAGCAACTCATCAATTAATCCAGTATATCAATGGCAGAGTATCTAAAGTGTAAGTATGAGATATATGTACTTAAAAGAAAAAAGAATTTAAACCCTCATCTTCAACAACACAAAGGATGCATTGAATAAGGAAAGAAATTCAATAACTGAAACTGGAAATGAAGTGGGAACTCAGAAATTAAACTTTATCATTTCACAAAGATAATAAAATTATGATCTTTGGAACTATGTATAAATATTAACAATAATAGTACTACATCTCATCTCAGGTACAAGAGCACGATTGAGAAATCAATTTGTTCAGTTATCAAGATCATGATCTTAGTACTAAACATAAATATATATACTATGCACAGCAGGAGAGTGGAGAGAGAAATAAAGTTACCGGAAGAACGTAAGAAAGCAGCAGAGCAGGAAGAAACAGAGGAAGGAGAGAGCAGATATGACAGTCTCCGACCAGCCATCTTCTGTTACAGTGATACCTAGTGTTTGATATATATATATATATGTATATGTATATTTATATATTAGACTCCAGGCTTGATCATTTATTGAATTGATCCTCAAGGATTAAGTTCTATCCGAATTACTAATGGAGAGAGATGGTTGGGTGGCAGAAGTTGTTGGAGGGTGAGACTGGTGACTAGTAAGTAGTAACTTAGTAAGTGCAGTGTCTGTACCTCGTACCGATTATAGACCGGGACTCCCAAATTTTTGTCCCGTCTCAATTAAATAAATAATAATTTAAGAAATAATTAATCATTATATACATTTAAATAATACAAGAGTTAAATTAATTTAAATGAGATATATATATATGCATTAAATTAAATTGGAAACTAGCTTTTTTATTTGATCGATATCGTTGGATGGAACTGCAGAGATATATAGAAACAATTATACCAAAATAGAGGAATATCTAAATCTCAGTTAAAAGTAAATGATCCTAAAGATAACGATAAGAATTTTAAAGCACGATGCTGAAACTGCAAGTCTCTAAAATTACAATTATAACTTTTTTCTGGAATCATGCTATATTACCTAAAACAAAAGGAAAACTAAATACAATGCCAACTGCCTAAATAGCTTCAAGTTGTCGAGGCCTTCCCTTTTGGGCAGCGCTGCTTTATGCCCTCCTTGCTTGCTTGGATCAGCCCATGCCTTGTTCTCGTTAAATGTTGGGTTGGTATGTCCTCATAAGATAGTTTGGTGGCAGAAGTTAATAGTAAATAAGACAACTCATGCTTTATGCTATAATTAATAAATTAGAATATATATATATATATATATATATATATATATATTGTTTCTATATATAATAATATCATCTCATTCCATAATATTCAATAAATTATTATGATTTTAAAGTTTTAGTCTCAAAGTAAATAGAATGTGATAGACCGATATTAAATAATCTGTTATGATATACTTAATTATTAAAAATGTGTTCTTAAAGTTAATAATAAAATATTATTTAAAAATTAATTAAAACCATTAATATTATCCGAATTATTACACTACGTTAGCAGCAGTACTCAAGAGATGTCAATGAGTGAATTGAGAGTCCCGAGAAATTATTCAGTATTTCAAGAGTAAATGAATAGTATATTTATTTCTTTCACATAAAAAGCGAGGTCTATAAGTGGTGAAATTCTTGTGGATCTCACTGTTATGTGAAGAGAGAGTTTTACCATTCATAAATCTCACTATTATATATATATATATATATATATATATATATATATATATATATTATTTACTCTCAGAATATTGAATAATTTTTCAGAGTTTACACGCTTCTAATATTTGTTATTATTAGCAATTGGTCCATTATGATTATCACTTGCTATCTACTTTATATTCTTTTCTTCTTTCTTTAGCTTATCCTCCTATTATCTCTCAAAGTAATAGTCTCTTTTGCCTTCCCCCTTTTCTTTTCTTTTTTTAATATTTGATATTGCTTCTCAGATTCAAAAAGCGACTTTCAATTATTAGTTTTTCAAATTTATTAATTATAACATAAATTATAGTCAAGTTCAGAGACTATGTACTTTTTTATAATTAATTAGTAGGAGTACATTCAGCCAGCTTTCGATGTATATATATATAGAGAGAGAGAAATAGTGATCTATAGTAAATAATTATTATAAATATTATTTTAATAAATTAATTTTATATCGTTTATATAAATATTTAATAGTTAAAAAAAAGTTATTTCACCTCTAATAAAAATAGCGATTAGAGTAAAATAAAAAATTGACCTAATTTACTCAATTTCGTTATTTTTATAGTTACTGAAATAATAATTATAACAATCATGTGTTGTGTATATATATATATATATATATATATATATATATATATATATATATATATATGGACAAGTCAAAAGACGAAAGCTTTGATACCATCCATTCTATGCATCTTCATAACTTAGAATTGCATCTAGAACGAATATTACATGATCTGCCAAACAGGTGAATTTTGTTCCAATAACATTCCTGCTTTATCAAGTAAAGTGCATTTCAAGTGAACTTAAATAATATTGTTTGTCTTCTTCTTCTCTTCGTAATTTTTCACAAATTATTTAATAGTAAGTAAATGGGAGCATGTAAAAATAACAAATATCTTTTCTTATTAAGGTCAGTGTTTTTTGGACAATAGTAAGAATCTCAAATTTAATTATATCACAAATATACATGTTATTTAAAAATTTATTATATTTTAAACGTTCGATATAATAATAACACGTATACACGAGAATTCTCATATATCTTTATTACGTGAAATTAGACCTTTTGATAACAGTAAAAGCATTTTTTTCTTATTTTGGCTGCCAGACAGTTCAATTATTATAAACATAATAAAAAAATAATATAAATTTGTCGATATTAGAAGGCCAGTCAAGTTCAGATATTTAGCAGGACTCATCCATCGTACTTTTCATGATCATTTTCCAAGTGGGTTGGCGCCTTTTAATGTGTCAGCCAAGTTGCTTATGAAAGATCTCAAGAGCATCCCCCCAATTCTGAATTGGTCATTCTAATGAAAAATAATAGATATAAAAAATAAAATGCAGGATGTTCTCCTTATTAAATTTAATTACATTTTGTGATTTGCAAAAATATGACTAAGACCTGTATAACTCCCAAGCTGCCATAAAATGAGATTATTTTTATATTTTATAAAAACAAAAAGTATATGAGACTAGAACATTATGAAGCCAAAATGAGTTCTGATATATATTGTTACAAATTTATATCGAATTATAATTTTAAAATATATTAATATATGAAATTTAGTAGAATTGTAAGAGAATCTTATTTATTATACTTATTTACACTAATACTTATTTACATAATTGACAATTAAAAAATAGAGTACAATGCAAAGGTGACACTTGTATTATAAGAGTATTTAGATATTACGTCCTTTTTTTTGTTGTCAATGCCAAACGAACTATTTCCTATATGAAAATTTGGATTGTGAACCCTACTGTATCATGTGACGTTGATTTGCACATATGGGATGTTAACATGTCAATTTAACACATTTTGACTAAAAAAGTCTCTCTTTCAAAGATTTGAACATACAGTCTTATGCTTTTAACACTAACAAAATATTTAGCTGCTAACTATGATAAGAATATTAATGTTATCATTAAAAAAACTCGTTTTACATTGACAAAAAAAAAAGAACACGATATCTAAATCTATCTATTATATATACTAAAATGCAGTACATAACACCGTTGCTTGACAAGTGGCTTTCTGACAATAAAACACATCTTACGTATTTAATACTCTCAATCTTTACGATTTTGGGAATTTACTCCACTTTTTGTAATTTTCTAATATTATACATTTTATATAATTATACCATACATATAACTTACTTCCCAAATTACTAACCATAATTACCTATTAAATCCGACTTTTGAAATTTTAAAATATTATATACCATTTATAATATTATATTTTACATTATATCATACATATTATTATTAAATAAATAATACCAAAATTGAGCTGAACCATTACTCCTACTTTTCGTATTTTATAATATTATACTACACATTATACCTTAAACAAGTAAAAAAATACAATTTACTAACCATTAGATACCATTTACAATATTATACCACACACAAATAATAACAAAATTATTTTTATAATGTGTGGTATAATATACACGATCACTACAAATTTAAATTTAATTATGTTTAAACATAATTATTATATCCTAAAAACAAAATCAGTACATATCTAAACTGTTTTAATAATCTCAAGTGCTCTGTTAATCTCAACTGCAAAAATGTTATCATTACTAATTCAATTATATTATAGCATAATATTATACTATTTATTTACACTTATATAACAACATTAATTATATTACAGCGTAATATTATACCATTTATCTCAATTTCACGTTAAATCTAAACTTATGTCACATGTCGCTTTATGATGAAACATTACTGAAAATGTTATTCGCAGCTTGCACTTTCAGTGAAACCTTAATACACCCATTCTTTTAATTATTTCACATACACAGAATAATTCAACATATCCTAATTCCATATACATATCACATCTCACAATTGGATATTTCTATATTTTTTCGGCTTTAAAAAATCAGACCATACTCACCTTAAAAATAATTATTTTTACATTCAGACTATTCTCACAGACAATAAAATTATTTTAACTCATACAATTCACGCCTATGTATTAAACTTTTAAAAATTAATTTTATCTCACAAAAAAATAATATTAATTCCATAATTACACAATATAATTGTAATATAACCAATAAATATGTTGCGATTACAAAATTGCATCAAATCCATGTTATGACTGTCATGTAACAATTTCTAATTTTTTTTACATATAATATTAATTATCTGATAATATTATTAGATCCCCAACTTCTGGCAACTCTCCCAACCAAAAATAAAACTTCTCCGTAAATATTGCATTAGGTGTAAGACCCCGAATTTTATGAAATATAAAATTTAATTTTTCTTCATATATTTTTTTTTTTCTGAAACAGTAAGTGGTTAAATTAACAAAATTGAAAGTTAAGGATGTTATGTGCAAATTTTATTTTGTCGGACAATATTCGCTTTGTCGGGGAATATTCGTTTGGTCGGGGAATATTCGTGTCGTACGACGGCGCCGAAATAATAAATTATTGGTGGACCCCACAACGGAATATTTGTCGGATATAGAAAACGACAGAAGTAACCTTTTAAAATAAAAATAGTCAACGGAACTGTTAAAATACCGGTGATAAAAGAATAGTAGCATACGGTAGTTTATGGTATTTTCTGTAGCACACGGTACTCTACAGTAACACACGGTATTGCATAGTGTCTCATATTATTGGTCTGATAATTGACACCGTAACTGTTACGCATCATTTCATCGATAATTGTCACTGCATAATATTTTATATTATCAATTCAATAATTGTTGTTACACAGTATTTTGCATTATTGATTTAATAATTGTCATTACACTATATTTTATATCATTGAGTCAATAATTGTTACTGCACTGTTTTTAAAATTATTGAACCTAATAATTGTCACAGTAACATATGCACAGTAATTCACATTATTGAATCAATAATTGTCATTACACAGTAACGTATGCTTTCTTTTACATTATTGTTATCTCTATTATGATGTTATTTAAACAGTTGTATTTCATTAATTTATTGACTTGATATCTAAGAGCTAACTATACTGTATTTATAACAATTAGTCATAATAATTGAATTGATAAAGTTATTTGTTTATAATATAAAGTTAGGTGATTATTAGGTAATATGAAATGAATGGTGTAGATTAAAGTGTGAATTATTGTTGAATAATTGAATTGATTTGTTTATAATATAAAGTTAGGTTATTATTAGGTGATATGAAATGAATGGTGTAGATTAAAGTGTGAATTATTGTTGAATAATTGAATTGATTTGTTTATAATATAAAGTTAGGTGATTATTAGGTGATATGAAATGAATGGTGTAGATTAAAGATAATATAATATTTGAAATGGATGGTGTAGATTAAAAGATGATCTTTAAATGAATGGTTTAGATTAAATGAATGATAAGATTTTTGGCTATAAATAGAAGCCTTAACTTAAGGATTTTTCATAAACTTCCTTACTTGTTCTTTCTTTCTCTCTCTAAATACTTTTTGTGTAAGTTCTCTCTAAGTGTTCTTAAGTCATTCCTAGTTTTGAAATCTTTTGCATTCTTCTTTGAATTCCCGAGTAGAATTTTCTTATGTACAGCAACTCTTTCGAAAAATCGTAGTAAATTCATTATTTGTCAGAATTTAATGAATTAAAAGCCTGTCTCTTCAGTTTTTCGTCCTCTACAACTTTGAAGAAGGAAGAAAAGTCATCTGAAATCATCTTCATATCTTAAAATACTAAAAACCGTAACCTATTCTGATTTTCGTCACTATTTTCAGTCTTAGTTTTGAAAATTCATAACTCATTCATATTAACTCCGAATTGAGTGATTCTTGAGTCTATGTCGTCTATCTTTCCGAGAGTAACATTATTTTAAAAACATAAAGAGATTTTAAAAAAACTCTAGAAGACTCAAAAGTCAGATTCTTTACTGCTACAAACAAGGAAGGATTTGTTCGGCTATAAACTTGTTTCACAATATCAAGGTAAGGAATATCATTCTTTTCACACTCTTAAATTTATTACGGTAAGGAATATCATTCTTTTCACACTCTTAAATTTATTACGGTAAGGGATGTCATTTTCTTTCATACTCTTAAATTTACTACTCGTAAGGGATACCATCTTTTTCATCTTCCATTATTCAAACGTATTATGGTAAGGGATTATCATTATTTGATTCTCGATAATAATATTGTTTCTTCCTTACTCATAAGACGTGCATTTTATTTCCATGTATTAAATTGTGGGAATAACCTTACGGAGCGGATTGCCGCCTGTTGGTGAATAACCTTTCGTATTCATTCATTATTAATCTCTGAGAATAACCTTACGGAGCGGATTGCCGCCTGTTTGGTGAATAACTCTTTGTACTCAAATTCTATTAAATTGTGGGAATAACCTTACGGAGCGGATTGCCGCCTGTTGGTGAATTGTAATATCCCAGATATTTCCAAGATTTTAAATAATATCTTAATTAATTTTATTAAAGGTTAAGGTTTAAAACCTAGAATATGAGAAGTAAGATGTGTAGAAAATGGGTAAACATTTTTTTTAACATAATTTATTTGTTAGAAATTAAATGTGAGAATATTGTAATGATGCATATAGAGAATTTATTAAAGAAATAAATTCAATTGAGAAGTGAAGACGGTTATAAGGATATATATACATAGTTATATATTCCTAGAATTGTGCTTGTTAGTCAAATACGAAGAGGAGTAAATTTAATACTTAATTAAACTAATAAATTAATTAGTTTAAAAATGAAGTCATGAAATATAATTAATTAAATTAATTATATTAGTTATGCATTAAAGTTGTGGAAAATTTAGGATGATTGTTTAGAATGACAATATTAAGAAGTTAATTGATTAAGTAATTAACTTAATTATTTAGTTGTGGTATAGAGTCCAAGTAATTTAATTACTACTAGTGGACTAGCCCAAAAGGATTATATATGTTAGCCCAATATGAGAATATTTACATGAATGTGGGTAATTTAATAAGAGAGCCCAATGGAAGGTAAACTATGTAGCCCAAACATTTAAAAGTTCAATGTTGGTCAAAGTGTTGGGAAATATTTTTGAGTGTAGAGAATTAACTAATGTAGGGTTAATTGAATAACCCTAGTTGGTAGACATGGGAGAGCATTAACCAAACATTGGTTAATTGTTAGAGAAAGGAAAGTGGTGATGAGAATTAACTATGGATGAGTTAATTATGTAACCCAATGTGGTAGAATAAATTAAATCATATTTAATTGGACTATAATATAAGTCCAAATGAGGTATTAAACTAGGTCAAATTAATTAACCTAGTAGTCCATATAATTTAATTTGAATATTGATTTATGTAATAATTAACCAAGCTCAATGCTTGTTTTAATTAAATGTAACATAGGGTAATTAAAATTAGCCCAATGTAATAATTAAATTGAGCCCAAACAAATTTAATTGATGAGCCCAATAGAAATATTAAATTGATCCAATGTGGAGCCCAAATGGAAGTCAAAGTGGTGGTCAATATATATACATTGGTGTATATATATATTGTGACGCCCCCAAATCTGGGCCCACACAGCCCAAACTTGAGTCGTCAAAATACTACAACAAAATTATTACAACAAAGCACAACGTACTACAATACAGTGTATAATAATACACAACTAAGTCTTCACTATTATTGCCACACTATTTTACAAAACGTGAAGACTATGATAACTATTCCTCGGACCCTCACTCCATTCCCCGGCTAGACCCTGTTATGTTTTCATTTCCTGTTGAAAAACAATGGAACAAAAGAAAGGGTGAGCTCAAATAGCCCAGTAAAAAATATCATGACTAAGATAATGACGAATAAATTATCATTAGTCTTCAACAGTTGAGTTCTTGATAGAATACAATAGACTACAAGGTTTATATCAAAAACTGCAGTTAAATTCTTAAACAACGTTCAGATCAATAATAGCAGCGGAATGAGTAATCTATTAGAAGAATAATGCAGACTATAATGTCCACTCGGTTCTCTTTTTAGGAAAAACATCATCAACTTTTATCATCTGAAATATCATTAGTCAAGATAATACAAATTCACAGTTCCTGATCATAATCATGCACATCAACAGTTCATCTTTGTACTACGGGCCAAAGATATTCAATATAGCACCAACGGTCATGATTATACCAGATTCAGCCTTTGGTCATAATCATACCAAACAACAGTTCATCTTTGCACTACGGGCCAAAGAGAACATTCACCACGTGCCATAAAAGACACCGAACAAATGTATCGCCTTTAACCTATTATATCGCCTTTAACCTATCATCTGTTCAACAAATATATCACATCTGTGCCCCCGGCCACAGATATTCACAACAGCTTGATTTTTTTGGATGATTAGAATGATGTAAATGATGAACAGAAGAAATAGGATAACAATAAGTATCGGAAGTTTACTTTGTACAGATTCAAATAATATCCAAATTGTCAACATGATGTGGAGTGAAATTCAAGATCCACAGTTCAGAATAACGGTTACAATTCAATAGAAAGGTTCACGTAAATAGGAAGGTTCAGTTGAAATAATGAAGTTCAACTATTATGGAACATATAATATTTTCAGGAATTATAGAAGCAATAGTTCCATAATAAATTTCGATTTAGGAGTATGAAAGAAAATAATATCCCTTACCGTAGCAGGTTTGATTAACAAAAGGTGAAGGAAATTAATACAAAGGGTTATTCACCAACAGGCGGCAATCCGCTCCGTAAGGTTATTCCCACAATTTAATAGAATTTGAGTACAAAGAGTTATTCACCAAACAGGCGGCAATCCGCTCCGTAAGGTTATTCTCAGAGATTAATAATGAATGAATACGAAAGGTTATTCACCAACAGGCGGCAATCCGCTCCGTAAGGTTATTCCCACAATTTAATACATGGAAATAAATGGCACATCTTATGAGTAAGAAAGAAACAATATTATTTTCGAGAATCAAATAATGATAATCCCTTACCATAGTACGTTTGAATAATGGAAGATGAAAAAGATGGTATCCCTTACCGTAGCAGGTTTGATAATAGAATATGAAAGAAGATGATATTCCTTACCGTAGTAAGTTTAAATAATAGAATATGAAAGAAGATGATATTCCTTACGAGTAGTAAATTTAAGAGTATGAAAGAAAATGACATCCCTTACCGTAGTAAGTTTTAATAATAGAAAATGAAAGAAGATGACATTCCTTACCGTAGTAAATTTAAGAGTGTGAAAAGAATGATATTCCTTACAAGTAAGAAAAAAAATGACATTCCTTACCGTAATAAATTTAAGAGTGTGAAAAGAATGATATTCCTTACAAGTAAGAAAAAAAATGACATTCCTTACCGTAATAAATTTAAGAGTGTGAAAAGAATGATATTCCTTACCTTGATATTGTGAAACAAGTTTATAGCCGAACAAATCCTTCCTTGTTTGTAGCAGTAACGAATCTGACTTTTAAGTCTTCTAGAGTTTTTAAAATCTCTTTATGCTTTTAAAATAAAGTTACTCTCGGAAAGATAGACGGCATAGACTCAAGAATCACTCAATTCGGAGTTAATATGAATGAGTTATGAATTTTCAAAACTAAGACTGAAAATAGTGACGAAAATTAGAATAGGTTACGGTTTTTAGTATTTTAAGACATGAAGATGATTTCAGATGACTTTTCTTCCTTCTTCAAAGTTGTAGAGGACGAAAAACTGAAGAGACAGGCTTTTAATTCATTAAATTCTGACAAATAATGAATTTACTATGATTTTTCGAAAGAGTTGCTGTACATAAGAAAACTCTACTCGGGAATTCAAAGAAGAATGCAAAAGATTTCAAAACTAGGAATGACTTAAGAACACTTAGAGAGAACTTACACAAAAAGTATTTAGAGAGAGAAAGAAAGAACAAGTAAGGAAGTTTATGAAAAATCCTTAAGTTAAGGCTTCTATTTATAGCCAAAAATCTTATCATTCCTTTAATCTAAACCATTCATTTAAAGATCATCTTTTAATCTACACCATCCATTTCAAATATTATATTATCTTTAATCTACACCATTCATTTCATATCACCTAATAATCACCTAACTTTATATTATAAACAAATCAATTTAATTATTCAACAATAATTCACACTTTAATCTACACCATTCATTTCATATCACCTAATAATCACCTAACTTTATATTATAAACAAATCAATTCAATTATTCAACAATAATTCACACTTTAATCTACACCATTCATTTCATATCACCTAATAATCACCTAACTTTATATTATAAACAAATTAATTCAATTATTCAACAATAATTCACACTTTAATCTACACCATTCATTTCATATCACCTAATAATCACCTAACTTTATATTATAAACAAATAACTTTATCAATTCAATTATTATGACTAATTGTTATAAATACAGTATAGTTAGCTCTTAGATATCAAGTCAATAAATTAATGAAATACAATTGTTTAAATAACATCATAATAGAGATAATAATAATGTAAAAGAAAGCATACGTTACTGTGTAATGACAATTATTGATTCAATAATGTGAATTACTGTGCATATGTTACTGTGACAATTATTAAATCAATAATACAAAATACTGTGTAACAACAATTATTGAATTGATAATATAAAATATTATGCAGTGACAATTATCAATGAAATGATGCGTAACAGTTACGGTGTCAATTATCAGACCAATAATATGAGACACTATGCAATACCGTGTGTTACTGTAGAGTACCGAGTGCTACAGAAAATACAAATAACTACCGTATGCTACTATTCTTTTATCACCGGTATTTTAACAGTTCCGTTGACTATTTTTATTTAAAAAGGTTATTTCTGTCGTTTTCTATATCCGACAAATATTCCGTTGTGGGGTCCACAAATAATTTGTTATTTCGGCGCCGTCGTACGACACGAATATTCCCCGACAAAGCGAATATTGTCCGACAAAATAAAATTTGCAGATAACATCCTTAACTTTTAACTTTATCGATTTAACCACTTACTGTTTCAAAAAAAATATATATGAAGAAAAATTAAATTTTGTATTTCATAAAATTCGGGGTCTTACAACCTCCCCTCCTTATGAAATTTCGTCCCCGAAATTGACGTACCGGGCATTTCATAGTTATCCTCCTGATTTTCAGATGCCATACTAAACTGTGGTCACAAAATAATTGTTAGTTCAAATAAACTGACTCATAACTTCATGTCTCTATATTCAAATCACCTTATTAGATAATAAAATCTAATTTAGGTAGGACACACTAGTGACTGATTCTATTCGTCTCTCCCCTCCTAGTTCTAACCCCAGATCTCCATTAAAGACCATATCCCCAAGCTCTGATGCCAACTGTGACTCTCATCCCACCATAGGGACAGCACCTCACAATGGTACCTATCAGTTTGCCACCTGTACTATAGGCGTCCCCTACGGAGAGTCTGGCTTCGGTGCATCCCCTTTCCCTAGGAAGTCACCAGCGAGAGGCTCGGGGCTCTTCGTTATATGGCTCTGATACCAACTGTGACGCCCCCAAATCTGGGCCCACACAGCCCAAACTTGAGTCGTCAAAATACTACAACAAAATTATTACAACAAAGCACAACGTACTACAATACAGTGTATAATAATACACAACTAAGTCTTCACTATTATTGCCACACTATTTTACAAAACGTGAAGACTATGATAACTATTCCTCGGACCCTCACTCCATTCCCCGGCTAGACCCTGTTATGTTTTCATTTCCTGTTGAAAAACAATGGAACAAAAGAAAGGGTGAGCTCAAATAGCCCAGTAAAAAATATCATGACTAAGATAATGACGAATAAATTATCATTAGTCTTCAACAGTTGAGTTCTTGATAGAATACAATAGACTACAAGGTTTATATCAAAAACTGCAGTTAAATTCTTAAACAACGTTCAGATCAATAATAGCAGCGGAATGAGTAATCTATTAGAAGAATAATGCAGACTATAATGTCCACTCGGTTCTCTTTTTAGGAAAAACATCATCAACTTTTATCATCTGAAATATCATTAGTCAAGATAATACAAATTCACAGTTCCTGATCATAATCATGCACATCAACAGTTCATCTTTGTACTACGGGCCAAAGATATTCAATATAGCACCAACGGTCATGATTATACCAGATTCAGCCTTTGGTCATAATCATACCAAACAACAGTTCATCTTTGCACTACGGGCCAAAGAGAACATTCACCACGTGCCATAAAAGACACCGAACAGATGTATCGCCTTTAACCTATTATATCGCCTTTAACCTATCATCTGTTCAACAAATATATCACATCTGTGCCCCCGGCCACAGATATTCACAACAGCTTGATTTTTTTGGATGATTAGAATGATGTAAATGATGAACAGAAGAAATAGGATAACAATAAGTATCGGAAGTTTACTTTGTACAGATTCAAATAATATCCAAATTGTCAACATGATGTGGAGTGAAATTCAAGATCCACAGTTCAGAATAACGGTTACAATTCAATAGAAAGGTTCACGTAAATAGGAAGGTTCAGTTGAAATAATGAAGTTCAACTATTATGGAACATATAATATTTTCAGGAATTATAGAAGCAATAGTTCCATAATAAATTTCGATTTAGGAGTATAAAAGAAAATAATATCCCTTACCGTAGCAGGTTTGATTAACAAAAGGTGAAGGAAATTAATACAAAGGGTTATTCACCAACAGGCGGCAATCCGCTCCGTAAGGTTATTCCCACAATTTAATAGAATTTGAGTACAAAGAGTTATTCACCAAACAGGCGGCAATCCGCTCCGTAAGGTTATTCTCAGAGATTAATAATGAATGAATACGAAAGGTTATTCACCAACAGGCGGCAATCCGCTCCGTAAGGTTATTCCCACAATTTAATACATGGAAATAAATGGCACATCTTATGAGTAAGAAAGAAACAATATTATTTTCGAGAATCAAATAATGATAATCCCTTACCATAGTACGTTTGAATAATGGAAGATGAAAAAGATGGTATCCCTTACCGTAGCAGGTTTGATAATAGAATATGAAAGAAGATGATATTCCTTACCGTAGTAAGTTTAAATAATAGAATATGAAAGAAGATGATATTCCTTACGAGTAGTAAATTTAAGAGTATGAAAGAAAATGACATCCCTTACCGTAGTAAGTTTTAATAATAGAAAATGAAAGAAGATGACATTCCTTACCGTAGTAAATTTAAGAGTGTGAAAAGAATGATATTCCTTACAAGTAAGAAAAAAAATGACATTCCTTACCGTAATAAATTTAAGAGTGTGAAAAGAATGATATTCCTTACAAGTAAGAAAAAAAATGACATTCCTTACCGTAATAAATTTAAGAGTGTGAAAAGAATGATATTCCTTACCTTGATATTGTGAAACAAGTTTATAGCCGAACAAATCCTTCCTTGTTTGTAGCAGTAACGAATCTGACTTTTAAGTCTTCTAGAGTTTTTAAAATCTCTTTATGCTTTTAAAATAAAGTTACTCTCGGAAAGATAGACGGCATAGACTCAAGAATCACTCAATTCGGAGTTAATATGAATGAGTTATGAATTTTCAAAACTAAGACTGAAAATAGTGACGAAAATTAGAATAGGTTACGGTTTTTAGTATTTTAAGACATGAAGATGATTTCAGATGACTTTTCTTCCTTCTTCAAAGTTGTAGAGGACGAAAAACTGAAGAGACAGGCTTTTAATTCATTAAATTCTGACAAATAATGAATTTACTATGATTTTTCGAAAGAGTTGCTGTACATAAGAAAACTCTACTCGGGAATTCAAAGAAGAATGCAAAAGATTTCAAAACTAGGAATGACTTAAGAACACTTAGAGAGAACTTACACAAAAAGTATTTAGAGAGAGAAAGAAAGAACAAGTAAGGAAGTTTATGAAAAATCCTTAAGTTAAGGCTTCTATTTATAGCCAAAAATCTTATCATTCCTTTAATCTAAACCATTCATTTAAAGATCATCTTTTAATCTACACCATCCATTTCAAATATTATATTATCTTTAATCTACACCATTCATTTCATATCACCTAATAATCACCTAACTTTATATTATAAACAAATCAATTTAATTATTCAACAATAATTCACACTTTAATCTACACCATTCATTTCATATCACCTAATAATCACCTAACTTTATATTATAAACAAATCAATTCAATTATTCAACAATAATTCACACTTTAATCTACACCATTCATTTCATATCACCTAATAATCACCTAACTTTATATTATAAACAAATTAATTCAATTATTCAACAATAATTCACACTTTAATCTACACCATTCATTTCATATCACCTAATAATCACCTAACTTTATATTATAAACAAATAACTTTATCAATTCAATTATTATGACTAATTGTTATAAATACAGTATAGTTAGCTCTTAGATATCAAGTCAATAAATTAATGAAATACAATTGTTTAAATAACATCATAATAGAGATAATAATAATGTAAAAGAAAGCATACGTTACTGTGTAATGACAATTATTGATTCAATAATGTGAATTACTGTGCATATGTTACTGTGACAATTATTAAATCAATAATACAAAATACTGTGTAACAACAATTATTGAATTGATAATATAAAATATTATGCAGTGACAATTATCAATGAAATGATGCGTAACAGTTACGGTGTCAATTATCAGACCAATAATATGAGACACTATGCAATACCGTGTGTTACTGTAGAGTACCGAGTGCTACAGAAAATACAAATAACTACCGTATGCTACTATTCTTTTATCACCGGTATTTTAACAGTTCCGTTGACTATTTTTATTTAAAAAGGTTATTTCTGTCGTTTTCTATATCCGACAAATATTCCGTTGTGGGGTCCACAAATAATTTGTTATTTCGGCGCCGTCGTACGACACGAATATTCCCCGACCAAACGAATATTCCCCGACAAAGCGAATATTGTCCGACAAAATAAAATTTGCAGATAACATCCTTAACTTTTAACTTTATCGATTTAACCACTTACTGTTTCAAAAAAAATATATATGAAGAAAAATTAAATTTTGTATTTCATAAAATTCGGGGTCTTACATATATGGATACTTATATAATGATATAGGATATAAAAATAAAGCTAAATTGGTGTAATAATAAGGCAAATCCCGAATTTTGGAGGGGGCCCCACATGAAAGTGTTGAGTGTGGCTTTATTTGGCTTGTTTTACACTCCAAAAGTTGCTTCTAAGCAACCTTGATAGGAGTCATTCATCCTTGTCAATCATCTTGTCCATCCAAGCTATAGTAAGCATGAGTTTAAGCCTTAAATGCCCAAGTGTTGGTTGATTAGTAGAAAGTGATGGAGATTAAGGAAGTACTATAAATATAGTGCTTCACCAATTCATTGTGTTGGTTAGCCATTTGTCTAGAAATGCTAGAGAGAAAATAGAGAGTTCTTGAGAGAAAATGAAGTAAACTTAGTGAGATTGTAGATCCTCCAAGGAAAAATGCTAGAGGATAGTCAATGAGGAGGCACAAGCTTAGCTCATATCAAGAGGAAGAAGATCATCCATGTCTAAAAGGTTAAAAAGTGTTCTAAACCTTCTTTAGTTCATTTTTATAGTTTAGATATGATTTGAACGGTTAAAATGTATTTTTAACCGATCAAAACACGTTTTGATGTTCTAGAAGTCTTTAGCTATGTAATATATGTATATTCATAGTTTGATGGGTTTAACATGGGTTTTTATATGTGTTTGTGATGAAAAATTTCATCAAAATCATCAAATAAGTTTTTACCGACGAAAACCAAGTAACCAAAATCATAGCAGCCCATTCACGGAATTACTGTTCACGATCCGTAAGTCGGATTTATGATCCGTCAATTTTGGGTGATAGATCCATGAAATTTGAAGATTCTCCAAGTTGAATGACTAAAATCCGATTTAAAATGAGCAAAATATGGATTTTCTACCAAAACACCCCACTAATTTTAGGGCTGTGCATAACAGTCGGGTTTATAGCTATTTTCAGTGACCAAAACAAATTTGATGTTTGATAACAGAATCATGTAGTTCGGGAAGTTACGAATCCATCGATACCTAATAGACCTCAATCGGACTTGTGGATTTCATTTTATTCAAGTTCCCGTCGGAGACCCCAAGTCTGGAAAACTAAGAAAGTAATCTGCCTATTTTATTAAAAAAAACCGGCCGGTTCGTTTTTTTTTGGTTTTGTGTTCATTAAGGTATCTCCCTGGAAAGGGAAGATCAGGTTTAGAAAGAAGGGGAAATTGAGTCCAAGGTTCATAGGACCGTTCGAAATATTGAGAAGAGTGGGTGAAGTAGCATACGAGGTAGCTTTACCTCCTGAATTGGAACATATTCACAATGTGTTTCACGTGTCGGTATTGCGACCATACAAACCAGACTACAAGCACGTTATCTCCTATGAACCAATTCAAGTCGGGAAGGACTTATCATATGAAGAAGTTCCTGTTCAGATACTCGATAGGAAGGAACAGAAACTGAGAAATAAGATAATTCATTCTGTCAAAGTACTCTGGAGGAATCACGCCATTGAAGAATCTACGTGGGAATTAGAGGAGGAAATGAGGACAAATTACCCGTTTTTATTTGAGTAACCTTATTTTTACAATTCCGAGGACGGAATTTTTATAAGGAGGGGAGAATGTAATGTCCTAGAATTTCCACATTTTTATTAATTAAAATATTAATTTAATTTCCAACGAGTTAGTTTTATGAGATTATTTAAATCTTTTTATGTGATTAATTAATTATGTGATTAAATAATTATGTAATTAATTACTAAAATTAATTAAAGGGGGTCACTAATATGTTATTAAATTAGTGAACAAACCCTAAAGTTTTAATATCAAAATAATTGATAAGTTTCCTATTAATTAAATATTCAATTAAATTGAATATAATGAGTGAATTAAATATAATAAATTAATTAATATGATTATTAATTAATGTAAATAATGTGAAATGTTAATAATAATATTTATTAGTCCATTTGGTAATTTAATACTTATGGGTTAAAATATTTAATTATTTATTCAATCTAATTATTTATTTAACATGGATTGAATAATTAATGTGTAAATTATTAAATTAGCCCAACATGGGTCAATTAGTAGCCCAAGTGGGGAATAATAAAATTTGACAATTTAGTAGCCCAAACAATTTAATAGAAGCCCAATTGGTATTTTAAATTAAAGCCCAATGATTGGCCCACTTGGAAAATACTTAAATTAACTATTAATTGAATAAAAGTGGAATGTGACACTCATTTTGGGACAACCAAAGAAGCTATCAACCGACCATGTGCAAGAAGGAGGAGAGAGAATGTGTTGTTTTATTATTATTATTATTATTATTTGATTTTCTTATTTATTTAATTAAAGGATTGCTTGGATTGATTTTTAAAGTACATAGACACCATGCTTCTTTTCACCTAATGTGGCTAACTTGTGTAAGTATCCAATAGGTGCATGATGGGCTAAAATTATTAGATATATTATGTATCTATCAATATTGCAAGTATACTTGCAAATTAGGAGCATTGTGTTAGTCATTCTTCTTCCTCCATTTTTCAAGCTAGAGAGCATTTGAGAGTGTAGAAAAATTATAGTTGAGAGCAAAAATACCAAGAGAAGGAGTTCTTGGTTCATGCCTTCAAACCTCATCACCTACTTTGGAAGAAAAAGAAAGATAGCCATTAAATCAAGGTAATGGTTATTTTAAATAAAGTTTTGTTTTTAAATTAAATAAATCACCATGTTAGTATAAACATGTTAATATAATTATTAATGTGTAGAGGTAATATTTATGCCATGCTTGAGTTTAATATGTTTGGTTTGTATTTTGGTATATTTTATATGCTAAAATATGTATTTAGTAGTGTGTAAACAAGTTTTGAAATATATTACCAAAAATATTTTTGTAAAACTTAGGTTTGATGTTCTAATATTATAGAACATTAAAGCATGAGAAAAACAAAGTTTGAATCACTTAAAATGGAGTTATACACAAAAAGATATGATTTATGGTAGTTTATGTGATGTAAAAATTTTTATAAAAAAATATTGATATTAAATCATGAAAAATTAATTTTTCATGTTATAAATTAATATAAGATGATTGGTAATTTTTTTGATTTTTATTGAAGAGTTAAAGATTTATTGAAGGTATAATTTTAATTAAAGTGTGTATAGCCGGAACACTGTTCACAATCTGTGAAAGGGAAAAAAAAACTAAAGGTTTCCGCGCAATGCGCGGCCACTGTGCACAGTCGGACGCGGAGACAAAACGGCGTCGTTTTGCCTCAGAAAAAAAATTACGCTGCGCGTACGCGCGGAAGCCGTATCCGCGTTTCCAAAAACGGCGTCGTTTTGGGCCGTATAATCTGAAACGCGCGCCATGCGCGGAAAGAAAAATTCGGGGAAATTACCATTTTGCCCCTCCGTGTTTTTTTTCGGCAGAATTACCATTCTGCCCTCGGTTCAGTTTTCGAATTAATTACGGAAATGCCATCGGTCCGGTTTTTTTAACTTAATTACGAAAATGCCATTCGGGTTAATTTTAATTAATTTAAATATTTAAAAACTAAATTAAAATTATAACAAAAATAATAATAATACAAAAATAATATTGGGGAGGATATTTTTCATTAAGTTTAATATTTAAATATTTTAAATATTAATCTAGTTAGCTAAACCATGGTTAAGTTAAATAAATTATTATTTATTTATTATTTTAAATGTTAATAATAAATAAAGATGATAAATTAGCAATTATTATTTAATGCCTATTAAATAATATTTAAAGAGAGATAAAATTTATAAATTAATTATTTATTATTTAAATATTAGTAAATAATAAATAAGGATAATTAAGTAATTAATTATTATTTAATTAACATTAAATAACGATTAATGGAAATTAAGTTATTAGAGTAATAATTTATTATTTAATTAAAATAATAAATAAGAATGATTTGATTATTATTTAACCTTAAATAATAATTAAAATTAATTAAATAATTAATTATTATTTAATTGACATTAAATAATAATTAAAGAGGATTAAGATTAGTAAACTATTATTTAATTTTCTTAATTAAATAATAAGTAAGGTTAATTACTTAGTTAATTATTGGTTGATTAACATTAAATTGAAGAAGGTTAAAACTAAGTTAATAATGATTTATTATTTAATTATAATTAAATAATAAGTAAGTACAATTAGTTATTATTTATTTTTAATAATAAGTAGAGTTAATTAATTAATTTCTATTTAATCAATATTAAATAGTAATTAAATAGAGATTGAGTTAATTAAATAAATTTAATTTAATTATGATTTAATTAAACAATTATAATAAGTTGTTTAAGGGTTTAATAAGTGTCCAACACTTAAGAAAAATATTTTCTAACTTATTAAATTATTAACCTAAAATGATTAAGTGTCTATAAGGTTAATAATATTGTTTTGACTAATGTAATTTATGTGTTAGTACTTATGTGGTAAATAAGTTCGTTATTAAGCGTATAATTATGCAAATACGTCGTACTAATTATTAGACCGACTTTATTAATGTTAGGTCTTTCAAAGCAAGTTAGTTAAAGCTAGACAATTATTGTAGCTGAGCAAAAAGGCAAGTTCTCTAACCCTACTCAATTATTATCGTTGAACAAGTTTCCATACTTGTATTTATTGTTAAAGCTTGAAGTGGTTTAATTATTTAAAATTATTCCACATCCATATTGTTTATAAAATCGCACTTAGTGCATTTGAAGCTTGTTAGTTCTTGATTCATGAACTGTATTAAAAATGTCTGAAGCTAATAGTTCAGCTAGACATTGCGTTTCTAAATTCAATAACTTGAATACTTTTAAAAGCTTATCCAAACCATTGTTGGGTGCGGATTTTCTTATATTAAGTCTGAGAATTGAACAACCCTAAATTAGGGGATTTTGTGTCGGGAAACCGACTTTGGGCGCCAGTAACTAAATGTAATGCATATACAGCGGGTTGAATAGGCTGATCCCCTTGAAAACCAAACAACTCAAAGGGTCAGAGGAAACTCTATTATACCCTAGTTAGTTCAGGGTCCTTAGTGACCACTCAGCATTTTAAGATTCAAATATTCTGTTTATTAAAATTTGAATCCTGTTTCATTCACAATTGTTATATCTATTGTTGAATCATTGTTGATATTTCCCATTCATTCATGATATATTAAATCTATATGATTGTTCTAAACTTGCTGAGCAAACTAGTTGCTCATTCTTGCTATATCATGAACCATTTTTCAGATAATCCTGATTGCTCAAAGAAGGATAAGGGAAAAGGAAAGGCCAGAGCTTAAGTTAGTTTATGCATGCTAATTAGATGTTTAAATTTGTGTTTACTGTTGTTAAACCTTTTGTAATTCCTTATGATAGGAACTGTTTATGTTAAGGTTAATAGACCCTGGTATTGTAACCTTTTTGTAAGGGAACCAATATGTATTATTCCGCGATATTTAAATGCAATGTATGTATTTAATTGTTAGTAATGTGTTGAATAGTGAGAACCAAACTCGAGGTTATGGAACCCGGATTTGGGGTCGTCACAGGTTGGTATCAAAGCTGTAGGTTAGAAACGTTAGGATTTGCGAAACCTAAGTTATAACCTTAGTATTAAACTCATATCGAGTGCGTTAGGGGATGAATCGGGGAGATTCATCATGTTGTGTATTTTGGAGATGGATTGAGAAAATCCATCGAGCCGAGATGTACATGATAAAATATCATTTCATTTCATCAATGAATATATTTTATTGCTGTACTAACGTGTGTTATTGTTTTATGATATAGGATGACAGAGATCGGACAGTCGAGTCGCACTGCTGAGGAGGACTATATTGATATCCATATGGATACTGCACAGCCGCTGGTGGCTGCACCCGTAGAGGAGCCAGAGTCAGATCCTGAGGAGGGGGATCGTGTGGAGCCCGTCTGGGGCGGAGTCATGAGGCCTTACAGTGAGGATGAGGCAGAGTCAGAGGAATCTGAGGAGGAGGAGTCAGCTGATGGCATGGGCACCACTGCCGCTGACATCATAGAGGGACTGACCGATAGGAACGAGGGGCTGGAGGCAAGGGTCCAGCATCTAGAGGAGCAGAATCTGACCCACCAGCACATGGAGGATCAGTATAGGGATGCGGCTTATCAGTTCTCTGGCGAGAACGCAGAGCTGAAGGAGAGGATTGTAGGACTGGAGGATCAGGTACAGGAGTACGAGGATTCAGTGGAGCACTTTGCGGTGCTAACTCATCAGCTGGTAGAGCAGGATGTAGAGTTGCAGGCTAAATTAGCAGTGGTTGAGACTAGGTTGGCAGAGGCTGAGCTGAAGGTTCAGCAGGTTCAGGCAGAGAAGGCCGCCATCCGTGCACACTGGCAGGAGGCGATAGAGGACCGTATAGAGATGGAGAGACAGCGGGATGCCGCTTATGGTCAGATGATTGAGCTAGAGGAGGAGGTCCGCGAGAAGCGGGTGAGGACGGATAGACTTAGCTACGTCTACCGATCTTCATATGGTAGGCTTCAGAGCAGGGTGCACTACTACCCAGCTGAGGAGGGCCAGTCTATGCACACCATCAGCAGGAGCGTGGTGATGGCCATCGGGGATGAGGAGTATAACGACGTGATCCGTAGGGGGATGCGCAGTCAGTAGTAGTAGTAGTTGTTTTCTAATTTCGTATGTAAATAGATGCAGTAGAACCCAACTTTTGTTTTATTAGAGGGTTAATATGTCACTAAATCCCAACTCTAGGAAGTTGTAGGATATGTCAGATCCCATCTTTTGTAGCTTCTCTGGGATAGAAGCATTTATAGCAGTATGCTTTTGATGTAAAGTGCTACGCACTACTGTTTTAGCATATAAATATAAATGCAGTCAAATTTATGTTATATGCGTGTTGAAATAATTACTTGTATGTTAGCTAAACATTGCCTAAGATACAAAATAATGAAATGAAAAAGATGTAATAAGTATAATAATGTAAATTTTTGTTTATAACAGAAAATGCCGCCACGTAGACAACCACCAAGGAACCAGGGGGTAGAAGAGTCAGTTAACAACGACGCGGGGGGTCACAATGTAGACCCTATGCAAAACTTCGTCGACATGCTAGCTGAGGCAATGCAACACAGACATCCTGTTGTAGCAAATCCACCACCACCACCACCAACTCAGTTGGCAAATTTCAAAGATTTTAAAGCGGTGGGACCGCCAGAGTTTAGGGGAACGTCGGACCCGATAGAGGCCCAGTCTTGGATAAAGGAGATAGAGAAGGCGTTCGTTATCGCAAGAGTAGCTGAGGAGCAAAAGACAGTTTTTGCTACCTACATGATGAAGGGCGAAGCCAATTTCTGGTGGGAAGCCAATCAGAATAGGGCTGGGGATGGTGTGGTGCCCTGGACAAAATTTAAGGAAATATTCGACGAGAATTATTTCCCGAAAAGTATGAAAAGTAGGATGGAGGTAAGGTTTCTAGAACTGAAACAGGAGAACATGTCGGTACCGGAGTACGCCGCAAAATTTAATGAGCTGGCCAGGTTCGCTCCACATCAGGTAGACACGGAGGAACGCAAGGCCAGGAGGTTCGAGAATGGATTGAGACCTTGGATATTCAACAAGGTAGCAGTACTGCAGATTGACTCGTTCGCAACTTTGTTGGAGAAGTCAATCATTGCTGAAGGTGGAAGCGACGCGTTGACCAAGTTTAACCAGGAGAGAAACAAGAAGAAAAATGAAGGGGGAAGCAAGAACAGTAACAGTGGAGGCAATAATAATAATAACAGTAATAAGCGTAAATGGGACAACAACAGTAACGACAAGAGCTCGGGGAATCAACAAGGAAGTGTTCAGAAAAAGCCAGCATGCAATATATGTGGGAAGAACCACTTCGGGGAGTGCAGGAAAGGGAAGAATACATGTTACAATTGTGGTCAGGTGGGACATATTTCTCCAAATTGTCCCCTCCCAAAGAAAGGGAGATGCTTTTCTTGCGGAGCATCTGACCACCTGATAAAGGATTGCCCCAAGAAGAAGAATGACGGGGGTAGCGGCTACAAGGGCAATAACAGCAGATTGGCTATCGGGGGACCGGTACCACAGAACAAGCCGACAGCCCGGACGTTCAACATGACGGTGCAAGATGCAGTGGGGTCAAAAGACGTGGTGTCAGGTATTATTCCGATCAATAATATAAATGCATATGTATTGTTTGATTCGGGTGCTACCTGTTCATTTGTGTCTGATGATTTCGCTAGACGATTAGAGTTGCCTAGGGACAAACTAGAAAACTCAATGAACATAGAAGTTGCTAATAAAGAAGTGATTCCGGTAGAGTACATACATAGAAATTGTTGTGCTGAAATCAGGGGTCAGAAATTAAATGTGAATCTAATTCCAATACGTCTGGGGGAATTTGATGTAATACTTGGGATGGATTGGTTGTTTAACCACGGGGCGATAATTGATTGTCAGAAGAAGTGCATACACCTTAAGACACCAAATAAGTCTAAGGTCGTATTTTATGGCAGCAAATCGTCAAGACAGTCTTCTTGTCTGACGATGATGCAGGCCAAGAAATTATTGAAGAAAGGTTGTGTAGGGTATTTGGCTCATGTGGTTGACACACAAGTGGTGAGTCCCGAGATGGAGCAAATACCAGTAGTTAGGGAGTTTACGGATGTTTTTCCAGATGTACTGCCGGGTTTACCGCCGGACAGGGAAATAGAATTTGTGATTGATTTAGTACCGGGGACAGCACCGATATCGAAAGCACCATATAGGATGGCTCCGGTAGAACTAAAGGAATTGATGGTGCAATTGCAGGAGTTGCTAGACAATAAGTACATTCAGCCAAGTGTTTCTCCATGGGGAGCACCGGTGCTGTTTGTAAAGAAGAAGGATGGATCGATGAGATTGTGTATGGATTATAGAGAGCTGAATAAGGTGACAATTAAGAACAAGTACCCGTTACCACGAATTGACGATCTTTTCGATCAATTGAAAGGGGCGAAGTACTTTTCAAAGATTGACTTAAGGACTGGTTATCATCAGTTGAAAGTCAGGAAGGAGGATATACCCAAGACGGCATTCAGAACTCGATATGGGCATTATGAGTTTCTGGTGATGTCGTTTGGACTAACGAATGCGCCAGCCGCATTTATGGACATGATGAACAGAATATTCAAGCAATACTTGGATAAATTTGTAGTCGTGTTCATTGACGATATTCTGGTGTATTCCAAAACGGAGGAGGAGCATGCTGAACACCTAAGATTGGTGTTGGAGATTTTACGGAAGGAGCGGTTGTACGCTAAGTTTTCAAAGTGTGAATTCTGGTTGGAAAGAGTTCAATTTTTAGGTCATGTTATTGACAAGGAAGGAGTTTCGGTTGATCCGGCAAAGGTTGAATCGGTAATGAATTGGGAGCAACCAAGGACGCCGACAGAAGTAAGAAGTTTCTTAGGGTTAGCGGGTTACTATCGGAGGTTCATTCAAGACTTCTCAAAGATAGCAACACCGTTGACCAACTTAACAAGAAAGACGGTGAAATACGTGTGGACAGAGAAGTGTGAGGAAAGTTTTCAGGAGTTAAAGAAAAGACTTAGTGAAGCACCTGTATTGACCTTACCAGACGATACAGGAGGTTTTACGGTCTACAGTGATGCATCGCACAAGGGGCTTGGCTGTGTGCTTATGCAAAACGGCAAAGTCGTTGCGTATGCGTCCAGACAATTAAAAGATTATGAGAAGGGATATCCTACCCACGACTTGAAGCTGGCAGCGGTAGTGTTTGCCCTTAAAATTTGGAGACATTATCTGTACGGAGAAAAATGTGAGATATTCACAGACCATAAGAGTCTGAAGTATATCTTCACACAGAAGGAGCTGAATATGAGGCAACGGAGATGGTTGGAATTGATCAAAGATTATGATTGTGAAATTCTATATCATCCCGGCAAGGCCAACGTAGTAGCGGATGCTCTGAGTAGAAAGAGCAGGGAGAAATTGTTCATATTGACAGATCAAGAACAATTGGTTCAAGAGATGGCTCGAATGGAGTTGGAAGTGAGAAGTCCAAACGAGTCAATAGAAGTCGAGGTGAGCCCAACCTTGTTAGATAGGGTGAAAGAGGCTCAAGACAAAGATGAGGAATGTGACAGAATCCGGAAGAGGATGACCGATGGAGAAGAGGTCAAGTTTAAAATTGATAGCATGGGATTGCTGAGATTTGAAAATCGTGTTTGGGTACCGCTAGTGCCTGAATTACGAGAGGAAATTTTGCAAGAGGCTCACAGTACTAGATACTCGATACATCCGGAAAGTACGAAGATGTATCAAGATCTACGTCAGCATTTTTGGTGGCCGAATTTAAAGAGGGAGGTTGCAGAATGTGTCAGCCGATGCCTAACTTGTCAGAGGGTAAAGGCCGAACATCAGAGACCAAGTGGATTGTTACAGCCGTTAGAAATTCCTGAGTGGAAATGGGAGCATATCACAATGGATTTTGTGGTAGGACTTCCAGCAACACAGAAGGGATATGACGCAATTTGGGTGATTGTGGATCGGCTAACAAAGTCAGCGCACTTTTTGCCAATCAAGATTAGGTTCAGTTTGGATCAGTTGTCCAAACTGTACATCAAAGAGATAGTTTCAAGACATGGGGTGCCGGTATCGATTGTGTCAGACAGAGATCCGCGCTTCACGTCAAAATTTTGGAGAAGTCTTCAGGAGAGATTGGGGACACAGTTAAGAATGAGTACAGCGTATCATCCGCAGACCGATGGGCAAAGTGAGAGAACAATTCAGACATTGGAAGATATGCTCAGGGCCTGCGTAATGGATTTCAAGGGCAGTTGGGAAATCCATCTACCACTAGTTGAGTTTGCATATAACAACAGTTATCATGCGAGCATAGGTATGCCGCCTTACGAAGCTTTATATGGCAGAAAATGCAGAACACCTCTATGTTGGGATGAGGTAGGAGAACGCCGACTGTTGGGGCCAGAATTGGTTCAACAGACGGTAGAAATTATCAAGGTAATAAGAGTTCGGCTAGTAGCAGCTCAAGACCGTCAAAAGAAATACGCCGATTTACATCGACAGAAACGAGACTTCGAGGTGGGGAGTTTTGTGTTCATTAAGGTATCTCCCTGGAAAGGGAAGATCAGGTTTAGAAAGAAGGGGAAATTGAGTCCAAGGTTCATAGGACCGTTCGAAATATTGAGAAGAGTGGGTGAAGTAGCATACGAGGTAGCTTTACCTCCTGAATTGGAACATATTCACAATGTGTTTCACGTGTCGGTATTGCGACCATACAAACCAGACTACAAGCACGTTATCTCCTATGAACCAATTCAAGTCGGGAAGGACTTATCATATGAAGAAGTTCCTGTTCAGATACTCGATAGGAAGGAACAGAAACTGAGAAATAAGATAATTCATTCTGTCAAAGTACTCTGGAGGAATCACGCCATTGAAGAATCTACGTGGGAATTAGAGGAGGAAATGAGGACAAATTACCCGTTTTTATTTGAGTAACCTTATTTTTACAATTCCGAGGACGGAATTTTTATAAGGAGGGGAGAATGTAATGTCCTAGAATTTCCACATTTTTATTAATTAAAATATTAATTTAATTTCCAACGAGTTAGTTTTATGAGATTATTTAAATCTTTTTATGTGATTAATTAATTATGTGATTAAATAATTATGTAATTAATTACTAAAATTAATTAAAGGGGGTCACTAATATGTTATTAAATTAGTGAACAAACCCTAAAGTTTTAATATCAAAATAATTGATAAGTTTCCTATTAATTAAATATTCAATTAAATTGAATATAATGAGTGAATTAAATATAATAAATTAATTAATATGATTATTAATTAATGTAAATAATGTGAAATGTTAATAATAATATTTATTAGTCCATTTGGTAATTTAATACTTATGGGTTAAAATATTTAATTATTTATTCAATCTAATTATTTATTTAACATGGATTGAATAATTAATGTGTAAATTATTAAATTAGCCCAACATGGGTCAATTAGTAGCCCAAGTGGGGAATAATAAAATTTGACAATTTAGTAGCCCAAACAATTTAATAGAAGCCCAATTGGTATTTTAAATTAAAGCCCAATGATTGGCCCACTTGGAAAATACTTAAATTAACTATTAATTGAATAAAAGTGGAATGTGACACTCATTTTGGGACAACCAAAGAAGCTATCAGCCGACCATGTGCAAGAAGGAGGAGAGAGAATGTGTTGTTTTATTATTATTATTATTATTATTTGATTTTCTTATTTATTTAATTAAAGGATTGCTTGGATTGATTTTTAAAGTACATAGACACCATGCTTCTTTTCACCTAATGTGGCTAACTTGTGTAAGTATCCAATAGGTGCATGATGGGCTAAAATTATTAGATATATTATGTATCTATCAATATTGCAAGTATACTTGCAAATTAGGAGCATTGTGTTAGTCATTCTTCTTCCTCCATTTTTCAAGCTAGAGAGCATTTGAGAGTGTAGAAAAATTATAGTTGAGAGCAAAAATACCAAGAGAAGGAGTTCTTGGTTCATGCCTTCAAACCTCATCACCTACTTTGGAAGAAAAAGAAAGATAGCCATTAAATCAAGGTAATGGTTATTTTAAATAAAGTTTTGTTTTTAAATTAAATAAATCACCATGTTAGTATAAACATGTTAATATAATTATTAATGTGTAGAGGTAATATTTATGCCATGCTTGAGTTTAATATGTTTGGTTTGTATTTTGGTATATTTTATATGCTAAAATATGTATTTAGTAGTGTGTAAACAAGTTTTGAAATATATTACCAAAAATATTTTTGTAAAACTTAGGTTTGATGTTCTAATATTATAGAACATTAAAGCATGAGAAAAACAAAGTTTGAATCACTTAAAATGGAGTTATACACAAAAAGATATGATTTATGGTAGTTTATGTGATGTAAAAATTTTTATAAAAAAATATTGATATTAAATAATGAAAAATTAATTTTTCATGTTATAAATTAATATAAGATGATTGGTAATTTTTTTGATTTTTATTGAAGAGTTAAAGATTTATTGAAGGTATAATTTTAATTAAAGTGTGTATAGCCGGAACACTGTTCACAATCTGTGAAAGGGAAAAAAAAACTAAAGGTTTCCGCGCAATGCGCGGCCACTGTGCACAGTCGGACGCGGAGACAAAACGGCGTCGTTTTGCCTCAGAAAAAAAATTACGCCGCGCGTACGCGCGGAAGCCGTATCCGCGTTTCCAAAAACGGCGTCGTTTTGGGCCGTATAATCTGAAACGCGCGCCATGCGCGGAAGGAAAAATTCGGGGAAATTACCATTTTGCCCCTCCGTGTTTTTTTTCGGCAGAATTACCATTCTGCCCTCGGTTCAGTTTTCGAATTAATTACGGAAATGCCATCGGTCCGGTTTTTTTAACTTAATTACGAAAATGCCATTCGGGTTAATTTTAATTAATTTAAATATTTAAAAACTAAATTAAAATTATAACAAAAATAATAATAATACAAAAATAATATTGGGGAGGATATTTTTCATTAAGTTTAATATTTAAATATTTTAAATATTAATCTAGTTAGCTAAACCATGGTTAAGTTAAATAAATTATTATTTATTTATTATTTTAAATGTTAATAATAAATAAAGATGATAAATTAGCAATTATTATTTAATGCCTATTAAATAATATTTAAAGAGAGATAAAATTTATAAATTAATTATTTATTATTTAAATATTAGTAAATAATAAATAAGGATAATTAAGTAATTAATTATTATTTAATTAACATTAAATAACGATTAATGGAAATTAAGTTATTAGAGTAATAATTTATTATTTAATTAAAATAATAAATAAGAATGATTTGATTATTATTTAACCTTAAATAATAATTAAAATTAATTAAATAATTAATTATTATTTAATTGACATTAAATAATAATTAAAGAGGATTAAGATTAGTAAACTATTATTTAATTTTCTTAATTAAATAATAAGTAAGGTTAATTACTTAGTTAATTATTGGTTGATTAACATTAAATTGAAGAAGGTTAAAACTAAGTTAATAATGATTTATTATTTAATTATAATTAAATAATAAGTAAGTACAATTAGTTATTATTTATTTTTAATAATAAGTAGAGTTAATTAATTAATTTCTATTTAATCAATATTAAATAGTAATTAAATAGAGATTGAGTTAATTAAATAAATTTAATTTAATTATGATTTAATTAAACAATTATAATAAGTTGTTTAAGGGTTTAATAAGTGTCCAACACTTAAGAAAAATATTTTCTAACTTATTAAATTATTAACCTAAAATGATTAAGTGTCTATAAGGTTAATAATATTGTTTTGACTAATGTAATTTATGTGTTAGTACTTATGTGGTAAATAAGTTCGTTATTAAGCGTATAATTATGCAAATACGTCGTACTAATTATTAGACCGACTTTATTAATGTTAGGTCTTTCAAAGCAAGTTAGTTAAAGCTAGACAATTATTGTAGCTGAGCAAAAAGGCAAGTTCTCTAACCCTACTCAATTATTATCGTTGAACAAGTTTCCATACTTGTATTTATTGTTAAAGCTTGAAGTGGTTTAATTATTTAAAATTATTCCACATCCATATTGTTTATAAAATCGCACTTAGTGCATTTGAAGCTTGTTAGTTCTTGATTCATGAACTGTATTAAAAATGTCTGAAGCTAATAGTTCAGCTAGACATTGCGTTTCTAAATTCAATAACTTGAATACTTTTAAAAGCTTATCCAAACCATTGTTGGGTGCGGATTTTCTTATATTAAGTCTGAGAATTGAACAACCCTAAATTAGGGGATTTTGTGTCGAGAAACCGACTTTGGGCGCCAGTAACTAAATGTAATGTATATACAGCGGGTTGAATAGGCTGATCCCCTTGAAAACCAAACAACTCAAAGGGTCAGAGGAAACTCTATTATACCCTAGTTAGTTCAGGGTCCTTAGTGACCACTCAGCATTTTAAGATTCAAATATTCTGTTTATTAAAATTTGAATCCTGTTTCATTCACAATTGTTATATCTATTGTTGAATCATTGTTGATATTTCCCATTCATTCATGATATATTAAATCTATATGATTGTTCTAAACTTGCTGAGCAAACTAGTTGCTCATTCTTGCTATATCATGAACCATTTTTCAGATAATCCTGATTGCTCAAAGAAGGATAAGGGAAAAGGAAATGCCAGAGCTTAAGTTAGTTTATGCATGCTAATTAGATGTTTAAATTTGTGTTTACTGTTGTTAAACCTTTTGTAATTCCTTATGATAGGAACTGTTTATGTTAAGGTTAATAGACCCTGGTATTGTAACCTTTTTGTAAGGGAACCAATATGTATTATTCTGCGATATTTAAATGCAATGTATGTATTTAATTGTTAGTAATGTGTTGAATAGTGAGAACCAAACTCGAGGTTATGGAACCCGGATTTGGGGTCGTCACAATCAAATTTTATGTATGGTTGGTCTACACAATTTTTATAATAACCCTATAAATATATACCACTTATTTCATTCTAAATCACACCACATAACAGTTTTCTTCTTCATATATTTTGCTTCTATATGGTAAGCTTATTTTTCTTTTTTTATTGCTTTTTTTCTATTTCTATTACATTCTTTTTCTTTGCCTAATCATGAATCTGATTTCAAATTTTCTTTCTACTTCTACTTCATTCTGAACCTTTGTCCCACCACGCATCTGACTTCAATTTTTTTTTTTTTTGATTATTTAGCTGGCGCAACTACTAAATACAATTGTATTGCTAACATCAGTCCCGTAAAGAGAAACGTGGAAAATTAAGGCACAAATAACTAAACTCTGAAATATGCCTTGCTTCTATAAAGGTGACTACATAAACAGTATTAAGATGATATTGTTGAATAAAAAGATATATATACATACATAAACTTTACCTTTACTATAACAACTTGATGCATCTACAAATTGTTTACCTTTATTATAGCAACTTGACATCTACAAGTTTTTCCTTCGTAGGATGGCAGAATACAAGCAAATATCAAAAGAACACTTTAAAATAAATTTTAACCATTGGTCAAGAAAAGCAAAATTTTTATTATCACCAATTTTGTTGTTAGTCAAAACGGTGGTTCTTTTAAAGTTACCAAACATCCATATAAGATTAATTTCGTATATTCCACCTCATTGCAAGAGTCAGATGATGCTTCAATTCATACATATGGACTGAATTCAGTACATTTGATCAAATACTAGCTAGCGCGATTGATGATTCCTACTTAGTTGATATGTTTTACAATGATTTTGAAGCCATCTTTTTCATACAAATTTTATTATTTAACTGTATAATTGTAATGTTTTGTGTTTAGATGTTATTGCTCAACTAACTGCAATTGAAGATTTACAACTTAGCACAAACAATGAAAAACAATGTAAGAGAGTTAATATTGAATTAATTGATAATATGTAAACTATACATATTGCTCAAAACTACAATTATATAATAGATTCGTATGAATTTTTTGTTCTAATGTTGTATTCATATACCAGTCAAACTATATTGACTTGCCGCAATTTCAAATTTATTTTATCTAATAATTTGATTTTTGAATTGTTTTATTATCTCATTTTTTGCTAATAACTCTCAAGCAAAAAAATATGTAATATTATCCCATCATTGGGCTTTAGAACTTTATTTACAAAAAAAATTCATGCATAATTTTAAAATTTTTTAAATTCCTTAATTAGACAATTTTTTTTTAATATTATCTCATAAATACAAATCTAAACTGATATTATATCCCAAAATTGCATCAATTCTAAATTGATATTATATTCTATAATTTTATTTTTATATTATATCAAATTGATTGGTGATTAATCTAAACAATTTTTAATTTTTTTTAACAAACCGAATAATCCCGCCGCAACGTGCGGGGTTGTATCTAGTATCCTTATAATACGTGGATCACTTTTGTATTTTACTCATAAAAAATGTGACATAAACATTTAAAATATATACCCAAAGACGCAGAGCGTTACTTGGGCTATCCATCGAACAAATACAAGCCCATTTGTTTAAATTTGAATAGTTTAGCGAAATTTATAATTTTTCTGCCAAGGGTCCATTTGTTCCAAACTTAATCAAAGGGATAGAAGTCGTGTAATAAATTTATGGGACTAATCAGTCAGAAAACAAAACAAGAAATGTTGGGTTTGTTATTGGAGCAACACAGACAAAGAATTAAGTTTTGAATAGGATAAGTGGGTATTCATTGTTTAATACTTTAATCCATCATTTTGCCCTTGAGTAATGTTATTTTTTTTAAGTTTCTTATCTATACACCTTGTGCTAAAAAAAAAAAGTCATAATTTTTTCAGTCAATTTGCGAAATTGATATGAATTTAATTAATTTTGCTTAATATAAGAATTAATACTTAAAAGGTATTACTAAGTACAAAACTAATATTTTGCAAATTAATATAAATTCACATTACAATTTAAAATTTTAAGATTTCACAGATTAACTAAGATCAAAATTAAATGAGACTATTTTATGAAAAAATGAAAGACATTCTCGAACTCGAGAAAAGATTCATATTTTTTTCTTTAATGATTGATAGAAGTGGCTCCTAATGTATTTTCGAACTTTTTAAAAGGATTTTATGTGAAACAAAGAGAATATATTTTTATTTAAATATATTATTTTGTTAGTTCCTCTCTCTCTTTCTCTCTCTCCAAATAGACAAAGTCAATAATAACTATGTACATTCAGATTTTTGAGGTAATGTTAAGGGTAGTAAGTGATTTTTCCATTCAATGAACAAAAATTTATACATTGTAAAAATCACTGGGAAATGTATTTCATACCAGTCTAGGGCCTGCAGAAGAGCAAAACAATAAGCCCATCTTTGAGCTGCTGCCCCCCGGACCATTGGGCTTTACATGTCTACTTACTACTTAACCATCCAACCCACGGTACCTGTCTTATACTTAGGGCTTATTTGTTTAAACCTGAATGAAATAATTTTAAATATTTAAATAATTTGAGTGTGTTGAATGAAATAAAATTTTGAATAAAAAAAATTATTTGATAATTAACATGTCTGAAATATCTAAATAACAAATTTTTACTATTTTATCCCTCTAAAAAAATTCAAAATTGTTATAAATTTATTTAATATTACTTAATATAATAATTTATATATATATATATATATATTACTTCATTCAACTATGACTTATGTATTCAGTCAAAAAAATTAGACTTAGTTATTTAACCTAAAATACTGACCGATTCAACCGTTCAAATCATTTTTATTTAAGACAAACAAATTAAATAATTGATCAATTCAATCATTCAACTTCTTTATGTCCAAAAGACCAAAACAATGACAACCTTACTTGTATAGGCCATTCATACAGCTATTACTTGCACGTATGACATACCTAAACTATTTGTTTGTGTGTTAATTGTTTTGTCGTCTGCCCCACACAGGGAAGGGCCCATTGATTTTCAGGAAATACTGAATTTAATAGTTGCAAATGAGAGCGGCGGTAATGTTAATTCTTTATTTTGTTTTCTCACAAAAATTTATCTTATTTTCTTACTGAATAAAAATAAATACGTAATAATTAAATATTATATTTATCTATACTATTAAAAAATAAAAAATAATATTAAAATTTGTAATATATTTTACTTTTTAATATAATAGATAAATATAATATTTAATTGATTTCTTATTTTTGATTTCTTTGAAATGGGCCATGAACTCTTATTGATGAGAATGTTATTACAGAAAATTGAACAAAAAGTTGTTGAATTAGCCTCCTATTTCTTTGTCGAAAAATTATATTTATTTTGATTTGGATGACAGGCTAACGACGAATTCTTGCATAGTCCAAAGCAATTAAAGGTGTTGACTCTTCTGCGTGGTATTTATTCTGGTTTGGCTCTTGTTTACATCTAGCAATTGTTGGAACAGCTATCAAATCTCATTATATTATTATACATACCAAAATTTTAATTTTATCCATTTATTATTTCAGGGTCGAAATTTATAATTAAATAAATAAGAAAGACTTTTTAAAGTAAATTCTTATTTTAGGATAGAGAAATAATAAATCACATGTCATATCCAGATTCATTCGGGCTTTTAACATTTGCAAAGAAGGTGCTTGATTCTGAACTCAAATGATATCTTTATTTAATGGGATGATTGCTTAGGCTTCCTTTTTTATTTAGCTTCTAGATTAAACCAGTTTACAGATATTATGAACCAAGACAATCAATCTCATATGGTTGAATTCTTGAATTTTTTATGACCGCTCAATTTGTAAATGCGTATACTCCGAAACAGTTCTGTCGCTGTAATGAACCTAAAATCCCTTGATGATTCATCACGTAATCACCTACGGACGTTAGAGTACACCTAAACTGGTGCCTAGTCTTTTTCAAATAGTGAGTACATATATATATATATATGTATTTGCTTTTGTAGAGAGTATATTAGAGAATGAGAGAGAAAGGGTTGTTACAAAAAATTTGTGTCAAACAGTTTGAAGGGTAATCCATTAAAATAGTTGGCAGATTAAAAAAGTTCTAAATCGATTTGTGCAGACATATTTAGGGTAGATGAAAAATAATTCATATCCGATACGTATTTTAACCTATTTTGTATCGTTTAAGTCTATTTTTATATTTGAATTCGACGGATGCAATTTTAAAAATAATTAAAAATTCAGTTATAATAGTGCGTACAAGAATTTTAAAAAAATATATATCTAGAAGGTGCATCTTATCCTGTGCACCGTAATAATGCATAGAAAGAGATTTTTTTTAAACCGTGTTAATTAAATTCTATGATGCATATATATATGCCCGGTCATCAAAATATGATTTGTATGGATTCTAAAGAGTGGAGCCAAGTTGTATCAATGATCGTGAATATGATACGATTCCCTACTATGTTATTTTATCCTAGTAGGACCCCTTTTTCTTACAATAATAACAATCATCATTCATGTATTAGTAAACCCTCATGCGTTGAAAATAAAATGTCATGCATGATACATACAAGCTGCCTGCTTATATTCTTTACCAACTAGAAACAAAACCATGATGCATTTATCCGGTGAAGGTTTTTCTTGACATTATTTGGGTTTAGTAATAGTTGTTAATATTTTTTTCAGAGTCTCGTTATGTATTATAAAAATTTTATGTCGCGTTATGATTATGACATATAATAATACTAAAATTAAATAAAATTATTAGGTTAATTTATTATATCAAATACAACGTTAAAATATCATTAACTATATATTTTTATCTATATAACTCGTAACAAAAATATTAACTTATCGCAACATATATCTTTTTTCTTTCTTATATTTTGTCATAGGAAAAATATTAAATTACTTTAATTTTATGTCTTTTGCTTTGGTAAAAAGAATATACTAATGAGATTTGTTTTATTTTAAATGATAATTTTACTCACACTACAATTAAATATTATATATATCTCAATTATTAAAAATTAAAATATGACATAAATTTTTATATCAAATTTTATTTTTTAATAATTAACATCAAAATATAATATTCTAAATTATATTTGATGTTGTACTTGTGTTCATACACTTATCTTATTTCAAAGCACCCGGGCACATAACCAGAGTAAGGTTGAGTACACGTCACTTGCTTAAATAAAAATATAGTTCATGTGAGATTTGTAAGTGATTTTGAGCAAATTTTTAGGGTAATTTTGAAAATTTTAGAATTGATTAAATATAAGAACAAGAATTTTATCCCATTTTTTATATTATTTTTTATTGCTTAACAATGTGAGATTTGTAAGTGAATCTGGACAAATTCTTGAGCATCTGAGCTCGTTGGCCGGCTGGACAATTTTAAAAGGACAGAATAAAACCCGGATTCAGTGGTGTCGCTTGATAGTCGTGGGAGATCTGCAAGAATTAATTCAAATTATTTTTATTTTTATTTTTGTATATCCATCACTGGCCTTATCATTTTATTAATCATTAATCAGACTCATCTTCAGCACTACTTTTTTAGATTCTTTTCGAAGATTTATTTGGCTTCCTCTGGATCAGTATTGGCCACTGGCCCACTGCGTAGTGCCATCTTACTCAGGATGCTTAATACGTGCCACTTGTTTAGGGACCCCACTTGTTTAGGGTCCACCTTTTTTGTTCATAATAAATAATAATGATGGGAGGCTGGAGATTACTATCGAAGTGGACCCCAAGTGATGAATTGTACATTAACTATGGAGGTGAGTATGATTAAATTTAAAATTGAAACTTCATATGAAATTGTATATAAAATTATTTGTGATTGATATAATATGATTTTATTTCGTGTAGTGTCGTTTTGAGTTTAAAATTAATTAAATATATATATAAAAAATTATACCGAAAAAAATATTTAATTAAAACTCAGATAACTTTTCAGATAAATTCATATTTTGTTCCAGAAGTTTGATAAACATATTGGAGAATGTCATTTTTTTGATCACAATATACTTCCTCATGTTGAGTCCAATCTGGTGATGGAGGGGATAGCTGCACCCCATTATTTTTCTGCAACTTGATAAAGTCCTTTTCATTTTAAGTATAAACCTCTGTGCTCTAGTTTGTTTGTAAATTAGAAAGAGACTACGAGACTAACCAAAAGAGAAAATGTATCAAGCAGCACAACTGATGCCATTTATGATAGAGAATACGCTATACTTCTACTTTATGAATTTTCTGGGAATTGCCAGATAAACAAATAAACAACCAAGTTAACCCTACATTTTATTACATATCAATTAATGTACAAAAAATTCATTCGCCAATTGACGAAGCAAAGAGAGAGAACAAAAACTAAAGCAATATTGCAATGTAATAAAGAAAGACGCATTTGTTACTAAGAAGTATTAATAATACTAATAGTTTTAATCCTGAATACTTATCTTTTTCTTATTTTGATAATTTTCAGATGATAAGACATCAGCAAAGCCAGGATCAGCAAATTTTGCTACAACAAGGTAAAAATTATCTCTGTTTTATTAGTGTAGTGCGGTGGTAAACTATAGAAACCAAAGTTAAATTGTAAATACAATTTTTTAACCTTTTAAAATCGTTATATATACTAGAACCGTTAGTGCAGTTTGCTAGGTTTTTAGTGTAATTTTGAGGCCAATTTTTATTTTTTGCTCACCCCTAATTAAATCTCTTAACTGCCAAAATACTGTGTTTTTATGTTTATTAATAATTTGATAGTTTTACAGTAGAGCCTGTAATTTGATATTAAGGGTAAGAAAACCATCTCATAGCTTTATTAATATACAAAATTTCTACTATAGTTTTTAGTTAGGAGGAATCAATCGACCATTTCAATGTTTTATATTCATAAAAAATGTTGAATTATTCAAGAATTTTGATTTTAGAAACTATCATTATCATTCGAGAAATGTTTTATTTTCTCCTCGTTTCAGTTTTTGAGTTTTTGACAATCTATAATTCAATATTATTACTAGTCTTGTAAACCAGATTGACCAAACCAGTTTCAGACATTAGGTCAGGTTGGTCCTAGGCTTTTTGCAAACTAAATTAGATTTTTGTTGTTGTAATTTATTGAAAATTTTTAGACTAGGTTTTGATCGAATTACTTTTCTTGATCAGATTGAACACCAGGTATACGGGACTTTCTGTTTATCCTTAGTTGGAGAGATCGGGGAAACCGATCCCAAATTATATCTTTGGTGCATCTGAATCACCAAAAAGCATGTCCATATTTCCACAATTTTTTTTTCTTTTTTCTTTTTTCCTTTTCATTTTAGAAACAATGTTTGTGCTATATATGTTTTAACATCAAGATATATTCTCCAGATAAGATTCCAAACCAAAAGAAGGGAAGTAGAGCAGATTAGGTGAATGAGAAATTGACATAAAATAAATCCAATACTGAAAAGTGGAAACCCACTCAATAAAGGAAAGTGTAGCTGACCACATATATATTAACACTTATTCGTTTAATAAACTCCATAATGTGATGATAGGATGGCTCGTCTTCATTCACCCTTACCATTTCTTTATTGACAAGAGATTGACCAAATAAATATCATAAGCTGATATTCTGATCTCATCTTTAGACTCTCTTATACAGATTTTTTCCCCTTTTGGGTAGAATAGTAAATGATGCTCTAAATTTGTGGAGTATATATGATATGAGCGGAGTGAACTCGGTTGCAGCTAACTCAGTCAGAAAATCAGAATTAGGATGGATGACACGTGGTGAGTCAAAAAACTTCTGCATTGGTGTTCCAATTCGATTTTATGGGTCCCAATCTGTCTGATTGTTTAAAGAAAAACACACATGTTAGGTGATTAAGGTTTGATGGGGTCCTTTTTAGGTGTAATATGGGCCATGGGGTAGGTTTGAAGGACAAACATTACATGCTGTTAATAGAAAGGCTTAGGTACCCATTACAAATTGAATGAGGCAACTGATTTCAACATGTGGATCCATTAATTATGCCTTCTCTTTTCCTTTCCTTTTTTAGAATAGCGGCTTAAGGCCTCACTCAAGGACAACAAAGCCTAACTCAAGGCTTATCTTATACGTATATTTTTTAATCGAGCTATGACGTACATCAAGGAGAACATTAATTTTGTATAGGTGTTCATGTTCGATCAACAGTTACTTAACATCAATTAATGTCTATTGAACTCAAAACACGTCGTCAAAGTTAGGTTTAGAAATATGACTTGGTTTTCTATTCAGAACCACATATAAGCGTCCCCTTCAAATCGCAATTTTTAGACATCCCAACATCTGCAATCGCGATAAAATCGTAATATACATCATTTTTTTAATTTTATCTTCTATACTGTTACGTGTAATAATATAAAATTTTCGCTGAAAGAGATTGATAAACAAAGTGCTCGACCAATCTCAAACCAATTAGGCCATCAAACTACTTCTAAAATGCGAGGTGAGTTAAAGTCCATTAGAGTGTGCATAGGGTGATTTGATGCAGTTATAAAATATAATTGTAATCAAATCGTATAGTACGGTTAATATTATACAAATAACTGTAGATTAACCAAATTGTACGACTACTAATGATTTTGATTAATATTTTACAATTACAATTTTTTTTCTTCTAGTTAATATATTATTCAAAGAATGAAATAAGTAAATAAGTAGGCAAATAATAAAAGAAGTTTAAAAATTCAAACCATAATTATTACCCATTATTAATATTGCTTCTAATGCATCAATGAAATTTATAGAACTTAAAAACAACAATATGTATATAAAAAAGTTATGAATACTTTTCACAAGTTTGTTATAAATGTATGATATAAACAAGTTGAAGAAAATTTATATAAACAATTAAAACCCAGCAACACATGTTAGACAATTAATTCATGAATGAATAAATTTTCTAGTATTAAGTTAGTAAATATACTAGAATTTTATCATATGTGTGTATATGCGTACACACACACACACACACATATATTGATGCGATTTTTTACTAATAACTATTTTTGTAATTAAATATGTGGTTCAATTTTTTTTGATTTATTAAATTTTTTATGGGCTTCTGCGGATTTTTCCAATTTTTTTGGTTTCGTTTTTTTTTCTCAGCCCTGAAGTCCATTGCTATTTAAATGCGCCAAACTCTACTAAACTACTTAAATCTGTTTGCACCAAAACTGGACGAGATGATTAGGATTTAGGACGACCTAGAACCTATAAGGTTCGAGTCATCACGGTCATAACCCCAAAAGACTCGTTACCCTCCGAGTCAACTCAACTGAGTTTCCGGATGACTCGGCAAGTTCACTGCTCCAACTGCTGTGACACGTTACTTTCAGTGGTCAGCGTTACGTGTTGGAGAATATCAGTTATTAGTGCCTGCACACCATTTTTCCTCCTTTCTTCTCAAAATTAGAGAGAGAATAACCAGGTGGTGAAGATAAACCACACCCAACCCAAAAAAGAGCGGAATTAACAGAACCGAAATCACCCCATTATTATACATACACATCCAAACAAAAAACTCGCTCTCACACTTTGTCTCAAGGACCAAAACCCGCAGACGCACAAATTATTTTCTAGTAGTTTAATTTGTAGAACTAATTCCCACCAGCCTTGTTCGTTCTAATACTGTTCTCTTTAAATTTTGTTATGGTGTTTCGAGTTTGTTCTTCAACTTGTTAACATTGTTGGTTTATTGAATTTCTCTGTTGTAAAAGACATTGTTTTTTCTCAATTTCTTGGCTTTTCTTGGATAATTTGAGCTGGGGATTGTGTTTACCCATCTGGGTCATCTTTAAATTCTTGAAAAAATTGATGAAAAAAAGGATTTTTCTTGATTCTGTGACGGCTTGTGATGGATGTTGAAGCTTGGAACCGTGTCAATCCAATTAAGGTGAGATATGTGGCAAAGAGTGTGACAAAACCCAAATTCTAAAGTTTTTAGCTTTTGCTGATTATTATGTATTTTTTTTTTTTAAATTTACAGAAGGAATCATGGAGGACAGTCTTGACTTTGGCTTATCAGAGCTTGGGTGTTGTATATGGAGATTTAAGCACTTCACCTTTATATGTGTACAAAAGCACTTTTGCTGAGGACATTCAACATTCAGAGTCTAATGAGGAGATTTATGGGGTTTTGTCTTTTATTTTCTGGACATTGACTCTAATTCCACTGCTTAAGTACGTGTTCATAGTGCTTAGAGCTGATGATAATGGTGAAGGTGGGACTTTTGCTTTGTATTCATTGCTCTGCAGGCACGCTCGAGTGAGCACTTTGCCCAATGGACAGCTTGCTGATGAGGAGCTATATGAGTATACCAGAGATGAAATCCCATCTGCTGATAAGGGTTTTGGTGTGAGATTAAAGTTAACATTAGAGAAACACAGAGTGTTGCAAAGGATATTGCTCGTCTTGACTTTGATTGGCACTTGTATGGTCATTGGTGATGGAGTCCTTACTCCAGCAATTTCTGGTATGGGAGATTATGTTATTGAAGTACTATAATGTTTGATCTAAAATTGTAAGCTTAAGATGTTGATAACTTAAAATTATTTTATTTTCTTCTGTGTGCAGTGTTTTCTGCGGTTTCGGGCCTAGAGCTTTCCATGTCAAAAGAGCATCACCAATGTGAGTCCCCTACCTATTACCTAATTTTTCGTTCTCTACTTTAGCAATGAATTTTATGAATTTAAAAACATATAATTATTTATAGCACAAAAGGTATGGCTATTTATTAGATTTTCTAGTCAAATATTGGTAAAAGTATTTGAGATTGAGCTAAAAAGCATTACAAGTTTTGATATTATCTATAACTTTTGAATAAAAATCCAAATATAGTATAGACGGAACATATAGTAGGTAGCTGAAAAGCTAGGTATATGGTCTAGGGTGGACCACGTAACCTGTAAAAAATTGGATGTAGCAAAAGCTCCTACGGCTCTTGCTGCTGCTGTTTGAAGCATTTACAGATGATTTCGTGGGCAGTTCTGTGTATATACTTTAAAGTGAATGCACATAATTTGCCAGTAAAATCTTGACCTTACGGGTAATTATTGAAATGTGGTACTTCATTTGATTTCTGAAACATTTTCTGTGGACATGCAGTTGGTGCACAAAGTGAAAATACCAAAAACATAATATGCATGCATTATTGTAGTTCCCGTCAGATATAATTAAAACAATCTTCCTTGCTTTATCAAAGTCAAATCACCATTAAAAAGTTTAAAATAAAGTTAGGTTTCCTACTTTCCACATTGTTGCAACCAAGTTGATAATGCTGATTGAGGCTAAGAAACAAGTTTCAATTAATTAGCAAGAATATTAACTGGATAATGTTGCATATTTGTAAAGAAAGAGAAAGGCAATTTAGGTGGCTATATATATTACTTGTGTAACTAGTATAATACTAATTCGCTCAATCCCCAACAGGCAGTATGCATAGTCATCGTGACTGGTCAAATTGTGATAGGATGATATTGGAGTCTTCCTCAAGACAAAAATAATAATAATTGAAAAGATGAGTGGACAATATATGGCATCAGCCAAACTCTTACACTCCTGTGGTCAAATCATCATGCTCATAACACTAACTGGGCTTATATTCACATGTAATCAAGAAAACTATTTGAGACCTCTAAAATGAAAATAAAAGACGTAAATCCATTGCGTCAATTAATATATAAATATCAGAAACAATTCATTTCTTAATGGCTTTGTTTATAAGATCTTCTCCATATTTTTATAATGAAATTATCAGTAGTGCCATGTTCTTACAATTGAGGACTCTTTATGATTATTCCTTCTATATCATAGTCGGACTGTCACTTCTATAATAATAATTATATTGGCAATTTTAATACCAGATCAGTTAACATTTTGGCACACATTTTATATTGCTGAAGCATTTAACAAGCATGAGCGCATTTAAATCAAACCAGTTTGCTAGCCTAGGGTGATTTGTGTGGTTATTTCTGAATATATTATTATGAGCTTCATATTCAGTTGCTTAATGAACAACCTCTGCAGATGTAGAAGTCCCAGTTGCTTGTATCATACTGGTATTTTTGTTTTTTCTTCAACATTATGGAACACACCGGATAGGATTCTTGTTTGCACCTATTGTGATGACATGGCTGTTGTGCATAAGCGCTATTGGAGTGTATAACATCTTTCACTGGAATCCCCATGTGTTCCAAGCACTCTCTCCTTATTACATGTACAAATTTTTAAAGAAGACCCGAAGAGGAGGTTGGATGTCCTTGGGTGGGATTCTATTGTGTATAACAGGTAAAAGAATATGTAATATAAATATGTTCGATTGCTATTTCCCAACTAGGCATCATTGATATACCTCTTCATTTCTGCTTTAAAAAATTAGGTTCAGAGGCAATGTTTGCTGATCTTGGACATTTTTCCCAGTTGTCTATCAAGGTAACACTTATATAGCTAAGTGTTTATATAGTGATGATTAATGAGTCAGTTTGAAGTTTGAACATTCATTATAGCCCCTTTTAACGTTAGTTGTATTTGAAAGGGATTACAAGTAGGTTTGCTTGCTTAACAGATGCTGATGTCTTTACAGTTAGTTTTACTTGTTGGTTGGTGATTACTTCATACAAATATGAGTCATATGTCCTTGAAAATATATATATATATAGGGGAATGATCCATAGTAAATGGTTGCTATGTGCACTATTCTAGTAAACTGATCTTACACCATTCATATGAAGATATAAAGGTACAAAATAGTGCAATTTTTTTTGCCTAATTTGGCCAACCGCTATTAGGATTAGCGGCTAGAGCAGAATTTTTTTTGGGGCCTAATTTGGCCAATCGCTAGTAGTAGTAGCGGCTGTAATATTCCAGTCGCTAGTCCTACTAGCATCTGGTAAAAAATTTGCACTATTTTGCACCTTTAGATCTTCATACGGACAGGGTAAGATCAGTTTCCTTGGAATAATGCTCATAGTAACCATTTGCTATGGATCGTTCCCATATATATATATATATTGAATAATATTGCAATTCACGTTAAACTGGTTCTCTGCTAAAACTACCAAAATGAAAACAACTTGTTTAATAGATACTCAGTTGACTGCAGATTGCTTTCACCTTTGTGGTTTACCCATCCTTGATCCTTGCATATATGGGACAAGCTGCTTATCTTTCCAAACATCACATTATTGAGACTGACTACCGGATTGGATTTTATGTATCAGTACCTGGTAAGTACTTCATTTACTTTTTATTTGTTCACACAGTATTTCTTGTGAATTAGTTTATTTTCTGTAGAGGACAATTAATCCAATATAACATTAATTTTAGTGTTAGCAAAATACTAATACTCTTCTTATTGTGCCAGAGAAAATTCGGTGGCCTGTTCTGGGAATTGCCATACTTGCTGCGGTGGTTGGAAGCCAAGCCATCATCACTGGGACTTTTTCAATTATCAAACAGTGTTCAGCTTTGGGTTGCTTCCCAAGGGTAAAGATAATCCACACATCATCTAAAATGCATGGCCAGATTTACATTCCGGAGATTAATTGGACCTTAATGCTGCTATGCTTGGCTGTTACTGTTGGTTTCAGAGACACAAAACACATAAGTAATGCATCAGGTAAGCTCTAGTGTAGTAGTTGAGTGCACACTGCACAGACAGACAGACGTCATTCTATGTCTTTTTACCTACTCCTTTTGTTTTACTCTCTTAGGGCTCTTTGGTGGGAATGTCTCACTTACATTACAATGACAACCTACTGTTTCTCACACTCACTTTTGATGTCAATCCTTCACTTTTAAAGTTATATTTGACCCGCTCCAAACAAATCATTTACATTCAAGTTGTTGGAAACCCTGTTAATGTGCTTGAACATGAAATTTTATTTTACCCTCTGAAATTTCATCCATATTTTGACAGTTTAGAGAAGACTTCCCAGATTGTCATTATAGTCTTTTTCACTATCTGAAAAAACGTTCCGACTTGAGACCTTATTTTGGACACATTGCATTAGGAAATCCTGCAACTTTACAGTCAAGTGTCAAAACTTCCACCCCTAGAATGGGGTTATCGCACTAATATATCCCAATTTACAACTATTCAGACCAAATTTACTTCTAAAGAAAAGCACTTCAATGATGATTTTGTGTAATCAGACAAATAGTTATGCTGTGGCTTTATATTTAAAAAATTATTAATTTTACAGCTCCTTTTCTGGTGCAGGTTTGGCAGTGATAACTGTTATGCTGGTAACAACTTGCCTAATGTCTCTTGTCATCATCTTGTGCTGGCGCAAAAATGTCTTCCTTGCCATTTGCTTCATATTCTTCTTTGGTTCCATTGAAGCCCTCTACTTCTCGGCTTCCCTTATAAAGTTCCTTGAAGGAGCTTGGGTCCCTGTTGCCCTCTCCTTCATCTTTCTGATAGTTATGTACGTTTGGCACTATGGCACACAATTGAAATATGAATTTGATGTACAAAACAAGGTCTCTATCAACTGGCTACTCAGTTTGGGCCCCAATCTTGGAATTGTGCGGGTACAGGGCATTGGCCTGGTACACACTGAGCTTGTATCCGGAATCCCGGCCATATTTTCCCACTTTGTCACCAATCTCCCAGCTTTCCATCAGGTTCTAGTCTTCCTCTGCGTCAAATCTGTTCCAGTGCCTCATGTAAGACCCGAGGAAAGGTTCCTGGTGGGAAGGATCGGCCCAAAAGAATACCGGCTATATCGGTGCATAGCACGATATGGCTATCGTGATATCCACCTGAATGACGTCGACTTTGAAAAGGATCTTGTTTGTAGCATTGCTGAATTTATCCGGTCAGAGAGGAAGGAGTGTATTACCGGAGTAGAAGATTTTGAGAAGGACGAAAAGATGACAGTTGTCGGAACATCTTCAACATATTTTCAGGGTATACAAATGTGTGAAGAGGATGCCGACTTGTCTGGAATAGCTGGTACTTCAGTGTTCACAGAGATCGAGTCACCCAAGATTCCAAGGAAGAGAGTGAGGTTTCTCGTACCAGAGAGCCCACAGATTGACAGGAGCGCGCGAGAGGAGCTGCAGGATTTGATGGAAGCAAGGGAGGCAGGGATTGCATTTATACTGGGGCACTGTTATGTCAAGGCAAAGAGCGGTTCAAGTTTGTTTAAAAAAGCCGTCATTAATGTAGGATATGATTTCTTAAGGAGGAATTCTCGGGGGCCAACGTATGCACTGAGCTTTCCTCGAGCATCCACCTTAGAGGTGGGGATGATATACCATGTTTGATTTTGCCCTTAAGGTACATACAGTAAATGTCTTCGTTATGTTATGTGTGAGCCACTGTAAATGATAGATGAGATCCCTTGTACAAGGCCAATCCAGGTTTTAGCTAAAGAGCTTATAGGCATATTAGTACGGAAGAATTCGAGGTAAGACTTTTGGGATAATAATTGTCTATACTTGGGGTTCCTTTTCCTCCGCTTCAGATATTATACATATATATACCTTGGTTAGTAAATTTTTGTGCTAATGCTTTTCTTCCTCGTCTGCTTGATGTTTTTTAAGGCTACTATGTGCACATTTTAATCCTACTGCTATGTTTGTAGTTAAATTATCAGCTTTGCCATAATAAATAACATAGGATGTGAACATTCTTTCGTATTTTAGCCTGGTCCCATTTCTAGTAGTACTAAACAGATGTCAGTGTTTATCTTTGGACTTGGACAATTGGATTACACATTTGGATGTCTTTGCACTTGGACTATTGGACAGAGGTCAATGATTTTTATTTTTGGATTAGTAGTTCCAAGATGAAAATTCTATAGACTATTTTTTTACTCTTCAAGTTATGTTCATTTGCAATTATGTTTATGACTGAACTAATAATTCCAATGAGAATGTACTATAGAATAGAATTGGCTTTGGGAGTTGAAAAAATAATCTATGAGATTATTCTCACAGGCCTACTTCAATGATTAAAAAGTAATTATAGATATCAAAATAATATAAATAGTCCAACTTGTGCAACATAATTACAAACATATATAGTGCAGGGCTGTAATTGACACCCAAATTTTCACCTTGTGATGGTCTAGTTATCGTCCAAACCAGTCAGCCAAAGTTTCCACGCACAGCACATCGATGTATTGTTTTCACCAATAGCGCACAGAAAAACACTTTTTTATACGATTAAACTCACACTTTGCATCAATCAAATACACCCACATGCATGTATGTAATGCTGAATTAATGCACACAAGTATAAATAAGCATAAAAGAGCAACGCCCACAAATTATAGGTCAAAATGCCCAACCTCTTTATTGAAACAATCAATTACAAAGATTCTCTACCCAAAAAGGCTTACAAACACAGAGATAACTAATACCTAAACTTGTTTGTATTCCCTTCTAAATTTTGTCACCAAGTACAACACATTTATAGGCACCTATGGTCAGTTGATACTCTTAATTGCAAAGAGTATTTAAATCCATCAAAATATTCAAGCACATGACGAGCCTAATTCAATCGTGAATAATTTTCCTACAGTTATTTTTGTCTAACAATTCAAACAATACAGCCAACCATTGTGTCTATCCATTTTTTGTCACTTGTCTGAATATGTCTGACCTGGTCCAATAAACTTTGCATTATGTCCAGTCCATGGTTCTCGTGGCCAGTCACTTGCTTAACCCATGTGCCCAAGTGTTGTACGCTGATGCGCATAGTGTCACGCCCTGCGTCTAATGTCAAGCCCATGCACCCGAACACTGGCATGCTAGACACTAAGCCCATACCATGAGCAGAGTGTTGTTCACGTTTCGTAGCAAACTCATGCCATGCATAGATACGCTAAGTTCCTACTTATGTGCCATGTCTCAAGTCATTACCAAGCCTTTGCCCTACAATTCTTAGTTTTTACTGCCCAGCTCTTAACTTAGGCCACTGCCACCAAATGTTGCACCATCTCAGCACAACTAAACCCACAACTTTACTTTCAAACTGTGTCTAAATGTACAAGGCATGCGTGTAATTGTGCACACAATTCTATCCGTATCCAATGTCAAACCAAGAGTCTAACACATAGTTTTAAAGTCATTTGATACTTCGAAAGGGAGTATAAATATCACATTCTTAAGTTGAATATATATGTATAACCAATGAAATTGTGACCAATTCAATGATTATTTTTTTTAAAAGATATTAACAAGTATAGAAAATTTTTAAATATTTCACTTTTACCTTATCCGGAGTACATATTTTTAGCTACTTCCCTCGATTTTTTTTCAGTTGCAAATAATTGCTTAAAGACTTTAATTAAAGTTCAAATATAATTTATAAAATATATTAGTATTTAATGTAAAAATAGGAAATTTGCCAGGTTGCATGATGCTCACCGACAGAACATGTAAATTCAAATTCCAAGCTTGAATCACACCACACGCATATCAAGTCTATATACTTCCCCGACAACTCTTTTCCCTCTCTCTGTTTATATACCCAATTGCCAATTCATCTTCTCTCTATCTTAATGGGATTTTCGCAATCGCCGCCAATGCCAGACCCTGCAAAACCCTAATGTCTATTATTTTTCATCTCATCAACTTCTTCTTCCCCCGATGAGTACCCTAATTTCCATATACAAAACCCTCTATTCCTCACTTCCCCTTTCGCTTCGATTTTGATGCCTCTGTCGGAAGTTATATTCGCGACCGCACGGTCGATATTATGAGCATCGCTCCTCTTCGGTGTTGGGTGCGGCGCTGTTTGGTACCTATTTTGTACTAAACGTTTCAATTTCGGTAGCGATTCTATTACGACTCTGAGGATGATTATGGTGACGACAGCCGTAAGGGCTAAGAAGATGGGATATGTGGCCATTTCCTCTGGTGATACTTTTGTCTCTTCCAGCTAAACAAGTGGAGTAGGCGTTGCGATTGTTTAAGTGTGGTTATTATTAAAGGAATTTCTTACCCTTTTCTGTATCTGTCTTTTAATACATGCATATACCTGCCCATGCATGTTATGATCTGCCCATGAATATAAGATTATATATGGAATTCTACTTTATTTCTTTGTTTCATAAGTTGTATTGCTTAAGCAGTAAATCAAATAGCAGAGCTGAATCCTTATTTTGATGTCAGAAAACTTGTCTTAGGAAATTTTTGATAGCCTCATTATTTGATTAAAACTAAAAGCATCTTATTTTAGAATTGAGCTTTGTAATATAGCTTTCCCAACAAACCTGCAAGCGAGTGTATATAATTGAGACTTATTACATTAAAAGGATATTGCTTTTATTCCTGAGCTGTTAAAGATGAGTTGGCCTGTTTTAACATTAATATAAGAGGATTTTAAAGAGGAATTGGTCTGTTTTCCTATCTGCAGGCTTTGGTTATGTACACCTGAGTTCATATCTGATTTAACTTTCACGTGCTTTCTGAATTGTAATTATAAATCAATGGATATGGATGACTGTGGCTTTTCTCAATTGAACACCTTCTCCAATTTGTCATGTTTCTTTTATTTTTTTAATTGCTATTCTCAACCTTCATTGATTCTTATCGTATGGGATTAGTGTTGATAAATTATAGTGTTGTCGAAAAAATTTCTCATCACTTTATAAACCGGAACAGGTTTCACGTATAGATTAAGAAACTATTAAAATGGTGTGTAACCTTTAAGAGAGGGCTTTTACTACGAGTGTAAGCTGGAAGAAGAGGGGGAAACTACAACTATCTGCACTATTAATTGGTTTTCTGTATTATACTATTGTATAGTAACTTAAACTTATCTGCATGTTTCTATTCTTTTTATATTTGTCTGTTTTTTATTAATGTTTTTTTAGTGACTGGCTCTCTTTATTTTTTTTTTTATGTTGTCTAACAGAAAGAAATGTAAATACCATTTTCAAATTGTCCATCCATTTTCTCATTGATTATTGCTATATAATTGATTATTGTTGTATGTATTTAATGGGATATTTTTGTTCTTTCTATTATTTATATAGTATCGTCTAAATGTACATTATTTCAGCCACCCCATAACCTTAAAAAGTCTAGTATAAGGTCTATTGTTACTTTATTTTTGTTTTCTCGGCGCTAGGCGGGCGGCCAGTGGGGGCCGAGTGCCAAGGCGGAATTTTTTATTCTAAGTCAATTTTAATATTTTATTTTATATTTATCCAAACAAAATAATACTATAAATCAAAACAATCTATAATAAAGATAATAAAGACATTTGCTTAAAGTTTAAACACATATCCATATTGTCAATGTTAAAGTTCAAACACAAACATGCAATTGTTTAAAATTCAAACACAAACAAATAATCAAAAATACAAACTAATAGTTTTCATCTCCATATCTCTCTGTATCTCTAACTCTTCTTCTCTATATCCCTCTAAGATAAGGTTCCCATTGAACTCACACTCAGATTTCTTTTTGTAACTTAGTTATTAAAAAAAATAAAAATAAAAATTGCAACATTAATTTTTCCGCCTAGACCCTGCCTTGCCCACCGCCTAATTTCCTGGAGGGATTTTTTGGTTGCCTTGGCCTTAGGTGAGGCGTCCGGGGAGGACTAGCACCTAGGTGCGCCTAGGCGGCCGCTTAGACCGTTTTTTAGAATACTACTAAAATCTCTTTGATATATCAATTCATTAGCTGGTTAGCATTTTTCCATCTCATTATTTGCTTCAGATGATAATTATGATTCTCCTATTTTCCATTTGCTTCTCGTTCCCTTCTTTATCTTAATTTTTTAGTTCTATATTTTATCCTTTTAGTTCCTCAATATTATTTTTCATATAGATTGTGGCCCTTTGAACTCCTACTTCTAATTTATATTTTACACTTATTCTCCTACCTTTATAATTTGTTTAAGAAGAACATGGTTAGGGGAGCTTTCATCAGTGTTGGTCACCGCATGACAGGTTAAGAAAACCATTGACAACCACCACTTGTCGTGACATCCATCGCCAAGGACCTTCGTCCATATTTCTTCTTTTTTTGTCTTTTTAAATATTCTACTTTGAGGAGTTAGTCATTCTACAGTTTTGTTCATTTTGTATTTTTTTTCCTTCCCTATTTCCTCCTTTCATTTATTTAGTATATCATGTATTTCATGTGTTTCTACTTTCTTCTTAAATTTTTGTACTTCTCACTTTTTTTTTCAATCTTCTGTATTTTGTCTGCTTTTTTCTTCTTATTTATATCTGTTTTAGATGACCATATTCCTATTCCCATTTTGTTCTTCCTCCTTTCTTTTTGTCTATTTTTTCTTTTTCCATTGAATCATTTTTTACTTCTGCTTTGTTGAATTATTTCTTTTCACTTCCATTTATTTAGTAGTTATTTTTTCTTCTTCACCATTTCCCCATTTCTCTTCATGCATTTAGTTTCGTACAAACAGATGATGATGTTGATGATGATGGATATTTTTTTTTTTAAACATATTTCTCATAACATGGTTTAGTTTTCCCAAGTAAATAACATGTTTTTTGATTTGTTATTTGTTTAAGATGGATATGGCATCTCTTATTTGTTTTCGTTTTACTCTTTTCAATTTCCAGTTCAGTATTTTGTAAGTTTTTCTCCTCTTTATTCTTTTTCTTCTTATTTTTGTTTTCTTCCTTACTACTAATTTGCTACAGTCTATTTTCCCACCATATTTCTTCATTTCATAAGTTTTTCTTTTGCCTTAAATTTTGTTTATGAAGAACAGGGTCATAGGAGCTTCCATTGGTGACGACGGGTCACCACATGACAGGAGGGCCTTTGCAACCACTACTTATCATGCCGTCCGTCGCCAAGGACCTACCTCCCTATTTTTCTATATTTTATCAGTTTCTCTTCTCCCTTTATTATTTGCTTAATCATTCTTTTATTTCCCTTTTGTTTCTCCTACCCTATTTTACTCCATTTATTTTTCCCTTTTTCATCTTTTTAAATATTCTACTTCTAGGACTTAGTCATTCTTCACTTTCGTTTATTTTGTAAAAAAATTTCCTTCCCTACTCCCCCCCTCATTTATTTAATATCTCATGAATTTCATGTATTTTTTCTTAAGTCTTGATATTTCTCACTTTTCTTCCATCTTCTATATTATGTCTGCTGCTTTATTTTTCTAGTTTGCATCTGTTTTTAGATGACCATTTTTGAATTCCCATTTCATTTTGGCATCCCCCCCCCCCCCCCCCCCCCCCCCATTTTTTCCGTGGAATCCTGTTATACTTGAGCTTTCTTGAATTGAATGATTTTTTACTTCCATTTAGTTTGTATTTCTTTTTCTTCGCTATTTCTTTTTCATGCATTTAGTATCTAACGAGCAGATTTTTATTACGATGATGGATATTTTGTTTTCTAAAGGTATTTCCCAGAATATCATTTGGTTTTCCTAAATAAATGAAATTTTTATTTTTTTAAGATGATAATGGTGTGTTCTTTTTTCTGTTTCCAGCTTCGTATATTGTATGTTTCTCTCTTTCTCTTTAATCTTGTTCTCCTTATTTTTATCTGTACTACTAATTTACATTAGTCTATGCTTCCAATCTTCTCCTTCCTCACTCTTCCTCCATATTTCTGTATTTCTTTTGTTTTTTTCCTGCCTTTATAATTTTCTTAAGAATAACTTGTTGTGACGTGATGTCCGTCGCCATGGGCCTTCCTCCATATTTCTTCTTTTTAAATATTCTACTTTTGAGTAATTAGTCATTCTTCAGTTTCATTCATATTGTAATTTTTTTTTCTACCCTATTTCCCCCTTTCATTTATTAAGTATCTCATTCATTTCATGTGTTTCTTCTTAAATTTTTATACTTCTCACTTTTTTTCTATCTTCTGTATTTTGTCTGCTTTTTTCTTCTTATTTGTATTTGTTTTAGATGACCATATTTCTATTCCCATTTTGTTCTTCCACCTTTCTTTTTGCCTATTTTTTTCTTTTTCCATGGAATCATTGTTTACTTCTGCTTTGTTGAATTATTTCATTTTTCACTTCCATTTTAGTAGTTATTTTTCTTCCCCATTTCTCTTCTTGCATTTAGTATCTTACAAACAGATGAAGATGATGATAATGGATATTTCTTTTTTTAAACATATTTCTCTGAACATGGTTCAATTTTGCTATATAAATGACATTTTGTTGGTTTGTTATTTGTTTAAGATGAATATGGTGTGTCTTATTTTTTCCAATTTCAATTCTGTACTTTTCTTTATTCTTTTTCTCCTTTTTTATGTTTTCTTCCCTACTACTAATTTGCAATAGTCTATTCTTTCACTATATTTCTGTATTTCATCAGTTTTTCTCTTGCCTTTATAATTTGTTTATGAAGAACAGGGTCACAGGAGCTTCCATTGGTGATGTCGGGTCACCGCACTATGGAGGGCCATTGGCAACCGCTACTTGTCGTGACGTCCGTTGCCAAGGACCCACCTCCTTATTTCTATATTTCATTAGTTTCTCTTCTTCCTTTATTATCCGCTTAACCATTCTTTTATTTCCCTTTTGTTTCTCCTTCCCCAATTTTACTCCATTTAATTTTTCTTTTTTCATCATTTTAAATATTCTACTATTTAGACTTACATATTCTTCACTTTTGTTTATTTTGTATTTTTTCCCGTCATTTATTTAATGTCTCGTGAATTTTATGTATTTTTTACGTCTCTTTACCCTTTATTCTTATTTGTTTAAGACGACCATTCTTCTCTACCCTTTCTCTTCTACCTTCTTTATTTTTTCATTTTCCATTTAGTTTTTCTTTTTCATCTTTTTATATTTGTGGTTTGTTCAGTCACTTCATATTTCACTCATTTATTTAACAATTCTTTTTATTCCCTATCCCCCTCTTTCATGCATTTATTACCCCATAAACAGATGCTTATATTTGGAATTTAAACTATAGCTTCATTTTTTTTTTTATTTGTTTGAAATCTCTGTGATTTAGTTTTATAATGATTTTTTCACGACATCATTTGGTTTTCGTAAGTAAATGATTAGTTGCTTATAATTTTTCCGCTCTCTCATTATTTTCTTAAGATGAAAATGATGTTTCTTCTATTTTTTGTTATTTCCCTCTCTTTATTCTTTTTCTCCTGCCTTTTGTTTCCCTTTCATACTTTTAATCTGCATTAATTTATGCTTCACTTATTCTGCAAAATAATTGATTGCTGCCCTTAGAACTATTGCCTGATTTTGTTTTCTTTGTTGAATGTTTACTCATTTAATTACTGGCACATATGATGTTGTAACTCTGTTATTTTAAAATCATGAAATCTAATGGAAATTTGTTGATGGAAATATAGGAAAGGCAAATGAAAAAAATACATTTTGCATCGTTGAGTAACAAGGCGTCTGCTTTATTTTTGTTTTTTTAATAATTTTGTTGGATATGAATTTCAGTAAGAAATTTTCACCGTATCCTTTACTCCATCTTTACGTATTTCGTTTGCTTTTCTCCTCCATTTGTTTAAGATGACCATTCTTTTATTTCCCCTTTTTGTACATTTATATATATATATATATATTTATATTTACAATTAATACTTATATATATTTACAATTAATATTTTGAGGAAATAGTCCATTCTTCACTGTCATTTATTTATTATTTATTTTTCTTCCCTATTTCCCCTTCTTCTCTATGTATTTGTATATAAATTATCATGTCTTTTATGAAAACTATTCAAAATATCTTTTTGTAGCTTGTTTTATTTTATTTTCCTATATTCTCCATCTTACTTTTCTTTCATCATCCTTAATCCATTTGTTTTTTCCCCTCTTATCATCCTTATCTCTTAATTATGGTCATTCCTCCATTTCCTTTTTATTCTCCTCCTTTTTTTTCTCGATCTATTTATAAATTTTTTATCTTTATTGAATCATTTCATGCTTCACTTTCATTTATTTAGTAATTCTTTTTCTACCCTATATCCCCCCCTCTTTCATGCATTTACCATCACAGGAATAGATGGTAATCATTAGGATTTTAACGGCAGATTCATTTTTTTTCTTCTCCCCCCTTATTTTTGAAATATATGTGATTTGGTTTTTTAATGATATTTTCCCAACATCATTTGGTTTTCCTAAATAAATTATTAGATGTGTATTATTTTTCAGTCACATTATGTGTATAATCATAATGATGTTTCTTCTATTTTCCATTTGCTTCACACTATTCAATTTTCCAATTTGTAGTGCTGTAATTTGTTTTTATTTTTTCCCTCTCAATTATTTTTCTCCTTCCCTACTTTTAATTTACATTAGTCTATGCGTCACTTATTCTGCAAAATCATTGATTGTGGCCCTGCGAACTACCATTTGTTTGCTTTGTAACAGTGTCTACACATGAGACTGTAACAGTGTTATTATCTGTTCCTTTCAAAACATGAAATCTCATAGAAATTGCTTTGGCCTTGGTTAATGGAAATAATAAAGTAAAGAAAAATGAGAAAACTACATTCCACATCCTTGTTTTTGGGTGTATGCTTTATTAATTATTTTTATAATTTTGTTTGTTATGAATTTCAATAAGAAGTTTATACCATATCCTTTTGCTTCTCTAGTTATATGGTTGGCTGATTCTTATTTTCCATTTGGTGTACGTAGCTTAATTTATTTTATTTCTGTTTTAGTTTTTCCTTGCTCACTCTTTCTCCATCTTTATGTATTTCATTTGTTTTTAAATTTTTATTTATTTTCTACTCTGAAATATTAGTACATTCTTCGCTCTCATCTATCTATTTCTTTTTCTTCCTTATTTCCCCCTCTTTTATGTATTTGGTATCTCATGTATTTTATTAGAGCTGTTCTCATAAAGGTGATCTACACTTCATTACTTCTCTTGACCTACAAATTGTTTTTTTCCCTTTTCAATGTTTCTATGATAGTTTTTAAAGTTTCCTCTTTGTGAGCACTTCTGTTTTAAAAATGTTATGTATCTGAGCATGAATTTCTTTTCCTTGCTGCTTTTATTGATTTTTGTATCACCCTTATTGTGGTTCGTTTTGAGTTGCTTTGGGTTATTTATTATTTTTTGACATAAAGAGTCCTATTATATATTGCGACAAATTTATGCCGAACTACTATTGCAAAAGGGTTACCACTGGTACTTATCCATGCAATACGTAAATATTCATAATATATATCATTTGGAAAATGATAATATTGCTTCTTTAGTTGTTTTATGTAGGTGCTGTTTTATTTAATTGTATTTGAGCAACCCAAAGAATGTGATTGGCTGTTGATTTCTGGAATGTTCATTTTGACTTTGTTCATTTGTTTAGTATTTTACATATTTGGTGATGGGATTCACTCTCTCCTGATTAAGTTGAAATCTTACTAGGTCTATCCTTTATGCTAGTTTGCAGCTGCGTTTGTTTTTGCTTGTTTTGTTTTTCCTTCTGAGCTGGATTGTGTTTTATTTGATTTAAAAAAAAAATCCGCCATATATTTAATCTGCTTATATCCTTTTGTTATTTACCTTTTTCTTTCATCGGTTTATTCTCCAAAGGAATACATATAATATGCCGTCCTATCATTTATGCTTAGTTGCTTTTGTTTTTGCTCATTTTGAATTTTACTCCTGATCTGGATTATGTGTGATTGATTTTTCAATAAATTTCTGCCATATATTCTGCAAAGTGAGATGTTAATTTGCTTTTAGTTTAGGCCGATAATTATTAAGGTATGAGAAGTTCAAAGAGCCTAAAGATTTCCTGTTAGATGCTCCATTTAAGTTAATAGACAGTAGTATTTGTGTGTCGATAATTGATCAAGTCAATTACATGAAGACAGATGTAATTGAATTTTCACTATAGTCTTATCTTATTCCTGAAAATTGATGTAGTTTTAGAACTTGACAGTATGAAGAATTTGACTTTGGAAGGGTACCTTCTTTTTGCACCACAAGTAGTTGCTGTATTTATGTAACTCAATAACTCACTCAGCATACACGGCCGACCATGCTGGAAAATAATGCTGTCACCCAAGAAAAGATGGATTCATTATTCGTGCAGGTATTATCTGTTGTCTCGAAACATCAGCGTTAATGATTTGGATCTCTTTTGGGATAGTTAAACAACAAAACACTGCTTGTTTACATTTGTGCTACATCCTCGCAAACTCTAGTTTGTGGAAACAGCATTTTAATTTGTCATGAAAATACTCAAAATGCCGAAGATTAAGGCTGCTGATCAGTTGTCCTTTTTACCCTGGGTAATGGAAGTCATCACGGTAAGTAGTAGTTTTGTATAGAGTGCTGCCCAACTATTTTGAGCTTAACTTCATTCTTCAGTGATTGTAAAATTGGATTCAACCTGCTTTTTTCCGTGATTATACAACTGGATTCCATTGTCTGGTGATGGATGGCTCTTTCAATGCAGTAAACATAATGGTTTTCACACTAAAATTTAAGATATTAGTCCTATTCAACTCAAGGCCCTTGCAACTGGGATAGCAACAGCATTCCCTACTTGAATGTACCTATGCAATAATATATTCAGGGGATTTTTTTTTATATCATGCTTTCTGAAATAACAACAATCAATACCAAACAAACTAAAATAAAAGACGTCGTTTTTAAAGTCGATTTGAAATATTTTTAAACTAAAAATTGACTAGAATCTAATGAGCTATTCCTCGGATCTCCTCCTAGAATTTAATTAACCTCGTGGTCGTGGTTAATTTATAAATTTTCTTGTTATGATGATTCAGAGGGAAGAAATTAGTCCTAGCTAGGCACGCGGGATATGACTTTGCAATCATCAAGTTGATGGATGATGACTTCCTGACCATTTAACCAACCGAGATAATATTATTTAATTTATACAAGAGATCTGGAGACCATTAAACTGATTATTATTAGTATTATTATTCATTTTTACAGACGGTTTATCTTATGGTTGGTTATGTAGTTTAACTAGTTTATACGTACGTATCATCATCATCATCATCTACATGGGTAATATAAGCATCGAAAATTAAGAACTTAATTGAAAATAAAGAAGCAATTAACAAAATAACTTTAGGTAACTAACTATACTATATTCAAGCAAATCCACTATTCTATTATCCAATTGACATTATTTGTTGGACCATGCATGGTTGAAGTAATCAATTTGTTGTTCTCAGAACACAACACTTAAGAATTAAATTAAAGTAAAATAAAGGAAGAGAGTTATTTGATTTCTTTAGTCTTCATTTGCGGATGGAGATGGTATTTATGCTTATGATAAACGTGAAGCTGCAAATATGGTGTAAACGCCATTCCTTAGTTTATTCAATTGAGCATTTTCATTGCCCTTGGTAGAAGGCCAATAGGAAGTCAAATAAAAGGTTTTGATGCAAGTGCAATGGGTATAATAATTTATAAAAAAGAGAGAGGGAGAGAGAGAACATAAATGAGTTCACTATAAAGAGCTTGCGTAAACTTGGGACCATATGATACTTGTTGTTCGTAACAAATTAGTACAAAACTTAACGGGGTTTGGTTAACTTAAAATACCATCCCCTTCACAAAAAATATATATATATTTTATTTTTTTTAGTCAATTCACGAAATCGCTGAATTTATTTGATTTTAACTACTGCAATACTTAATGTTGTAATAAACTAGTTGTGAAATATTATTAAGTAGAAAAATTTTATTTCAAAATTTTTTAAAAAAAAGAAAAGAATTAGACCACAATTTAAATTTTCATATTTCACAAATTAAGTAAGATCAAAATCGAGCCACATCATACACTTTTCTTTTTTGGAATAAAGGGAGTAAATGACAGACATTGAAACGGCACCATGACCACATCAAACTTCAAAGCCTCCACCAACTATTTTTGAATAAAAAGCTCTCACGGGAAGCAAATTATCTCCACACGGCAATCATGGATCCCACCATCACCCAGTCCCAACCTAAAGATGTCTACACAAAAGATGGTGCTGGACTCACATTATCCCACAAAGTTGAATAAAAAGGATGGCCAACAAAGAGGAAAAAAGTAAAACTAAAAATCAAAGCTGATAGAAGAAAAAGATCAAAAAAGTAAAAGAAGTTGGCACCTGCCCCAAATTATGTACATCTATAAAGCATATAAAAACTCATCGAACTTCATACAAAGCTAGAAAGATCTCTTATTTTTTTCACTTGAATCATTTGAAGACCAAAGATTCAAATGTTTGAATCTGTTAAGAAAATTAGGGACACTCGAACTAATTGGACTGAATTTTATTCAGGCAAGATGCAAACCTGTCGGGTAGGATTGAATTTTGAGCACTACTGTAAATTCAGGTTTGAAAAGAAATTACTACCATATAAATGCATCCAATACTTACTGTGCTTAGAGAACATGTAAAACAGTAAAAGCACGGATCATCTTTCAATATTTCTTGATCTGGTAGACCTTGCTTTCTAACTGTATTTGTGTTCGATTAGATATAAGCCTTGTGCCTATCTTTTGGTAGGTCGGGCTTTTGTGGTTGGTGTAACCCCCTAAAACAGCACAAGCTACAAATATGTCCCCAACACATTATTCAAGTGACCTAAGGTAATGACCGAATATGCCAAAGCAGCCAATATAATCATTCAAAGGTTCTTTCTATAAGATAGAATTCATCTGAAATTTTTTCCATAAAATAAAACATTAAAAAGAAAAAGAAGAAACACCTTTCAATTAAAATGGACAGGTAAATATTGATTAAAATGGATGGGTAAAATATTGATTAAAACCATGGATTAGAGCTTGGACCCAAAGATGAGCTACACACAGCTGCCTAGCAGTAGACTATTAAGTATTAACATTGGTCTTGAATAAGCCATCTAAAAAATTTCCAATACAAGGGGTAAAAACAATGCCATGAAGCTCAAATTCTCAATTAGTTGACCAATAATCAATAAAAAAAATAATAAATTATACACTCATTTACCTTGCACTCTCTCCATCCAAGGAAGCTCCCTATCAAGAGATGAAGGATAATTCATATGAGATTCTGAAGAACTTGCATATTTGCCTTTCTTAGACCAGAGCCAGATCTTTGAAACAGAATAGCTGTCAGTTTTAGTCCCAATACTAATCTTCTTCCCTTCACAATCCTCATCAGCCAAAGGATTCTCGGTGCGTTCTATGCCTTTCACGAGCTTCACTTCACGACCATCTCGCTCATCGTTTAAGGCCACCTCAAGGCTTGTATCACCAACCACGTACTGATATGAACCCAATGAGTAGCACCTTCTTGCATCCAAATTACTGCTACTAGTCTCCCCTCCTGCCACCTCGGTCCCATCATTCAATTTTCTGAATTTACCAAGCCTCACAGGGAAAACCCCCTTTTCAACTACACTTTCCTCAATTTCAATAGTTTTCTGGTTGGAAGAGAACCCATTCCCTCTATTACCATGGAACCCCTCTTCTCTTGGATCATCAAAATCAAACATTGGGTTTTCAATTGGGAATCCAGGACTGAATAGGGTGCTTCTGCAAAGTGGACATGTCGAGTTTGAAAGGAGCCACGTATCGATACAAGTGATGTGGAAAGCATGACTACACGTAGGAAGCAATCTCAATTTATCATTCTCAGTGAATTCACACAAACAAACAGCACAATCAAAAGGTTCTTTCAGACCCACAATCTCCTTGTACATAAACACAGGCAAAGCATCAATAAAAGCTTGATCCAAACCAGAGTCATGTAAATGGAACAGTTGCTGTAGCTGTCTTTGAAGAGCATCTGAGCTAGAAATCTCAGGGTATCTATCAGACTGAGATGATGTAGAAGATGGGTGTTTTGTAAGAAATCTAACAAGCAAGTGGAGAAGCCCAGATATGAAAAATAGAACAGCTAAAATTACTATAATGAAAAGAACCACAGGACTAATTCTAGTGCCAGATGACGGTGAGGAAGGGGCTGATTCTTTATGAAAAGTATCAGGACCACTATATGGAGATGATGTTGTAGTATAAATTGGAGGTGGGTATGTCAAGATGCCATCTTTCTGCTTGATTTGATACTGAATCCAAGACATTTTCAAGTGGGTATGCTCAAAAATCCCTGACATTGAACAAGATTATCTGGGTACACTCAAAAACTATGTCTTTCTTGCTCCTATATCAAAACCCAAAACTTCAATCTTCCATTCTTGAAGGCCCTAAATAATATTACTGGGTCCTCAGATTTGAGAACAAATAGAGGCATTAAAAGACTACTAAAAAACTGAATCTTTATTCTTTATTGCTTTAAGGTAGAAACCCAATCCACTGATTCTGCAATAATGAAAAAAGATAAAATATTAGTGTTAAAGATTTGAGTTTTTACCTATCTTGATGCTGAAGAAGTCCCCATAAATGTATTCTTACAAGAAGTTCTTGCTTGTGGACTTTGTGGACTTTCTTTTTGCAGCAGCAAAACCCTAACACATGGGCCTTTTTGAGGGGGAATCGAAATCCCTTTAAAATAGCCAAGCTTCTCTCCCCTATTTCCTATCTTTATATTGAATAATAAAACAAATATATATATATATATATATATATATATGTATAATTATATAAAATCTGTGTTTGTATATGAGATGGAGAAACGAAAGTGAAAGAGAAATAGATAGTTCAGTGACTCGCTCTAAAAATTGGGAGAGGAAAAACCATAGAAGCAAAGGGATGGCACTGACACCAGTTGTTTTTCAAGTTTCTATATAGTGACAAGGCAAAGTATCAAGTCTGGCAAAAGAGACAACGTTAGAAATTATTCCACGCGTCCTTGTGGTGCGTGCTATGATGGTCAACTTGCAAGTGTAAAAGTGGCTTATGGACTGTGGGCCTGGGCTAGATTCGAAAGTTCACACTTGGGAACCCACTCACTCTAAGGCTATAAAATCCAAAAATTAGGATACAAAGTGAAGCCACAGCGTCATAAATTACACTCCCTCCATCTTATATATATATATATATAAATTTTACTCAAATTAAAAAAGAAAATTAAAGGAGATAAAAGTATAAAATAAATATTAATTCTTCATACAAATACATTAATAAATTTTTATCTCTTTTAAATTTAATAGACCACATTTTATTATTATTTTTTAGGATAAATTAGTTTTTAGATTTACTTTATATTTAACTTGTATATTTTAAAAAAATTCTTGTGTATTTTATATTTGAGGACATCATTTTGAGTACGGAGGAAGTAATTTGGTATCTTCAAATCTTTTTTTTGGTTTGTATTTAATGATTAATTGTGTAGGGTGACCCAAAAATAAAAACAACAAAATGTTTTTAAATTTTGGAAAAACATAATAAATTGTTGAATTATTCTAATCATAAAACATTAAGATAATGAGATTCTAGTTGATTCTAATATGGTAAAATTTATAGCCATCACTCCAATAAGTTATGAGTTTTGCTATAATAATTAATTGCCAAATCTTCTCACATGTGAAAAACTGACAACATAGAATAATTCCTATTCAATTATATATTGCTTTAAATTATAAAATCAGCCATATAAAATTGTTATACTATGCACTTTTATATATACATGATAAATAGACAAATATTCTATTCTATACGTAATCAAGTTCCACTTGAAATCATCCCAAAGACGAGATAAGAAAATAAAAGAAACAAAGAGCACGAGGACACAAATATTAATATCATAACAAAACATTGGGTATATATATATATATATATATATATATATATATATATAATTATAATAGGTCACATTCACAGTAAATATTTATCAAAAATATTATTACAATAATTAAATATGGAGACAAATTGGCTATAAAATTGTCTGTTATTAGAAGTTTTAGCGGTAAGATTAATTTATTTTTTTTGTTTTGCTAGAGCTTTTAATGACAGAAGTCAAATTATGATCGCTAGAACTTCTAGCGACAACATACTGAGAACAAAAATGTTTGTTATGGATGCTACCAATCATAATAGTATTCATGTATCCACCATAAATGTCTCAACTTTTTATTCACAAGAAATTACTAGTAAAGTGTTACATCACGCTCATTCAATGCTTACACAAAAAAATTACTTGTGTTAATTGCCAAAAAAAGGAGAATTTATTCAGTACTTCTGATATTGCACGTAATGCCCTTAGGCTAATTACATGCTGATATTTAAGCATGTCGCTAATTACATGTTAATATTTATGCATGATAACATGTGATTGATCTGAGAGTATCACGTGATAATATCTTCGGTGCACTAAATATTTTTTTATAAAGAAAGACGTGAGGTTACGTGCATTAGTGAGTTTGAAAATTGGATGTTAGCTTTAATTAAAGGTTAAATAAAGGAGAAGGAGGAGGATAATGTGATTGTGTCTTTGAAGTGTGAATGCTGCAATTGGTAAAGAGTATTTCGGATGACAAATTGACAATCACATCTTACCTAGCTAATTGATCAAGAATATGTATATTATACTATCCATATATATACACTAGAGTGATCTATATCCGCGGTTAAGTCTTTATCCATTCAACTGTGATCGAGTGTTTGATCCAATAGGTTATTAGGAGTTTAACAAACGGAATTGACCCACCCAGCTTAAAAAAAACAATAGAGGTGGTGCGGTAGGGGAAAATTACTATTATGCGGATTCCATTTCTGGCATCACACTTCCATTTTTCTTAAGCTTTCTTTCCCGATCAATTCAATACCATTGTTTGTCACCCAGCCAAGGAAAAAGCCTGTCGCTCCTACTACCGCTTATTAATAAGAGGCCTAAGTAGTAAATTTTTTTGGCATGTATGAATTTCAAAAAGGAGTGAAAAATCTTGCAATTCGGCATTCGATTCCGCGGATTTTCCCAAATTCACGAGGTATTTTAGAATCGAAGCCACTTTAGTAATTTAATAATAACCTCTAATTTAGGGACTGGGAGGTGGCATGTTGGGGTAGAGAGTAGATGAGTTATGGAGAGGGTTGGAGGCTAACAAGTTGGAATTTGATATCGGAGGGTAATAAATCGAGTTTTCCGGCATTGAATAAATCTGATAAGTCGAGAGAGAGTGAAGGAGCTGGAGACAGAAATTGCAACGGAAGCCGAGGAGAGGCAGCAGGAGGATAGTGAAGAAGAAAAAGGAAAAGAAATATACGGATAGGGAGGTTCTGTACAATTGTTTGTTAAACTCCGCATAATTAACCTAATTAAATGAGTTAGACTTTGTATAACTGTTAGATAAAATATTTCATCCAATTTTGAATGTGGATCATTTCATATATATATATATATATATATTGAACCCCACAAAAAGAGTTTTATTTATTATTTTTTATTACACAAGAAAGTTGTCTTTTTATTAACAAAGGTGTAAAATTTCGAGTTAAAATGTGATACATCGACAGTGTATATACGAGCGGTATTAAAATTATAAAATATTATTAAATATCAAATATAAGTACTTTATTAATGAGATATCATAATCTTAACACCGTTTATATATATAATGACAATACATAAAATTTTAATTGTAAAATAACATAATATATTTAAATTTATAATTATAATTTTATTATCATCATCTCATCACACTATAACAACTTACTATTAATTTAAAGATTAATTTTTTTTAATATTTATAAAAAATAACATTCACTGTAGGACAAAAGGAGTATTACACCTGGTGACAGAGGAAGAGAATTTTCGTTCAAGCAAAGATTTCATTATTAGTTTGGACAAGAGTCTAAGACTTTTAATCTGTCAAATTTCACCTACTATTGGATTAGTGGGCACAGTTTAAGAAGCACCAAAGAAGGTCTAAGTTACACATTATATCGTCCATTTTTCATAATTGTATGTCGGAAGGACTTGGCATTGTAATGGCTGTCGTCTTTGCACCACCATAAATTCATAATTATACAAGTTTTATTTTTTTTAAGGGCGTTTGTTAAAAATTGAATGAAACAGTTCAGAAAATTTAAGCAATTTAAATAAGCTGAATGAAGTAGAATTTTGAATATTGAATGAAAAAAATTATTTGATAATTAACATATCTAAAATATCTAAATAACATATTTTTAATGAACTGAATGACTGACTGATTCAGTCATTCAATTCTATTCGGTCCCAAACAAACACAGCCTTAATGTGCATCACTTATTAACTAAGTTGGTCCCAAAAAAATAAAATAAAATTTAACTATATCTTTCTGGTAAATTCTGGTATGAAAATTACTAAGCGTGAATCATATCTTACACGTTACAACTTTCTATTATTTCAGATACCCTGCAGCCCAAAGAATATTCTATTTAGGCTGATATGATCAAAAGCCCAATTTAATTTGTGGACGAATGGTTGCCACTAGTTTTCCAATCAAGTCTAGGCCCATCGTTACTCTTCAATTTTAATTTAAATCTTACATACAAGTCAAAGTATCTTGGAACAACAAGTACAACAAGAAAAACAATATGCATGCATAAACTAACTATATAATCAAGGATGTGAACAAGGACAGACAATTAGTTTATGCATAAACTAACTATGAACTTGCTCTTTTGTTATTTCTATTTTCCTTGACAGAAAGTCAGGTTGTACAAAAGAAAATAAGGACAGACGGCTAGACATGTCTCATCCTTTCTGATCTTTACTTTTTTAAATTGAAACAAATACAAAAGAGAGAAAAGAAAATTTCGTCATACCAATTCTCTACAAATGCATTCTGATAATCAAAGTCCACTAATTCCCTTTCTATTACTTCCAAAAAGAAAAGAAAGGCCGACATGGGGTGCGCCTGCAAGATCGTCCGAAGAGGAATTTAGTCTCGGTTGACGCATAACCTTGCCGAGGATACTCTTACCGTTCAAACTTAAAAAAGAAAAGAATGCCTCAAAAGTTTAAAGCTTCAGAAACATCCATGGATCTCTCATCCTCCTCTTTGATGGTATTAATCATAGCAACTACTTAGTTGATGTTAGGCCTGGCCTCAGGAGAACTATCTACACATTTTACAGCAAATTCACCATCCTCTCTTCCCTACCACTTTCTCTACTTAGGCTTCTATCAAAAACTTCCACAGTCCATTCCTCTCTAACAACTGAAACTACCCATTTAGCCAAGTCCATTCCATTGTTTTGAACTGCTGCTACTTTTCCTGTTAGCATCTCAAGAAGAATTACCCCGAACGCGTAAATGTCTGATTTGAATGGGGCCTGATCATCGCGTTTTTGTGTGGCTAGGAAGCTGTTTAAAGTGGAAATCATTGAAAATTCTTGATTTTCTACCATTAGGCCATACTCACTAATGCATGGCTCCATGTTTTGGTTTAGTAAAACGTTTGAGGATTTCAGGTTTCCATGGCTAATCGCGTCTTCATGGAGTTCTTGATGCATGAAAGCTAAGGCCTTGGCAATTGTTGCTGCTAGTCCAAGTCTGCTGCTCTAGTCAAAGGCTTGGTTCATTTGGTCCCCTGCTATTTGCAATTTGTAGAATCACAAAAATCAACTTATACCATCCACTAACAAAAATTAAACAGAGAAAATTAAACAAAATAACAACAAAGAAAGATGCAAAAAAAAAAACATGGAGGAGCTTGAAGAGACTTCCATTGGGTCGATATTCATAGTCATGGACTACAAGTTTTTCTTGTTTGGAGCAGTAAAAGGCAATGGGGGGCAACACATCTGGATGCCTCACTTGGTCTAATCTCTTCATTCTCTACTTGAAAATGTCGCTCGACATTGTCCAATCCTTGATCCTATTCACAGCCAAATTCATCCCTTGATCTTCACATATCACCTTATAAACACTACCATGTTTTCCTCTCCCAAGCAACTCTGCAGGAGCCATCAGCAAATCCTCAAATTTCAATCCATTCACCTCTGGACTAGTTAGAACTACCATGGATGATGAAACCATACCTCCACTTTCAACTGAAGCAGCCGAAACTCCTGATTTTCTCTCGACACTTTTATACTCATTCAACACAATATTATACGGCTTCATGTTACTTTCATCAACAGCTGCTACCTTTTTAATTGTATCAATTACTGTCCCTTGTTTTCTCTTTCCTTTTCTGCAAAACTTGAACATAATTAGAAGTACCACAATTAAACCTATAGCAAAATAGCCCAAGAACATGAGAATGTGATCCCGGGAAAACCCACTCTTTGATTTCTTTTTCTCTTGTGGTTCTTGAGGACTAAAGGGCACTACTGGTGCTGATGGGAAATTGTTTGGCAATGGTACACCACAAAATTTCAGGTTATTGAGGAAGCTGCTATCAGGGAAACGAGAACTTCCATCCAGAATAGGACCACCGAAATTATTTGTGGAGACATTAAATCCGTTTAAGTTGGAAAAATCAAAATTTGGTATAAGCCCGGGGAGCTGATTGTTTCGAGCTAAAAACTGTGTCAAGCCCGATATCCTAGCCAAATCAGGCAACACACGAGAAAACCGGTTGTTTGAGATTTCAAGTATTTTGAGATTATTTAATCTGGAGAAAGAATGAGGAAGGCTACCAGAGAATCTGTTTCCGCGTAAATGCAGCCTAGTAAGATATTTTCAGCTTGAAATCTCATCAAGATCCTCTACACGGAGCCTGTTGTTTAATGACATTGAGAGATTCAGCAAGAGATTGGACTCTGCAAATAATACGTGGATCGAAAGTTCCGGGAAAATTTAGGCCCTCAAGAAAGAGTCTTTGCACTTTGAATGTCCTGTCATAAAAAATAACACCCTTCCAGCGATTCTTGCAAGGATCAGAACTTGAATTCCAACCCCAATTGGGATCAGGTATTACACTGATAGTGTTGCTAATGCATTGGAGGAATTTGGGTTATAGGTGTAATGGAGAGGATTAGTGGCTTTGGTTGTTCTGTTGGTAGACCATATTCAATGTGTCGGCACAAATTCTATATTCGGCATACACATGCATGGCATTATCTACCAATCTTAAACTCTAGTTTTTCAATTATAAAGTTTGTTAAAACCTTCAATTCAAAATTAATTCGCAATTAGTAGAGTTTCCGAGAAGATTTATACATTGAATCTCCTGCATAGAAATTTTAAACACAGATACAGAAAACAGAAACATAAAATGAGAAGCCTCCATAAAGGCCCATTTTTATTGAAAACTATTCCTAAAACCAATACAAGAACAAAACATAACCAGCTAACATGAAAGGATCAGTTCATATATAATAGTCAGACGACCGTTTTAAGGATCTGCTGTCCGGCAACATCGTCTTCACTAAAGGCTTGTTCCATTACTTATGCTGATGGGCATTTATTTGGCAAAGGAACGCCACATAATTCTGGGTTACCAAGGTAGCTGCTAGTGGGGAAACGATATCCTCCATCAGGAATGGGACCACTGAAATTGTTGTTCGAGACATTAAAAATCTGAAAGTTGGCAAAATCAAAATTTGGTATAGGCCCCGAAAGCTGATTGTTCTGAACTAGAAACTCTGTCAAGCCCTTTATCCTAGCCAAATCAGGCACGGTACCAGAAAAACTGTTGTTTGATATATCAAGTCTTTTGAGGTCGTTTAAGCTGGAGAGAGAATCTGGAAGGATACCCGAGAATCGGTTTCCGCGTAAATACAAATGGGAGAGGTGATTGCAACTTGCAATCTCATCAAGTGATTCTTCGTGGAGACTGTTGTCGTTGAGGCTAATGGCATTGAGAGATATAGCAAGAGACTGGACACTGCAAAGAATACTTGGATCAAAAGTTCCCGAAAAATTTAGGCCATCAAGAATAATTCTCCTCACTTCAGCACTGCTATCACAAATGACACCTTCCCATTGGCAAGGATTAGAAGTTGAATTCCAACCCAAATTGGGATCAGATACTGCATTGCCAGCAGTAAGCTTTACAAGAAAACCGAGCAATGCGCGTTTTACCCCTTCCCCTTCGGACCTTGTTGAGTTTAAAAGGATAAAAAAAGAGAGGAGGAATACACAGATGATATCTCGCTTCATTGTAGCTTGTATACAATCCAAACACTGCGAGAATTTCTGGAAAATTCAAGATATGTAATGGATTGGGAGGAAACTCCAATGTTATGTTCAAGCAGTAGGTTGTATTAATGTTATTTAAATTTGTTGCCTCGGCGGGTACTACAATAGGACTAATTTGTATTCTTATGGATTTGATTGCTATAGAGCTGCCACTTGGCTTGAACTAATTTTCAAATCCCAAGGGGAAGTTAACATTAGTGAAAAAGGTAAACACTTCCTCTCAAAATGGAGTATCATCTTGGAAATCAGGCTTCTCGACAGAAATTTTAGACTATTATTAGGGTTGAAGTGGATTTCACTCCTTTTGAAATGTTTTATCCTTACTATCTATTGGTTTAGGTGCTTAATTTATTGTTTGACCGAACATCTTCATAATGAACATGAATAAGCACAAATATCACGAATCAGTCTTCTAGAGCAATACTATTGCTATGCCTCAAGTATCAGAATGAAAATCTGCTCCATTGGAGCTGGGCACTAGTTCAAAAATGTTGATGTGTACAAATGATTTAAGTTACAGATTAGGTAAGTTCTTGTTCCCCCATCCTTCGATCTGTTTTTTTTACCTTATTGTTAAATAACGCATTTGTTTAGCCACAATAAAAATGAACCATATCTTCATTTATTGGAAAGTATTTAACGTGGCTGCTCACATTATATATTCATTACACATGCATGGCATCATGTGTCAAACTCTCTCGGTCCTTTGCTAATTTTACATGTAACTAAAAATCAAAGCCATGCATATAACAAAACATACAACAAAGACCCTGTTCTTGCCCTGCAACATCATCTTTACGAGAGGCACTTCTTCCATCATTGGTATCATCATTACTGGCCTCTTCAACACTGTCTTCTGCTAGGGTGCTGGTGATATTCTCCTTCTTTGCGAAACACTCACAGTACTCTGCGTTATTAACGAAGATTTTGAAGCATTTGTCATCACAAACAACTTGCTGTTTACTCATCAAGAGAAAAGGCTGAAAATGAACACATTCACGAGGCACCATTTATTGCAAACATCTGGGAGGACTGTTATCAATGATACAGAGAGAATGTAAAATTGGTAACAACCACTAAACACCAGTGATGTAAACATCACCTCTCTTCCAGTTGAGTTTTCCATTTGGTTCCCCTTTCTCAGGATAAGCCATTTGAAGCCAATATATTGAAATAGACCAGGAACTTCCATCCAATGTTTGAAGAAATTAAGGTTGCACGTGGATATTATGAGATACAGCCATTGGCTATACATTTATCAAAGTAACGCCACAAGCCAAAACAAAAAGTAATGTATTGAGGCTAATAATATTAGCCACGAAATGTAAAAAGGAAAAACAGGGGTTCACCTTTCACTTTTTGTTCATATTGCTTTCGATCCTTCATCATGAATGATGCTGCATCACCATTTCATTTAATGGGTCATAAGGATTTGGATAAAGCAAAAGCTGGGGATGGAAAACTTCAAACACAATTAAAAGATCTGCCACAAAAAACACCCCTGGTAAGAGAGTCTAGGATTCCTAACAAGGTCATGCATAAAAAATACATACATAATTACATTAGAAAGTACGGAATGGATAACTGCTATAAACTTCAAATTAAGTAAAATCAATCATTGAGGAATGCCGAACTAACACAAACCCTATTAGGGTTAAATAGATTAGAACGGTCAGCATGACATATAAAAATAGGCGGGTATTGTGCTTAAATTTTATCCATGCTCGCACAAATCTATTGTAAAATAATTTTATGCAAAATACGAAATTGATTCCACAAGAATTATTGAATTATTAATTAAATCTAAATTAATTTTAATTATAATTTAATTAACAAAAAGTGAAATTTTGAAATAATTAAAACTAAAACTAAATTAACAATACTAATTAAATAACTAACTCAATGGAAGAAAAGTTCTAAGTTTCAGAATCCATAATATTAACTATGTTTGTTTTACAATTCATTATTAATTTAGAAAAATAATTTGAAAATCAATTTAACGTTTTCTCAAAAAATTTCATTTAACTGCATGATTTTTTTTTTGTTTGTAAACTCTTATTTTTTAAGGTTAAATGCATAAAATCAAAACATTATATGTATTCACTAACTGAAAAATAAATAATCTTAATTCTTAATTAAAACATTCAAATCTTAATCCAAATTAAATTAAATTAATCGTAACTATTCAAAATAAAATAAAATAATTTAATTTAAATTAATCAAACAAATAATAAGAATTTTTGACATTAAAACTAATTTAAAAATTAATAATAAATTTTAAATTATACATAATTAATAATGTATTATCTTATAGCTCAAAAATTATGTTAGCAATTCTTGATAAAAGTAAGAGCAGAGATAAAATAATAAACCATTATAATTATGTGCAGCTGCTACACAGGTTCTGCTGAATAGTTAACAAGATAATACTGCTGCCTCGATTTCCGAAGCGAACCAAGCTGCTGCTGCTGCTGCTCCTGTTTATGCGACGGTGCAACTGCTGGGGCTACTTCTCAATTGACTTGCATAGCTTCTCCTTTTATAATATTATAATATGACGATTTACTCTTTTTTTTCAACACGTTCCTTCGTTTCCTCTGTCTTGTGAGAAATTATTTCATATTTCTAAAATATGATAAATAATTTATTTTTCTTTTTATATATATACACGAGCCTCTTGTATATTTTATCATAAAAAATCTCACATACATGTGAGAAAAAAAAAATATTATTTCATGAACATAAAATAATTTTTGTTCTCTTGTGAGGTTTAAGTACGAACTACAGAGTAAAATGAGGGAAGAACAAAGTAAAGTAGCACCTAATACGGCGTCGTTCTTCACACATTTGACTAACCGACTTCCTCCTCCTCTTAATGACTTCGATTAAAGAACTTGGCGGCAACAATAAAATAACCGAAGGTCTTGCAGTCAGCCCGGATCAATGGGTGTTCACAATCTCTGGGAACTATTAGCCCCAGTTGGCCGCCGCGTCTCCGTTGAAACCCTTGCCGGAAAAAAGCTCGCAATCGGTTCTCCCCCAACCAAACCCTAACCCTAATAAAAGAAATATGATTTCCCAACTAACTATTCTATATAAAATCTATAACTAAATTACTTTTTTGATTGTTGTGTAGATGCGAGCATATGGATGATACAATTTATGAAGGCGATGCGAGACGAAAAAGGAGAAATGGTGAGGAATGCTCACATTTTGGGATTTTTCCGCCGAATATGTAAGCTACTATTTCTCCGTACAAAACCTGTGTTTGTTTTCGATGGCGCCACTCCCGCTCTCAAACGCCGAACTGTCATCGCCCGTCGTAGACAGCGCGAAAATGCCCAGACTAAAATACGCAAAACCGCCGAGAAATTGCTCCTTAATCACGTGAGTTATTTGCAATTTGCTATATTTGTTTTCATGAAATCGGAAGTAATGCTAGAGTTTTATTCAATCAATTGACACAAATTATTTGGATTCGTTTCTGTTCATTTTGAAGTGGTATTTTTTTTAAGGAAAAATAATATAAATCCATACATGGTTATGTACATACTACTTCAAGAAAATAATGATTTTTTTTATTATTTGAGATTAGCGGAAAAAAGGTGGAGTTATCTTCCCACTAAATCTATCACTGCAGCATTAAGCCATATGATTTACTCTTTAAGTTAGTTTTAGCAGTACTGTCAGTAACGAAGTGAGTGTGGTAGTTCACTTGGTTGTTGCTTAACATTTGAATATTCACTGATTTATATCCATTGAGTGTTTTGTTTTATTTATTTATTTTATTAATAGCTTAAGGCAACGAGGTTGAAAGAACTGGCCAAGGATCTTGAGAACCAGAGACAGAAGAATGATGCCAAGGGTAAAAGGAAAATCACAGATAAAACAGATATAGCTGGGACCACTCCAGAAGGAACTGACATGGTCCAGGGAAGTTATAATCAAGAAGCAATAGACGAAATGTAAGCCCTATACTAGATTATGTTAACTGATTTTTAGTCCTAATACGTGAAGTTTTCTGATTTTTGTTTTATGAGTTGATTAAGGTTGGCAGCCTCCCTTGCGGCGGAAGACAATGAGAGTCTAATGCACAATGCATCAACATCTGCTGCTGATATTTCTTATGAGGAAGAGGATAATGAGGAAGACGAGGAAATGATACTTGTAAGTATTTCCTATGGTTGTTAGAGGTCTTATATATCACCAATTGCAGTTGATTATGTCTTGCATAAAATGGTTATTGGAGTTAGAATTGCTTGCCTCTAAATCTCAACAGATCGACTTAATATATGAATCATCTAGAATTCCATTTGTTGACTGGTTGTGAAATGTGTTTTGAATTTCTCAGAAGAAATCTTATTTAGTGGTTTAGGAGATTGAAATTGAAAGCTCTCACTTAGTTCATGTGTGCAATATGGATATTTTTGTGGTTATTTTCTTTTCGTAAAATTAATTTCTTATTAGAAGCATGACAGAATGTTTTTTACTGTCTGAAACTTAATGCTTATAATTGCTTATCTGATTTGAGCAAAGGGCTTTTACAAGAAATTAAATTTATTCATTACGTTTAAATGCCTGTTTGTTGTCAGACAGATGAATGCATTTTTTAAGACATTACTAGTTGATAAAAAGAATTGAAATTTAGTGGCTATTTACGCATCAAAGATTTGAGGTCTCAATCGAAGAAAAGCTATGTACATGACATTGTCCAAGGAGGGTATTGACATGAATCCATCTGACAAGAGAGTAATCTTATCTGAACCACTATTGTGACTGAGTTTTTTTTCTTTGTTGGTGGGGGTATTTTTACGCGTATACTTTTGAATACCAATAAACAGTGAAAAGATATCATAGATTTTTCATATTCAGAATCAGGCATATGCAGCTGTGTGTAATTCTGGATGGGTACAGTTTAGTAGATTGCCAGTCAAATTAATGAGCTTCTTCTCTGAACATAATTTTTTTTCTCTCACGCGTATATAATCTCATAATGTTAGGAAATGGAAAATACATGGTTTGTTTCACTTTTCTGATTAGTTTCTGATTTTGCAGCCAATGATGCATGGAAAGGTTGATCCTGCTGTCTTAGCTGCTTTACCTCCGTCTATGCAACTTGATCTTCTTGTTCAGGTTAGTGTAGTTAGTTAGGGATTCTGTATGTTGACAACTTTTTAGAACTAGCATTTTATCTTCATGAAATGTATGGCTCTAATGTTTTGCAGATGAGAGAGAGATTGATGGCTGAAAATAGACAGAAGTATCAAAAAGTCAAGAAGGTAAATTGTTACTGCGTTAACATATATTCTGGCTGAAACATAAATCATTTGCTAAGTTTTTTGGTCAGGCCTTTATATTAGTATTTCCATAGTTTGTTCGTCCTACGATACAAAAGCATGCATGTGTGATTTGCATAGATGCTGAATTTGTTTATTTCTTCCTTTTGAATCTTTTTTTTCCTTTAAATCTTGTTATTTATAGACAAAGCCATGTGTGTTCTGGTGAGGGAATTTTTAAAGATGAGGATATTTCTTTGTTCGCAAAAGACACTCTTCCTAAAATCTCTTTTCTTAATTCTCATGATTTTTCTATCAATGTGGGAAGCAAAAAGGTCTATAAAAATTGTTTGATTAGCAATGCCCTTTTCCTGTGGCCTTACTCTTGGGCCTTTGCGAAGTTTCCTCTCTTAACCCATAGAAGCCCCTGCATAGATAAAATTGTATGAAAGGGTTCAATTTTTAAGTTGCTGAGTAGAACCCTTGCAAAACCTGTCTGTCATCTATGCGTCTTTGGCCTGAGGACCTTTCCAGTCTGCAATGCTTTTGTCTAGAGATCTGCTTGGTTGTGTAAGTAAAAGTATTTCAATCTCTTGCAACATTAAAGGTAAACAATGATCGTTGAACATTTCTAATATTTCTTGAGATTTTAGTTTAAAGTTAATAATATTCCAACATAGCTTGTGATTATTGTAGATTTTATTTCTTGATGCTATGGGAATGAACTTCATTCTTGTTGAATGTATCTGTATATTTTTACTAATTATACTTGTGATAACGCTCCATCTCATTGATATAACTAGATTGTATTTCCCCATTGTCATCTAGGCCCCCGAAAGATTCTCAGAACTACAAATACAGGCTTATCTTAAAACTGTTGCTTTCCGTCGGGATATTGATGAAGTGCGTAAATCTGCGGTTGGGAGGGGGATAGGTGGTGTTCAGACTTCACGAATAGCATCTGAAGCTAACCGAGAATTTATTTTCTCATCATCTTTTACTGGTGATAAACAGTGAGTAAACCTTCATTGTTTCTTACAATACTTGTGCATGCTAGGAGCCTTTACTAGTTTGATATTAGATACTGCAATTACTGCACATTTATCCAATTTGCTCAAGTGGAAGAACTTGTATTGTTCAATAACATGCTTAATTTTGTTAAGGGTCCTTACATCCATTGGACTAGAGAAAAATAGCAGTGAGCAACGGCAGATACCAACAACGCCTCCTTCAAATACTTTAGATGGCCCTGTATCCATCAAGAAGTCAAATGCATATGGAACAATTTTGGATGAATCTAGAAATGTGATTAATGATGATGTCGAGACGTATCTGGATGAGAGGGGTCGTGTTCGAGTTAGTAGGGTGAGAGCTATGGGATTTCGCATGACTCGGGACCTGCAAAGAAATTTGGATCTGATGAAAGAGACTGAGAAGGAGAGATTAGGTACCGCTACAAATACAAGCAATAATCCCTTGCTCGATGAAAATACTGTTGGTGTTTCTAGAAAACTCCCTAGTAAGATCCAACTTCTAGAAACTTCAGATCAGGGCACTGATGAACCTGTTTACTCAAACAATAGAAATGAAGAGTTTGTAAATAGATATGGAACTTCTATAGAGGTGTCATTTGAGGACAATGGTGAGCACATAAATGCTGAGAGTGACGATGATTTATTTACTCATTTAGTGGCAGGAGATTCAGATGTGGTTTTTTCTGCTGATAATAATCCCTTAAAGAAACAGTCTTCTGGTTCTGTGTCAGATTGTGATTGGGAGGAAGGTGTCATGGAAGATAATAATAATACTCTAAATCATGATGTAGAAGTTGGAATCAAGCCATCTCTTGCTAAAGGCCGTGAATATCATGAAAGTGAATTGGAATGGGAGGAAGGCTCTGTTGATATTCATGCACATGCTTCCTCATGTCTATCTGAATACAAGGAAACAGTCACCACAGGTGGCGAAGTGGAATGGGAGGATGGGTCTTCTGACATCCTTGGACTTGCTTCCTCATGTCCACCTGAATTCAAGGAAGTCATTTCCAAAGGTGCTCTGGAAGAAGAAGTTAATATCCAGGAAGCCATAAGGACGAGTCTTGAGGATTTGAGGTGTCATAAATACGTTGATGTTTCATCTGAAGATGAGAAATTAAACCGCCAAGAAATAGATAATGAGGGAACATGTTTTGGGACTGTTCGTGAAGAGAAGGATTTGGTTGAGCCAAAGGTGTCACTAGAGAATGTTCTTCAACCAAATGAATCATCTTCTGAAGTTTTGGGTGGAGCTCAAAGGGTGGACGGTGCGAGTGGATTAAGTTTTTTAAGAATTGATAATTCTCCGTCAATCCGGTTGGCACCGTCCATGGAAGTTAAACCCGATAACATGAAAGTATCGGTTGCTAGAGAAGGTGATAGCTACCAGAATATCAACTCTGAATTAGAAAAAAATTCCAGTGCAAGTGGAAAGTTGTGTGGAGAAATTGGACATGAGGAATCAGTTGTTCCTACTGAAGAAAAAGGAGTTGACTTGGTTGAAAAGAAGACTATGTACACTTCAACTCGGGTTGGTCAGATGTCCACAGGAACAAATTATAGTCCTGGTTTTTCTTCTCGTATTTCTGATTCACTGTCTATTGACATGCATGATGCGACTCCGGACGATGCTCGACAATTTGAGTTTAAAACTCCTGCAAAGGACCATTTAAAGGAGACTGCAGAACCCATAGAATCTTTTGTTAAGGATTCTATTGACAATTATGCTGTGCAAAGGTTGATTGAGAGAGAAAATGATAATTTGGTAAAGGAGGATTTTATAAAAAAATCTGCTTTGGAAGCCACCAAGGAGCAGGTTGAAATAGCAGAGGCTAGTTTGGAGGAAGAAATGCAAAATTTGGATAAAGAGCGTACAATCCTAGGAGATGAACAGAGAAAGCTTGAACGTAACGCGGAATCTGTAAGCAGTGAAATGTTTACAGAATGCCAGGTTTGCCCTCAAACACTGTATTGATTGCTGAAAGATATGGTCATAAGTATTGTAGATTTGAGAGTTCTAGCGTATACATTTTTTAAATTTTGAACCAGTGCTGTGTCATTAACTTGTAAAGAGTTTGCCACTTGGAATGCTGTGCAGACACCTGAGAGTTCTGCAGTGTGAGGTGTACACCATGTATTTTATTTATTAGCAAAATTGTTTGGGTTTTGAGTCCTCTCAAATGCATGCGTATCTAATTTGTTGAAAACAAGAGTTATGGTACAAGAAATTAAATGAGAAACACACAATATAGGATGAAATTGAAGAACACAACAAAAGTTTATTGCTCCAACTAATTTGATAAGATGGTAGACAGCTTTTCACTGGAAACAAGTCCTCGTCTACATATTCATGTTGTGGCATGTTGTTCAACACGTTGAATGATGATAGTGGCATAGAATAAAATTGGATTGTTATGTTGATGATTTAGCAGTGCGTCGAGATGTACCTCTGGCATATACAAAGTCCTAAAGCCTTGAATTGTTGATTGACATTATTTGAATTGATTGATATATTCCTCAATAGTTGACTTTGTCTACTATGAGGAGGGGCTTAGTTATGTCTAGCATATTACATTTTTATTAGTTTTATTTCTGTATTACCTTGATCAAGGTGTTATTCACTGTGGTGGAGTACTGCTTGAGAGGCAATACACAATGTTCCGTATTTATTCGATTTTGTAGATTGTGTGAAGGTCGTTGAAGGAAGGGGCATTGAAAGGAAGCCACTAGCACATGATTTCTCACAGTTTATGCTTCAAAACCTTAACAGAGTTGTTTGCAGCTAGATAATTATGTTGTAGTGGTTGCTGATGCAAATTATAGCTGCTCTTGAATGTCACGTCCTGCTCCTTGTTGATATATTGTTTCTGTTTGCAATAAGTTTAGTGTGTCTGAATATCTGCTCTTAATGATAGGAACTGCTTCAAATGTTTGGTTTACCATATATCATAGCACCGATGGAGGCTGAAGCCCAATGTGCATACATGGAACTTGAGAATCTTGTTGATGGTGTAGTGACCGATGACTCTGATGTGTTCTTGTTTGGGGCACGAAGCGTGTACAAAAATATTTTTGATGATCGCAAATACGTTGAGACATACTTTATGAAGGTTTGTCTTTAATAAAATCATTCAAGTTATTGCAAATCTCTTATGTACCCGATGCATTAAAAAACCACAAGGTTAGGAGTGGTTATTGCACTTTCCATTGTGATTTTGTGGATTTTGGTGCTTGCTTGTTTCTAGATTGTTTTGATAAGTTTTCATTTATCCGTGAATGACATTTTTTCTCTTTTTTTTCTTCTTTCTTGTGGGGTCAGAGAGGTGGTATGCACAGTTGAATTTTATTTAATTCCCACCTATATGTCTTTTCAGGACATTGAAAATGAGCTTGGTTTAACCCGAGACAAATTAATTCGTATGGCACTTCTTCTTGGGAGCGATTATACCGAAGGTGTAAGGTAAGTTACAGTTGCATGTTTAGCTATGTTAGTTGTCAGGGATTCTGCTCATCTACTGGTACTGTTGTTAACATATCAAGTAGTCTCCATCTGGCTGTACGAAAATCATTTGTATGGTTACTCTTTTGGGACTTGTTATGCTTTTTTTTCATATTGTTGATAGTATTAGAGATCTATGTATACTCCTTTATTTTCAATTTATTTCAATTGCAAAAGATTTTTTATAGATAGAAAGGGAAGTACAAACCATAGCCCTTAAGGAAGTAAGTTTTTGTTTACTCTTATAAATATAATGTTCCTAATAATATTGACTTTAAAGATTTAATGTGTCCCCATTTTTTGGGTGTGTGTATGTAATTATGCAGTGGCATAGGTATTGTTAATGCTATTGAGGTCATAAATGCGTTTCCTGAAGAAGATGGCCTCCGTAAATTCCGGGAGTGGATTGAATCTCCAGATCCAGCCATCCTTGGAAAGGTTGATTTGCAAGCAGGATCTAGTTTGAGGAAGAGAGGATCAAAAGTTGGGGACTCCAACATGAATTCCTCAAATAGCGACATGGAAGGGAGAGTTTCTGCATCAGATCAACATGCCGACCTACAGAAGATGAAACAGAAATTTATGGATAATCATGTAATTTCAAGCTCACCATTTCCTTTTTAGTAATGCTTGTTCATGGAAGATTCATTCTTTATTCTTGTTATTATTTGTATTATACAGAGAAACGTGAGTAAAAACTGGCATATTCCTTCTACTTTTCCAAGCGAAGCAGTAATTTTGGCATATGACTCTCCGCAAGTGGACAAAGCAACAGAGACTTTTTCATGGGGGAAGCCAGATCTTTTTGTTCTTCGCAAGTGAGTTTCATGAGATAATTTCACTTGTAATAGCTATTTTGGGCCCTGGTGTTCAAGGGATTGCCTATCAGCTTACCTAAGTAATTTCATGGACTGCAGTTTTAATACCACCTACTTCTGGTTCTAAAATATATCCGAATTTTGATCTATTTAGGGCTAATTTCTGTTGTTACGGAGTTATTCTACATTCATATGTATTTCTAGAATATTAGTAGTGAAATGAAATCATATTATAAATGCAGATACAGTTTAATATGTTTTTACCAACTGTAGTTTTTTAGATTTTAACTTGTTGAGTAGCTCTAATGACATCATAAGAGCTACTTAGGAAACAATATGCTCATAATCTTTCACAATAATAATTTAAGTTTGTTCATAGAAATAATAAAGTAATATCTTTATTCATTTTTTCTATATAGTAAAACCATTTATTCGCGCTGGTGGTATTTCTTCTATGAACAAATGCTTCTTAGCTATTTAAATTGTAATATAATCTACAAAAAATGTTGGATTTAGGGTTGAACGGGTTTGTACTTTGTGATTCCAAACCAGGTTGAGGTTAAATATGTTGATATAAATGTTCAACCTGTACTCAACTCAACCTGATCAACTGGCACCACTGTTGCTAACTCTAACTCTCTTGAATATAAATCAGTTGTAGAGCTGAACCTGTAGACGAGGGATTAACACATTTACCGTTCCAAATGCCGGTGAATGGTGTTGGATTCTTTTATTTGAGCTTTTTGAGGCACTGATTATTTTGTGATACTTGCATACCTTTAAAAAAAGTCTGAAATGTCAGAATTCTAACCAATTTTATGCCTGAATAGACTATGCTGGGAAAAGTTTGGATGGGGTACTCAGAAGGCCGATGAGTTGCTATTACCTGTTTTGAAGGAGTACAATAAACATGAGGTGAATCTCCATCTCTCTCTTTTCGCTGTACAAGTATGCGAACACTCAAAAACAAACACACTACCACCGATCCACTGGCATCTCAAATGCCACGCCTTTCCAAATATGGAACATTTGGTGCATATTGTCTGAGCAAATTGTTTCTGTTGGCTTTCACACTTCATTCATGGTCCATGATTACATTTATTTTTCAATTTTCATATTGTCCAAGTGCGTTCTTGTTTGCCTAGGTTTTGTAGAAGGGAATAGATAGAAAGGAGCAATGAAAAAAAACTTATCACATATGTTGAAATTTTCTTATACTTTTTAATGAGTTTTAAATTTATTTGAAGAATATATTTTCGAAATTTATGATACAAATATATTTTTCATGTACAAGAATTTAGACATTACTTTGTTGCATTGAGCTTTTCCTGCTCTTTCCAATTTTGTTGGTGAAAGAGGAGCTGACACTTTCAGATTCTGTCTTCTTTGATTTGGCTGATGAAGACTCAACTCAGATTGGAAGCCTTTTACACTTTCAACGAAAGATTTGCGAAAATTCGTAGCAAGAGGATTAAAAAGGCTGTCAAAGGAACAATGGGGAACAAATCCTCGAACTTAATGGATGACGCTGTGCAAGATGTCTCTACAAGTAGACAAAAAAGAAAAGTAAGCTCAAATGAGGCTGGGTCAGGAGACCATGATAGTAGATCAGATCATGATGTTGCTAGAGATGAGACCAACTCTACAAAAGAACCAGCTGCAAAACAGTCCAGAAAAAGGAGGATCCATGGAGAGCCTTACCCATCTGAAGGGGGAAATTCAGAACTGTTGATACAGGCAGTAGGCAGGAAGAATACTAAAAGAGGATCAAGTGTAAGAGGAAGAGGCAGAGGTCGTTCAGCCAGAAGAGGGAGGAGGAAAGAGAGCTCTGGTTTGGAATATGCTGAAATTAGCAGTGAAGATGGAAACGATAATGAAACTGAGCAAGAAGTGCCAATTGAGAATTACGAAGGATCGCATGTAGTACGTCGGGTAAATCACTTTATTTGTCTTAATGAGCCTCTCTATTTACCTTTGTTTATAGAATTATATAGCATAAATCAGACCTCCTAAGCTTGATTGGTAGTGCAAGTTGAATTTGAGAGGATGGGACTCCTTTTTAACTGGTTTATTTTCATTTTGCTTGAGGCGTAGGCCTTTGGTTTATAGAGTTCTAAAATAATAGATCATCTTGGTTTGGTTATGGTAAGAGCTTGAATGAATTGATGCAACTGAATCATCCATGTGAGGCTAGGGAGGATTTTTTTCCTCTCAAATTATCCTTTATTGATGAAAATCATTGCATACTTTGATAAGGAGATATAAATCTTTTAGATAGCAACTGTGAAAGCTGCTGAAATTGTCTCCGCCCATTTTGAGAACTGGCTTGATTCAGTTTTATTTTGCTATTCATTACCTTTTTGGGTTTTAAATATGAGGATTAACCTTAGTTGCTGTCTTGGTTATAGAAACATAAAATTGTTTCAGAAAAATAAAAGTCCAATTTTATTCTTATAATCCCTATCCAGTTGTTGCGCTGGGTTCTTTTTGATGGGCATGGTGGGATTTGTAACACCATAGACCATACAGACCGACTGTCTCTAGACTTTAGTCTTTAGCTGGCATCTGACACCATTATAAATGAAAATCTACACACATCATATTTGGAGGAAGAACACAGTTGTCTAGCTTTTTTAATCCTCCCTTGATTTTAAGTTTTATGTACAAACAATTCTTTTATTTGATTGATCACTTATCCTCTTTTCACTTCTTACAGTCTACACGACCCCGTAAGGCTGTGAAATACACTATGAATGACCTAGATATTGATAAATTGGGCAAAGCCAGCCAAGATAGTGGAGTTTCTGACGAAGCTGGGGAAGATGAGCTTCTCAAGGATGCAGGCATAGTTGGTGTTGGTGGTGCTGCTGCCAGTCCCAGCAAAATGAACCATCATAATGTAGGAGATCCTTTGCTTATGGAAAGCTTGTCTAAGGACTACATTGAAATGGAAGGTGGAATATGCATGGACGAGGCAGAACCAAATACTGGAATAGGTCAAGTAAGTTTGGATCAAACTGGTGACCCACTTTTGGATGCAGAATTATCTCAAGAGTACCTTAGAATGGGAGGTGGATTTTGCTTGGATGAGGATGAGGTAGATAAGAACTCAGGAAAAAGTGCTTATAGTCCAGCAAGAGATATTCTTTCTGAGAATGATAATCCTTCTCATTATTCTGCATTTGGGGAAGAAGCTGAACATGATATCAGTTACGAAGCCTCTCATTTGGTTTCTAACCCAATAAGAGCAGTGGGTGAACTTCAACTTGGAGGGCATACTGATGCACCATATGTTATGCAGAATGTAGGCATTCCTGATGTCCCAAATACAATCCATGATAATCATTTCAACCTAGCTATCCCTCACGAAAACATAGAAGATGATTCTGGAGCCAAATCTGCAAGATTCCTCAGTGCTATGCCTGACTTGAGAAGAAAGCGAAGGAGTTGAGGTTGTTTACTTTTAATGTTTTTGAACTTGGTGCAGTACTGTACATTTTTTTTTTTAACCCATCCTTTCTCCACCTTCGTTGGACTTGATAAGATGCATATATTCATAAACATTTTAGACTTTTTTTTAAATACTTTTACCAAGATAATGTCCCCTCCCCTGTTTGTACTTGCGTCTTAGACATGTCGGTTGTTGAAAGGGAGAGCTGATGTACCAGAATTATTTATTATATTTAATTAATGAAATTCTGATTATTGAACCTTTTAACATGGCTAGCAGATTTCTGATCTTAGATATACTTCTAGCAATTGATTTGTACTGATCAAAGATTGAAAAAAAAATCACGTGAAGTTTGGATAAATACATCAATGTCAATATACAAGAATGTCCATCGAACATCATCAGTAGTGGTTGCCAACTACCTTCTCAAATCCTTGATTAATTTGTGGAAGTGATATATACAGATGTTTATGGTACAAAAAATGCTTTACCCTCGAGAAAAGAAGCCAGTAAATCTTAGTCTCTTCCATTTCTCTCTCTATATATTTGTGGGCAGTGTGCTCGAGCAAAATCGTGTGGGAAATACTTTTAAGCCTCATGCTAGAGAGATGGAGTTGATGAGCATTCCAGTTCGTTTATGGCAATGATAAGATCCTTGGCGGTGTTGATAAAAACCTAGAAGAAAGGTTGATTATTTTTAGTGAATTTTGTACTTGATGCGTTCTATACAGGTTTCTATTCTCTTCTCTCTCTAACTTCATTGGGTTTGTTAGTTTCATGTATTTATAAACAGCATTTCTACTTGCTTCTACTTTACAAAGATAATTCCCTCCCCCTGGTTGTATTTATACCTTAGAGATACTCACATACTAGTAGTTGGAAGAAATATCTGATGTCTCAGCTCTGTTTACTGAATTTGTTTAATGAATGTCTGAGAACCTGGTTGCCAGATGGACGTTTGTTGTTTGATGTTATATCTATTCTTATTGTGTTAATGTGCGAGTTTGCAAGAACACGAAATACATATAGTTTACTGAGTAGCTAGATTAGATTGACCAAGATTTAAGATTATTTTACCGGTTGAACACAAGTGGTGGTTGTCAGCTGACTTCTCAAATCTTGGACTCGTTCGCTAAGTAATATATACAATTTTTTTCTGTTTTGATATAATTGTGGAATCATGAAGCAAATGATGCTTTCCTCTTATGAAAGAAGCAAACAAAATCTCCTCTCAGTTGACTGTTTTTGTCACATCCATATTATCCTCGTATATATTAATGGACGCAGTAGCACATTCTATACAGCGTGGGGAATACTTTCATTTAATACACACACACACACACACACACATATAGATAGATAGAGTATAGAGGGATGGGGTTGATGAGCAAGCGCGCAGTTCCATCATGGCAATGATAACAACCGAGTTCACAGATGTGAGTATGTCAACATCGAGCAAAGCTGCCATGACGAAAGGGATGAGCAATTTTGTGTTTGTTGTTTATTATAATGTTCTGGGCAAGATCATTCTTCTCCCATTTGTTGTTTGCAGTAAACTTTCTTTTACGATTCCAGGTTCCAATCTCTCCCCTTTACCCTTAAAGCTCCAATTGCTGGGGAAACTGTGATTAGTTTCTATACAACTGTGGTCTCAATGTTACTGATATTATACATCCTCTATACAGGAGAAGAGCTCCATTGACTTCCTCCCTTCTCTGCAGATTCTTTCTCCTCGGCCTAATTGGGTAAAATACTAGAAAGAACTACATTGATTTCATGGACACACACTGCCACATGCGTCTAGTTAATGCTTTGGAATTTATGTTTGTAATTCGCAAGTCGTACTTATGAAAGGGAATTTTATTTTAAAATGGATTTCTGTAGCAGGAGTGCTGCACAGATACTTGCATTTGCTGGCCTCAAGTACAGTGCTCCAACTCTTTCATCGGCTATAGGCAATTTGATCCCATTGTTTACATTTCTGCTTACAATCATTTGCAGGTAATGATTGTCCCACACAGAAAGGATTGTTAATTATCTAAATTGCTTATCAATTAGATAATTATAATAATATTGTTGTGTGTCATTGTGGTGGTGTAGTTGGTTTAAATTTCCATTGAATATACTACTTGGTGTTTTTGTCATTACCTTGAATTAACATAATAAAAAGGCTTATTATATTTGTATCTATTGATTAGGAAATTGAACAGTAGTGTCAATAGTGTTGACACAGGTAAGAGAGATAATTTGATTAATGACATATAACACATAACCTTTATCTAGGATGGAGAAGCTAGATTTAAGAAGATCAACTGGTATGGCTATAACTTTGGGAGCTATGGTCTCAGTATCAGGAGCGCTTATAAGGGATCGGACACTACAACATTAACAACAATCAAACACAAGATAAAACACTACATGCATAGTTATTATTAAAAAGTAGGATCTGATACAAAAATTTGTGACAAACATCACTTTTTAATGATGAAGATGCATGTAGTGTTCTATATTATTTTTGGTTGTTGTTAACCTATACTTATTCAAAGGGACCACATCTCCTGATGATGGCATTAATAGTTTCTGATTTCCCTAATTACCTTCTTCGCTCAAAACAGACATTGCTGTTTGGAGGCCGCTTCCTTGGAATCGATGCTATTTTTACTTCAGTATATAACATCTTAATGGTAGCTTTTATAATGCACATTAGCTAGTTTTGACACTAATTTAAACTTTTTTTATTTGGATGACTAGCTTTTAAATATATTCTCTTCGGCCAGCAACAATTAAGGTGTGACATTCCAAAATTTGGGTCCACACAGTCTAAATTTGAGTTGTCAAAATATACAATAACTATTATACTATAATGTACAACGTACCACAATACAGTATTCAAACAATACACAGCTAAGTCTTCATTATTATTATCTCACTATTTTACAACTTATGAAGACTAATACAGCTACAACTCGGACCTTCACTCCATTCCCCGACTAGACTCAGCTACTGTCTCATTTACTGTTGAAAAACAATTGAACAAAAGGAAAAGGTGAGCTCTAATAGTCCAGTAAATAATATCATGACTAAGATAATGACGAATAAATTATCGTTAGCCTTCAACAGTTAAGTTCTTGATATGATAATTTAAATAACAAGTTTTAATTCAACAATTGCAGTTAAATTCTTAAATAAAGTTCATATCAACAACTGCAGCAGAATAACAACTATTAGGAAAATCATATGGACCATAATGTCCATTCGCTTATCTTTTTAAGAAAAATATCAACTTTTATCATCTGAAACACCACAGGTCATGATAATACCAATTTATAGTTTCTAGTCATAATCATGCAAGTTAACAGTTCATCTTTACACTACGGCCAAAGATATTCAAATATAACACCAACGGTCATGATCATACCAGTCTTCAGCATTTGGTCATAATCATATCAAACAACAATTCTTCTTTGCCACAGGCTAAAGAGAATTTTCACCACGTGCCATAAAAGGCATACCACCATTATATCGCATTTATCCTATTATCTGTGCCTCAGGCCACAGATATCCACAACAACTTGATTATGATTATTAGAATAACAACAGTGATATAAATGATGAACAGAAGAAACAAGATGAACAATAAATAACCAAAGTTTATAATTTTACTTTGTGCATATTTAAATAATGTCTAAATTGTCAACATGATGTGGAGTGAAATTCAAAAATGATATTCAAGATCCATAGTTCATAATAACGGTTACAATTCAATAGAAAGGTTCAGAAAAATAAGAAGGTTCAATTAAAATGTTATTAGATGAATCGCAGACTATTACGAAAATTATAATCATTTCAGAAGTTTTATCGAACAATACTTATCATAGTAAATTTAAGAATATAAAAGAAATAATATCCCTTACCGTAGTAAGTTTGAATTATGGAATATGAAAAAGATGGTATCCCTTACTGCAAGGTTCTAAAAGGCGCTAGGCGGGAGGCAGACGGCCTGGGGGGGCCTAGGCGGGATTTTTTATTTTAAGTCAATTTCAATATTTTATCTTATATTTATCAAAACAAAACAATAATATAAAACAAAATAATATATAATAAAAATAATAAAGACATTTGCTTAAAGTTCAAACACATATCCATTCATATTGTTCAAAGTTAAAACACAAACAAATAATCAAAAATACAAACTAATAGACATCATTTTCATATTCATCTATATTTCTAACTCCTCTTCCCCATATCCCTCCAAAATAATGTCCCCATCGGACTCACACTCAAACTCCTCATCTCCTTCTTCCTCCGTGTCATTATCAGACAGAAAATCTTCTTCATGGAATTTTCTTACTCCAACATTTCTGCTACTTCTCCTGGGCTCTAGCACATTATCCGCTCTGGATGTTTCACTAACCGTCTCCCAAGTAAGGCCTGAACAGCCCTCAACTTCATCATCACCACCTTCAACAATCCATCCTTGTGCTTTTGAAGCATCACTTGCTAATAGCACATCTATTTTCCTCTCTTTCTCCCGTTGCTTCTTGTTGTTAAGCCTTGCATTAAATTGGACATATACTAGATTGTTCAACCTTGTTACGTCTAGTCTATTCCTTTTCTTAGTATGAATCTACAAATAAAAAAAAATCAACAAATTATATATTTATATTAGATTTTACTTAATAAAACACAACCACTTACTAGTTACTATATACTTGATACTTACCCCCTCAAAAGTACTCCAATTTCTCTCACACTCGGATGAACTAGTAGTCAACGAAAGAATCCTTGTTGCCATCCTTTGCAAGTTGGGTGTACTATTGTCATAATTGGACCACCATCCAACTAGTCATTAAAGAATCAAAATTACTAACAAATATTTTAACAAGTATTAAATAGTAAAGAAAGATTAAACAATAAATCGTTATACCCGGATCATAATAATCATCATTTGTTGCATATCCTGCCGCCGCTAAAGGTCTTCCAAACCCACATTCTTTTTTCTTATACTTCAACAACTCCATATTTACAACAAGACTTTGTAGATTAAAGTCATCGGGAAAGAACTTCTCAACATAAGTAAACACCGCATCCATGACAAATGGATCACTTTGTATGCTAGGATCTTTAAAGAAGTAATAAGGGTTCAATAGGTAGGCTGCCAAATGCAATGGACTATAAAGTCGGTCTTTGGCTTTAGCATCGATAATCTCGAGAATGGGACGATAGTTAGTCTCATTATTTTTGAATTCCTCTTTGATCTATTCCTTTGCTTTTTTGAGTTTTCCATATAAAAAACTCACTGATGGCTTTCGGTCTCCGTCAACAAGGCGAAACACCTTTACCAATGGAGCAAACACTTTTAAGCATAGTGTTACTCCATTCCAAAAACTCAAATTCAAGACAGTAGCATACGCCGTTTTTCCCTTAATACTTTTCGACCATTTGCATTAATCCCATTCACTACTAGTAAACATATACCTCAACTTCTCTTTCTTTTCCATCAAACTTTGCAAAGTCAAGAAAGAAGTTGCAAATCTAGTAGCGTCCGACCTCACTATGTCTCTCTTTTTTGTATGCTTCCTCATCAATGCCAATGTCTTATGATGTGCATAAATAAATATAGTAAAGGTTTTTGCTTTCTCAATCACTCCCTTAAACTTTGGTAGCTTACCAATTCCTTCAAGCATGAGATTCAAAGTGTAAGTGGCATAAGAAGTCCAAAACATATGTGGCCTCTTTATCATTAACAAGTCCGCCGCAACCATGTTGTTGGAAGCATTATCAGTAACAACTTGCACTACATTTTGTGGCCCAACTTGTTCAATGCAATCATCAACATATTTGAAAATATATTCTCCAGCGTGTGCTTCCTCATAATCTTCTTTAGAAAAAAGAAAAGTTGTGCCCTCTTTGCAATTCACACACAAATTCATGATACTTCTTCTTTTTCTATAGGTCCAAGCATCGGTCATGATAGAACAACCATTAAAAGATCATTCTTCTTCTTGCTTCTTGAGTGTCTTCTTAGTCCTCTCTACCTCCTCTTTCAATAATAGTTCCCTTAGTTGGTATTGGATTGGAGGTTGGTAACCCGGGCCATATTGACCAACCGCCTCACAAAACCTCTTGAAGCTATCATAGTCGATAACATTAAAAGGAATACCGGCTTCATACACCCATCGAGCCAAGTATTGATGCACACTATGCGTTATTTCCTTCCAAAGTGCATCATTGATATTTTGTTGTCGTAGCTTCTTACTTGCACTCATTGAAGAATCGGGATTTATGGTCGATGCAAATTTATCCATAGCCCCAATAAAGTGTGGTCTTTTTCTTGACTCTGTCACTTCAATTTCTTCTTCTCCCTCTTCATCAATTATATTAACCTCTTTTCTATTTTCTTCATTCTCTTTCTTTTTCTCTTGCTTCTTGTATTGCAGCTTTACACTTTGCTTTATCTTCATTAGTAGCCTTTGGACACGGTCTAGTATTTTCCGTAATTTGCACAATATGTTGTTTAATGCTATAAACCCCTTCGCTAACACAATGTCCACACAACTTGCATTTCACCTTATCCGTATTTTTAGGATTTATCAACATCCCATACTCCCATCCAACATCATTTGATCTACGTTTCAATTGTGATTCAAGTACATCAGCGGTATTAGATGCTCCTGAAGAAAGAATTTGTGCCATTGAAAGTTTGAAATAAACCTACAAATTTCACCATAGAAGGCATAAGTAAACAGAGGCAAACAAAATAAAATTAGCACTTGAGTATCTATTAATACTTGTGATAGAAAGTAGAGACCAAAACATAAAAATTCAACTTTGTTGTCTTTTTAAAACTGGTATTAGACTATATATATATACTTGAACATGGATATTAAATTTAAATATCTTAGTTTGATTGTCGAGCTTGGATTTATTACTGAGAATATGATACTTTAATTCCTTTTTCCTTTTAGTATGAGTTAGTAAAGGTTGCCTGCATCTTATAATCAGGTATATTTGGTTCTTAGTAGTATACTTGTAAATTATATATTAGTAGATGCATGATATATCGGTTGGTAGCATACTTGTAAATTATTTTAGTTTTTATTTTCTCAACTCAAAAAGAATGACATTCTGTCTGCATAAGAAGGACTATTAATGTTTTTTGAGTTTAAGGCAAGAAAATGAACAAAGCTATCAACAGGAACAACTATGATGCCTCACCAGCTATCCCTGTAAACTCAGCACCATACAGAAAAGGAATGGAACAGAAATTGAAATCAGCATACAGAAAAGGCTCAAAGACAATTTGATTTATCTATTTATGACAAAATCTAAGGCCTTAAAGGTGTTTAGCAATAAACTGTAAAATGACTACATATTCCGAGATTTCTTGTTAATGTAGTAGCTTGATGAAATGCTCTTTTGTTATATTTAATTTGGGTACTATATATTTGCTTAAATCCTTTAAAAAAAAATCTCATTATATATATATATATATCATTCACAGGTGAATAGCAGAATAGCCAAACCAGAAAACTAAGAAGAAGAAGTTTCCTAAGATGGGGAGTGGCGCTGTGGCGGTCGCTGGCATGCGGCGATGTGGTTCAGTGGTTGTCCGCCTCTTCTTCTTCCGCAGTTCTGCCTCTTTTGTTCAGTATTGTATATGATAGTGGTGACTAGTGGGTGAGAAAAAGAGAATACATCGGGTCCCGAGTTTTATCTTCTTTTCAGTAAAGACAATAATATATTTAATGTATTGTTTTAACCTTTCAAAATATTATTTTATATATATGCATTTCAGAATATTATTTTATATATATGCATAAAAAAAGTCAAAGAGGGAATGCATTATGCATTATATTATTTGTTATTTTATTGAAAAAGATTGTAATATCTTTTTAAAAAATAATAAATGTATTTTTAGATAATTCTGTAATTCATAATCATATTAACATAAAACAAATGAATTCATGTGAATTTTGAGTTTAAAATTGAATTTTTAAAAATTAATATTAGTCTTATAATTTAGAACGGAAAATATATTTTTTTTTTATCTTTTATAATATATAATAATTTATGTATTACAGTATTGGTTGTAGCCTGTAGGTATTTCATAATTATATAATTATATGTTTAAATAATTAACTGTATTGCAATATAATTTATGTATTGAGAGTTGAGACTAGATAGGAACTCTACCAAAGATAATTAAGTAAATTACATCTGACAAATGACAACCATATAATTACTCAATTTTACAGTGGACGAAAAAAAAAATAGATAACAAATTTAATATTCTTATAATCTTATTTAATTTCTTTATTATTGAATTTTTTTATCGAATGCATAAAAAAAAATTGACAAAAAATTTGGCCACTTTTGTCAATGTCTTAATTTAATTTTTAAAATTGACAATTGAGTTTAAAATGTCTTAATTTAATTTTTAAAAATTAATAATAATCTTGTATTTTGAAACATAAAGAGTATCCTTGTATCTCGCTTTAATGAAAACAATTGCTTCAATGAATTAAAACAAAATATATATATATATATATATATATATATATATCCATTACTTGAAATAATTAAATTATATAATTAGTGTTACTAGTATCTTCATATATATATATATATATATATATATATATATATATGTATTTCTTCTCTTTAAAAAAATTAAATAAATGTTATTTTTAAAAATTAGTGTGAAGTTTATTGAATGAAACATTTGATATTATTAATTATGAAATTATTTTTATTTGTGTAATCTTCAAAATTCAAAATTGAGGCTAACATATCTTTACTGTACTAGTTTTATTCACAAACAAGATTGCTATTAAATAATAAAATTTAAAATTTCATTAATTCAATTCAATATTAAAACTTAATAAACTAAACAAGTAAACATAAATTTAAGAATTATATTGAATTAAACTAAATATTACAAATATATCATCATTTATATAATTTGAAGTTGGTACAAATTCAAAAATTACAACTATAATAAAATTATCCATTTTGATTTGATCTTTTTCATTTCTTGTTATGATTTGATATACTACAACATGCATTATGAATACAATAAATCATTAAAAAATAAATATATCAATATTCATATAAATATTAAAATAAAACAATTGTAGCACAAAATTTTCGCCTAGGCCCCGCCTGGAACCGCCTAGTTCCACCTAACTCTGCCTAAAAAACACAACGCCAAATACCACCTAACCCTGCCTAGCCACTGGAGCGCCATTTTCCCCCGCCTCGAGCCTAGGCGAGGCGCCGCGTGGGGGCCTAGCGCCTAGGCGGTCGCCTAGGTCGATTTTTAGAACATTGTCTTACCGTAGTAAGTTTAAATAATAGAAGATGATATTCCTTATCATAATAAGTTAAAATAATAGAAGATGAAAGAAGATGATATTTCTTTCCTCATCATATGACTGGATATTGATAAAAATGAGGTTGATCAACCTATATATTTATAATATAATTAATAATTACCACATATAAATTTCAAGGTGTATGGCAACTCATATATTATGAACTATCAAAATTATTTATATAATATAAATTTTTGTAGTGTAAAATAATAACTTCAAAAATAATTTTTGAAATAATATTTCAAAATAAATCTTCTAAAGAAAGGTTTTTAAAATAAATTATCTCAAAGCAGAGTCTTATAAAGGAAGATTTGTGAATACCATGTGAAATAGGTATTTGCCCAATTACTACTCTTTAATAAAATACTTATTTGAAAAATTCCTGCACTCATTTTAGTTTGCAAACACTCAAGATAATCTTACTATTCTCAGAGAAAACTCATAAAATAATTGTAGAAATTTTTTATGTTTTAGTTGTGATTTTTCTATTCAGCTGAGCAAACTATTTATAAAAGAAAAGAAGGTACTGTGCGGTGGTAGGTGAGTGGCGTGCTGCACGCCAGCCTTATATTTCAAATGTGACAGTGCAGCCGACTGCAAACTTCACTAACTTTTCAGCAACTAAATTCAAATTTTAATTCTCATGTGGCCCCCCCAGAGGGTCTACATGTTACTATTCACATAAAATAATATTTTTTTGTTATATATTTTTTTTATATATTATTTTTTTTCCTGTGGGTACTACATATATAATAAAATAATGTTACAACAATAATTCATAAATAATGTAAAAAACACGCCACATATCATTATTAATTTAATAATATAAATTACTGTATATTTCTTGCTGTGACAATTAAGTTTAATAATTTTAAAATACAGTGCAATAACAATTATTGGTTCAATGATATGAAATATAGTGTAATGACAATTATTAAATCAATAATGCAAAATACTGTGTAACAATAATTATTGATGAATACTGTGCAATGACCACGTTATCATATCAATAATATGAGACACTGTGCAATACCGTGTGCTACTGTAGAATACCATGTACTACTGTAGAATACCATGAAACACCGTATGATACTATTCTTTTATCACCGGGTATTCTAATAGTTAAAAGTGATAACACCGTTGACTATTTTTATTTAAAAAGTTTACTTCTGTCGTTTTTTATATCCGACAAATATTTCGTTGTAGGGTCCACCAATGATTAGTTATTTCGACGCTGTCGTACGACCCGAATATTCTCCGACAAAAAGAATATTGTCCGACAAAATAAAATTTGCACATAATATCCTTAATTTTTAATTTTGTCAATTTAACCACTTACTGTTTCAGAAAATATATATATAAAGAAAAATTAAATTTTTTATTTCATAAAATTCGAGGTCTTACATAAGGAGTTCCCTGAAACAATCGCCAGTGTTTTCTGATTGCGCTTCTTTTCCACTATTTTCTCCAGGATTTTCACTCTTATTGTGGAAAGAAATCCAAATGCATGGATATTATTGAGTTTTCCCTTCGATCTAATGTCTCCAGACTCCCGAAGGAGATTTTTCTTTGGTCTAACGCCTTCGAACTCCCAAAAAGGAGTTTTTTCTTTGGTCTGATGCATTCGGGCTTCCAAAGAAGCTTTCCTTTCGGTCTGAAGTCCTTAACACCCTGAAGACCCGTGTCTTCGGATAAAGGTACTTGGAATCCCGAAAGAGTTTTCCCTTCAGTCTGACATCCTTGGCACCCCGAAGACCCATGTCTTCGAATAAAGGTTCTTGGAATCCCGAAGAAGCATTCCCTTTGGTTTGACGCTTTCGGGCTCCCGAACGAGCTTTTCTTTTCAGTTAGACAACCTTGGAATCCTGAAGACGTTTTTCCTTCAGTCTAATGTACTTGGAATCTCAAGAGATCTTTTCCTTTGATTTGATGTCTTCGAGCTCCCAAAAGAGATTTTTCTTAGGTCTGAAGGCTTTGGCACCCTGAAGACCCATGTCTTCGGTCTGAAGTCTTTGGAATCCCAAAAAAACATTCACTTCAGTCTGATGCCTCTGAGCTCCCGAATGAGCTTTCTCTTCGGACAGAAGCCTTCGACTCTCAAAAACATGCCCACTTCGGTCGTTGTAGTCTTCAAACTCCCATAGTTTCCTATCTACTCTTCCAACCCATTTCATATGCTGAAGGAGTGAGATTCTTCAATGAAAACTCTAATTTCCCGATGTAAAAGTCTCAATTTCACTTCTTCATCTTTCTCCACCGAAAGCCCTAATTTTCATAAATAAAACCCCATATTTCACTTCTTATTCTTCTTTACCCACTTGAAACCCTTCCATACAAGTCAGTTGTCCTCCAAGAAGAAAGATGTGGTCACATTGAAGGTGATGTCAGAATTTTTTGGATTTCTCAAGAAGCAAGAAACATTTGCTCGAATCTCTGGATATTGTGAACATAATGACATTAATGCATGGGTAATAATAAAATTTCAAACCAATATTAATTACTTGACATTAGATTTAATGACATTTTTGAATATATGTGATTATGTCTTAAACGACTTATACAATAAAAAGAAGGGAGTAGAACTTGTAGAAGTAATTAAAAATTTAAAACAAAATAAAATGGTAAGATAATAAATCTAATAGGGATGCAATTTAACGGGTAGTCAAAATCAGGCACACTCCACAGCATTGTTTGAGTCCCACTAGAAAGAGATGTGCCCTGCTATAGTGGATGAAGTGATTTCTTACTTTTATTGGACGGTTTAGGTGATTGGCATTTAGTGTCCATTTCACTTCACATCTCTCGTTGTGGACCTATATGTTGCTTCTTTGCCCAATAATGCAACAACAAATTTATAATAGAAGCACCTAATCCTAGAACTAAGATACCCCAATTTGTTGACTTAGTGGACCGTGTATTTCATCACTAATTATATTTTTGGCCACTTAACTAGATATATAAATTCTCAGTAATGAAAAATCTTTTTGCCTTTTGCTAAACAAAAACTAGATATACAAAGTCGATGAAATTAAGATATTTTTTTTTAGAACAATGAATTTAAGATATAAACAAATCTTAATAGAGTCATTTAGTGAGTCTCTAAATTATAGTTATTTTTCACATTTAGTCCCTTCACTATTATTTTTGGCGTATTTCATCATTAAACTTTATAATTTTTGCAAGTTCAGTCTATCCTCAATTCCTCACTAAAACAGAGTAATTAAATGGGACTAAAAGTAAAAAAAAAAGAAAAAGAATAAGCTATTTTTCGATCAAATCTCCAATATGCTGCATTAAATAGAACCATAATTGCATATACCAAAGATCATAAAGTCACTCAATATACTACAAAATCCCCATTATTTGAGTGAAACAGTGAGAGAGAGATGGCAGCAGCAGCAGCAAGTAGGAAGGAATACTGTTACAAGGATGTGCTACCATTTGCAGGCATGGTGACCATGGAATGCCTAAACGTAGGCTTAAACACCTTGTTTAAAGCAGCCACTCTGCGTGGAATGAGCAACCATGTCTTTATCGTTTATTCTTATGTTGTTGCTGCTTTTGTTCTCCTTCCTTCACCATTCTTCACTCACAGGTCAAATGGCCCAATCAGAACAAATATTTTCTCGATCATTTTAGAACATAATCTTGTTCTTTCGGATTGATCATCATTTTATAACGTAATCTGGATCTGTTTTAACTTTATGCAGAGCCAGAGTACTACTTCCTCCAGTTAATAATTTGTCTGTTGTGTCCAAAATTTGCCTCCTTGGGATAATTGGGTAAAAGTGATCTTACATAGGTTTGCAGCTGCTAAAACTGATCTTTCATAAGGAGTTTTCTGATCAACTTCGAAAAAGACTTGGAATTAATTTTAATGAAACTTGGTTTTGGTAGATGTACATCACAGATCATGGGATATACAGGCATCACTTTCAGTTCTCCAACTCTTGCGTCAGCCATCAGCAACCTTGTCCCTGCCTTTACTTTCATACTAGCCATCATCTTCAGGTTTGTCTTGTAGTAATTTCTTTGCTCAAGTATCTTTTTAAGCTACAGCTGGTTTGGTTTTGACTAAAAATTACTTTTAGTAGTAGTAATCCATCATTCACCATTGAAATCCACACAATGACATTTCTTGTAAATACTGTAACTTTATATCATACTAAAGTGTCACATTCACAAGGCAAAGGATTTCTTTAAAAAAAATCATGAGTCTTCCCTTCCTTTTATGGATAGGATGGAAAAGGTTGCAATGAGAAGCTCAAGCAGTTGGGCCAAAGTCTTGGGCGCCATAATATCAATATCAGGTGCATTTGTAGTCACACTTTATAAAGGTCCCAAACTCATACCCATTCCATCCCCATCTCTCTCTCTCTTCATCAACCTCTGCGCTCAAATTCAAACTGGTTTATCGGTGGCCTTTTCCTAACAACCGAGTATATATTGGTTCCAATGTGGTACATTGTTCAGGTACAACATTTTTCCTACCCCAGTTTCATGATTTATCTACAATGTATATACCTAGGTTGCTTTCAAAAGCACATGTAAATTATAATTTTCCATTTGATAGGCACAAATTATGAAGGAATGCCCGGCAGAATTGACAGTTCTTCTACAACTTAATTTTCCATTTGCTAGGCGCAAATTATGAAGGAATACCCGGCAGAATTGATAGTTGTCTTCTTCTACAACTTAATTGTTGGCATCCTAGCTGCAATTGTAGGTTTGATTACAGAGCCAAACTTGAGTGCATGGAAAATTAAACCTGATATAGCATTAGCCTCTATTATGTGCTCGGTAAGTAGCTAGTGCTGTGCTACAATTTTAACTGGTTTTTACACTCTTTTAGTTATGTGTGGACTAATACAGAGTTGTTCTCCATATAGGGGATCTTTGGTTCATTCCTAAACAATGCTGTTACACATGGGTTTTGCGCTTGAAGGGGCCCGTCTTTGTTGCAATGTTTAAGCCGCTGTCGATTGCTATTGCAGTTGCTCTGGGAGTCATTTTCCTTGGAGACGCTCTCTATCTCGGAAGGTACCATTCTTATCTGTATTTGAGAACCTCGTAGAAATATCATTTCCCTATATATATATATACACACTTTAAAACACTCCATAGGACAGCTACTTACCTAATGAGTCGTATCTGCTGAGCTTCCCAGTATGCAGGTTGAGATATTGAAGAGAAATGGAAAAAAGTTGATTTTCTTGAATCAGATAAAGAAGCTGGATACAATGCTTCCTTCTAGGTTTCTCATCGGCATTGATTTTTTACCAGCTTTGATTTTCCCATTTTGCAGTGCTATTGGCGCAACAATAATATCTATTGGGTTTTACACTGTGATGTGGGGAAAAGTAAAAGAAGAGATGGGCCAAGACAACGATATTACAAGTTTGGTATCCCCACCAACACGGAAAACTCCTTTGTTGCAAAGTACGAAGAATCAAGCTATGGAAAGCAGATGAACAAAACACTTGGCTAATTGTTCCCTTGCCACTTGCATTGCCGATACACTTTCCAGCTTGCAAGGGTTCTAGATTGAGACAGACAACTTGCTGATAGTTCAGGATTAGAGCCCAACATTATGAAGGAACTAAGATACAAAAGGAACTATGCGGATAAGCAAATGATCACAAATGCAAAAAGTTGTATGAGAAATAGAAGCCTTATAACTTGTGAGAAGTAATCTGAAGAATTAATGGGATACCATCTTTGGTTCACCGACGATCTTTTGAAGTACGACTTGGTACCTAGTGAGAGACTTCAATATTGTTATTTTACAACCTGAAAAGGCATATAATGAAGAATTTCAAAATTATTCCATGGCAGAATCTTAATTGCCAAGTGAATTTCATCCAAGTAGACAGCGACGCGTTATTCTAGTGCAATCCTTTAAAAGATCAGTAGCAAAATCCTTTCAGGCTACATATCAAAGTATGCCGTTACATATCAGAATAGAATCATGATATTTTCCCCATACATATCAAAGTCATGTTGTTAATACGTTTCTACTAGCAACAATGAAAACAAAATGTACCGGAAAAACACAGCAAAATGTACTTGTTCCTAGGACTTTTTAAAATCTATAAGAACTTCAATTAAGATTTTTGAAGAGACAGAAATTTACAAAAGTAGTGACATCACGACACCAATTGAGACTGATTCCGTGCTTCAGTCACCATTGCCAAATATGCATCCATACATGGATATGCCCAAAAAGGCCCATATTATCAATCAGATGCCAGTGCCCACAATAGAGGCAAATGGAACTGCATTTTATGAGGGAGCTAAAACCTGAAGACAGATGAGGAAGGAGAATCACATGCACCTTCCTATTCAATCTCCTTTCATGCCTTGAGATCATCAGACGTGGCTGAAGGTATGCCGTGTGTGGTGAGAATATCCGAAGTTGCAGCCTTTGCATTTTTGGTCTGTAAGACCACAATCTACATACAAGTATGAAATGCTCAATGAGATTTTAACGTACAAACACATACACATACGTAGATGCAAAGAGAATTCATTTTTTCTATCAGATCAAATTCTAAAGTCTAGACACGGCTCAATGAGGTTCACGCACGACACACCAGAGGGAGAGAGAGGGAGGGAGAACCTGTTCATATTCAAGATGAAACTTCAAGAATTCTTCATCACAAGACTCCACCATGTAAGCTAAGCTCTTCAAATTCTTAACAGGTTTGCCATTGAAAGCAAGAACCTACGAAAACAAATTTTTTGAAAGAAAAGACAACAAAGTGAGCCGGGCACAAACAGGTACTATGTTACTCCTACCTGGAAAAGAGAGTCCAACTTTTTTTGTTGATTTTGTACTTTTTTTCTCCTGAATATTAAAGCTTGTATAAGAGATGCTTAGATTACTTTCTTTTTGATTGCTTTTTAATATGAAACTATTAAGACTAAAATTAGGAAGTGATATTTCTACATGGTTCCCCTCAAACTTAATAGTGAGTGGGACTCTCAGCCATGTGAGAGAGACCAATGTGAATTGTGAAAATATCATGTTTTCATACGGAAATATCAATTCCCCAAAATTATTATTAGGAAAAAAAATTATGTCCAAGTATGTCTTAATGCAAAAAAATAAAAATAAAAAAACTAAGACTCACATTTCCAGACAGAGTAGTAATAGTATTTTACCACAACCAAAAATAATATGCCATAGTTTCTGTACAACCTGAGTGTTGACTATGTCTTCATACCCAATATTGATATCAGCCACAAGTACCTGTATATTTAATGAGAAAGAATGAGCACCTAATCAATGCACTTGACATTAGCTTGTGAATATAAGTTGCATTTGGGCATGATGAGGAGAGAAAGAAAAGGGCGTTGGTGGAGAGAATTAATAAAGGAAATCTACCTGAGAAACAACAACTACTTGTTCATCAACCGATTGTGCCATTGCATGTAGATGCTTGTCCAATAGCTTGACTGGGGCATCAAAGTCGTAATCTTTTCCATACTGAACTCCAGGAAAATAAAGAGTTAGGAGTAGATGATTTGAAAACCTTTTATTAAGTCAACCATGAAACATCTAAAATCTGAGATTGTTTCAGAGTGCGATTTATATAACAATTACATTCAAGCACCATTTACATACTGTAAAGTGAATGACTCAAGCAGGCAGCAGCTCTACTCATTAAACATACATCAGGGTTAACTTTTCTTTAAACCAAGTATTGAACCTTTCTATTATGAAAAATAAATCAACAAATATCATAGCACGGAGATAAATAAACCGATAATACTCGGCAGGTTCTAGGCTCAACTGGTAGAATCAAAATTCCAACAGAAATATACCAGGTTGATGCAATATTTGGGTTTCACTAAACTAGCCAGAACATGATAGCAATATTTGATTTGGAAAAATTTAGCAATTTAGCTCTCTCATACACAAGATGAATTAAATCTTTTACAAAACTCCTTTCATTCCACAAAAAGAGTTCCATTTGCCTTGATAGTAGTGAAAAATGACACAATGTCCTCAAGTTTGCCATCACAATTTCAATGTTAAGCCACCACTACTAAGCTAACAACTTATCAGTTGTAGGACTAAACATGGAACAAAAATACATCCTTACCATGGAGTGAGTATTTTACATTTCACATGCTTCAAAACTTCAAAAGTACACAGTTAAGTTTGTAGTTTGATTTGAACCCCCTCCCTCCTCTCTTTCCACATTTTTTTAAAAAAAATTGTTTATCATCAAGGTGGGTGAGGGGATATAGAACCTAACCTTGACCCCATAAGAACTTGATTCCTTGTCTGGTTATGAAAGAAGGCCCTTAGGTTATCATTAAGTCCTTAACGGGGTCTGAACCCTGATGTTATTACTAGATGAGGTAGTGAATTTAAGCCTTTAAAGCAAGTAATGAGAAAGTTGACTTTTAGTAGTCTTGATTACTTTTTTTCTTTCTAGAGAGATAAAAGAAAAGGGGGAACATAGCAGGAGAACGTTCGATACCTTGTGCTTTCTAAAGGAACTCATTGCCTCACTCCCACCCCCTTCTTCTAGAAACATCAATAGATTTTTTTTCATAAATTCATAATAATGTGATGGTATAAATCAATAGAGTTGTATAGAGGCTGAACTTCTCTTGGTGTCAGTGTGCTAACTTATGCACCATGCAATTCATTCATTGATTTTAATGCACAAACTTCATTTGTTTGTGTACGTCTATTTCCTCCTCCTTTAACATTAATAATTTTTCTATATCAGGAATGAAACAATGTTTCGAGGAGCACATAGCAAGATTTCTAGATGCACACTCCGGACACCTGGGAATAAGGATAATAATATGATAATGAACATATCTCCAATTTCTCATTTCAGCTTATGAAATTATATAGACATGATGGACTCTGTATATATTTTCTGGTGATCATAGGAAAAACAGATAATTCTTAAATCAAATGCCACAATCATAGACCAAGTGAAATAAACACTCGAAAAATGTTTGGTAGTACTAAATAGTGTGCATATCTGTTTGTGCATGTGCCATGTCTCACCAAAAGTAGCAGATTCAATCCTCTGAGCTTGACAAATCAGTACTAAGGAAATAAACGAAGAAAAGAAAGTTGGAGAGACACGCAAAGATATACAAACACAAGGTAGAGAGTAAAAGAAAACATTTCCAAGGTCAAATATAGCCATGTACCTCTGAACGCAAATACGGAACAGATACAGCTGAAAAAACAAATCCAGCAACAATGTAATAAGAAGGAGGTTTTCCCTTGATGTGTGCTGGTATGAGCCTTGTGTGAGTTGCAAGTTTTATATTAAACTCGAACGTCTCTGAATTACGGAGAACCTTAACTAGAGCCTTATCTCCAGTATATTTTTGAGAAACAAGATAACTGAAACCTATGCGCTCTCCATCCCTAAAAGGAACTGAAAGTTGGACCCATGAGGGTAAATTAGAAACAATGCTTACTTGCAAGGAACATTTAAAAGTTTATTGTTGACACAAAGTTGTAAACTAAGACTTCAGCACAGACACCATGACATTTTTATAACCCATTAAACAAATATTTGCCCATTTCATAGCCTACCATATGTGACACGCAACATACATACAAATGGCCTTCTTCTTTTTTTAACACGCCCACTTTGGAGGGATATACAAATGAATTTCATAATCTAACATCAAAAATCTCTCAATAAAAATATCTTTAACTTCACAATCTATGGGTGAGAATACAAGCCTCACAATAAGGAGGAAATAAAATTTGAGAAGAGAAGTCTCACAATAAGGAGGAAAGGAAGTCTGAGAATACAAGCCTTACAATAATGAGGTAAAAAAGTCCCACAAAAAAGGGGAAATACAAACACAAGTGATAATCAAACCTGGGACCATGAGGTCCTAAGGCCAATACATACAAATGGCTAAACACACTGCACAGCACTTAATATGATTGTAAAACAAAGCCATCATAACACTAATATTTTATTCTTTTTTTGGCAAGTGCCTAGCTCACTAACCCTTTCGGAAGCTTAATTCGAATTAGCAACTAGCTTGAGCTATCTCTAATATATCAATCCTTTACGACAGAGACATGGATCCTCTTAGGACAGACAGCTCTAGCCAATTGTTTTTTCATTTTAACAAACAGAGTACATAGATAAAAGTGGAAGTGCCATTCTCCTGTTTTGGTTTCTCTTTTTGCTGATAGTAAGAGGAAGTAAACATCCTTTTCAAATCTTGAAGCACCTTAAAACTTAGTATAGAAAATTATCTTAAATATGTATAAACTAGTTTGTCCTACAAATGGCCAAAAGAAATTCAAGGATCATGTTCCATCAGCCCAAAAATTGTATCATAAATATGATAGAATACTAACAATAGAGAGTAATATTAACAATAATACTGACATTGCAAATAATAATAAAAATAGTAGTAAGCTCTGATTATAGTCTGCATATTAAGAGAAAGAATGTCTGAGAAAGAGAACAACCGATACATTAAAACATCATAAATTGAGTAAAATTAAGGCTAACCTGTTCCATCATTAGCAATATTTATCCCATCAAAGCTAAGGATGACATCAGATGGCTTTAAAACATGAGATTCTGGAGCTGTAGGCTCAATTCTTTTAATGCGGACACCCTTCTGTTCAGGCCCCATTCCCATTGACACACAAAGATCAGGATTTTCCATCTTTTGCCACTCAACTCCGACAATCGGGAAACCTGAGGAAACACAGATGCCCAAACGATTGATTACTAGAAAACAAAGAGAAGCTAAGAACCTCAAGCATCCTAACTTAGTGTGGATTATTAACAGCTGAGATAAATAAAATATCCAAAATGATATTAAACTTACAAGTTACAACAGTTATCAAACATCAAAGAAGATTACAATGTGTTGATAGCAGAAATAATGAAAACAGATATACTTGAGTAATCATACCTGTATATGTTCCATTCTTTTCATAATCCTGAATAAAATGCATAATAACCGGTGTTGGTATGACATAACCAATGTTCTCAGCATCTTCATGTTTAAGGGATTGAAATGCAATACCCACACATTTGCCCCTATCATTAAAGGCAGGTCCGCCAGAATTTCCGGAGTTTATTGCAGCATCTATCTGCAAAAGCATTACATAGGTGACAGGATCAATACTTTGTTAATCAGAAAAAAAAAATAACGAATAAATACAAACAAGAAGATAATATTTGAATAATATAACCTGCAGTCCAAGAAGCTCCGTAGACCCATGAACATAAGACAGTATCTCAATACGGGACACAACACCACTTGTCACTGAGATCGTATCTCCACCAATGGGGTAGCCCACAACTGTCACAGCATCTTGCAATACAGGCAACTCCCCAAATTCCACTGGAGACACTCCTTCCCAAAATTCATCAACACTCACCGTCAATAGCGCTGTAGGCCCACAAAGAAAGAAAATGAATTAGAACAACCTTCAGTCAAAAATTTATTCTACCCATCACTCAAACCCACTCCCTCCCCCCCCCCCCCCCCCCCCCCCCCCCTCACCCAAAAAAAAAAAAATCCCAATAGCATTTAGTGAATAAATAATAAACAAAATGGAAAGGGAAAGAAAATCACACACAATGATAGATGCAAGTTTTGATAGGTTACTAACATATTATAACCAAGTAAACCTTATTATTCTAAATTGCAGAACTAATTAACAAATACAAACAAAGAACTCAGCCTGTAACACAAATAGCCCCTACACACCATGCCAAAAGCTTGAAACGAGCCCCTAAATTAAACTCCCCAGGAAATTAATAAAAATAACAATCTGCCAAAAAAAAAAATAACAATCTCATTGTACCCAAAAAAAAATAACAATCTCAGAATCAGAAAATCTAATATGAAGCGCTAGCTTTTCCTCATTCTTGATGTACCTCCTATTTCTCTCCCACCCCCACCAAACAGTTCATCATAAGCAATGAGGAATCGTATCCACTTTTTCCCTTTACAAACTTGCAGGAACTTAAAAACTGAACTCTGATATCCCCGCCACATCCTCATCAGCACAACAAAAATAAAAAATAAAGTCTTCAAACTGCCTCCTAACAAATTAACCACAAACATGTAGCATCTATTAACAATGAACCTTACTCTTTTCCACATGTTATCTTGAGCCTGTACGACCCCCAACGCTACAGTCCAAGAAAAAAAAGGTCACCTTTCTCGGAACCCCTACTCTCAAAATGATCTACAATTGGAAAATCAAAGCATCACTGCCTCAAAAAGTTTAACAAAAGGACCTCACGGTAAACCTCCCACTACAGTAAACCTCACTAAGTCTCCACACCCACTGAAGGACCTACCCCACGTAACTCTGACCCTAATTCAACAACCTCCTAATTCAACAACCTCCTCCAACTCCCAATCCTGAAAATTTCCTTAACTAGGCTGCTGCCAGTCTTTCCTATGAAATCACCACATAATCCATAGTCATGACCTTTTGTTCATTGCAATCAAGAAATATGACCCCCAACCAGGTATCCTTGCAAAAGTGAATTTGCCTTCTCTTTCCGATCAGAAAGCCAACATAATGCTCTCAACAAGGACCACTAACCTCTGCTCAAATCTCTCCATAACAAGATCAGAGTTGTCTGTTCTTGGCCCGATTAGAGAATCAATGAAAAAATGTGATCTTCAAAAGAATATATTTAATTTTAAGGTGATCCACATATCAAATTCACTAATTAAGCATATTTAACACTCATCTAAAAGCAAATTCTCTCTGAAAACATCTAACATGTAATTTACTGCAAAAATCCCACAAAAGAAGATAAAAAAATAAAAAAGAAGAGTCGAAGTGGATTACCTATATCACATTCAGTTCCAATAGCTAGAACAGTAGCCAAATACTTGGTATCAGAGCCACGCTTTTTAAGCTTAACCTGAGTATGATGCTCCACAGAATGTGCATTCGTTAGAACCCTCCTCCCTCCAATTATAAACCCGCTACTACTAGAACTGTACTGCCTCTTCCTTTGCCATGGCAGCGAGAAATTAGGCTCCGTGTGAACGCAAAACACCTTCACCACCGCGTCCATTGACGGCATCACCTTCGCCCCGCTCTCCCACCTCTGCAGCGGCGGCGCGTCCGCCATCGCACAGTCACCCCCGTTGTGATCGGAAAACCGTGAAACCCTTCTTTCAGGAGATGCGGCAATCTCAGTGTCGGATTCCAAATTATGATTTTCAGTCTTCCTCGGGCGGCCGCGTCCCCGCCGGTAAACTTCAGTGGTTTCGGTGATGGCGACGTCGTCCGCGGCGGTGGAATTGTTATCTGCCACTTGGTTTTTAGGCTTTCGGCCCCTTTTCCTCTTATTGTTGGCTTTTTCCATTTTTCCTTTTTGGTGTGAAAGTAAAGGATTTTGCTTCTGTATAACCTACACTATTACTGTTACAATACTAACATATATATGTGTTTCTATCTATATAATCTAATGGGATAGTGTACAAGGGTTTTTGCTAAAACGGAAATTTGATTAGAGGAATCAAATATGAAATGAGAGTAAAGAAGCCATGAGAGAGAGAGAGAGAAATTGATGAGGAAGAAAGAAGAAAGTAGTAGGTCAGGTAGTGATGAAATGGAACTTTAAATGGGCCGGAAAATGGTTGGACCAGCCCAAATGAAGTTTACGAATATGGCTTATCTTGATGTTCAGTCAATCCGATCTTTGTCCTGACCCAGGAAAAGTGACTAATTTGAACCTTGAATTGCTACTTCTGTGTACTAGCTAGTACTCTTTCCGTTATCCTTTGTAAAAAGAAGAAAAATTCCAAATAAAAAAACCTATTGATGAATGATTTTTTTTAAAAATATTTATAAATTATATAAATGAGATTATTTCTGTAAAATAAATGAAATAACGAGTTAAATGAACTTTGTGTTTTCATGGAGTCTCATTTTTGTTGAATATCATGTATTTAATACCAACTCTTAATCATATTTTGTTAATAAAATAATTAATTATACTACTAGTCTTATTTACCAAACAAGTGTACATGTCATAATATGTTTTTGTTTTATGTTTATTTTCAAATGTATCAAGTTATTGGTTTAACTATAGCATACCATAATAAATTATAATATCAAACTTAAAAGGACGTCATTTATTAATATTAAAAATATATATATTTATATTGTCTATATTATATTTATATTATAAAAGAAGAAGAGAAGGAGTAATTATTTCTTGGTGCACTGTCACAATATATTAATAGCTATATAATTTTCTATATTATGTTATATTCTTATTTTCTCTCGTATTCTTTATCATCCAAATTTTTTAAATTTTTTTTAATTTTTTTTAATTGCACCAGATAAACTAGTGGAAAATAAAGTGCCCTCTTTTTGGGTTACCTAACTGTGTTTCTCTTTATATTATCTTCCTTGTAGAGAGATTTCTTGGTAACCTCTTTACATTTAACTGTCTGTTGGAAGCCTTTCTGCTCTCTCTCTATACCCTCATTTTTCCCCCTTGCAGATTTGAAGCTAACAAAACCCCTTGCTCCTTCATCTCTCTATTTATCTTTCTTTATTGCTTTGCGAAGTTCTTCATTCCTTCTCTTGTTTTCTGTGACTCTACGTACTACTATATTTTTTATTTATTATCCCCATATTTCACCACCGACTTTCTTGTAAAGGTATAGTCTTTTCCTGCTGTAATTATATTTTGGGAATCTTTTATTTTCTCCTTCTATATCTCTTCTGTTTGCTCAATTGGGTATGTACCAATTTCAGATTTAGGGTTTTGTTTTCATCTGTGGAAAAAATCTGATTTTTATCTGCATCTGTGTTTCTTTGATTTTGAAGTATTATTTTGGGTTGTTTTGATTTCAAATTCTTGTTGTTTTCCCTATGTATTGGTTCTTGAAATCTCAATCTTTGTTGTGGGAATCGCTGAATGTTACTTTGATTATATTTGTTTGTGGTTTGCATTGTTTTCAGACTGTTATTTGTCATTTTCTTAGTGGGGCTGTAGCCAGATCTCAAATTTTGCTTTTTTGAGGCTTGGATTTCTCGTTCTCTTTATCATTGTTTATCTTCATCTTTGGTTTGTATTACAATTTAAAAACAATGTCACAAGGCTATGCAGTCGAGCTTTACTTTGATCCAGCCCTTGAAAATCAGGTCTTGAAAGCTTGGAATGTTTTGGCGCGGCGCCAGATCAGTACCCAGCTTATTGAAATTGAATCTAGGCCTCACATTACCCTATTTGCAAGCCCTTTTGTTGACCCATCGAAAATTGAAAACGTTATAAGAAATTTTGCTTCAAAGCAAGAACCTTTGCCCTTATCTTTCCGTTCGATTGGAGCCCTTCCGAGTGACAATAATGTCCTCTTTCTTGCTCCAAATCCATCTTTGTCTCTCCTACACTTCCATATGCAGTTGTGTGATGCAATGAAGAAAGAGGGCATTGAAATTGGGGAGGAGTACCGCCCTGATTTGTGGATTCCTTACTGTCCAGTGGCTGAAGAGGTGCGAAAGACTCGGATGGCTGAGGCATTCACGGTTTTGCGGGAATTGAAGTTGCCGGTTTCTGGGTATGCAATGGATATTGGATTGGTTGAATATTTGCCTGTTCGTGAACTCTTCTCTTATGTTCTTGGTAATGTGGTAGAACCATGAGGTTTACTAGAAATTTTCTATCGTTAATGTTAAATTAGTGTTCATGTTTTGGTTATCTTACAACGTTGCTGTTGTAGAAACTGTAATTGATGGTACTATAGTAATGAAATCAGCCTTACTGCTTTCAATTATCAATTTCAAGTGAGTTTCTGTTGTTATGTGTTATGCATCAAACTTAAGATATTTAACTTGAATTGTATTGCATATTTTTGCTCAGTGAAAATTATACTATATTGGAGAATTTGTATGCTACATGTACTAAATAGTAGCTTTTGTTTGTGTCAGGTAATAGGATTCCAAGAAAATAAAATCACTATTGTATTCATTGGCCCGTTTTGGCCCTTTAAGCAAAGTGAATGAACAATAAGTAGTTTTATAGGTGGTGTTGGTTGACTCTTTTCTTCTTCTTGTACCAAGATGTTGTCATCATGATTCTATGTGATGTCCTCGACAGTAAGGGTTTTAGGTCTTAAGAACTTGAACCTGGTATCATCAGGGCTTGGGTCTTGGGAACTTCGTATCTAACAACATGTTTCTATCAGGCAAATGGCTATGCATTTTCTTTTGATAGAAGCAAGTACAGAGTCCAACAAAATGAGTAACAAAACGGAGTCTTTTGAATATTTTCTTTTCGGTCTTTTTTCACTTGATGGGTTATAGTTCAATGTGTCATTTTTCTCTAGCTTCTTATATATGGAAAGCAAAAGTTCATTCAAAAATAAGTCTTTTTTACAGATTTTGACCTTTATCTCAATGATGTGTGTGTTATGTCAAATGTGTTGGTGTTAAAAATCTGTCTCTTGATGTGTGTGTCATTCTCGTCTGCTCACTGTAGTTGTGGTGTTTTTTGTTTAGTGTGTTGGGCGCATGTTGAATTTGTCCATATTCGGTGGAAGATTTTCTATGAATATTCAAGAGTTTGGACAGTGGGAAGGATAGCATAATTCTTTGGAGTTGTATTTGTTTTGCCATTTTGTGGGGAGAGTGGATTGAGAGGAATGCTGGGGGGGGGGGGGGGGGGGAATGGCCTTTATGTCATATTTCAATTTCTTGGACCAGGTAGATTGAATAGGGTTCAGTTAACTGATTCTTGAAGAGTATGATCAATATATGGCAAAGAGTTTTGAAGGTAGAGCTTATTAAACATCATCTTTTCTTTTTTTTTGGGTAAAGCTTATAAAACATCTGCCAGAGCTCTCTTGCTTTGTTTGTTAATAAATGATCGCTGTTTATATGTCATGTGGTTTTGCTTTCTGGATAGATTGCTTCCTAAATTGATTAAGAGGTCAACCGTTTCTGGAGCTCCATGCTATTCATTTAGGCATGATCACACTACAACCCAATGTTGAAAAACTAACGTGTTTTTCTCACCATTGTTAGGAATGTAAATTATTTTGACAATGTAAGTGAAATAGTTTGCCACTAGCTCAAATTGTTGACGCATCAACATGCATGCTCAAGGTGTTAAGATTTTACTCTGACAGATTACATAAAAATGTTAAAATTTATAGCGTCTAGTGAATTCAACTAACCTTGCTATATTTATTTATTATGGATGGACACTGCTGCCTTGTCACTCCAGTTTAGTTTCAGGGGTTTACATGAACGATATACATATTTTACTTCTTCAAATATAGATGCATCATTGCTTGACTGCTTCTTGTGGACAGAAATGAAATGGGGAATTTCTTGGGGAATGTTTCCGCCCAGGCAAACACCAATGAAGATGGTCACTTATACCCTTCTTCCATTGGTTACCCAGTGTGATCCAGGATGTCCACCAGGCCTCATTAGCACCGTTTGCATCTAAAATCCTAAAATTCTGTGAAGTCCTACTCTTTGCTACTACCCTTTTTAGCCTTTTCAATTTCATCTATTTGAACATATTCCTCAATCCCCATTCAGAACAACCCAGTCAACCTCCCCTTCACTGCCTATGGAGTAGTCATTTTTCTTGCAAAAGGTTTCTTGGAAGATGGGTACTTAGTGCACCTGGAGATCTGAACAAATACTTTCTCCAGAAAAGAAAGAGAAACAGACAACTCCTCTCATTTGACATGTCCAAAAAAGGAGAAAAAATGGATACTATGAGAATCCTTATTCTCCAAGGAGACTACTAGTGCTCAATGTTTCACTACAAAAGCAATTTTAGACGGTCCATTATGTTGAAGAATGAAGTCATTCAATACTCATTGCATGAACTGTTGACCAGTCTTCTTCTCGAGCAATATTGCTAACAAAAAATCATTCCATGCATCAACAGGACCTGGCAAGCACCAATGAACACGACCATTGTACCCCTTCATCCATTTGTTGTCCCAATGAGAAATAGGGTGCCTGTCAGGCCTCATTAGCATTGCCTTTGTCACATCCGAAATCTCGAACCTCTTCCCTCTTTTATTCACTTCATTTCTTCTAGCTCTTTCAATTTCTTCAAGCTGAATGCTCCTAATTTCCAAATAAGAACCTGAAAATTTGGCCTCCGATTCATGCATAGGGCTAGGGCTAGTTCTTTTGCAGCTTCCTCTGGTGTCCCAGGCCCCATTCTCAAAATGTGCAGGTGAGATTGTCCGTACCAAAGTAGTTGTCCCTTTTAAATCTTTGCGATGATATTTATGTAGCTCAGGGCAGCTCAAAAGGACATTCTAATGGCGAATTCAATGCCCTGGGTTGTGACGTATGGCTCATTGCAATATACACATCCAGTTGAGGCACCGCCTTTAGGTAAAGCTTTCGGAAGAACCAAAGGCTACTGGAGATAATAGCATAGCCAATGTCAGTCCAATCTTTACTAACCTTATCAAAAATGCCCGATTTTGAACCGTTGATAATTCTTTCCCCCTCTCGGTGACTAGGAACCTGGACCATAAAATCATTAGGGTGAAATCATGGCGAGGGAAATGCCATGTTCTGAACCGCTCTTCTTCATCCTTGTACATGTTTACAGGAGTTTCTTCCTGCATCATTAGATGTAATGTCAAACAAAGTTATTGATGTCTACTTATATTATAAAGACATAAAGCTTCAAAAATTAGAGTTACATCTCTAAAATGACTACTTTTAAAAAAAAATTACTTTTTCAAATATATCATTAACATTTGCTAAGAATGTACTATTGATGATGCATGTAATAGTACTCGATCTACCTATAACTTTTTTCCTTCCAACTTACAGAATTAATGTCATAATTATATTGATATAAACTACATGAATTCATGTCAATTTTGAGTTTAAAAATATTTGAAATTAACTTTTGAAAAATCAGTCTTGTTCTTATATATATACATATATATATATTAAAAAATTCATGCGATTTTATAACTTAAAAATTACAAATATATTTCTAATTTTGTAATGGATTTGGAGCGGAGGGAGCGTACGTGCATAATTTGGAATTTGGTTCTTAATGTCATAATAATGCCACAGAGAGAAAAATAAAACAGGCCATATAATACAAGTATTTTTTTTCCTCAATAGAATTAAAAGTAACTCATTCCACACCAAGCAACGCATAAAATTTGTACTGTACTTTTTTTTGGGAATAAATTTGATTTTTTGCCTTATTCGTCACAATATATAAATAGATATATGAGAGACTAGCGTTGGGTCCTCTTAACATGTGCCCTTAAGGTATATGTTAAACACAAAAAATAAGAGATGAAACTCATTAAATATTATTTATTTATATATTTATACTAAATTCAATACATGGAGTGTCCACTAATATATTATTTTTTTATACATTAAATTCAATATAAATGCATAAACAAATAATATTTAATGAATCTCATCTTTTATTTTTTATATTTAATATATATCCTTAAACACATATTAAAAGAATCTTATTATATATGCGTAGTCTATGCACACAGACTACGGTGTGCAAGTGCAACCATAACAAAACAAGATTAAAACACCAACCTTAGACAAGAGACAGAGAAGTGATATTTGTATATAGAGTCTGCAGGCCTATACAAGACTGGAATCCAGCGACCACTAAACTAGTCACAGTCTTCGTCATCATCTACAGAATTACCAATCAAAAAATCCACCTAATACTATATGTAAACGTATATAATTACTCTGTTACATCAAAAGTTGCATTTGCATGCGCCCATTATATAATTCGTTTAACTTATAAATAAATACTTTTGACTTGCCAAAGGTATTCTTTTTTTTATTATTATATAAATCGTTTAATAAATAATTATATATATTAAAAAAATTATTAATATTAATATAAAGTAATTAATATTAATTTAAAATTTTATTACTACACATATACTTCGTATTAATTAATTACTAATCCTTCTTTCTCTCTTAATTACTTGAACCTGAGTCTTTATAATTGGGTCGTGTTAAAGGCATTATCCAAGTATATAATCACATTGTTAAATTACTCTCACTTTTGACTGCTCTAAGTAATCAACATATTCATTTGAAACACGACCATTACTAGTAATGTATCTAATACCATCATGATTTAAGACATATCTTGCATATTAAATCATGATTTTGTGAGAATATTTACTAATAAAAAAAAAAAAACCTTCGAGTGCATATGGTATAAAAGAGTCGGTCCGTCCGACTTTCACAATGCATGGGTTAGGTTAGGGCCGTTAGGCCCTTGTTCTTGCATATGGGTTTTCCCACTAAAGATACAACAAAAGTCCACTATAGGTACAGGCGGCTAAAAACAACTAATGTCGCCATGGCAAGAGCAGGTACTTGGTCCTTTTCAACATCAATTTTTTCAACATCCCTGTAAGAGCTGTAGAAGTTGGTATCCCGACATTTCTCATGTAAAAAAAAAAAAAAATATATATATATATATATATATATATATATATATATATATATATATATATTTTATTTTTTATTTTTATTTTTTCCAGGACTTTCAAACAGCATCCCAATCTAAGCGGGCGGAAAATGAAGGGGGGAAATAAGTATCGACAAACCAATTCAGAGATGTCGCACCAGATATTCATGGGTTGGACTCCTTTTGCCCAAACTCCTTCCTACTGCCGCGAGGGATGCTTGTAAGTTAATTTCATCTCCCTCCCATCCACTGTCAGGCTCCTTTCTCTTCAATACCTCACCTGCCATCTGATACATCTTTAACTGCTCATCTGTCAGGCCTCGTGAACTAACAACAAGAAGTTGGCTTAATGTTGAAGGCAACCTGTCATCTCTCCTATTCACGTCTGGACCTCCAGGACCCGCATTACGATCTAGACCCTGAAGACTTCCCATTTTTTACTTTCATAACTAGCATTACTTGTAGCAGTAGGAAGACTCATAACATATTGTCGAGGATATGGGGATGATATCACAGCAGTAGGTCCAACCAGTTGGGAGGGAATGGCAGGGAATTATAGTGGCCCAGCAGATGAAGAATCTACAAAAGTTGTTGGAGCCCCAGAATTTGATGATGTATTGTAGTTGCTCTCAAAGGGGATCCCGGAAAATTGAAATGAAACAGTAGGGAGGGGGTAAGGCAATTGCAGGAGAGGATGAAAGGACTGGCCCCATGTAGATTTCAGAACCAAAAGGAGAATTGCAAGTAGAGGTGCCTAAAATCCTCTGGGATCCAATGCCAGGAATAATGGGATAACTCTTCCCCCCTCTACCGGGGAGGATTGGTGGGATTGCAACAGCTGAAAAGGTATTGCTCGTTGCAGACCAAGATGAAAAGTTTCCTGCTTCCATATTATTTATTCCAACACCAGGAACATAAAAAATGGCATGCTACTTTTGGCATGCAATGTTGTCTCACTGGCTCCTTCATCCAAGCTAGGCCCAAAGTTCCTTGATGCAGTCGGTTCATCCTTAGAAGATCCACCAGAAAACAAAGACCTTCCAGGAAATTTTGAAAAATCCAATTTACAACTGCTGCTAGCATAAAACTGTCCTATTTCAGGGCTCTCATCACACCTGTTCAGATCAAGATTAAGTCTGTCGCCACGCCACTCACAAGATGCAGAAGTGGGACATGTCACAGGTACAGGCTTTTGAGAAGCCACATCTTCAAAAACTTTGTCCTGTGAAGTCCGTCACATTCAGGTCAAAGTCCAAAAGATGGCGGGGTTGCTTGGTGATAGGTTTATCGACAGGAGGGGCATGAGTATCAAGTGGCATCTTCAGAACCTTTATAGGCTTTGCTGGCCGAAATGCACCGGTAGCAGCAGATCCCTTCCACCCAAGTTCCGCATTACTTCTTATTGGGTTTTCAGGGGTGAGAAATGGCCCTTTCAAAGCAGCAGCCACAGTAACTAAAGCATGGAGGCTAACTGACATGGAAGAATCTGTAGTGGGCAATTGGCATGACAAATGGGCAGAGGATGTGTTTTCCGGAACAGATATCAAGCTCCCATCATCAACTAACAAACCTTCATTTAAATCAAAGTCAAGCTGATACGATCCTGATCAAGGTTATATCAAACGAGAATGATCCAATTCAAGTCGTTATCATCATATGGGCTAAAGAGCCCAAGGAAATCATTATTGGATGGATTTCAAGCAAATGGGTCAAGGCTTGCTCAATGATGCTTAAAATGGAGATTGATTCAAATCCAATTCGGTATCAAGCGAGGGATGGCTAAGCTATATGATGTGCGACATCTAAACTCAACATATTCAGCAAGTCTAAATCAAGAAAGAAGGAATTGGAGTAAAGGCTTGGTGGATCAAAACTTGGAGTTGTCGTATTTGAGTTTTCAGTTTGATATTTACATAGAAGTCACTTCAAGGCCAATTTCAGACCAATTTTGACCTTGATTAATTCTGAATCTGTCAAAAGCTATAACATGAAAGTTGTAGAGTTACTTCTCAGCTTTCTAAAACATCTTTAATCATCTCAATCGGAGTTACGGATCAAAAATTTTGGCCGTTTTCCCAAAATGTGTCACTACAGAAGCGGGACACGGTGTTTACGGGCTAGTTTGACCAAATTTGACTTTGACGCGTTTTTGAGTATTTTTTTTTATGTTTTCTTGTTCTAATAAGATTCTTATTACCTTATTTAACTAGATTACTTATGTATTGATAATCCCTATCAATTGGAGGATTAGGATTTCTTAGATTAGTATAAATAAACATTCAAGGCTTGTAAATAACAACTTTGATTCAATATTATTCTTCATCATTTGGTTCTTTGATAATTTCTAAGCTATTTCTTAGTGTTCTTGAGAATTCTATCTCGACTGTTTATTCAACAATACATAGTTGAGTGTGACATCTTCTACCACATCAATCGTCAATTGTACCGAGATTCTTGTCTTTTTATAGACAACAAGTTTAAGTGTCGTTAGTGTTCATTTAACGCAATTTTCCTTACACGAGCAATTGTACCAAGGTTCACGTCTCTATATAGACGTTGGGTTGAGGTGTTGTGAGTGTTTCACTTTACAACTTGGCTAGAAAACGATCTGGACAACATTCACCTTACGCAATCATACCGTGGACTTTTATCACAAGCTTTACAATCTTAGCTGACCCTGCAGCAGAAAAGGAAGAAAGGTCAACTTTGGAAGCAGATACCTCTCCAATATCTCCTCCAACTCCATCTGATTTACACTCGCTAGATTTTTGGCATCCCTCAATTTTTTGCTTAAAAATGGCCTGAGAAACCTTTTGAGATCCACCAGGGTGACTACCACCTTATTTGAAATTTCTTGAGTACTTCCACAATTGTGGTCCACAATGGAATAAAGGAAATTCAGTTTGTGTTTCTCACTCTTCTCATTTTGACTCGTTGAATTAAAATCATCAATCCTTTCAGCCACTGATTCCATATCCAAAGCATCTGTTCCAGTTGGTGGTGAATTACCCTCAGTTTTTCCACATACAACATTCGGCAGCTTCTGCTCCGCTAAAATGCCACTACTAGATGTTGTTTTCTTGTCATCCCCTTGTACTTCTGAAGACGAGCAACAAGGTTATTCTTCATTGGCCTTAACCTCAAATTTTGCACTAATGGCACCACCTCATGGTTCCACCACTAAAACGTTCCCAGTAGATTTTTCATCGAGACAATCAGCATCCATATATTCATCAGAAATGGGAGTATTCACATTGACTTTTGGAATTTGAGACACTATACCTTCTTGCAACAGGAGCACCGAGTTTTCTTGTTTCATTAGACTGGGCAGCTCCTTCATCTTTGTTGGTACCTTCTACTGTAGCATAAGATTTATTTGCAGAAGCATCTTGGACCATATCAACAGGATTTCCATCAAACATCAAGAGTGGACCATTGCTATTGTGCGCAAAACTTGTACTAGAAGAATTCAACTGCATAACACACTCAGCCATCTTCTCTTCACAGTTGAGCAAAGTGACTATGCTATCTCCAGTTGAACTGATTGACGAAAGGGACAGCATTGCTTTCGAATCCTCTCCTAACACGCAAAGAATCAACAGAACTACCTAGCGCTCTCATGGCACCATCATTACCTTGATAACCACTTCGAGTTTTATTGTCATCCATTTTCCTCAACTTGACATCATTGCCAGAATAAGAATCATCAGGGACAACAGATTCTCCACGAGGAGAACTTGGCGGTAAGACATTAGATCTCCTCAACATTTCATCAGCAGCAACACTGGCAAGCAGATTTATCCCAATATCATCCCCAACAGATGCAGACGCATTAGCTTCAGAGAATTTAAAACAGCTTTCGGTCAATGCATTTAAGGAGCTGAAAGAAGGCTTGAGTGATTTCCTTGCTTTAAGTGTAACTTTAGATGATGAACAAATAGCATTGGATGGTTTGATCAATTTCTCGCCAACTAAACTGTCCCCAGTCTGCTCATCACAATGAACATCATTAACTTCATGAGGAACAACCAATTTATCTTTTCCCTGAGAATAATTTATGTTTATGTTTGATGCACTGGTAGTAGGCAAAGCATCGCCTTTTTCTTTTACTTTCTGATCAAGGTGATCAAGCTTTTCACAATGAGAACCCTTGCAAAATGAAGCAGGGGAATCTTCAGGAGACCCCCTACTGGAACTTTGTGTGGGAGTTAGACAAGTATTTGGCAACTTGACAAAAAGTTTGCGGCAATTTCCATTACTAACAAGGGGCTGATGATGTACTCCATCAGATGTTACACTTGTCGGCAATACTTTTTCAGAAGCGGAATTTTAATTTAATGAACTAGCATTTTCCCTACTAGATTCATTTTCGACCAGTGAGACAACTGATCACTGTACAACACTGCTTGACTTGCGATTGTGTGAGACACTAGAAAGCTTATTAACAACAGTGAAGCTCCAGGCATCTTCCCTACAAGAAGTCCCCGTCTTTCCAAGATCACTTGAAAATGATAGGCTATTATTCTGAGACTGATTAGAACTGCTAGTCTTCTCCTCACCCGTAGTGAGAGGATCTGAGGATCCACTGCCAGTCATTGTTACAGAATTTGTATCCTTTGTGCTGGGAAAGCCAGATGTGCTAACTGATGTTGTTGATTTTGTTGAGCATGGGAATCTAGAGGAAATTTTGGCAACAGCATCACCAGAAACAAGCTTAGCCGACAAGGTTTTAAAGGCAGAAAATTGTACAATGGAACTCTTGACCCCAACCTCACATGATCTGCCACTCCGCCAACTGTGTGACATTTCCGAAATCACAGACTTGGTAGACCAAGAAGCACCGCGACATGAACCAGACTTTGCATCAAGCATATTCATCTCAGCTGCAACACATTTCTTCCATGCGTCAACTAAACTCCTAGCTTTCTTATGAATTTCAGAATTTTTATGAGTACGTAAATGATTTACAGACTTCACGATATTACAGGTCTGTAGTGCATTAAGATTTACTGGCAACTTATCTAATGCACAAAACAAAACCAACAGAAATTGCTCCACAGATCTATCACTTTCATTGGGCCTAATAGCATCACCAATCTTTGCTCTGTGGATCTCTTGGATTCACTTACCAAAGATAGACAAACCCCTGAGCTGAACAAACCGCCAAAGGCATTCAAGCTTTTCAGTGACGCCTATTACATTAACAAGCATAATTCTGTAAGGTAAATCTATTTTCTTCTCAGCACCATGAGGATGCATGAGTTGCACTAATTTCTCAACCCCTTCGAAATCTACAAGTCCACCTTTATCTGTTAATTTAGCAATCTCAGACTTTAACACGAATTCTGGTCTAAGTTTACCAGACCCCACATCATCAGTTCCTAATATACACTCACGTTTGACAGGTTCAGAGCATTGAACACCATGCTCCATCTTCTTCCCCTTGACCAGAGGACACGGCGAGGAACTATTTTGTGCACCAACTGTTATAGGCTTTACCTGCGCTATTGCTGTTCGACCATTTAAATTTTGGGGGGAATGACCTCCTAACTGCACTGCTCCCTGCATCTCCAGTGTTGTCTTGCCTAAAAGCTGGTCAACTTCTTCCTGATGATCCTGCGTCAAACAAGACTGTAAATCCAATTAAAGAGAAAATATGGTCAATGAAGAACGCTACAAGGGACAGTTCATATTACAATACTCACGGCAATGTAATTTTGATCAATTAGCCACCATAAACACTTGTTCTCAATATCATACATTCCTCGACACACAATAGAGGATATCCCTAATGGGAGATCAGCACCTTCTTGAAGGAACGCAAATTTACATTGATGGAGTGAGTATGCAGCAGGTATCTCATCTTTGTGAAACGAAAAGAGACCTCGTTAGGAGCTGCTTCTGGAAAAATACCATTCAAAAGCTTTACATCAGCAGGTCGATAAAGCCAATTCACATGTAAATTTAGAAAATCCTCTTTGCTTAAAATTAGTCTACGTATTATTCCAACAAAAGGGGGGAATCTTCTGGTGGCTTGAACAATGCACAGTCACCAACCTGGATCTTGCGCCTATCATACAGGCCAACAAACTTTATATCAAGAATAACTAACTTTAAATATACAATAGAAGCAAAATCATAGCTGGCATATGCCTAGGTATTTAAGCGAGTCCGCCTTTGTGGAGATTCCAAGATTGAAAATCAACTTTAAAGAAATATTTAGAAGCACCATAGTACAAAATAATGAGTAAGAAAACAGGAACAAGTCGTGAGAATATTTTAAGGATATGCTTAAAAATTGTTACATTCTCACAAAAAAAAAATTAACAGGTTACAAAAGGCAACGCAAGTTGAATGTAACCCAAACAAAAACAGAGGTTAACAACTATGCATAATGATACTAAGAAATTAGCATCTCAAATTTAATTTCTACCATGTAAAAGAAACTTAAACCTATTGACATGGAAGTTCCTCTCTTACTACAGACGCCTCACCAACCCCCCCCCCCCCCCCCCCCCCCCCCTTCCTCTCCTCCTTTCTGACCTAAACTCAAAATTCAGCCCATAATCCAAAACCGTAGTTTTAGAAGGTTAAATCCAAGCTACGTGTTGCAGCCTTGTGTTACCTTTAAGGAATAAGCTATAATTCTCCAAATGAATCAGCATACGAGGCCTATACCATGCAAAAACGAGTCCACTTTCAGAAAAATAACCAATTGTATGATTTGCTATTTCAACAGAGTTACGGCCATTTTGCCACATGCTATCCAAGCTAACTATTCTTTTGTAGATGCATCCTTCCAGCTAATTGACCAATCAGGCTTCCCCAGGATGCTTGGAATTTGGCATTCCAAGCCTCTTTTAATACCCTTTCAAGCTCCAAACTCCTGTCTTAATTATTGTTAGTTCAAATGTAAATTTGGTGGCGTCTCTTTATATATCTGAGTACTTTTAATGATGAGATCTTATAAGTTTAACTATGCATGGAGGAATGTTCCATGATATAAGCTAGTAACTTTGATTATAAGCACAAGTTTTATTTGCTTGGGGATATTTTTAGAGCCTTTGCCCTTTTAAGAAATGGATTTTTTTGTTCCAACTCTAATCCCCTAAGGGGGATTCATACAGGTAGGGTGGCGAGTGTTATCTGTTATCCTTCGGGTTGTGAGTCTCTTATTGGTGGCACGTCGCTCTTTTCTCTCTTGGTGTAGAGTTACGAGCTTAAAAACAATTTTTCTTTGCTTTGTTTTGCTCCTTAATTAATAGCTCCAATTGGTATCAAAGTTTTGGTTCACTGGCAAGACAAAGACGTGGATTCAGTGACTTGAGTCAAATCACTTGGACAGCGATACCTGATATACCTAAAAGCTGTGAAAGTAAACTATATACGGTAACAACCATGAAATCTACAAAAGATATTGGACTACTATGAATCTTGGGAGGAAAGGATACGTAAACAAGAGAAGCAATTACAAAACTTTGAATAAATTGAGCATGATGACTTATGTCATGATTTTACGAGCATTTCGTTCAGTGAACATGTTTCTAACCAAGAAGATGTTAGTATGTCCAATGGTGCTTCAAATACATACATACGTAGAGGATTTTATTCATTTCAATAAGACAACAATGTGGGCTTTGACAGACCACCTCGATATGACTAGGAGGTTGACGAGCAATATTTGGAGAATGAGTTGGAAAATGGTAGAAACTTCATGAAGTAAGAAGCCTTCGTTACTTCAGAAGTTCTCTCATGAAGTACAACAACTTCTTAAGGATAAAAAAGAGGAATTCTTCTCTACAAACTCACCTTCACTGGAACAGAAAATAGATTGGGACTCCGAGATATATATTCTGATGATGAGATAAAGAATCACGAATCACAGTGTAGCAGAACTGATTGATAAGATATTTAAGTTTGGATCGTTGTTCTTATGGAGGCACGCGAGTAACTGAAGTCTTATGACAACTTTGACAAGGTAATTTCAGTAAGACTTGATTCATTGTCTTTTTAGAGATAAGTATCCTAATAATTAAGAAAATAAGTATCCTAATAATCATTACATTAGCTTGAAATTGAATCATAAAGTTCTTAATTTTGCATGATAACAATGGAATGGAATTTATTTATATTTGGAATTTGGAAAAGATTTATTGAAAGAGATTTGTGTTGAAGTGAGTCGGGAATAAGAAAGTTGAGATTGACTAGATACTTCATTCACAACTACAAGAATAAGGATTTTGTTGAGGAGGATTGAGGCCTATTCATTGTGTATCTCACATTTCCAAGTATTGTAACGTTTTGTCTTATTTACCTATGCATGGAGGGATGTTCCATGATTTCTTTATACAAGCTAGTAGCTCTGATTGTAAACCCAAGTCTTGTTTGATTGATAATATTATTTGAGCATTTCGCCTTTTAAGAAGATGGATTTCTTCTTTTTAGTAAATCATGATTCCTTCGGCTGGCTAGTGTTCCCTCTCAAGTCTTATCCTTTGGGCCGTAGATTCTCATTGATGGCTTGTTACTTTTTATCTTTACCGGGGGACTTTCGCAGAGTGACTTTGTAAAGTGACGAACTCAGACCCAAATTTTATTTGATTTTTCTTTGCCCCTCATTTCCCCCATCAAATACCACTGCTGTAACTTTCAAATTCCAACTAACCATGATGAAGAAGCAGTGATTATTTCTATATAAGTTTACAGTCGTGACACACAAATCAAGTATTATCTAATATATTCAACTGCAAGAAAAGGCATGCTGCATCAAAACTATCAGTTTACAGAAATAATATTCCAGAAAAATTATTGGCAATGTTCCCGAAGGATAGGGGGAAATCAAATTTAGGTTCCATAGGATGCTGATTGCGGACGCTTGCAATAATTTAAGAAAACTTATAGACAGCATGCTGAAAGCAGAGCAACAAACTATAATTCAACCTAAAAAATTCTGGGACTTGTAAAGTTCATAGGTATCCAAGAACGTTAATAACAAATGGCCACCTCAAGCTCAAGGGCTAGTAAAATAATTTCACCGGAATGACAGTTAACCTAAAGATGAATCAGAACCCATCAATTTGCTTAAGCAAGCAAAACTGACTAATCCACAAATTGAGCAGATTCGCCAAATATAGAAATTCAATCATGAATCTTAGGATAAAGGAAACAAAATAAATTGAGCCAAAAGAAGAAATCTTTTAATTAACAAACTACAGTGTTTATGAATGAGAAGAGAGAAATACTTAGTCGGGGGTTAATAGCAGAGGAATGAGTGGCTGTTACTGCCGGCGACATATGTCGCCGTAGAAACCCACCCCTGCTCACCTTCCCGAATCCCGACCAAGCATAACAATAGCTTTAATCGCTGTTTTCAAACCCTGGATCGGTGAATGAATCTAACAGTAGAGTAGGGAATTGAAAGAAAGGTTGAGGTGATTAAGTCTTATGTGTCGATTATTTTCTGAAATTTGGATACGGACGAGGCGTACGTAGACTGTAAATCTGAAAGCAAGGAGGGTGAAGTGAGATGGATTTTGTCCAGCAGATGACGAGGATGGATGCGAAGATAAACGACATCGTTCATTAAACAAAGCTTGGTACTATCAGTGATTCAGCAGCGTGTTTATTTTTGGAAATTAAAACACAAAATTCTTTCTTTCTTACTTAAATTTTTATTTCCTGCGTTCTGGACTATATATATATATATATATATGAACACAAAAGACTGACATGGACAAATTATATTAAGGAGCAGAATACTTTGTCCGTTGTAACATTATAAAATAATAATAATATATATTTTGACTTTTAAAATTGAAATCTAAAAAAACTAATAAATATATTTTCGGTCAAAACACAAGTTGAATGCCAAACCCCCCTGACTATTGCTTTGCTGTCAACAAATTTTATTAATTAATGTAAAAATTAAAATACTGGAAAAGTCTACGTACATAATATTTAAATATAAAATTAAACGTTATATTTATTTTAATTATTAAAAAATAAGATACAGTACGAATTTTAATATCACACAATATTTAAACACAAAATCAAACACTATATCTATATTAACCATTAAAAATTAAGACATGATATAGATTTTAATGTTATGTCCTACTTTTTAATTATTAAGATGAATATAGTGTTTAAATGTTGTATATTGAGCATCTCTAAGAGTAGTAGCAAAAAAAACTCTTCAAATTGAAATTTGTTGACCTACGTGGCAATTTAAAAAATATTATTTGATACTTTAATATTTTGCGTTTCATCATTCTTTTTAATTTAATTAAGGCAAAATAAATAAAAATGAATGATATTAAATTTTAAAATGAATTATACATTAAACTCATCAAGCAAAATAAATATTTTTAACCTTTTTTCATATGATTTTGATTCTCCTGAAACAAAATAAATATTTTAAAAAAATAAAATCAACTTATCAGTTCTAAAGAGAGAGAATAAGGTTGCAGATTTGATAACTAAAGTTAGGAAGACTGTTGAAGATAAATTTTTTGATATGACTTACTTATTTGAATATCTCAAAGCGGTTAAAGAGACTATTAAAAATGCTCTTATGCTTATTATAAAATACAACTCTCACACCAAAAAATGCGTTTAAATAAAAAATTGTTGTATCTATCAATTTTCTTTTAAATTGGTTGGTTGGTTAATTAACTTATAAATGCATTTACTTAAAAGTTGCAATTAAACAACTAACTCCTGAATGCGCTCGTCCTTCCTTCCTCGCAATTCACTTTTTAAATTGCCATACAAAAATAAGATGAAATAAAATAATGAAAACCACATTTTTTGTTTTTCTCTGCCCCTAAACTTTTTCTAAGATTCATCCCAGACCTTGTAGGATAAATAAAAATATATACATACAAAACAAACAAAACATCCAAATAAAATATTATTCTTGCCATTTATAAAATAAAAAAATATATTTATACATTAAAATCCGTATCACACAATACTTTTTAATAATAAAAATGAAATATTTATTTAGATATTATGTTTGATTTATGTATACATATATTTTACGACCTTGTAAATATACACCAACCCATCCACGAATAGAACGTGCCTAGCAACTCAACTTCTCAAAATACCCACGTATGGACCAATGCTAACTTGCATTATGCCATGATTATCTTCAAATAATACGCCAATGAACTGAATCAAAAATAAGGTATAGAAATATTATTTGTGATGCTACCAAGTTACAGGTAGACTGATTGCAGTTTATAACAAAAAGACAGAGAACGTGCATTTACACCAACAGATATTTGACCAACGCAATTTCATTCTCCGAATTTTATAGAACGCCAAAATTTAGCAGCAGTCAGCACTAGAGTAACAACTATGTATGCAACAACTGGGAAAACCAAAAAAAAAAGGGTCAAAACAACTAACATACAAACCAGCATCTGCCTGGGCAGTTTGGTACATCCAATCCTCTTCAAATTGAAAGAAACGGACAAGGATTGTGGGTTGGGAGAACTGGCACAATTCATTTATGTCAGAACCACATTCTCTAGTTCTGGACAGCATATGCTTTAAATTAAATATCTACACGGATTCTGATCTGCAGCAGCCATTCAGTTAGAGCAAGTTTGAGTAACACAGGCTCACGGTACCCTTAATTGTCTTCCAAAGTCGTAGTGAGTTACAGAGTCTATCAATAATGGTTATTTCCAGCCTGCTTTTCATCTGACCACGTTGGCTGACCACTTCAATTTGATGCCCACAAAAAACCTGCAAAGCAATTAATTAAACAAGGATAAGAATACAGAAATATCAATTTAACATATGTTAAACACACCAAGTTATGAAGCTAATTATTAATTTGTTTTTAATAAACAGAACATGACAAACTCATCCAAAATATGAAAATGATATGAAAGTCTCCCCAGAAAACATGCTTGTCCAAAATATGAAAATGACAACATTCAGTGTGCACTATGACAAATATCAACGCATTTACAGCATTCTTTAAAATTTTGATGTCCAATTTACATTCTTACAACAAATATGGTGTGCATGGCTCCCCCTCCTGTATTGGCTCCATTCTAGAAGATGCACTGCGTGCCTGCAGATTTGCATGGAAAACACGATTTGAATTTAATCTTCACAGGAATTCTGAGCGCAACCTTTATAAAGAATAACTTGCAACATACTTTGCCATCCACATTAATTTGAAAACTAAAGATATTCTCACCAGGTCTTAAAAGGTTTGACACATTCGCCAAATCTCATCCTATTGCCATGAAGGATTCCTGCAGCTAATCCTATCTCCATCCCATCCACCATCAGGTTCCTTTCTTTTCAACACCCCACCTGCCATCTGATACATCTTCAATTGCTCATCTGCCAAGGTTTGTGAACCAGAAAGAGGAAGCTGCCTCGATGCCGAAGGCAACCTCTCATCTCTCCGGTCAAGATCTACGACTACCGGACCTGCATTAAGATCTAGACCCTGATTTCCCCATTTTCTAGTTTCGGGAACAACAACACTTGTACCACCTGGAAGGTGGCTCATAACATAGGGCCGAGAGTAGTGTGATGACACCACACCAGGTCCCATCAATTGTGAGGGAATGGCAGGGAAGCAAAGTGGACCACCAGATGATGAATCTGCATACGCTGTTGAAACAGCCGAATACGAGTTCGACGATAGAGCAAAATTAGTCTCAAATGGGAATCCTGGATATTGAAATGGGGTACTAGGAGGAAAGCCAAGTGCAGGAGACGATGAAAGGACCGGACCCCTGTAAATTTCAGGACCAAAAGAAGTGCTGCCAGAAGGGGGACCCAAGATTCTCTGTGAACTAGCAGCAGAGAGAATGGAATAATTCTGCTCACCTCTACCTGGAAGAATAGGTGGCATTGCGATGGCTGAATAAGAGGTGCCTGGAGGAAACCAAGATGAGAAGTTCCCTAGTTCCATATTATTCATCCTAACAGTAGGAACTGAAGACAGAAGTGGCAAGCTGTTCTTTGCATGTGGTGCTGCTTCACCGCCCACCTCATCTGGGCTGGGTCCATTGTTCAAATCAAAGTCCCTTGAGACGTTCGACTTGGCAATAGAAAATCCACCAGATAAAGATGACCGTCCAGGCAACTTCGAAATTTCCAATCTACAACTGCTGCTAACTGATAACTGCCCAATCTCCGGATTTTCATCACATCTGTTCAAATCGAGATTAAGTCCACCACCACTACGTTCATGACCGGATTCCGAACATGTTACCGGTACGGAGTTTTGAGGAGTCACATCCTCCACTGCCCTCTGATCGGGAACATTCAAATCAAAGTCCAAAAGCGGCCGACCATGTTTGCTAGAAGAGTTGTCAACAAGAGGGGAACCAGTTGTATTGAGTGGCATGTCCAGAATCTTTCTAGGCTCTGCAGGCCGAAACGCACTGGTAGCTGCAGAGCCCTTCCACCCTAGTTCTCCCTTTATTCGCAATGGGTTCTCAGGAGGGACAAACGGACCTTTGGCAGCAGCAGCAACAGTAATTGAAGAAGGGAGGCTCCCAGGCATTGAAGAAATAGAAATAGGTAGAGGACAAGGTAAATGGACAGATGATGAGTTTCCATAAAATGGCAATTTAACAAGTTCTCCTGCGCTCCCGTCATCAACAGGCAAACCTTCATTGAGATCAAAGTCCAGCTTTACTGTCGCATCAGTCCCTGCAGCAGTGATGGAAGAAAGATTCGGCCTGGATGCAGGATCTTCTGCTCCTTCTGCCTTACAATTACTAGAATTCACGAGCTGTTCTGTTTCTTGCACAGGTAAAGCAGGAGGCTTGGTGGGAGATGATCCACCAGGATGAAAACCAGTTACCTCTTTTTTTTCTGGATTTCCGTGAGCAATTTCACTCCTATAGTCGAAAGTGGATGAGCCTACACCCAACCTTTGTTCCTCACTGTGCTCTGTGTGAGGTGCTGACTTCATCTCATCAGCCTTTTCATCCATTGACTCTGTACCTGGAACAGCACAGGAACCACTTGGTAGTTCTGTGTCCTCACTTCTTCCACGTATAACATCGGGAAGGTTTTGCTCCTTTAAGTTGCAGCTGCCTGACAGTATGTTCACGGTATTTTTGTCATCATCACATCTATCAGGGGACGAGCAAGATGTTGATTCTTCATTAGCATCAGTCTCAACTTTTGCACATGTCGCGGCAGCTTCTGGTAAAACTACTACACCATTCTCCATAGGTGTTTCATCAGCACAGCCAATATTCTTATCTTCATCAGAGAGTGGACTTCTTTCTTTGAGTTTCAAATTTGAGGCATCCTCAGACTGGTCAGCTCCTTCCCCCGCTGCATTAACCTCTTTCTTAACATTTAAGGAGGACATAGCTGCAGAATCTTCGTTGATTGATTCCAGCGGTTTGTCATCAGATGTCAATACTGGGACACTGTCATTGTGGGGCAAATCCATACTAGAAGAATTCAATTGTGCACCACACTCCCCTGTTTTCTCTTCGCATCCAACCAAAGTAACTTTACTGTCCCCAGAAAAGTTAGTCAATGTATGCACATCATTGTGTTGGATAACAGTCTTAACACGCAATGAATTTATAGAACTACCATAATCTATTGTAGCACCACCATTTGATCCATCATTGCGCTGCTCCTCACTTCGAGCTCGGTCTTCATCTGTTTGCCTCAACTCATCATTGCCAGAGCACGACTCTTCTGGTACTGGAGACTTTCTTTGGGGAGAACCCAAAGGTGAGACATCAAATCTGGATATCTCTCCAGCAGCCACACTGGCAAGCAAATTCATCCCAATATCATCCCCAACTGATGCAGTAGCATTAGCTTCAGAGAACTTGGCACAACTATCAATCAATGCATTCATAGAGCTAAAAGAAGCCTCATATGATTTCCCAGGTTTGGCCGTTATTCCAGAAGGAGAACTAGTAGCTTTAGATGCTTCCGTCAATTTATCAGAACCTTCCCCATCCCTGCTCTGTTTGGCACAATGAACAACATTTGTCATGTTAGCTTCATCAGACCGAGCCGTATCTTTCCCTTGAAATAAATCCATGTTTGCATTTAAAATGCTATTGCTTCGCAGAGCTTCACTTCTTCCCTTTACTTTCCGATCTTGGTGTTCAAGCTTCTCAGAATGCGCCAGTGGAGAACCCTTGCAAAGTGTAGCGGACACATCTTCAGGAGATCCGCCACTGGCACTTCGTGCAGGACTGCGACCGGTGTTTGGCAAACGGACAATGAGGCGCTGGTTGTTACCATTATCTACAAGGGGCACAACAGGTATTCTTTCAGATGTTACTCTGGTTGGCGATACCTTTTCAGAAGGTAAAGTCCTATTTACAGAATTAGATTTTCCAAAACTACTTTCCTTTTGAACCCCTAGTACAGCTGTACCGTGAAGGCCATTGCTCAATTTTCGATTGCGTGAAACACCACTAGAAACCTTATTAGCACTCATTGACCCAGCAGTTGAGTTCCTAGCATCTTCCCGACAAGAGACCATCTTTCCATATTCACTTGAACAAGACTGACTATTGTTCTGAGACTGACTAGAACTACTACTCTTCTCTTCCTTAATGGTTGTGAGAGGCGGATCAGAGGATCCAGCACCAACATTTGCTACAGAATTCAGATCCTTTGTGTTAGCAATGCCTGATAAAGTCACTGATGTTGGCAGTTTTAACGAACCAGGAGATGCTGTTGAGAACTTATCACCAGAACCCGGCTTAGCAGGTGGAGTTTTAGATGCACAAGATTGCATATTGGAACTCTTCAGAACAGGCTCAGAGGGTTCTCCATTCCGCCGCCCTACCACATTTGAAACTTCAGAAAAACCACCACGACTTGAACCAGACTTTGCATCAATCATATTCATTTCAGCTTCAACACGTTTCTTCCATGTATCAACTAAAGTCTTGGCTTTCTTCTGAATTTCAGAATTCTTATGCGTACGTAAATGATTCACCGACTTCCCAACGTTACAGGTTTGCAGTGCATGGAGGTTTACGGGCAATTTATCTAGTGCACGAAGCAACGACAGTAGAAATTCCTCAACAGATTTATCACTTTCCTTGGGACTACTAACATCACCTATCTTCCCCTTGTGGACCTGCTGGAGCCAATCATCCAACACTGGCAAACCCTTGAGCTGAACAAACCGAGTAAGGCAATCAAACCTATCCGTAACAGCTATTACATTAGCAAGCATAATTCGACAAGTCAAATCTAATTTCCTCTCCACACTGTCAGGTTGCATGAGTTGCACCAATTTCTCAACCCCTTCAAAATCTACAAGGCCACCTCTATCTGTTATTTTAGCAATCTCAGACTTTAACAATTGTTCTGGTCGAGGCTGAGTATAATCTGTATCATCTGCTTTAGACATACGCTCCCGTTTCATGGGCTCAGATCCTTGAACACCCAAATCCCTCTTCTTCCCTTTAGCCTGGGCAGGAAAGGATGAAGAACTGTTCTGAGCACTATCTGAAACAGCCTTTAGTTGTGGTGAATTTACTGTTTTTGGAGAGCGACCTCCCGACTGCACTGATCCATACATTTCTACTTGTGCCTTGTCTAATAGTTGATCTACTTCTTCCTGACGTTCCTGCATTAAAGAGAACTACAATCGCAATCAAGGTAATATTGATTAAAAAAGGTACAACATACAAACTATAATAGATCACGGCACTTACATTAACATAATCTTGGTCGGTTAGCCACCATAAACGCTCACTCTCAATATCATACACTCGTCTACACACAAAAGAGGATATCCCTGAAGGAAGTTCAACACCTTTACGAAGGAATGCAACTTTACACGGATGGAGTAACGATGCAGCAGGTATCTCATCCTTGTGAAACGAGTAAAATACCTCGTTGGGTGCTGCTTCAAGCAAACTACCTTTCCCAAGCTTTACGTCAGCAGGTCGGTAAAGCCAATTCACACACAAAGTCAGACCGTCTTCCTTTCCTAAAACTAATCTACGAATTATACCAACAAAAGGGGGCGAATCTTGCGGTGGCTTGAACAGAGCACAATCACCGACAGAAATCTTGCGTCCATCCTGCAAGCAATCAAAAAATGTGAAAATGATGCAGAAAATCAAATTCTCTTACGTCAGTCTACTTTTGGAACTTCGACAAATAAAGAAAAAAATAATTTGTAAATGTTATCAGATATGTAAACATTAAAAAAACTGGAAGATAACTCTACATTGGGGGAAAATAGGAGAAAAAGCTAGAAGAAGCATATACTTTCCAGATAAATATAATTTGCAGTAAATGCAAATCAACGTAGTCACTTCAAACCATCTACATGTCAATCGAAAACCAATAAAATCTAGATTGCCAAAATTATCTTCAATCTTAGCAAGGATAAAAGACTCGCTAACAAGACAAATAGCCTTCTCTAAATTGAAATTTTTTGTTGTTTTTTTAACAATGCCTCAAATCCCAATTGAAACATCTGTATTGGGACGGATATAGTATTTATATAAAAATTTGACAAAGTTGTTGTTAGTATTATTATGAAGCCTCTGCTTGTTGAAGGAATGTCATGAGTACAAGTGTGAATTTTACAAAGGCAGTGTCAATTGAAATATGCTATCAAACTTTCGATTTGGTGTCAATGTACTGGTGGACATACCTAGTCATAAAATATTTCAAAAAACAATTCAGTTTAAGCATGCGTGTACTAATATATCTAAATCAGCAGCCTAGTCTTGAATATCTAGACAACTGATGTAGAAATAATAACCCTAGAGAACAATAAAAGGCTAACAATGGTTATTTAAATTTCTAGCCACTGCCCACCCGAAAAGTAGGCAAATATACAATGACAAGACCAACAAATTATAGCAAACTAAGAAGCATGTAAGTTCAGGCTTCAAGGGAATATAATAATCAGCCATTGCAGAAAAGTTGAAAGACAAATATTTCATTTTTTACAATCTAATTCAAATATGTGATCAAAAACCAATTAACTCACCGAATTCAACAGAGAATGACAAATTCTCATAAACATAAAAAATGCCAAGGCCAGATGGAACGGGAAAGAAAAGTATAACAACATAAAATCACAAAATCAATATGTCATGTCAAAAATCACAACTTCACGAAAATCAACAGCTCCCCATCCCTCTCCCTTAATAACATAGATTGAATTGAAGATAAAAAAAACAAATTAACCTTGAAGAAAGAATCGGGAGTGATCGGATTGAAATCGATTGCGGCTACAGGCGACGTGGTGGAAGCGGGCACCGGCCACATGTGCCGACGGTGTGACCTCTGCTGCTCACCTTCCCGCCCATGCATAATAATATCCTTCCATCATCACCACCGATTCCTGTATCAATCGACCTATCAACCTTAACGAGAACCATCAATACCGAGGCAATTCTCTGATCCCCTTTCTCCACTTGGAATTAAAACCCTAGGTCATCGTACTTTGACAATTCCAGCTAGTCCGAAACCCTAGATCGACGAAAATATCTTGAGAACAACAGAAATCTCAAATTTGATAGAAGAGAATCGCTGAATTCGATGATTAGGGCTTAGGTGTCGAGGCGTCGAGAGGTTTGACGTATCAATTCGACTGATTTGGATCTAGAGAGAGCAGTAGAAGAAGAGAGACAATCGGGTTAGCGAAATCGAGAGACTTCGGGGGCGGGTTTCAAGTTTTGCGGAGAGAAGAGAGAGAAAGAGAGCGGTAAGGGTGTTGAGTTATGCACTGAATGATGCTAGGCGAAACAGCGAAACAACGAGCTGGTGAAAATGAAAATGGTCGAGGTCTGATCTCTTTTCACTTTTGTCGAGGAAAGGAAATACCAACTGATATTGACAGTGTTAACGACGTCGTTTTTCGATGATGGCAGTAACGTCATGATGACTGAGAGCTGTACTGCTAAATATACAAAAATAACTGTACAATATTTAAATAATACATTTATTTTAATTTAATATTAAAATATATATTATATTTTATTTTTTAATAATTAAAATAAATATAATATTTAATTTTATATTTAAATATTATATACGTAAATTTATATACTATTACTTTATTTGTACCGGAAAACATGACACTTAGTATTAAAAAATAAGACTTGTGACAATAACATTTGTTCTTTATAATTATAAGAAAAATGAGAAACAAATTTATTGCATTGTACTCGTCCTCTCAATGGTTGTACGGGCGGTTAATCGTAAGAGATTAATCGAGCAAATCCGTCTTGTAAGTGGAGTATATTTTTACGTTGGTTGCTTAATCGTTTGTTTAAGTTATTTATTATGTGTCTCTTCCTTTTCCAACTTGTACGGTATGAGTTTTTCGTATAATCACAAAATTAGATATATATTACTCTTATGTGCACAAATAATTTTACACAAGTACACAAAAACAATATATGGGTTTATATTATTAATAATAACACCAATACATTGAATACTACACCCAAGAAGGATTCCTAAACTTTATGACTTTGTAAAAATGAAATTTAATTTTTTTAAGTGAAAAAATAAGATTTTCAACACGTGTTAGAAAATATCCGACCTGAAAAAATAGAATTTAAGTTTTAATACTTTAAATTGTTCGTTTAAAGTTTAAAATATTTGATCACGTCAACTAGTATTTACGTGTTTAATTAAAGTCCTTGAGAGAGATTGAGAATAGAGGATTTGAACGTGATAAATAAGATGGATAAGAGATAAACCATCGTATGGGATGAAAAATGTCGTGTGGGATAAAAAATGCCATGGAATATAAAGAGGAGATTTGCACAGACGGTATGGTTAACAAGTTAAGTTCAATAATTTTTGAAAAAAATAAATAGATGTTTGTCAAGTCTTTCAAAACGTACAAATATTAAAATTATATATATCACTATGCACAAAGTATTACTCATAAAATATAATTGAATATGATTTTTATTTTAAGGTATATATATGTTTGTATCAAATTTGGACGGGTACATGTTTTTGATACGAGGCAGGGAGAGATTGATGATGTTGTTTTGGTTTTAGTTTTATTAAAGTATATTTTGGGAACCAAAAGTTAACCTGAAAAAAGCTACTTGTTGCCCCCCATTCATTTTGAATACTGTAAATTACTATTTGTATTATTAATAACAACAAAAGCACATCATATCATAGAAGGAAATTTGGGAATTCAAACAATGACAAATTAAAGATAGTGCTACCATTTTCCATGTGCTCCCTTCTGGTTCTTGATGCTACCGCTAACAAAAAAATGAAATAATTATTAATCATTTCACGGTATAACATGAAATGCAATTTTCTATCATTTGTCAAGAATATAAAATTAGTAACATATTTTATCTTTTTGCTATGTTAGATTTATATTTAAACACATACGTCCACCGACCTTATTATTGTCAAAATTTAATCTCTCAAATTTATATATACCATGAGTTAAAAGTACTGTTCGAGCCAAAAGTCTTCGGTTTAGTAACGTGTTTGTACAAATCTTCTAACATTATATTTTACTTTATATGTCTAATTCTTTTGGGTACTGTTGGAAGTTAATGTAAATTAGGGATAGAAAAGCAAGTCCCATGTTGTGGAATAAAGGACATTAATGTAGCAGCCCCATCAAGTGCATGTTTTTCATGTTAAAATGATAATAAGTTACTACCTACTTTTTCATTTATTCTTATTATTGTTATTTTATTGGCCGAAAGAGTTAATATTTTTAAATGTTTTACTGAAATTAATTTCATTTTTTATTGGAGACTTTTTGATCACCATACTAAGCTTTGTCTAAAACAAAGTTAATTATTATTAAATGTACATAATTAACTTGTCATTTACGACGGGAAGGAGGACGATTACTCTGACAATAACATTCCAACCCTAATAATTTGTTATTAGCCGTATCTACTGATAACTTAACTAGGAAGTCTTCAAGTCGTTGATTTGGATGCATGTGTTGGAAAAACCTCCGACGTATTTTTTAAATAAATAAATTATTCCAAGTCATAATTTCAAACAGTCAATATTTGATTTAACATTAAATCAAATAGAATAGCATTTTGGACATTATTTTATTTGAAAATTGTCAGCACTTGACCCTTGCAATGCAGCCCCTTCCGTCTCCACAACGTCTTAAGTAGTAATCAGGAAGTAGCTTCGATTGCTTTTAAATTCAGAGATATATTTTAATTTTTGAAATTTACTTATAAAATAAATATATATTTATTTAATTTAGTATAAATAATTATAACTACTATTTACAACAAAAATTACCACAACTTACTATGCTCGTTGTTTTTCAAAACTTTTAACAAATAAATTCATATCAACTTTTTTTTTAAAATTTTATAAATTAACTTCCAAAAATTAAAATATATTTATAATTTATAATGAAAGAAACAATATTTAGCCTAATATATGTGACTATATATTTGAATATATCGAGTATGGTTTTTTAGAATGTGAATTCCATTTTGAGACGGAATTTTTTTTATTTGTTAGGGGGGTGGAGGTGCGTGTTGGAATACTCACTTAATGGAGTTATGCGACAACTTTAATATTCGTTGAAAATGAGACATAGTGATGTGTTAGGATAGACTTGGCAAAAAGGGCCAAAATCTATGGGCAGTCTAACCCATTCACAATAAAGTGAATTTTGAACTTATATTTTAAAATTCAATAAAATTTGACTTTTTTTAACTCAGCCCAATTTATTTTTTAATAGTAATTTTAAATTAATCTGTTTTATGAATTTTATCCCGTGTAATACAATTTTTAAGTTAAGAGTCAAATTTGATTTTTTTTATGAATTTAGGTATAAATAAATAAAGAGACAAAATATAAATTTTAATTTTTTTTTTTATCAACTTCCATTCTCACTCTATCTATTTTTCTCTCGTTTTACTTAAATTAGTTGTTTATATTATGTTAATTCAATATTTTTATCATCTCATCTGTCTCTCACTAATCTTATTCAAATCATATGTTTATAGTCTTTTAGTTCAATGTTTTGATTGATAAGTTGTTTTTATTTATTTGCATATGGTTGAATTGGATTTTACATTATACAATTGTTTTAACTATATATTATTTTGTTTTAAAAAATAAAATAAATTATAAATAGTGTTTGGATTATGTGAAAGTAAATATATATAATATAATAAAAATAAAAAAATAATTAATAAGTTAGTCAAAACTGATTGATCATCTATTATCAATTCCATGATCAATGAAAACTGTTTGTTTTGTTCTATACTATTTTTTTTCCAAATGATTATTATGCTATGTTTCAAAAAACATCAATGACATTATAATTACCTTATTTTTTTAAATTTTAAAAAAGTGTAAAAACTCATGGGCCAACCTAAGCCATAGAGACCTAACTTTCAAAGCTTACTAAAAATTTAGTCTTTTTGGCGTAACCCATTTTTAACTCAATCCAACCATGACCTAACTCATTTAAATCGATGCAACCCATTTACCAGGTCTACTTATGAAATATACTAGAAAGAAAAAAGAAAAACACAAAGAAAGGCACAAAAGTGCATGATCATATGTAATGGTGCACAAGAAATCGAAAAAAATCAAAAAATTGATCAAATCAAACCGAACTGTTAAAATTTCAAATAAAAAAGTGCAAAATCAAAAAATTGAACATTGTAAAATTGAAAAACTGAGACTAGTTCAACCGGTTTTGGTTTGGCTTAGCAAAATATCGAAACCGACCGAACAATTTAAAATTATAACATAATTTATATACTTTTCTAATAAATATTTATTTTAGTTATGAAACTTAAGATTTAATAAATTTAATTTAGTTATAACAATTAGTTACACAATTACATTATATGTATAATGATATACACACTTGATTTTAAATTAAATTTAAATACAATATTTTAAACTTAATCGCATATACTTAAATTTTAATAACCAACTCTTCTCTTATGCTTAAATTTTAATAACCGATTAAACCGACCAATTTAATCGATAACTGATTACGGAGTATAAATTTGGACGGTTTTTTATTTTAAATTTTTTATAACCGATTTAAATGGTTTAGTTATTTTTTTACTGACCAAACCGACCGTTGTGTATTTCTAAATTCATGTGGATTAATTGACTGACAACTTGGATCAAAAACTCAAGAGTCGGAGGAGTAAATGTTGAATTTTTCAATCAAAATTACGATGAATATAACACAAAAAATAAAATTATGCAACTAATTATAACTTGTTTTGGAATTTTAAAAAACATAATAAACCCCCAACAGCTTGTTGATACAGACTTCATATGTTAGAAATAAGAAATCCAGAAGGCATGGCACTAAACTACCGAAAATTATTGGCCCAAGTAATATTATTTAATTTTTTATATTCATGAATACGTGATTGTGTGACTCAAATTAGCAAAAATAAAAATAAAAATATGGCACTAAAGAAAACTTCAGAAGGTTCGTACGGCGAAAGAATTAAAACAAAACAAATATTCATGATTTCAGGTGTGAGAGTTATTTGGTGGTGGACTTCATATATTTGTGCATACATTTTTTTTTTTATTATTATTATTTTCTTAAATACATTATCAAGACTGATATTTTCCACATAACTATTTAAAAAAAAGTTGTAAGACACTGACCGCAATATTTAATACTATTTCTTTTTGACAAATCAATATTTAATATTAGAACCAATAATTCTAGGCTTCTCTGTAAGAGAAATTATTTGTAATATGTGATAAGAGCTCGATTTAAAATACAAGATAACCTAATTTTGTATTTTAGATTGTTTTAAAGTGAGAGATTTTTATTTTTAAATTATTATCTTTATTTCACAAAAGAGTATTATTTATAAATTTTGTAAAATTTCAAAATATATTTTTCTTCCATGTTTATAAGTGTTTATTGTATTAAATTTTTTAATGATAAGACAGTAAAATTGTCGTTATATTTGAGAATGTTATATTATTTTGTACTATTATTAATAAATTTTTATTTTTTTCAAATTTTTTTTTGTAAAACAAAAATATATGAGAACACAAAATTCTTATCGTATAGTACTTTTGTTCTTAATTATTTGAGTACCATGTAACATTTTCCACTAATATTAAAGTTTTTATTTTATTTTATTTAAATGAACATGTAATAAAATAGAAGATAAAGAACAAAAAATAATTAAGATGTGACCATTGCAATAGGGATCTCTCTCCTACAAGTTTCTGGAAAGAATCACAGCCCCTACAACTTTCCATCTTTGGTCTCTATATTCTCTAACCAGTTTCATGAAAGAGAATAACCTAGAAGATACCCACCTCGACGAAGGTTCCAAGAAGGTTACAACTACGGTTTACTTTCTGGTAAAGACGAGGGTCGCCTACTGCAAGTTTCTGGTTAAGATGTGACCATTGTAAAGACGAGGGTCGCCAACTGGGTCTCAAATCTGGCTTTGAGATTGGCGGGGAAGTAGGCTTCTACAGAGGCTGTATTGATGTTTGGAAATCTGCCATTCAACTAGACTTCACCGGTTTTTCTTGCACGGTTCAAAAAGCCATCAAACAAATGGACGACTTGGTCCAGAAGTATCCGTTTTCGGAGCCGGAAAACGAATCTGCTAGTGATATTATGGATTCTCTGAGGTTGAAGTGTAAAGCTATATGTGCAACATTGAATGTGAAAGTGGAGTATAATGGCTACCCAAAAGCCTCCGGGAATGTAGAGTTTTGATTTGAGTTTTAGTTGTGTAGGCCATGTGTTTGGTGTTTGTTTTGATTGAGCTGAACATGTTGTTTATTAGTGCATAATGTAGAGTTTTGATTTGAGTTTTAGTAGTGCAGGCCATATGTTTTATGCTTGTTTTGATTGAGCTGAACTTTTTGTTTTTTAGTGCATTGAATTTATTTTCCTGCTTACATGTATTTGGGGTTGTGATTGTTCTTGATGGCATAAAAGTGAAGCTTTGTTGATTTCTTAGATGCCAAAATTTAGTCTTTTTAGTAATTGGTTGATTAATTTTTTTTTGCATTCACACCACATCTCATGACAGAAGTATAATTTAGACTAAACTTGTATCCTATTTTCTGATTATCAATTTTGTTGGTAGAAAACCTTTAGGATGGTAAAAGCATTGTATTGACTAGGGTACAAGATGGGTATGGCGTTCAATGATGAACATTTTAATGTGAATTGTGACCCTGCAGCAGTATGGAATAGTCCATGAATGCGTTTTCAAAGGTGAGATAATCCTCTCTGTATCTTTGGGATTTTTCATTTGTACACATGCTCTATGAATATGATTTTCCAATGTTGGTTTTATCTATAAGTGGTATCTCAAAATTACAAGAGCATGAAACAACTAACTATGGGTTAATTATCAATAGTTAGAGATATTTGATGACTAATCATTTGCTTCTTATGCTTAGTGTAGGAGTAATTTTCTCTTTTGATCTTAAATCAGACTTGCAAATTTCAATATTGCATCCTCGGCCTGAATCGTAATGTGTTTGCCATTATGAAACACATTACCAGGGTTAAGTTTTACTCATAAAAGCAACAGTATGTTACACATATATGCTAATGGTCCAAAAGGGGTTGAGCCTTCATGTGCATCCTTTGCTAGGGTTCACCAATCAACACCACATCCACTTGTTTTCCAAAAGTGACAAAGCAAAAGAGATGAGATGGGAATGGAAGAATAAATCCGAAAGTGAATGATAGAAGAGGGACAAAAAGAATAGAGAGATGGATTAACCGAATTAAGGAAGTAAGACTTTCTAGAGAAAGATAACAATTTTATGTCTAACATCTAAACCACTTGAATTCTACGAAGTTGAAAATTAGCGCACTACAATGAAATTATTTTTTAGCTCTAGTGCACCTAGTTTGCAACTATGTTTGTGGGCCTAGTAACTTTGTTTTCAGGCTAATCTAAACTTCTATGTAAAAATTATTTTTTAGTTTTACTGCAACAAGTTTGCAATTATGATTAATCTTTTGTTGTGTGTGATTATTTGAACAGATATATTCTTTGTGTATGTTTTTCAAAAGGTTATGTTGACAGAGTTACATGAGACCTAATACCGACTAATCTTATCACAACCTAAGGTAACATGCCTATATTCCATACTTTGGCTTCTCAGTCTTGTTAAGTTCATGGATTGTTAAATATTTGACTACTTGGACATAATTTGGATTCGCAAGTAGACAATATATGAAGAGCTCCTTAGTATTCCTTCCATTGCAGCTTACAATATATGAAGTTTTGACCTTTTATGAGGAACTCTTGGACTCTGAAATTCTTTTTCATGCTTCAATGTTCCTAAATAAAGCGCAAACATTTATAAAGTCGGGGTTTTGTGGAAATCTTTGAAGTGATCAAACATATTAGTAGGCCTTGAGTAGAATTGTGTAAAGATCTATCGTAAGGAGGGAATGTAGTTTCCTAGCTATTGTGGATTAGTTGTTGCATCTGTTCTTGATTCAACTTTGTTAGAAGAGATTTTGCTTAGGTTTGGAACCTGTTTTTGAAGCTGGCTGCAATAGCACTAGACTAGAATAGGCAAATTGAATGGTTGCGCCATGAGATTCTCTATAATAGTGTTAATTATTTCTTGTTGCTAGAGTCGGTATAGGGATTATCAATCTATTAATATTATGTTTTTGGATATATCAGAAATTGAAAATAAACTTAGATTTTATGTAATTCAGTCCATTTTTCAATTTTAGTTCTTAAAATAGTATGAATGAGATTACTAGCCTCGGGCAGGCAATAAAGTCCTTCATAGGAATCTCTTTCATTGAGGATTGAGATTTCCATCAGCTCTTGCGTCTTCCTATGATGGAATTTAATAGAATAAGATTGATAATGCCATTCCTACTGTCAATTCCTGCCATCCATGATGCCTTGACTTGGTGAATGGCTCTAGAGATAAATGGGTGCTGGCATGAGTTTTGGGCAAAATATTAAGATTGAGATAGAAAATATGGAGCAAAAGTGTTTCAGATTTGTGTTGTATGTGGCATATGTGCAATTAAATGGAAGAAATGTTAGTCATCTTCTCCTTTGTTTCATGTTGCCAGGTTACTCTGGCCTCTTGGCCCTCTTCTTTTCACTTTTTCTAGAAGTATGGGTGATGCTTAGACTGATCGTGTATGTCCTTAATGTTGAAAAGTGGTTGCATTTAGGAAGGGGCTCCCATTGGGACCCTCTTATTCTTTGGAGGGACTTTGGTGGGAGAGCAACGGAAGGTATTTTGGAGTAGCATTGTCTATGGTAGGACTAAAGATAAATTCTCAGTTCATCAGCAATTCCCTTTCCTTGTTGGACTTCTTTGCAATGCACTCCCTCTGTGCGGAAAAAAAGTGCTACCTTTTTTTCTCGACTTCTCTTTTTCTTCTTCCTTTTTACTTACTGCGGGATCCACCATCATAAAGAAAAAGGTTGGCATATGGCACACTTGGACATAATTTCTTTAGTAGTTGTTATTTCCACAAATAATTTTGTTATTTCACAAGTTTCCTCTCACATGAGTGTGGAATGATGCAGCTTGATCCAATGTCTTACTATTTGGATCCAAATAAAGTCATTTAATTTCTTTGCAGTAATAGACTTCATTCATGTTTTCCTTATCCAAAGTTGAAAATTTTAGCATGGATGTTACCAAAGTTTCTTATGAATTACAGCACAACTGCTGTAATTCATTTTCTTGAAACCATCCATTGGTTAGTTTACTTGTAAAAATTCAAATCTCGCTAAACTATATATTTTTTGCTGGTACTAAGCTATTCATGCCATAAATGACTACTTTGCTTTTGATTCTAGGTGTTTTAGTTGTGGATGATTTTTTTTTGTCTATTGTTTATTTATAGCCTTGCTTCTAAAGGAATATTTATTGTTCTTGCTACAAGAGCTTCTACTTCAATGTTATCTGATTCCTAGAAAATGCAAGTCCCTTTGAATTCTATGTTTGGAGCCGTTGGCCCTTGGAGGTATGTAAGTGCTACTGTGTATCTCAAAACACTTTTATCATAGAAAAGAAACACTGGAGTTGTTCCAATCATTCTCACATGTTGTGCCCGCATTCCTTTTCCAATTGAGGTTACTATGATCATGGTTTTTGAGTTAGTGGTCTAACACTTATGATCATTGTTGTTCATATAAGTGGCTTCGTACCTCTTGGCTTAGATATTTATTTCTCCAGAAAATTGTGATAGGTTGCATACTTAGCTGTGAGTAAATGTTGTACTTAGGTGTGGGTTAAGCTAACCAAATTATCTGTGGCAGCCCTGAATATGTAGAGGAGTTATGTTGAATCCGTCTTTCACATACGATATCTCTTTATTTATACTTCTCATGCTAGTTTATGTGATTCTTTTTCTCTCTCTGCCGAAGTTCCATAAGTAGCCATGATGTAATCGCCTACAACTGGTGTCATAAAAATAATTATTTGAGATGTATTATTTAAAATCATCTGTTTACCAAGTTTGAAGATGTGGTTTTGAGTATTGGGTACCCTTGTTGTATGCAGGGTATATCCATACTAGTCCAAGTCTTTCTAATTTTATTTATTTTTTGATCTCTTACTTCAAAAAAAAAAAAAAAAAGGAAAAATTCCTTTGGTCAAGTTCCAGCAACATCATCATCTCCTGATATTTTGTGAGGTTGATTTTAGCTGCTATATTAGGAAGTTCAATGGCTTTTTTGTTTTTTGGCTTTGATAAAAATGTCACCTGGATATGTGCTGATGATATATTTTGAACTTATGGCATGGAAAGAATCCTCCTCTTTGTACCCTGACTACAGAACACTTTGCTACAGTAAATATGTCAGAACAGTGGCCTAGCACTGGTAAGTAATTGGATGCTATCTTCAGATTCTGGATGATTGTTGTCCCAGAATATAGGACCAAGCATCAAAAGTTTTAATATTGTTAGTTTTTCCTAGCATTTAATTTATCAACAAAAATCGAAGAAAGAAAAGTTTTTGTGTAGCTTTAAAGCAACTAATTGGATACTGATTACAGAAGGAATCTTAATTTGAGCTGGGAGCCATGGGTACCTAATGGTGCAGCCCTACCCCAACGTTCCAAGAACTGATTTGAATTTTAACATTTCACCAACCATACATGGTTATAATCACAACAGACATCCGAACATTCTTGTTCTTTCTTTGGTTTTGTGGATTAGCACCTGTTCCACTATTCATGAATATAACCAACCTTTGTCTATACTATGATATGGTCATATGGAATTATTGTCTTGTGGCATAGGCACCTTCATTTAACATCGATCTTAGTCACATCTCTGGTAAACTTTGTATGATGCATGCAAGCATATTGATTATATGTTGGCGATGCATGAAATTGTTTGTTTTTAATTTCTGCACACAAAATTATCATTTTTATATGTTTGTATGTAACCACTTCTCATTGTGGAGTCATCGTCATAACATATATAGCTTTCCTATTTACGTGCATGGGGTCTATGATTTAACAGTTAACCAAATTAATTCTCCGGTTGAGATGTGTCAGCTGCGTGCCTACTATTTGTAGTCTATGGTCTATTATTGCTGCATGTCCTAGACAGGTCCCATTGCTAGAACCAAGTTTTGTGGATCACATGATCAGGCTGGGTTTCGTAAAAAAGTATGGCAAATCATATGGATCAGGATGCCTGAAAAGCGTAGTGTTGGATAGCTATTATAGAAAGTGGTGCAACATTCAAACTTGATTTTATTAATTCTTCTCCAGAGCACATGTTATTAAATGTGTAGCTTACTTTTCATGGTACATTCTTCTCAGGTAAAAATTGCTCTGGTCTGCAGTTTCCGTGCTCGCAAAGGGTGGTTATAAGAAGGGTGTGCGCTGCTCTGCCCAATATAGTAAGTCAGAAATAAGTATTACTACATGCCATTATTGTCATTAATTACCATGCATATCAATAAACATGGGCACAGAATATATAACCACAGTTTATTTTGGGATTTGAACAGAAGTAGCTAAATTTTGTGGGTTTGGTGCTTCCACTTTCACAATAAGAACATGGGTTATAAATGGTCTCGTAGTTTTCACATTCAAACAATTGATCTGATTTGTGAAATTAGTAAACATGTGTCCTATCTCATGCAGTTTACGTAATATTGCAGGCACAATCACATTGCTTTGATCAAAGAAAGAAAGACTAAGCCATTATATTAAAATTTGCAAATATGGCCAGGTAAGCTGATCACATGGGACTTAATATATATTAGGACAGTGAGCTCACATGCGGCCCTACCCCAACAGCCAAGACAGAGAACGTTGCTGAGAAGCTATATAAAGTGCCACAGTTTCCTTCTATGGTTGGGCTTCGCCGGATAATGCCAATGAAATACGAATGCTTGGTTGCTAGGGTGCATGGCCATCTGGGTCCATAACAGTGCCAGCCCCTTTGTTTTTTAGATTACAGTTGCAGGAAAATGACATTTTAGTTTCTTATGCATTTCACAGTTTTTCTTTTCTTTTCCCCCACCCAATTTTTGGCTGTTCATGTAATATTTACTCTTAATCTGGCAAGCAATTCAGGACTGTTCAATTGCAGGATAGTTGACCTCTCTATTGAATACTTGTGTTTTAATTATAAGCGCAGATATTAGGGGTAGGTCAAGTAGCAAGGAAATCAAATCTGCTAAATTATTATGTACACTAAGGAAGCTGATGATACACAAATGTTTATAGTGCAGATGCACTTGCATTGGATTACTATGATTCGATATACATACCCCCAAGTCCAATTTGACTCCTACTTTTTTTCTTAGGAGTCTTAAGTAAGATGTGCTTGGGGCAAAATTAAACAATCTTTTCCAAAAGATTTCGATTATTATACAATACAATGATGAAAATGTTAAATATAAGATTTAATTTATTTAAAAATTAAATGAATTGTGTTAATTTTAAGTTTGAAATAATTTAATTTAATTTAATTTTATGATCTGAAATGAAGGAAGTATTATTGTAGAAGCTCAGTTGTAAAGTTGGTACCTGATGTTGAGGGAGCCGAAAAGAAATTTTGGAATGAGAATATTTACTTTTAGGCCATAAACCCAAGATCTGTGAAGTGTGAATTGATGGTTAAACTATACGGGCTAATTATTTGCTAACTGAGAAAAAAGGAACAGAAAAGGGTTGATTAGTTAGTCTCTGAATCTGATTTTTGTCACGGTGATGGATGACAAGATATGTTGTTGACGCTGTCTGTCACAATATATATATATATATATATATATATATATATATATATAAAAGAGTGTGTGTGTGTGTGGAGAACTCAAACATAACAATTGGTTGGTAGAAGTTTTATATTGACAATCACATGTTATAATATTTATCATAATATTTAAAAACTTGGATTAATTACAAAAGTGACCCTATCGCTTGAGTTTTTAACGACACTATAAGTTTTAGTAGAAAGATTAATTTTTGTAATTTTTTAAAGGAAGTTATTACAGTTAGAAATTCTAACGGTGTGATTAATTTTATAATTAAATTAAACATTTAAATATTATGATAAACAATGTAATACGTTTTTATTGAAATAATACTCCTATTAACCTATTATTATAAATGAGTTTATATATATATATATATAAATTAAATTTTGGAGCAAGCTTAACAGTCAACGTGGCCTGCAGTAGGTGGGGCCAGGCCATTAAACAATCATATAAATTATGTAATTAGATATGTAATAATTCAGTTGGGTTAGGCAGGGAAATGAAAGCTTTGCATTATTCTTGTGAAAAAGCGTGACACGAGCCTTCTAGATCTGGCCTCTGGGCAATGGCAATGGCACCTCCAAATTTCAAAAATAGCTTAATCCAGTTAGGACTTATGAGCCAAGCGGAGCTTGGGAATGGTTGAGTTGGAAGTCTAATTAATATTTTTAATTATTTGATAAAAAAATAATTTATTTAATTATTAAAAAATATATATCAAGTTATATATTTGTTGTCTTAAGAAGACGATCTATTCTGTTCTATTTGATTCCATTTTAAGGGAAATGAAAGATTTTCTTTGACCATTTTTTTAATTTTCTTTATTGGTGTTGGCGACTTCCCCATTTTAAATAAATATATATACAAGTACAATAAATAACACAATTGATCTCAATAATTCCTCAAGATTTCAAAAAATATATATAATTCTTTTTATTAGTTGCATGTAGAACGAATTCTATTTTTATCGCAAATATATTTATTTTTCTTTTTTTTAATTTATCAAAAATTCTAGCATTCATTTCAAATTCGAGTACAACTCTTATATTTACGAGTTTCTTTACGTATTTATGTAGAATTTTGTTTTCTCTATGAAAAAATTGATTTCTTTTTGTTAGTGTAATTGTTTCGTTATCTTCGATGTCCACGTTGTTATTGCGATTGACCATCAACTCAATTTAAAAGAATTATCATTTAATTAGTCTACATTTAAAATATATTAAGATTTTAAAAATATTTTAAGCTTTTATTTTATTTTTTAAAAAAATATAATTTAATGATTAGAAGAGATACATGACTCGGATATATGTGAAATTAAAAAAAAAAATCTACCAGAAATAAATAGTTAGAAATTAATAAATACTTTAAGCTGTGTATGGCATTTGAAATTTGGTCGATGCAAAATTGATTTCAGCATCAAAACAAATGCTGCCATAATAGCTATAATCTATTTAATAAATGTGCTGATATTCGCATTCTAATATTAATAGTTGCACACTTAAATATGTTCAAATTACTATATATATGATTCTTACAAAATTAAAAATTAAATTAAATTTTAAATAATACAATCAGTTTGACATATTTGAGTGTGCAATTCTCACTATGCATCTATATTCCCCATTTTAAAAAATAAAATAAAATTGCAATATGCTATTACTAATCATCACTATAGATACAATCGTTCAATGTCATTTTATCTTTTTGAATTTTAAAATATTGAATTGATATGAAAATTTTAAAATAATTTTATATATTGGAATAGAGACAGTATTTAATAAAATTTTGGTGTGATAAAAGCAAAGAATGAGCCTATTTGAATTAACTTCTTATTATTGCTTATTTGAGTTTTTCTTATTCTGAATGTAATTCTGATAGTTTGATTAGTAATTTTTAAAAAAAGGATATTTAAAAGTATGTAGAGCAATAATAATTATGGAATAAGTATAAGAACACAAACACCAACTATAAAATTGATCTTCATTATTAAAAAGTAGGATTTTATATTAAAATTCGTATCATGCTCTCACTTTTTAATAATTAAGATGAATGTAGTGATTGAATATTGTGTATGTAAATTTATTCAAAATTCTTTGGATTACCTTCTGATATTAATTTTGGATTCTTATTGTAAAAAATTGAAAAGCAATTAATACTTGTCTTTAAGAAAGAGGAACACTATTTTCACATATGTTTTTGATATTTTCGCATAGCTCTCTCTCATATAAAGGTGAATTTCATTTTATACTCACGTGAAAATTTTTTATATAAAAATATAAAAAACATACGTAAAAATATCAATTTTCTTTAAAAAAATCTTATTACATTAATCCGTTACATACATGGACGTAACTAAATATTTAATAAAGATTCATAAAACAAAGAATGAGCCTATTTGGATTAGTTTTATCATGGTTTATTAGATTTCTTATTACTCTAAACATATAAATTATAGTAGGGTTTTCTTAACATGTGTTGTGACACCCCAAATTTGGGCCCAAACTTGAGTTGTCAAAAGATTACAACAAAATTATTACAAAGTATAACAACGTTCAACAATACAGTGTATAATAATACACAACTAAATCTTTACTATTATTATCACACTATTTTACAACGCGTGAAGAGTACGACAGCTATCCCTCGGACTCTCACTTTATTCCCCGGCTAGACTCAGCTACGTTCCCATCTCCTGTTGAAAAACAATGGAACAAAAGAAAGGGTGAGCTCAAATAGCCTAGTAAAGAATATCATGACTAAGATAATGACGAATAAATTATCATTAGTCTTCAACAGTTGAGTTATTGATAGAATACAATAGACTACAATGTTTATATCAAAAACTGCAGTTAAATTCTTGAATAATGTTCAGATCAATAATAGCAGTAGAATGAGCAATCTATTAGAAGAATAATGCAGACTATAATGTCCACTCGGTTCTCATTTTAGGAAAAACATCATCAACTTTTATCATCTGAAATACCATTAATCAAGATAATACAATTCACAGTTCTTGATCATAATCATGCAGATCAACAATTCATCTTTGCACTACGGACCAAAGACATTCAATATAACACCAACGGTCATGATTATACCAGATTCAGCCTTTGGTCATAATCATACCAAACAACAGTTCATCTTTACACTACGGGCCAAAGAGAACATTCACCACGTGCCATAAAAGACACCGAACAGATGTATCGCCTTTAACCTACCATATGTTCAACAATTATATCATATATGTGCCACATACCACATATATTCACAACAACTTGATTTTGGATGATTAGAATGACATAAATGATGAACAGAAGAAATAGAATAAACAATAAGTATCAGAAGTTTACTTTGTGCAGATTCAAATATTGTCCAAATTGTCAACATGATGTGGAGTAAAATTTAAAAATGATACTCAAGATCCACAGTTCAGAATAACGGTTACAGTTCAATAGAAAGGTTCACGTAAATAGGATGGTTCAATTGAAATGATGAAGTGCAACTATTATGGAACATATAATATTTTCAGGAATTATAGAAGCAATAGTTCCATAATAAGTTTCGATTTAGGTGTATGAAAGAAAATAATATCTCTTGCCGTAGCAGGTTTGATTAACAAAAGGTGAAGGAAATTAATATCCCTTACCATAGTAAGTTTGAATAATGGAAGATGAAAAAGATGGTATCCTTTATGAGTACAAAGGAAAATAATATCACTTACGAATATGAAAGAAAATGATATTATAAACGAATATGCAATAAAAGTGTCATGTGATAATTCGTGAAAACAAATTATTTCCACAAGAGACAAATAAGAAATGAATACAAAGAGTAATTCACCAAACATGCGGTAATCCGCGTAGCCAGGTTATTCTCAAAGATTAATAAGGAATGAATATGAAAGGTTATTCACCAACAGGCGGTAATCCGCACCGTAAAGTTATTCCCACAATTTAATAAAAATTGAATACGAAGAGTCATTCACCAAACAGGCGGTAATCCGCGCAGTAAGGTTATTCTCAGAGATTAATAAGGAATGAATACGAAAGGTTATTCACCAACAGACGGTAATCCGCGCCGTAAGGTTATTCCCACAAATTAATACATGGAAATAAATGACACATCTTATGAGTAAGAAAGAAACAATATTATTTTCGAGAATCAAATAATGATAATCCCTTACCGTAGTAAGTTTAAATAATAGAAGATGAAAGAAGATGATATTCCTTACCTTGATATTGTGAAACAAGTCTATAGCCGAACAAATCCTTCCTTGTTTGTCTATGTAGCAGTAAAGAATCTGACTTTTGAGTCTTATAGAGTTTTTAAAATCTCTTTATGTTTTTAAAATAATGTTACTCTCAAAAAGATAGATGACATAGACTCAATAATCACTCAATTCGGAGTTAATATGAATGAGTTATGAATTTTCAAAACTAAGACTGAAAATAGTGACGAAAATCAGAATAAGTTACAATTTTTAGTATTTTAAGGTATGAAGATAACTTCAGATGACTTTTCTTCCTTCTTCAAAGTTGTAGAGGACGAAAAACTGAAGAGACAGACTTTTAATTCATTAAATTCTGACAAATAATGAATTTACTATGATTTTTCGAAAGGGTTACTGTACATAAGAAAATTCAACTCGGGAATTCAAAGAATAATGCAAAAAATTTCAAACTAGGAATGACTTAAGAACACTTAGAGAGAACTTACACAAAGAAGTATTTAGAGAGTGGAAGAAAATGTATGTAAGAATGTTATGAAAAATTTCTTAAATTAAGTCCTCTATTTATAGCCAAAAATCTTATCATAACTAAAATTTCCTAATTTAATCCAAACCATTCATTTCAAGATAATGTTTAATCCATACCATTCATTTCATCTTTTAAGATTTCTTTAATTTAAACCATTCATTTAAAGAGCATCTTTAATCTACACCATTCATTTCAAATTATATATTATCTTTAATCTATACCATTCATTTCATCTTTTAAGATTTCCTTAATCTAAACCATTCATTTAAAGATCACCTAACTTTATATTATAAACAAATAACTTTATCAATTCAATTATTCAACAATAATTCACACTTATTCATTATTATGACTAATTGTTATAAATACAGTGTAGTTGACTTTCTGAGTTAGATATCAAGTCAATTAATTAATGAAATACAACTGTTTAAATAACACCATAATAGAGATAACAATAATGCAGAAAGTATGCAAAAGAAATATTACGTTACTGTGTCATGACAATTATTGATTCAATAATGTGAATTACTGTGCATATGCTACTGTGACAATTATCAATTTAATAACATGAATTATTGTGCATGTGACAATAAAGTCAAATATTGTACGATAACCACTTTATCAATTTAATAATACGAAACACTGTGCAATGCCGTGTGCTACTGTGCAATACCATATGTTACTTGTAATACCGTATGTTAACGCCAATTTTTATAACCCGTTGAAAATCACAAAACAACCAAGTAAATTAAATGTCGAACACCAATAAAACAGGAGAAAATATTATTGAGACACAAGTATCCTTTTAGAAACACAACTGGGAAAAAACCCCAGATCAGAGAATAATTTTAGTGATGGATGGTCAAGTGTTTACAAACTTTCTCAAAAATATCAGAGAGCTTTTTGCTGGAAAATATTGGTTCTGAATATACAATTCGTGAGGGCGGTCTAATAATAATATCTCCCTCCACTCCCATGCAATCCTCTATATATATGAGTATACAAATGTTGGGAAGAGTGTAGGACCAAAAACAAAACAAAGCCTCAACTTGTAAATGGGCCTATACTAAAAAGAAAGCCCAAGCCCCAAGAGAGTCCAATACTTAGTTTATGAAAGAAATAAAATGCTGAATGGAAAGCCCAGCCCAAGCCTTAATCTAATACATGGAACCCAACATTGCCCATCACTCTCCTACTTTAAAGGCTTTAAATAGGAGAGTAATTCAAACGCCCACATTTCCCTCGTTGTTGGTTGTATCCAAACAGTCCTCAATCCCTTCGTCTGACGCATAACTATCATTACCTTTCCACGATACCCAAAACAGCCGCCTGTTGAACTTCGTGCACCGTTTCGCCCTTAATAAAAACCCACAAAATTTTTCTTAAACCGCACAACTTACTTTCTGCAAATTTCGACTTCTTCATCTTCTCATCCTCAAAACAGGGAAAAAATCCCCAAAGCCAGTATCCCTCCAAAATCCATGGCAGCCCAAGGTCATGCCTCTTCATCCCAAGCCCCGATTAGCCAGAACCCTCTGTTTGATAGAGAGAGAGAGAACACCATTCGTAGAAATTATAGAGATGCTCCGGCAGCAAACACCCCATCCTCCCTAACCCAGACCCAACTCGATTCAATTCGGGTAGATTACCAAATTCCCCTTCAATATGAGCTCCGTGTCCCCAAACCCCATGAGAGAATGTATTGGCAGTTCGAGGGAGGTTGGATAGGGGTTCCGACATGGACCCTTAAACATGGCGTCCGATTCCCCCTTCATTCCTTCATCACCGAGTTCCTAGGATTTATGGGAATCAGATTTTCTCAACTAGTCCCAAATTCCTACATCCACATAATCTGTTTTATCGCCCACTGTAGAGAACAGAATATAGTACCGGCATTGGATCTATTTCTAAGCTATTTCAAGCTTATTAATTCGAAGGAAAAAGGGTTTCAAGGTTTTGACCCGATATGTCAACAGAAAGGTATGGATGACAACCCCATCCAGCAACAAAGGATGGCATTCGTCCTGGTTCTTCCTCCGAGGAACTGACACCGTACTGCTGCAACCGTGGGGGGAACCGAGCAAAACGTCTCTAGGCTTCGACCACGTCGAAGACGTTCGGGAAGCCGACCTTGAGAAGCTTCTGTCTACAATGCCGAATACCCTTTGGCCCATCAGTCTTCTCAATAGCACCGACTGACTTTTCGATCATGGAAGTAAGTACCCGAACCATCCGAAAGTGTTAACTTTATTTTATGTTATCTGTTTTAACCTAGATCCATTTTATGTGCAGTAGTGCTCTTTCGTGGCTCGGGGGAGAACATCACAGACCGGTCTCCTATCCCTCAAGGACAAGCCCAAGAGGGACCCATTTTCATAACTTCCCCAACTACCTCGGAAGAATCCGAGCCTCCGGCCGAACCCTTGGTCCGAAGACCGAGACCTGCCTCCTCCTCGGCAACGTCAGTGGAAGACCCCTTGACCCAGGGAGACGAAGATGCTCGACCGGTCACAAAGTCTCCCCCCGATATCATAACTACGGATCCTCCCTTGTCCATAGCTACAGCCGATCCTTCCTCGGGGGATCCAAAAGAAAAGTTCCCACAAAAATCCAAAAAGAGAAGTGTTTTCGAGATGTCCGACTCGGAACTCAGGAAACACATGAAGGCCAAAAAACCCAAGCCTTCGACTCAGTCAGACCCCCCAACAACGACGCAGGCAGACATTCGCCCTACGCCCGATCAGCTCAAAACTCCGGCCCACGAGCCCATCCAACAAACACCTCCCGAACCGAGCAAAGAAAAAGCACCTGAACCACCACCCCAACAAACATCGGGGCAAACCAGTAAATCGGCGGGAAAACGACCGATGGGCGAACAATCCGAACCTCTGGAGGACCCCGTACCGGATGAAAATCCCCCTCATCAACCAAATGCCTCTACCAATACATCTCAAGCTCTTCGTACTTTCTTCCCAAGTGACTCCGACAATCCACTCCCCTTTACGGCCTATAATGCTTTCAACTTCCGAGCTGATAATGAGATCTTCCACGACTACACCGATCGAGAGCTTATCTTTGCTACCGCAATCCACCAAGGCCGGGTAAGACCTTTTTTCTTTTCAATTTGACATAAGAGTTCTAGTCTTGATGTATTTTGAAAATTTTCAGGCCTTAGCCACCTTCGGCCGTCTCCTTGGCCGAGAATCAAAATCATTAAACAGTGATTCAAAGGCAAAAAAGATGAAGTCCAAGTACAAGGCCCTGAAGAAGAAGAACAAGCAGCTCAATCTGGATAATGTGAGTTTGAAGACGTCCAATCAGAATTTACAACATCAATTCGAGGGTGTGGTAGATATAAACAACCAGAGGACCGAAGAGATCCTTCGGCTTCAAACAGAGAATTCCGAAACGTTGAAGAGTGTTCAGCAACAAACTGAAGAACTTACTCATCTGAGGGAACAAAACAACCAACTGTCCTCAGAAATTCAACGTCAACAAAACGCCAACGGAATCCTGAGGGAATAGGCCCGCCTTGGAACACCCGAACTGCGCTACCAAATCCTTGAGGAGTATAAATCTTCTCCCGAACTGTTAGAGGAAATTGTAAACCAATTTGGCAGAGGATTCCAGGCAGCCATAGCAAAGGCAACAAAAGCTGGTGTGGATCCTACAGTCTTTTCTGATTCTGATTCCGATGCTCCCGAGGACAACGATTAGCCATAGAAAATGTACATACTTTTTGAAGTGTAAATGACAACTATTATAAATGAAATTCTCAGTTTTATAAACTCTTTGTACAAATATATTCCAAGTAGCAAGATTCTCATTAAACCCCATATGCATGAACAAAAACAAAACAATCCAACTGATCACTGGAAATACTTCCTTAATCTAGTCGCATGCCAAAAGTTCTTTAATTCGGATCCAGACATGTCCCGAAGACGATATGTCCCATATTTCACAACTTCAATTACTTCATACGGTCCTTCCCAAGTGGGCATCAATTTGCCAGTGTTCAATGGCGTGGAAGCCTCAGCTTCCCGAAGGACCAAATCTCCGACTTCAAAGCGTCTAAGTTTGACCCTCTTATTATAATGTCTTGCTGTTTTTTGTTGATAAGATGCCAACTTCAATATTGCAGTATCCCGGGTCTCATCCAACAGATCCAAATTAAGCCGAAGTCCTTGATCATTATATAACTCATTAAAATTAATCACCCGAAAAGAAGGAGAACCAATCTCTACTGGAATCAAGGCTTCAGTTCCATATGCAAGTCGAAAAGGAGAGTCGTCCGTTGTCGTTCTAGGAGTTGTCCGATAGGCCCACAAAACGCTAGGAAGTTCCTCGGGCCATCTTCCTTTAGCATTATCAAGTCTTCTTTTGATCCCGTTTAACAAGGTTCTATTAATTACTTCAACCTGCCCATTTGCTTGAGGATGTGCAATCGACACCCTTCGATGCTGAATCCCCAGGTCCCCAAGAAATTTCTCAAACTCAGCGCCTACGAACTGCAGACCATTATCCGATACCAGAATGATTGGAATTCCGAACCTGAAAACTATGCTTTCCTTCAGAAAATGAATACAGTCTTGTTCAGTGATTCGTCGAAGAGGTTTTTCTTCAACCCACTTAGTCATGTAATCGATTGCAACAATCATATAAGTATACTGACCCCGAGCCTTCGGCATTGGTCCCACCAAATCAACTCCCCAAACGGCAAAGGGCACCGGAGATAGCACCGAAGACAATTCTTCCGGCGGTCGATGCGTCACAGAACCATAGAGCTGGCACTTCGGACATTTCTGCACAAATTCTTTCGCCTCTCGAAACATCGTTGGCCAATAATATCCTTGCCTAATCAACTTGTATGCCAAAGACTTTGCCCTCATATGGTCCCCACAAATACCCTCGTGGACTTCCCGAAGAGCGTAAGAGGCCTCCGAGGGAACAAGACACTTTGCCATAGGACCCGAATGAGTTCGTCGGAATAGATCTCCATCAATCAAACAGAAATATGAACTTCTATATCTTATCTTTTTTGCCAGGATCTTATCAGTTGGCAACTTTCCCTCGGCCAAATATAATAAATATGGTGTCAACCAACAGTTGGACCTTTCAATACACTTCACCTCCCTTCTGACAATACTAGGTTCAAGCAACTCTTCTACATATATAGACCCCAACAAGGACTCGCTCGGAGTAGCAGCAAGCTTGGATAATGCATCGCCCACAGTGTTGTCGTTCCTATCAATATTTTGCAGTGAGTACGAATCAAAGTAGTGAAGGAAGTTCTTCACTTCGGACAAATACTTCGTCATCCGATCCCCCCTAGCTTCGTATTCTCCTTGAATTTGTTTGATCGCTAACTGCGAATCACTGAGAATTATTAAGTTTTTCACTTCTAAACTACGAGCTAACCTCAGGCCTGCCAAAATGGCCTCATACTCAGCCTCATTATTGGTGGCTCTGAATCTGAACCGGATAGCCTGTTGAATTTTAAATCCCTCGGGACTGGTTAAAATTACACCCGCCCCGCTTGAATCTGATGTGGACGATCCGTCGACACACAGAGCCCAGGAGAAAGATGAGGTTGGTTGCCCCCCGGTGATTAGTGCAATTCCTGACCCCGAACATTCAACTGGGTCTTCTTCCGAAAACATGCATTCCATAAGGAAGTCAGCAAGGGCCTGGCCTTTTACTGCCGTTCGGGAGCGATAATCCAATGTAAACTGACTCAATTCTACAGCCCATGCTACCATTCTTCCTGATGAATCAGGCTTATGTAGAATTCTCTTTAATGGCTGATCGGTATAAACAACCACCACCCGGCCTTGAAAATAGTGGTGTAACTTTCTGCTAGCAATCACTAAGGAATATACGCACTTCTCCAGGTTTGGGTACCTAGTTTCAGCATCTCTCAAAGCATGACTTATGTAGTAAACCGGATTCTGCCTACCCCCTTCCTCCCGAACCAACACCGCTCCGACCGCTAGGGAGCTCACGGCTAAGTATAAATAAAGCAATTCCTTAGGTAGGGGTTTTTGCAACAACGGGGCCGAAGACAGATATCTTTTGATACCCTGGAAAGCATCCTCGCACTCCGAGGTCCAATGAAAGGTTTTCTCGTTCTTGGGCCCCTTCAATGTGTCGAAGAATGGCAAACACCTTTCCGCTGATCGGGACATAAACCTTCGCAGGGCTGCAATCCGACCCGTTAACCTTTGCACATCTTTAAAGGTAGTCGGGGATTTCATATCAAGGACCGCCTTTATCTTCTCAGGGTTAGCCTCTATTCCCCTCTTGCTGACCAGGTATCCCAAAAACTTGCCCGCCCCGAGCCCAAAAATACATTTGGTTGGATTAAGCCGCATACGGTAATGGCGAACTGTTCGAAAACAATCCTCTAGATCATCCAAATGGTCATGCAACATCATACTCTTAACAATCATATCATCAACATACACTTCCATATTGCGGCCGATTTGCTTTCGGAACACCTTATTCATCATTCTTTGGTAGGTCGCCCCAGCATTAATGAGTCCGAATGTCATTCGATTGTAAGCATAAATGGCCCGATGAGTGATGAATGATGTCTTGGGGATATCACCCTTTTCCATCAAAATCTGGTTGTACCCCGAAAATGCATCTAGAAAACTGAGTATGGCATTTCCAGAAGTCGCATCAATCAATTGGTCGATGTGTGGTAGAGGATAGAAATCTTTCGGACAAGCCTTATTCATGTCCGTGTAGTCGATGCAAACTCTCCACTTTCCATTCTGTTTGCGGACCAATACAACATTAGCGAGCCACTCCGGGTACTCAATCTCTTCAATAATACCAGCATCTAACAGCTTTCCTACCTCTTTATCGATGATTTTCTGTCGTTCCGGAGCAAAGATCCGCCTCTTCTGGAAGACAGGTTTTCTTTCGAGGTCAACGGATAACCTATGGACCGCCACGTCCTCTGCCATTCCTGGCATATCCCGAGGTGTCCAAGCGAAGATATCGGCATAAGTTCTGAGTAACTCTATTAGCCCTTTCTTCAAAGTATCCTTTAACCCAGCTCCTATCTTGATCAACTTCTCTGTATTTCCCGGAATAAGTTCGACATCCTCGGTTTCTTCAGCGGGGGAAGCCAACGGGTCCGTAACACCTTCGGTAAAGGGCTCGACATCCACTGTCAAAGTCTGTTTCATCTTGCTGATCCCGACCAGTGGTGCCGTGAGAGTGTGCCGAAAACACCTTCTCGCTATATCAAGATCACCTTTAACTTCCCCAACACCATGGGAGGTTGGAAACTTCATTTTAAAGTGGGCAATAGAAGTGACTGCCTGAAGGGTTGATAAAGTCGTCCTTCCCAGAATAGCATTATAAGCTGAGTCTACCTGGACTACAAAGAATTTAACATTAATCTTCACCTGTTTGGGAGCATCCCCGAATACCATCGGCAACTTCACCGTCCCGATTACAGGCACGGCCTCATTCCCGAATCCGTATAAGGGCGATTCCTGTCCCACTTCCAGTCTGTTCCCTTCCAAATCCATGCGTTGATAAGCATGACTGTACAATACATCGACAGAAGACCCGTTATCGACCATTATTCTCTTCATATCCACAGGCCCCACCTGGGCGGTTATGACCAAAGCCCCTTCATGCGGTTCCACGGGATCAGCCGGGTAATCCTCATCAGAAAAAGAGATGACCGTCCCGGGATACAATGGGGTTGGTTTGGTCGATTGTTCTGCTAGACGCATTACAACTTCAGAAGTGGATCTCCGAAGCTTTCCCCCCTGGTTCCTGGGTAACCCCCCCACTAATGACATCAATTACTGGCCTTGGCCTACTTGCACTAAGCTCATTCTGTTCACGCCTTGGCGGTCGTTCCTTTGGAGGAACCACCCGCCCAGCGACATAGTGTGATAATCGGCCGACCTGAACATTCTTATCTATCAGTTCCTTCAAGTCATGACATCTTTCCGCATCATGTCCTCTTGACTGGTGGTATTCACAGAATTGACTTGAGTATCCCCGATAACCCGGAACTGTTCGGGGTGGTTCATACAATTGGGTACCTCTGATTTCATTCAATATCTGGACCCTATCCGTATTTAAAGGAGTGTAGGCCTTCTGTTCAAATCTACTCTGGACCGGCGACCGGTTTGCTTGATTACCTCCCCTCGGGCCAAGTCTATCCAGTACGTCAGATTTTCCTTCCTTAGGCTTATACTGATCAGCCCCCTTCTGGTTTTTCGTCAGAGTTGCCATTGCTTCCTCAATTGCTATAAAATTTTCTGCTCGTTCATATGCATCAGCCAGGTCTTTCGGAGGTTTGAACATGATGTCCTTCATCAACTTTTTTGATTTGCTGATGTCCAACCCTGTGGTGAAGAATCACAATGCCTGGGGTCATATTTAGGTTAATCACAGCCCCTGCAGCCTCCCTAAACCGTTGTACATATTGGTTTAAGGTCTCATCGCCTCTCTGTTTGACTTGCATCAGCGACGCCGTTAATTTCCCCCTCTTCCTATTACTGCCGAAACGGTCATGAAACCTATCGCATAAATCCTTCCATGAATTAATACTCCCCGATGGCAAGGACACGATCCACTGCTTCGCTGCTTTCTTTAGAGTGGTTAAGAAAATCTTGCACATCCCTGCATCAGAATGGTTATAGTATCCCATTATAATTTCATAGGAATTCGTATGGTCGTAGGGATCACCAGTGCCGTCGAAAGATTCTAATGGTGGCAACTTCATCTTCGGGTCAGCTTTTTCCCTATTAATATCGGTTGAGAATGGAGATTTGGTATCCACAGGCTTAGCTCCTGCCTTAACTTCGGCCAACTGCCTTTCTAAGTCTGCCATTCGTTTTCTGAGCAAATCATCATCATTGAATTTCTGAGAGTCAAGTGCAACTCCTAAACCCCTTTTCGGATTTCCGACTTCCCGATGATCCGATATATCTCCTACATGTTTCTTCGGGCCCCAAGCTTCCCGATCGTCAGGCTGATACCCTGACCCCCTTCTCGGGCTCCGAGCTTCACGATCGTCAGGCTGATACCCTGACCCCCTTCTCGGGCTCCGAGCTACACGATCGTCAGGCTGATACCCTGACCCCCTTCTCGGGCTCCGAGCTTCACGATCGTCAGGCTGATACCCTGACCCCCTTCTCGGGCTCCGAGCTACACGATCGTCAGGCTGATACCCTGACCCCCTTCTCGGGCTCCGAGCTACACGATCCTGGTGTTGACCATGTCTTCGTCTCGGGGATAGATAGTGAGTCCACCCATCCAAAGAAGTTGACCTTCTATCCCGAGAAGTAGTTGGGCCTTTATCTGTGCGTCCCGAATATGGTTTTGGAGGGCCATAGCTTCCCCCTGCTCTCCCAGCCCAAGGTGATGAGGGTGGATCGTTTACCCTCCCTCGGCCCCCCCTCATCTGAGGTGTCCTCACCCCCGACTCCTGAATCGTATCTTGAGGTTTATCATCCTCCTTTAATCCTTCTAAGAGATCGGCCCATTGTTCCTGTTGATGTCGGAGAGACCGTATAGCCCCTTCCACTGTGTGGATCCTTTGTCTCTTAATAGAGTCCTCTTGATCACAAAAACCCCTCTCCCCTGATTCATGTTCTCGGACAGAAGATTGACGGTTCGACTCCCCATCACGGGTTAAGCCTTAAGGAACAGAGGAGAATAACTGTCTTCGGACTGAGTTGGAGTGTGGTAAGGTCGAACCTCCCCTGTGAACATATGGACCCAATCTATCCCTAACCGAACCTCGTGTCACAGAAGGTGCTGATGAACCAGTCTTCTCCATCCGGTCACCCTGATGTTCCATATCCAGTATATTGCTATGCTAAAGTCACGCAGTGATTTTAAAACAGAACCAAAGCCCTCCTTCTAGCGCCAAATGTTAACGCCAATTTTTATAACCCGTTGAAAATCACAAAACAACCAAGTAAATTAAACGTCGAACACCAATAAAACAGGAGAAAATATTATTGAGACACAAGTATCCTTTTAGAAACACAACTGGGAAAAAACCCCAGATCAGAGAATAATTTTAGTGATGGATGGTCAAGTGTTTACAAACTTTCTCAAAAATATCAGAGAGCTTTTTGCTGGAAAATATTGGTTCTGAATATACAATTCGTGAGGGCGGTCTAATAATAATATCTCCCTCCACTCCCATGCAATCCTCTATATATATGAGTATACAAATGTTGGGAAGAGTGTAGGACCAAAAACAAAACAAAGCCTCAGCTTGTAAATGGGCCTATACTAAAAAGAAAGCCCAAGCCCCAAGAGAGTCCAATACTTAGTTTATGAAAGAAATAAAATGCTGAATGGAAAGCCCAGCCCAAGCCTTAATCTAATACATGGAACCCAACACCGTATATTACTATTCTTTTACCACCGGATATTTTAACAATTAAAAGTAATAGTACCATTGACCAATTAAAAATTGTTTATGTCATTTTTTATATCCGACAATTATTCTTTGTGGGGGTCCACCAATGATTGGTTCGTATGGCGCCGTCGTACGAATATTCCCCGATAGAACGAATATTTCCCGACCAAAAGAATATTGTCCGACATAATATAATTTACACATAACACCCTTAACTTTTAACTTTACCAATTTAACCACTTACTGTTTCATGAAAATATATATGAAGAAAAAATAAATTTTATATTTCGTAAATTCGGGGTCTTACATGTGTTCTAAAGGCACATGTTAAGTACGAAAAATAAGATATGAAATTCACTAAATATTATTTGTTTATATATTTGCACTGAATTTAATATATAAAAAAATAATATGTTAGTAGACTATGTGTATTGAATTTAATATAAATAAATAATATTTAATAAATTTTATTTCTTACTTTTTGTATTTAGCATATATCTTTAGTACATAGTAAGAGGACCCATTCTAGTAACTTGATTATCAAAATTTAAAGCGACAGTTACGACTTACAAGTCAGTAAACTGCTTTTTAATTATGAAAAGCAATAAATTAAGGATAGGATAGTGATATTTTCAAGTACTAAAAGTGATTCTACCATAGGGACGTATGCATTGTCAATTTGTATGGAGTATATAACTAAGAAGTTAACATTATGATTACAGAATCACTTTTTTGTGGGTGTAAATATCATTATCCAGAATTAAGCCAATTTATTAAGTTGGCCATTTTTATCCCCATTTAATGTAAAGTTGGGACCTTTCATTCATTTAAATAGGGGGCCTGAACCCTTCAATTTGCCTCACCGGTAATCAGGATGGAAAATTGCTCTGTTTAAACATTGTTTATTTATCAGTACCTCCATTAGCATAGTCTTTCATCTCTCTCTTGGTATCATTTACTGAATTTCTGGATTTTATTCTTTTTTTTTTAATTTTTTTTTTATCTCTGTTCAAGATCCAGTTTTTAGTGAAAACTAGTACTATATTTATTTACGTCTGTTATGGGTATTTCTTGTTCTGTTTCTTTGTCATATATGATGCCATAATTGTGAACTCAATTCTCTCCCTCTAACCCATTTTCACTTTTCCCAAGATCTGATTTTTCAATCAAGAAAAATGGCACCCAACTCTGTGGTGGTCAAAATTGAGAAGCCCAGCAGCTTCTCTTTAGTAGAAATCAATGATTCAAACTCTTCAGTTTTTGAGGAGAAACAAAAGGCTGCAAGTACCAAACAAGTCACATGGGTTCTCCTCCTCAAAGCCCAGAGGCTTTTCTCTTGCATTTCATGGCTAGCAATGGCATTCAGGGCTACCTTTCATTCCGTTCAGAAAAGGGTAGCTTTATCAGATATTGGGGAAGAAGAGCCCAAATACAGAGGGAGATTGTATAGCTTTATAAGGGTTTTTCTTGCTATTTCAGTTGTAGCTTTGATTATAGAAGTGATTGCCTATTTTCAGAAATGGGATTTAAAGATTATTCATCCATGGGAGGTTCAGGGTTTAGTGCAGTGGTCTTATATGGCTTGGCTGTCTTTTAGAGTTGATTATGTTGCTCCTGTAATTATAATGCTGTCAAAATTCTGCGTTGTACTTTTCTTGATTCAATCGGTAGATCGGCTTGCGCTGGGTATTGGGTGTTTCTGGATTAAGTACAAGAAGTTGAAGCCAGAGATAAAAGGGGAGGAACCATATGACATTGAGGATTCTTCAAGTTTTCCGATGGTTCTTGTTCAGATTCCCATGTGCAATGAGAAAGAGGTAATTAAACTAACACATAATCTCTCTCTCTCTCTCTCTCCTGTTTAATTCTTTAATTTGTTTATGATGTAATTAATCATGCTGACCTGTTCTATTGCATTTGGTAATTAATTAATCAAGTGCGTACTAGAAGCTGCTTTTGATTTACTGGAAAAGGGAAGTAATATAATTATAGAAAGAACTGTTTTTGGCCAATTGGCCTTTGGCAAATGTGGTATGGAAACTGAAATTCTAATCAATTCTGTTCTATGGTGCTTTTCAGTAGCTTCAAAGAAGCTACTTTTGATTTACTGGGAAAGGGAGGAATCAATTGTTAAAAGAACTGTTATTGCCTTCGCCAATTTGGTATGGAAATTGAAATTCTAAATATAAATTCTCTTACATGTTCTTTTGATTTCGTTTATAGTCCAAACTCCAAAGTTTTACCTTTTTGATGTTTTTGAATGATTATCCAACTATATTTGTTTAATACTCATTAATAGACATGACCTCGAGTTCACTTTTTAGTTACTACTGGTTATGTGTTTGTTGGTGTTTCCTTTTTCCTCTTCATTTATTTTATTTGATGTATGTTTGTGTTTGAAATAGTTTCCTCTCATATGAAAATGGGTCCCACCTATATGTGAAAATAGTGTCCCCACATTCAATTCATCTGATGTAATGTTTTATGGAATTTAGGTTTTTGCAACATCAATATCTGCTGCCTGTCAGCTGGATTGGCCAAAGGACCGATTTCTAATTCAGGTCCTCGACGATTCTGATGATGAACTTTTACAGCTACTAATTAGAAATGAAGTCTCTTCATGGAAAGAAAAGGGGGTAAACATAGTCTACAGACACCGTTTCATCAGAACTGGCTACAAAGCTGGCAATCTAAAATCAGCCATGTCCTGTGACTATGTTAAAGACTATGAATTTGTAGCTATATTTGATGCAGATTTCCAGCCCAACTCTGATTACCTTAAGCAGACTGTACCACACTTTAATGTGAGAATTAATTACTCCTCAAGTACCCCATGGATGATTATTAAAGATTTAAAGGTCCAACTTTAAGGTGGTTGTGTTTTTGTTTTGTTTTGTTTTTTCAGGGAAACCCGGATTTAGGCCTTGTTCAGGCTCGCTGGTCTTTTGTGAATAAGGATGAGAATTTACTCACAAGGCTCCAGAACATCAATTTGTGCTTCCATTTCGAGGTTGAGCAACAAGTAAACGGCCTTTTCCTTAATTTCTTTGGATTCAATGGAACTGCTGGTGTATGGAGGATTAAGGCCTTGGAAGAATCGGGAGGCTGGCTTGAAAGGACAACAGTAGAGGATATGGATATTGCAGTCCGAGCCCATTTGAATGGTTGGAAATTTATCTATCTTAACGATGTCAAAGTTCTTTGTGAATTACCAGAGTCTTATGAAGCATACAAGAAGCAACAGCATCGTTGGCACTCTGGTCCAATGCAGCTCTTGAGATTATGTCTTCCTGCAGTTTTAAGTTCCAAGGTTTGTCAATTTTGCTTGCTCAAATTCCTTTTGAATCTCTGTGGCTACAAAGTTTTATATAATTGATCAGAATTTTATTTGTTTCTGCAGATATCAAAGTGGAAAAAGGCCAATTTGATCTTTCTCTTCTTTCTCCTAAGGAAACTGATACTTCCCTTTTACTCATTTACTCTTTTTTGTATCATCCTACCCTTAACCATGTTCATACCCGAGGCGGAGTTACCTGTTTGGGTAATCTGTTACGTTCCCATCACCATGTCCATTTTAAACATCCTTCCGGCACCAAAATCTTTCCCATTTTTGATCCCATACCTACTCTTCGAGAACACAATGTCCGTGACAAAATTCCATGCAATGGTCTCGGGGCTATTTCAGCTGGGAAGTTCTTATGAATGGATTGTGACAAAGAAGACAGGCAGATCATCCGAATCAGACTTATTTTCTCTTGCTGAGATGGAATCAAAAACTTTAAACGAAGAGAAAATCCAACGGAGGCTTTCTGAATCTGGCCTTGAAATGTTAGGTAAACTAAAAGAACTAGAGTCCCCGGTGTTAAAGAAGAGAAACCGGCTGTATAGGAAGGAACTTGGGCTCGCCTTTCTTCTACTGACTGCCGCAGCAAGAAGCCTGTTATCAGCGCATGGAATTCATTTCTATTACTTGTTGTTCCAAGGTTTGTCTTTCCTTGCTGTTGGATTGGACTTAATTGGTGAGCAGGTCAGCTGAAAAACACACCGCCGCATAAAATTCTTAGTTACTTTTAATCTTATTGGCTTTTTGATACCTAGTATTACAATTCAAGAACTGATAGAGTTCCCAGTTCTACATCATTATATGGTTTGGGTTTGAACTGGAGTTGAGAGAACAACAGATTAGTTAGGAACATGCATGTGCTGTTGAAATTAGCATGTACCCGCACATATTAGACTTAATTTTTTGATTGTGCAAGTACAACAGTCACCCGTGTTTCGGATAATCATGTAATGAAGCATAATCTTCAGTTCCTAATTGTTTTTATCATACTTTGTTTTTTTCTGGGTATATAGGACATTGAATTGAGGACAATCTCCTTTATAATTGGGGACACTGTTCCCCCCACTCAAAGGAAGGTCCTAATCTAAGGATTATCAAAGCCTGGTAAGCAGGACATCTACTTTATTATATTAAGGTCCCTTGTGGAAATATCAAAAAAATAATAAAAAATACGGACTTTATTTAGAAGTTAGAAGTATATTAAACATTTTGATTATCTTAAAGGGGCAATTTTTTGGTTAGCCTTGTGAGGAACTTTTAGCTGTTGAATTTGATGCAACTTTGGAATATTATATCCAAATACGTCAACAAAAATATGCCGAAGTTGGATTAGATGCGATAAGATAAAATAAATTAAGATAAATTATTATTAATTTCTACTTATTTTATATATGTATGTATGTATGTATATATACACACATTATAATTCGATTAATTTTTTTTATAATATATAATATGACGCTATCTTAATGTAATCCTTTTCCAAAACTTTCTTTGTCTGATTGCTAAGTTTCGTCCCCGAGTTTGGATACGACGGACAGTGTTATCCAGCCTTTTGTCCACAGTCAGTTATGGATTGAATAATCAAAGCTTTAAAATTTCGTAGTTAAAAACTAGAATCTATTATTATAATTTGGGAAGTATTATTTTTACATTTATTTTCTCCTACATAAAAATGAATAAATTAATCTTCACGTGAGACTGAATCACATAAAAATTGTCAAAAAATAGGCGACAAAAATATCATTTTCCTATAATTTATATGGCCAACTTGGGTGTAGTAAGTGGGCCAAACGCAAATTACGCCTCTCGTCCCCAAATCCTAATTTTTTTGGGGCCCAATTGAGTAGTCTTCTTAATTCTTCTAAAAGTTGTTCCCTTCTCCATTTTGTAATTAAAGAATTATTAACGGACAAATTGGAGCTTCACCACAATGTTAATTGGTTTTAAAATCAAAACTAAACCAAATGAAATTGCACCACAAGCTTCACAACTGTATTGCAAGTTTCACAACCGCATCGCACTAATTATAAGCAGTGTCATGTACAATTTTAATATTGCCAAACAATACCCAAACGATTTCAAATACAATTTGAACTTTCAATTGCACCAAACTGCATCATACTCAATACTCAGAGCTACCACGTGGCCTCGTCTCCTTTACAAGTCCTCTTGCATTATGTATTTAAGATAGATGTGGACTTCTTACGTGACTTTCCTGACAAGAAGTTTGATAACTCATGCAAAAGCACGAATAAATTTTAAAAATTATATATTGAACAAATTTTAAAGATGATATACTTGAGTGATTATTTATAATTATAATAATGCATACCTCTCCATCTACTAGAATAGTATGGAAACTGATATTTTCACAATATTTTTTGATATTTTTGTATAAAAACCGTCGTTATAAGTCTATAATAACAATTTTAACCGTTGTTATAGGTCTATAACGACAGTTTTCATTTGAAAATATCAAAAAGTGCTGTGAAAATATTAATTTTCAATATTATTTGTGTTAATATTTGTGTATAATAAGATCGTCACTTCTTAAAAATAGTTGATCCAAGATATTATTGATGCATACTGAACTTGTAAAGCATTTTGGTATAATTTGGTGGTAAGACCTATTTATAATGTAATGAGATAATTTTATATTAATTAGGTTCATGAATTAAGAAAACTAAAGGTCAAAATATTATAAAATATTCTTGGTAAGTTCACAAGTAAAAAAATTGAACACAATGTAAATAATAATATATACTAATGTAAATTGTAAAGGATATATTAAATGTTTAATAATAAAATAAAATAAAAAAACTTGGACCTTGCATGTTTAATGGTTAAACTCAAAAAAAAAACTCTTGAACTACCGAGTTAACAAAAAAAAATCTTAAACTACTTAGTCAATTTGGAATTAACTAAAATGACTTGTTTTTTTTATCTTATTATATTTTTCTATTGACTGAAGTGAAATTTGGAATAAATATTTATTAAAAAAAAAAACTGAAGTGAAAAAATTAAGTGTTTCAAAAACAAATACTTCGGCTAAAAGTATGTATTAAAAAATACATTCAAGTCGTCATTATATGTCTACGTGCATGTTTAATTGCAGAACGTTTAGAAGCACAAATAACAATCTGATGCTTTGTACAAGGCTCTTCCAAACTATGTCGTATTTTCATATTTCACTGCAAGCAGAAAGAACGCTTAATAGAAGTGAACTTGTTTAATGTATAATCAATTAGTATATTTCTCGACCCATTATTAAGGCTAAGAATTATTTAACGTAGAAGTTAATACTAATAGGGTTACGGGAGCTCAACATTTACATAGTACTTGGCAAAGGAGAGATGATTGATATACTCATTGGGAGCTTAACATTTACATAGCACGTACTTGGCTAAGGAGGAGAGATGATTGATATATTTATAATTGGATCCGGTTAGTATGAAATTAATTTCATGATAAGTTGGACAATAAATCAATACAATGCTAACACGTAGGTCGGAATTGTTCTTTCTCTGCTTGTCAACACTACATTGGTCTATTGTCCAACTTACTATGAAGTTATCTTCTTTATAATTGATCCAACTACACTGCATGCACATTCATTAAACGAATAGTTTTCCCTACACGAATGCGTTCTAATTAAGTGCTCAAGAGGCAAAAAGAAAAAATAAGATTGTATCATGCCTCAATTTTTATGCTACTATCTTCTAAAACTATAATTTACGATTTAATCATTAGAAAATGCTGAGCAAATTTTATCTATCTAATTTCAGGCTTTCAGCGTCAAGTTTGCTTTAATAACGTATCTGCTAGCTTCTCATCAGAAGATTTGTTAGAATATACTAATTGTATACCTGCCAATTTAAAGTTTATCACCGAGGAACATGATCCCCCCTATCACTGCAACGACCATCTGCAAGGGATGGAACATGGCAACATAAAGAGGACCCTTTTCGTTTAGCACCAAGTGACAACATTGTTGCGAATCAGGGTAGAAAAATCTGCCTAAAAAAAAGGAAACAGAGTTATTAAACATTTGAATATAGCACCAACTATATCGTTAGTAAATTATAAGTAACAAAGAATGGTTAATCACAAGCCTCAGATGCTGCACAACTATCACACAAGTAAACCCTAACAAACTAGGGATGCTAGCTTAATCCCAATTCACAAGCCTCAGATGTTGCACAAGCACACCTATAGTTAACCAAAATCCTTGGTAAAAAATATGTAATACCAAGTAAATCGACAAATATAGGAGGAAACCAATATATAAAATAAAACCAAAAGGTAACAAACAATTTCTTGTAGTTTGGAAGAAAAACTACACACACTGTCCATGAGGATCCCCAGCTTCATCTACTTCCATTTGGTAAAACTTCACTTGGATACGATGTTTGACAAATAATTTTTTTTTTAAATTTTCTATTCTTTTCCTTTACATATTAATTTAAGTTTTCTATTCTTTTTATTTTCCAGTCGAAAACTCAAAAACAGAGTGTTTAGTTGGTTGAATTAAATAGATAATAATAATAAAAAAGCTGATTAAATGGTTAATCCCAAATCTCAATAATCACACGCATCAATTCTACTGTGCGTCGGTCGGAAAGGCTGATCGGTGGGAATTTCTCTAGAAGGAGAAGGTTGATGCAGTGAGGTTGTGTTTATTAGGATCTCTCTCAGTATAATACATACATTTTGATTGTATAGAGAAAGAAAGTAGGGTGTTTACCGTATGAAGTGACAGATATAGGGGAGATGGCATTTAGAGGTCGGGGAAGAAGCACAGAAGCAAGAAGGGAGGAAGTGAAATTATATAGATACATATATAATTATATAACGTTAGTTGGTTACTTTATTTAGTTGGAAGTTACAAAATTATATAGGTACATATAATTATTGCGGGAGGTGGCATTGTGGTTGTTTGTTGATATAGATGTCCTGCATAGATGTCCTGCACATGAGAAATTATTCTATGCTCTTAAAATATAATGAATAATTTATTTTTTTCCTCACATGCATGTGGGTTCCTTGTGGATTCTACCACAGAGGACCTTACATATATGTAAAGAGAGAAACATCTTATTCACTATACTCCAAGAACATGAAATAGTTTTTCTCCGCAAAAGACTTCACTAAAACTTTCAGTTATGAGAAGAATTGAAAAACCTAACTTTGAGTTTTATGTGGGTTGATGGGTTCAATCTATGTTCATTTAAAATTATTAATTTATTATTCAATCTATTAATGATTATTTTTTAAATTTTAAAAAAATTAATAATTTCATAACAAATTTTGATATTTTTATAATAAAAGTATCGTTATAAATATATAACGACGATTAAATTGTCGTTATATATTCTATATATAAATTCTACGTATAAAATTATCAAAATATGTTATAAAAATATCAATTTTTAATTTTAATTATAATTCATCAAATCAACACATTTGACACTCCCAGTCCATATGGTCTATTTCATTACTGTCACCCATTGATTATGCAGAATTTGATTCTTTACATATAAGGACAAACTTTAATATTAACTTATCGGTTTATTACCTTCAATTGAGCTAAATTTATTAACAAAAATGTTAAGTGTGATATAAAATTATAATGATAAATATTATAAGTAATTTTTTCTATTCTTTTTGTAAAATTGGGGAAGTAGGGGGGGGGGGGGGGGGGGTGTTAAACTTCAAGAGAAAAAAAAACTAATAAATCCCTTGAAAAATGAAACAAGGGAAGCGTGGAATCTGTGTCTTTCACGTTACGTCTTACAGTTCTCTGCCCTGTTCTGCTGAGCTACTGGGAAATACTCTCCTCTCTCTCTCTCTCTCTCTCTATATATATATATGGTTCCTCTTCGCTTTCCCGCCAAAACCCCCAAACTTTCGTAGCTAGGTATTAGTACTACTATACCGTGATCACCTTCTTCAATTTGCTTTCGATTTTCAAAGTTTAGAAGTTTCCTCCGCAGTTATCGTCAAAAGGTTAAATCTCTTCTTCTAATTATTATTACTCTTTATTCTCAAACCCATTTTCGTTTCCTTCATTATTTCTCAGCTTTTAGGGTTTCGAGCACACGCTTTTAAAGGGATTTTTCCGAGATTTTGTACCAGAAACGGAAAAAAAAATCACCTTCTGACTATGACTTCGTATGAAACAGATTACTATTATATGCGGCACTTAATTTGCTGATTACATGGTAATAGTGTATCTGTTTTTGTGCGCAGACCGTGGGTGCTTGAAGGTTATTATTATCCATCGATGGGGGATGAAAAGGACGCCTTTTACGTTGTGAGAAAGGGGGACATTGTGGGCGTTTACAAGAATTCAACTGATATTCAAACTCTCCTTGTATATTCCCTAATCCCCTATTGTTATATCTCCAATTTGTACATTTTCTTGCTACTGTAGTTAATCCTTATTGTTCTTTAGCTTTTTTCTGTCTTCAATTTCTGGGCTGAGTTTGGTAATAGCCATGTTGTATTTGGATCACCAAAAGATTGGGGGAAGTGAATGAAATAGAAAAAAAAAAAATCTCGATGAACACAGACCAAACTAATGACCTAATACTTCTAGTACAAATTACTTATAAAGTCTTTATTTTTTGTCATTTTTTATTTCTTTTCTTCAAGGCGCTGCATTCAGGTATTAATGGTTTTAAGTTTATGCCCAAGTCCCGAATGCAATGCTATTTAGGACCATGATACCCCCAAAAACTTGCGGAAATGGCCTCTATTTATTTTTGTTAGCTCCTAACTGATCATGATCACATTTGGGGGTTGAGTATATATAGACCAAACAATAGTAATATAAAAGGCTGAAGTATTATCTCAACTAAACTGCACAATACCTTTTAATCTTACTAATTTGGAAGGCTGAAAATGAAGTTTATGTGTCAAGGAGATGAATAAAAAAGTAAAAATAGATAAAAATAAGAAAATAATAAATATATTTAATCATTCTTGAAAAACTTTCTGTAAATTAGTATTTTAATGCTCAGATTATTACATATCTTCACTTACATTCTACTAATTCCCTCTTATTTTTAGATGTATGATCCTTCTATTACTGTGTTCAAAGGATATTCTCTGCCAAAGGAGGCTGAGGAATACCTGAACTCCCGTGGGCTTAAGAATGCGATTTGTTCGATTGGTGCCTCAAATGTGCAAGCTGATCTTTTTGGCCCCCTTGTTGTCTGCCCATTTCAGGTTAATTACTTTAGCTCCTCGTTCACTAACATTCAATTCATCTCCCCCTGCCCCCCACCCCCCTTCCCCGTCAAAATTTGTGAACTATATTATCAGCTACCTAATTGTTGTGTGGTATATATTCAGCTGTTGCAGCAACCTATTTGTTGTTAAAGTAAAATAAATTTGTTGTATTTATATGATAATTCTCTTTATTTTGTATTCTTTTTTATAAGCTAATTATTGGTTGCGTTTTTTTTATAAAAAAATATTTAAGATTTCACTTGGTTAATCAACATCTTTGTCAACCATTTAAAGATTGTTTAGCAACTAAATGAATGAAAGGTCTGATTGGCTCGTTAAAATTGTACTTAACATTGTTATTCTTTCTTAAATACCAATAAATAATGCTTACCCTTCTACAACTCAATTTCTGATTTATTAAGGCCTTTTGCCTTTTTTAACATCTATAGTCCTATATTGAATTAACTGTTTCATCGTAGATTTGTCTTGTTCTATTCTGTTATGGATCCATGCAACTAGTCAAGTATTCATCTTTGCAATATTCTTTCTTAAATACCAGTATGTAACATAGTTGTCATGGCGTTGCTAGGCGTCCTAGCGCTAGAGAAGGATAATGCGACACTTTGGACACCGAGCCGCCAAGGTTCGCGCCTTGGTAGTTGGTCCAAGTTAAGTGATTAAGTCATTTATTATCCATGACTCGTCATAACCCATTGACTAGTTATATGGTGTAATTTTATTACTTATTAGATTTGTAATGTATGATGAATGTTGATTTAGTTGATTATTTATTTTATATGTACCGTTTGCTGACTTGTTCTACTAGTTTTCAATGTCAGGTATTTTATTTTTGAATTTTGATTGTTAAGTATTCATATAATTGTATTTTTAATTGTATTCCATAGTGTTAGTTATTATATTTTGAGTTTTAATGCATATAAAATTTTATTATCCAATATAATTTTGAATTAAAATAAATAACGTATAAATTGCACATTATTAACGACTTGTCGTCGTACGGACGCCATGACGGACGCCTTATCGCCTAGGCGTCCTGGCAATCAACTACCGCCGCGTCTCGCCGTGGCGCCATAACAACTATGGTATGTAATGTCTACTTTTGTACATAAACTCTAATTCTGAATTATTAGGGCCTCTTTTAGCATCTATAGTCTTATATCAAAATATTCTGTTTCATCATAGGAGCTCCCTCTTGTTATTCTGTAATGGGTCCATGCAGTTAGCAAAGTATTCATCTTTTCCATAATTGAAGTAATAAGGTTATCATAATTGAAGGATCAATATGTAATTCAGGTGTAATAATTTGTTTCAGCAACCAGCTTCCAATAAAAAGAAAGCAGTTTGCACGAATTCTCAAGGAAAGAGGTTGCAGGTAGATTAATGCTTAAAACTGAATCTGATACTATTTGAAATTACAATGCATAACATGTATTTAGTTATTTGAGACTAATTGATTAAACATATGTATATTTCTTCACGATATTACAAATTTTCAGTATCTACCTACTTTTAACAAATCATATCAAGCAAGGACTTGGTCAAACCTATCATTGATTGTCCCTATGGCTGTACTTGTACGGTAATTATCACAGTACTCTATGGCCTCTTTTGTGGGTGAGCGGGTGTTATAATTCCATTAGAAAGCAGGTCTATGTCTAGCGAAAGTTTAAGGGGAAAGACGAGGGTAACTCTTTTTTAAACACTATTTTTCATAACACTTGATACCTGTCCCGTCTTTGTTTTGGTCCTTTAGTTCTCTTCCAGAGACCACTCTTGGAGCTTTAAGGCATGCTTAGGTTTTTACTATTTTAGGCCTCCCTAATTTTTATTCTCTGGGTAAGGTCTATGTCCCCCTTCTTTACTTCATTTTTCTATTTAGGGGTCTTGCCAAAACCCCTCACCTCCTTGATTGTTTTGTTAAAACAAAATAATCAATGGTTGGCAAGCTTACTTAACTTCTAAAAACTCATGTGGGCTGTCTGTATAATGTCAAAACAAGATAGTTCATAATGTATTTGCTGATGTCTAAAACAAAGTTTTCCTGAAATTGTGTTTGTTCTTCTGAGTTTATGCTTTTGAGGTATGACATTTGCATCTTAAAATGTAGAACTTAAGACTTGAATTTGATTTGTGGACATTTGATTGACCATAGCTTTAGTGGTAAAATATCCCAGTCAGGTCATCTTAAACCTGATAACTCAGATGTATTAGTGGGAGACCTGAGAGGTCAATGTGCATCTTAATAAGGAAAGGAGGAAACATTGTGTTCAACTCCTACATTTTCTATGATTGCAAATTAATTCACCATCCCTTCGGATTACAAAGGAGAATAATGTATTGGCTAATTAAACTCACAACTATTCAATTGAATATCTCTAGTTTAAGGTTGCTTGGTAATATTTTGTCTCATCAAATAATCTGATGCATAGTTCTTTTTGCTGTAATTTGTTTGTGTTGCATAAGGCACGTCTCTGTCAGCTATTAAAGGATCAAGGAGTCCAGAACTTAATCATTCTTGGACCTGGAGTTTACAATATTGGCTTTTTCTTCAGGAAGTGTCTTTATTTCTTCTTTTTATTTGTTTTACTCATTAGCAGGGTGTAGGGGGATCAAATCAATTTTCGACAAGCCCTCAGATAAATCAATTCAGACAAGATTCTGTCATGGTTGTTCCACCAGTTTCTTCTTATTGTGTAAGTTACCATAGCCATTTATAATCTTTTACTGGCGGTGTCGTCTGCCTTTCATGATTAAGGTGCCTTCTTCCATAGGGGTGCTGGCTTTGATTAACATATGGTTGTACAGAAGCTTTAACTGCTTTACTATGAGCACTTGAGAAATGGAGTGGTAAAAAGATTTCTACCTTAGTGAGCAAAAGCTTGTTCATTGCAAAAATGAGCAAGCTAAGGAACTGAAAAAAACAGGAAGATAATGGAAAAGATAGAACAAGCATATAGTGTGCAAGTAAAATATGTTTTGTGCAACAGAAGATATGGTTATGTTGACTTCATCAGCAACATTAAAGTGGAAACCATCAAGAATAAAATAACTAAATTCATGTTATTTTTATAATTTTTGCCATTCTGTTAGAACTTAGGGAAGTATTATAATTGTAGCATATTTAGATGCAAGATAATGACATTTGGAGTTGAGACATTGTGGAAATTTTGTCACCCTTCCCCTGAATTTGGGATAATTCTTAATATGATGGGCCATCAGCCATCTTGTGATTGATTATATAAGGTGTAAACTAGGTATAATATTATATAACCAAAACCCTGAATGGACCTGGAAAGTTTAGTGACTAGTTGGATATGGAATATAGAGATTAGAGAACTTGAGTGCGAATAATTTTTTCCACAAATTGGCAAAAATTTAAGAATGGACAATGTCTTTCAAGTAAACACTTAAACAAGAATTAGTTAGTTGGAAAAAAAATAGAATTAACTTGCGCCAAACTGTTGAAAGTATCCAGTAGCTAAAAATTCACTATTACTAGCTCATGTTGATTAGGAGGACTACACACAAATAGGACAGATTGATGTAATTTTGAATATATGGTGAAGCACGCCATGAACTTAAGTGAACTACATGAATGCAAATTAATTTGGTATGCCTTGATGAAAGGAAACTGGAAGAATTCCGCTGATGCCATAGAGTTTCGGTAATAAATGAAAATGAATATTTATCTTCATATGCAATTTATGCGTCTGAGCCAGAGGAATGGCTGTTTGATGAAGTTATGTATGAAATTTGTTAGGCAAGTGCCCATCCCAGTTTTTGTGTGAACCATATAAAGTTTACTTGAGAAGGCATGAGAAAGGTTTGATCATATTATGAGCTACTCCCCCCTCCCTTGGTTCTTGATCAATTTCTAACAAAGTAGTAAAATGATGAAAACTACTTGGATCTTGGGTCCTGGCATGAAAATGTAAAATGACTTTGTGTGTATCTTGCATATAAATGTAATTGGATGTAGTTTCCAGCTGACAACGGTGGAGGCGTTTCACAGTTATTTCATATTTTTATGCAGATGATTGACATGCTAACCCTGGATAGGCAGTGTTCAGTTGTCATGCATTTCTAATAACTGTATGGTGTGGTGTATTCATTTGTAATATGTCTAAAAACTAGTAAATAGTTTGTTCTTTAAAATAATGCGTCAATGCTTTCTGATTTTCAATGTCTGTAATTGCTTCCTTACTAGATAGACTGATAGACTCACTTCTTAGAGTGTACAGTGCTCCTATATTCTTGAGTTTGATGGTGCATCAAAGGGAAATCCTGGACAAGCTGGTGCAGGAGCTGTGCTGCGTGCAGCAGATGGAAGCCTGGTATGCTGCTGCTTGACATTTATCATGTATGTGTACTTGTGTAATATATTTCTCTCTGATCTTGAATTCTGCAGGTTTATCGATTGCGTGAAGGCTTGGGCATTGCAACTAATAATGTTGCTGAATATCGATCTCTGATTTTAGGATTAAAGTTTGCTCTGCAGAAAAGGATTGCACATATTTGTGTGAAAGGAGACTCCAAACTTGTTTGCATGCAGGTTAATTATCCTTTCTTAGTTTTTGATAATCTTTTTCTCCTTGACTTTTTCTTAATTGTAACAATTGAAAATACATGCTCAGCTTTGTCTTCTTACACCACAAATTTTCCCTGATAATTCTCTTAAGTGCATCCGTTTACAAGTACTCCCCGTTCCAAATTATAAGATCATTATTGACTTTTGAACGTCAATTTGAGATATTTGCAAACTCAAAAGCACCATTGTATAGGTCAAGTTTTTCGCTGAAAGTTACATGACTGTGTTGAAGTGATTGGGCCATTACATTAATATCCTGTATGTGTGATGTAATAATTACGGTCGTTTTCTTGGTACACTATGGAATTGTGTCTTGCCCTTCTAGGCACAAGTAAGGAGCCTCAGTCACAGTGTTGGCATTATCATGAAATTATGTGCACTGTCCAATTCTTAAAATGATGCACTCTAGAGTAAGTGTATCTATTTAGTTTTGTGGGCTTTCAGTGACGGCACTGATACTTTTTGATGACTTCTCTCTTTTATAAAGTTTATTTTTTAATGTTTACCTACTTTATTGACAAATTCTGCCTGGAGCAGGTTCAAGGTCTGTGGAAAACCAAAACCGAGAACATGGCCAACTTGTGCAAGGTGGCTAAGGAGCTCAAGGACAAATTTACATCGTTCGAGATTAATCATATTGATAGGGTACATATCACGAAACAATCGTGTCTAATTTTGTAATATACTTTTAACTTAGAAATCAAAGTAAAATGTTGTTCAGTCTCTGGGCAGTTGGCTGTAAATTAACTCCTTTTATTCTGTTTTCACAGGAGTGGAACCAAGAAGCTGATGCCCAAGCTAATCTTGCTGTCTGTCTCCAATGTGAGACCTTTCGCCTCTCTTGCAAGCTTTACCCTGCCATGTTTGATTATATAATCTTGTTTATTTGCATCCAGTATCTTACAGAAAATTATGTTTATGCAGATGGTGAAGTTCAAGAAGAATGCCAGCAGAAATAGGCTTTGAATGATTCAAAATAGCAACCGCTGTGCTTTTTGTTATGCTGGCAGGATCATACTGACAGCCTGCCATGTTTCGGCTTCCTATAAGTTATTGTTATTTTCTATTTAGTTCTTCCTAAGGGTTGTTGGCTTTGAATTATTATCGTGGTAAAAAAAACATGTGCATGTATTAAACGCTAGTACTACTGAGATGATTAGTCCTCCATGGTAGCACAGCTCAGCTCAACTGTTTGGCATTACTATGTGATATAAATAGTGTATATCTCTATAGCATTTTGTTTAAATTTGGGTTGGAGGAGGGTAGGGTGGGGTGGGAAAAAGAGAGGAAGGGGGAGGAGGAAGTAAACGAAAAAAGAAAGAAAAACCACACGTTATAATTTTGAGAAGCTACTCGTAGATTATGTAGAATGTAAATGTTTACAATCTTAAACTATTTAATATTCACCGTTGAAAAAAGGAGTTATATTTTGATATTTGGAGTTTATGCATAAATCTCTAAACTGAAGTGATTCGTGTAAATTTTGCAAATAACAAATTTTATACTAGTACTCCCTTCCTTACAAATTATAAGGAGCTTATCCAACTTTTTAATGAGAACTTAATATTTGTAAAGTTGCATGGATTCATTTAATATTAATTAATATAATTATGAATATTATAAATGATTTAAAAGTGCTATTGTTATAAAATTTATTATTTTCAAGATTTAAGAATTATATCAAATTTTAATTTGATGTCTTTCAATTGACTTAAAAAAAATCCAATAACTTATATATTTTGAGGCAGAGGAACACTTTTTAAATATTTAATATAATTATGATTGTATAAATTCAAATCAAATGAAAAATATATCAATTTTGTATTGAAATTTTTAAAATTTTTATGGTGGTTAACTCTTGTCTAATAAGATGAATGAGTTTTAATTAAATATAAAATAATGTATTTTTATTGATAATTTTTTCATATACTTATTTCAAGTTCGAAATATCATCTGTACAAATAAAAATTTCATTTGATGTATGATTTTTTTCATATAGATAAATGTAGAATCTATGGGCGTCAATAATACCTACTCCTTCAACTCATTCTAAAAAATAGGTTTTTGTATAATAAGTTTTCAAAGATATTAACATTGACGAATGTACTATGTTTGCGGATGTCTTAATTGTTGAAGAAATTTATACATGACATATTCAATTATGTTGGATTGATCAATGCGAATTTTTTTATACTAAGAGCCAGAGTGAAGTGAATCAAAGTTGTCCTTAACCCACCTGAATCGATCTACTCTGGTGGCTCACTTGTTAACATATTAGAGAGAAGGTTAATTGGCCCTATTGAATCGTTTAAAAGTATTATTATTATAATTTTTTTAATTTATTTTAAAAAATTCAATAATTTACGTATTTTGAAGTAGAGGAACATTTTTTAATTATTGAAGGTAATTATAATTGAATAAATTAAAATCAAATAAAAAATATGTCAATTTTGTAGTGTAAAAATTTAAATTTTTTATGGTGATTAGCTCGTGTCTAATAAGGCGAATGAATGAGTTTTATTAATTAGATAGAAAATATTGTAATCCACTTTTATCATTATTTATAATTTATTATTAGTAGGAGGTATAAATGAGGCTGATAATGCTTTCCCTATAGCCGCTATAGGCGTGGATAGGGAAATACAGAAACGGGCCCTCTCATTATTCTCTTATCTCTTTCTTCTTCTGATACACTTGACGATGGCTACCGTCTCAGCATTTTCCAATCCCTCTTACATTGGCAGGGCAAACTCCAATTTTTCTTCTTCTTCTTCTTCAATTACTAGTAGCCTTCTACCTCAATTTGTCCGGTTACAGAGCCATGTAACCATATCCAGTTCCAAGATTTCTGGAAATTCAGTACTGAAAAAGTCCCCAAGAAGATTGAAGACGAAGATAAGGTCGTTTGTGGCTGAAGAACAAGAAACCCTAATTCCAACTGAAAACGAGACTGAAGAAGCACAAACATCTTCAGCCACTGAGCAGCCCGTTTCTGTTCCCGTCTCTCCTTCCGATCTTCTCACCATGTTCTTTCAGGTACTTTCATTTCTCTCTCTGTATAAATAAATAATGGTATTATCAGTTGAATTTAACATTTTATAGTTCTGTTAAATGTTTATAGATGTACTTTTTGTTTTGGATGTTCTTTTTAATACGCTCAATTTTTCATTTTTTCAAAGGTTGTCTTACTTTGGCGTTCTTTTATTAGTCGTCAAAAGGGTACGAGGAATTTAATGTGTCATATATATAAACTAAAAAACAAAACTGAGTTGTCCGTGTATATTGTGAATGAAATTAGAGTGATGGGTCTCTTGCATACTGTTTCAAGGTTTAGCACTGTTAGCATTTTGGAACAATTTATTCCCATGTCTTTTGAAGTTGTGGGGTTTATTATTTTATTTTGGAGGGGGAGAGGGGAGTTGGAGAGAATTGAGATAAATGACTGGTAACCATTTGACAAATACTTGGATTGCTAAATGGAAATGTAATTCGGCTTCTTTATTTTGATGAATTTCCAGGTTATGTTTGTTTTCTGAATCCAACCATGGAGTAGGAATCACGGTCATGCTAGTTAAAATATATAGCTAATTCTCCTCCAATTACAATTATGAAATTTAGAATCCATTCTCGCAAATGTAGTGTTAATGTGTCATTGATATTTGGAACTTAATAATCAAATGAGCTTCCGAGGGGTTGGAAATTATTGCACAATGCTCATAAATTTGGTTATTAATTCATGTGAGCAATGAAATTGCCTTAACATTTTTCATTATTTTTTCACAAAATAAAGAAAAAAGAGGAGAGGGAGATTTGTTTATCTGTCCCTTTTCTTTTAAATTTTAATTTTGTACTCATTATACTTATCTTTTTTAAAATTTATTTATGTATAATGTGCTTTGGTTTTCTTGATTAGGTTTTAGTCAAATATTTTTAGTCTCACTTCACAATTTGTTTGAAAATCATCTTGTTCTAGGTTTTGATTAATTTCTTTTGAATTTATCTATGTACATCTATATATGTTTGGGGATAATTGAACTTGCTTTGGTATCACTGACAATGTAATTTCTATTTTTCTAGGCTGAAGGAACCATGACTGAAACAGCTGTTCCTACAGTTACCAAGGCTTTAGAGGTTAATCCATCAGTCTTTTATTTTTTCCAGATGTGGATTTATATGATTACCCCCTACCTGTCCCTCCCCCCCAAAAACACACACAACAATCCCTTCTTTGATTGAAATACCTATGTCACACTGGACTTGGGAGCGGGAAACATGTGTTGGTAATGTCTAGGTGTTACTGTGTTCGACTTGTTAATTTCTAAATAACAAGATACAAACATGGCATAAAAAGGTTTTAGATATGGATACGTGGATACACATGTAATAGTTATTATATCAAGAATATAAGCTTTGCAAATGTAATGTGAGGGTATTCAGAACAAAGAAAATCACTTTGGTTACCGAGAGCCTTTGGCTTAGTGCTAGGCCTCTTGCTAAGCAAGAGATTTTAGGTTCAAACTATGTGAGTGGGTGTGTGCGTTAAATTAGAAAAAGAAAAAAAGAAAAAGAAAATCACTTTGGTTACCAGCCTGCATCATTTTCACGATTCTCCATCTTTCTTCTTCTACTCATTCTTCTTCTTTTCTTTATTTTTTTATGAGTCAGTGTCCTTCCTCTTCCTTCAGGACATGGGGTGTCCGACTGAGTAAGTAAAGAATCCACATCCACAAGTGTCGACACGGATACTTCACACTCTACCGAAGATCCATGTAACACAGTTAAACTCACCATTCGTGTAATATGCCCCTCTACTAAACTCAAACTTTAAATTTTAAACTATACATAGCAATCTTAAATTCTCTCAATGCTTTCCAGTCATTATGTGTTGATCTGAGCAGTAGTTAATTTTACCTGCGCCCTCGTTACTATTTAATCAAGGCAAAGCAATAACAAGCCAATGCAAATCTATAGGCAAAACGACCCATTTGGTCCATTTACTCATGGTTTGGTTTCATTTTAGTCATTGTACTTTTTTTTTCTTTCAAAAATCTCCTTATACTATTTTTTAGAGTATTAATATAGTTTTCAACTGCTGCCACCTCATTAAAGTAATCCTATATGGCATTAAAAAAAAGAAAAAAAAATGACGAGATGTAATTCTTTAATCCCAAGCATGTGAGATTAAGAAAAATAATGTCTTTTACCATATCTTTCGTTTAAAAAAAAATCTAATTTACTTTTTTTCTAGTTAGTTTGTGAAATTTTAAAATTCTCAAAATTGATATTACTTTTATTTTAATTAGTTCAATATTCTATATTGAAAACTACTTAAGAATTATTACCAAGATTAAACTGAGAAACCTTATTTGTAGGGAGATTAATAGTCATTTGAGAAGAATGATATGGTAAAAGGCATTATTATCCTTACTTTCATACATTTTTGATTAAAAAATTACAATTCAAATTTTTTTAAAATTTTTTAAAAGCCATGTTAGCTTATTTAATGAGGTGCCAGTATTTGGGAACTCTATTAATACTTTTAAAAATAGTATACTGAGATTTTTGAAAATGAAGAAGTACAAAGACTAAAATAAAACCAAAACACGAGTATAGGGACCAAATGAGTAGTTTTGCCCAAATCTACACATCAAACACTTCTATTATAGCTTAGTGTTTATTGCTACCTCACTACCTGACTCAAACTTAAAAGGGTGCTGTTCTTTGTATCCCAATGGTTGTAAACTAAGATCAGTCATCAAACTGGAAAGAGTACTGGATGGTTAGGTTACTGGTCCAACCAGTGATTGAACCGTTATTAAACCGGTGACGTCATAAATATATTATTAATAATTAATAAGATTTTAAAATATTTATTTTTTTATAAATTAAAATATTATTATAATATCAGTAAAAATATCTAATTTAAAAAAAATATATATTTAAAATAAATAAATTAAAAATCTGGTCAACTAACCGGTTTTACCTTGAACCGGTGGTCAACTGAGTTTTGACTGGATCGATGAAAATCAATTTTTTTGGGCTAAATCGGATCGGCGTGCCAATTAGTTCCGGTCGAACTGCCGGTCTGGTCCGGGTTTACAAACAATGTTGTATCCATATAAAGGAAGTTTGATGATGTGCGTTAGATGGGTTGCTTTACCATCTCAAATTGGGTTTCTTTCGAACATTCCATGCGGCCCAACAAAATGCAGGGATTTGAACTCCTTTACAAGGATTTCAATGCAAGTTGAAAAAATAGAGTCAAAGAGCGCCAGAATAGTGAAGGGAAGCATTTTTGTTTTACCGTGTCTCAGATTTTTGGTTGCTCATTTTGAATCACGCATTGTTACTAATATTACGTGAATTGTTATGGCTACCATTCTATAGCCTGAGGGTAGATCCTCATTTTACTGTTTCTTGTATGTTTAATATTAGAGAATTTGAAATGTGGTATTGTTGGTGGAACCATGAAAAGGATTATTAACATCTCCACTTTTGACTTTTATGATGGTCTTCTGTTTATTATTTGTAGGAAACAGAGGGCGTCTCTAATTTAAAAGTACAAGTTCTTGAAGGTATTGCCAGCGTGGAGGTGAGTATGAACTCTTGGTGCTTCTAATGTCATAATCACTAACTTTTGCTGTTAATGTTACTTAGGATTGTGTCTTCTGTTCAGTAGTGTTAATCAGCATTGTACTAATCATTAGAAACCCTCAATTCTTTATCAGTTGACGTCTTTCTAATAATTGAATCCCCTCCCGCATCCCCCTTGTAGTTGACAAAGCAGACCACAGTACAAGCTACAGGAGTTGCTTCCAGTTTAGTTGAGATCATACAAGGCTCCGGTTTCAAGTTACAAACATTGAATTTGAGCTTTGCGGATGAAGAAGAAGAATATATCAACTAGATCTTTGTATATGCTGACTTGATAAATATATATATATCCGGATACCATAAGTGAAACAGATTACGGAATGTCTGCCTGATTTTGTTCAGTAATTGGTATTCAAAGAGAAGCAATATTCAAAGTTTTGACTCCCAAATCACCACCAGATGATGTTGTTCACAAAGCAAGGGCATTATTTTTAAAGTTGTGGGTTCATCTAGGTGTCAATCTACTTGCTTCCCTGTTTTCTCATCGGTGTATTTGAAGTATAATATCACCGGTGTATAATAACTCTACGCCCGCCCTCACTGCTAACTGGTAACTGCTATGGGAGGAATATACAAAAATATCCGTAGGCTGAAAAAGAAGCAAAGGTGAAGAACAGGCTGATAATTGAGTAAAAAGGAGATGATACTACTTGGAACCAGTAATAATATATTTCAAGTGATAATTAAAGCAGTCTAGTACTGTCCTTGCATCCATTAATGGACAAAGTTCCAAAATCCAGATATATTTATTTTAAATCAATCTCTGTCCCCCATCTTGATGATTTTGGGTTACACCAATAAATTACGAAAATGATATTCCCACCGCAGGAATGCAAAAAAATACGAAATACCTACTATACTATCATTTACCTAAAGTATTGGAAATTCCTCGCTTTATTTGGTACAATAGACTGCTGCAACTATGATCGAGACTCCAATCTTTTAATTTTTTATTTTTCGATTGACCATTGATGAATTTATCGGATTAATCAATCAATAGAATGAATAATTCGATTTACGATCGACTAAAGTACAGATTGAATTATAAAATTGTAAATTTTTTGATTTTTATATTATAATATTTTAAACGTATTTAAATGTATTTTAAAATTCTTTTTGTCAAAAAAAAAATGTATTTTTCAAAATTTTTTGCTAAACAAAAATGTATCTAAAAATTCTTTTTAACAAACAAAATGCACCTTAAATTTTTAGTGCAAACTGTATTTTTTAAAGCGATTTCTTTTAAATATATTTAAAAAAATAACATACAAAACTCAAAATTTCTATAATTTTATAATTCAACCTATACTTCAGTCTTTACTTATTTATACTCTATTATTTTACTCTGTCCCAAAGAGTAAATAGGACGGCAATAATTTGTACTCTCAAATGGTTACTCACTTTTTCGCAGTAATGGGAACGAGGGCTTGGGTGTACAGCAGACAATCCCAAATTTTAGTATAAAAGATTTTGTCATACTACTGAATATACATTTTTTTATATGTTCTTAAGTATAAAATATTTTATTTATAAAAATATGTTTAAATATACATAAGTTAAATATTTATAAAATAAATCTAAAGAATAATTATAGTTAAATCTTTATTAAAGTATAGTCCACTAAAGTTTCAAAGAAACAAATATTTAGTAGAGCACTTGTATGAGGTCTATTTATAAATAAAATTGATATTTATTTTATACTTTTCTCTCATTTAATTTTTTTAATTTGTATAAAACTTATACTTTACTCTTACTGTTACAACATCCTAGGATCATACAATCACAACAGAATTCTTCTTTAATAACAAGTGTACATGCTTTTAGAACATAAAATTATTTTAAAACAAAATATTTTAAAGATGTATCACTAATTTTAAAATAAAACAAAAGAAGTTAACTCAATATTAGCAAAATAAGGGTCGAAAGAAGACAAGTCATAGGAAAGAAGTGAGTGGATGGAAAAAAATTATTAAAGACTTTTAAATACCTGTCACATGATATTTTATATTATTTATGTATTCTTAAAGATTCTTAAATACTTGTCACGTTATTTTAATATTTAAAATAAATTATTTTAAATATTATAATAATAACATATAAATAATATAAAATATCAATCATGATATGTGCTCAGGCCCTGAATAATTATTTGTGGGTGGGTGGGTAGAGGTACTATTGAAATGTCGAATTTGTTCATAAGTTTCAAAGGACAGAAAGACAGACCTCGTGTGCTGGTTATTAAAGCTATTCATACGGATTCTGAGAACTTAATTGATATGGAGCAGGAGTAGTTAATTGATATATAGATATCTATAGCTGTGCGGATAGTCCAAACAAAGCTTGTGGCATGGGGGGGGGGGGGGGGGGGGGGAACCCCTTGAGGGCCAGGTCGCCTCAGAACAGAAATGAGCACACCAACCCATAACAAATGGTCTAATGCGTGCCAGCCTTACGATCCTGTCCCAGACCTAGCCTAATCAGGTGAAAGCTGAACCAGGCTGCTAGCTGGCTGGCATTTTGAATTGAATTGACCAATCTCAACTTGCAAAAGGCTTCTTCTGCATGCATGTTTACTATCTTTATTTTATTTATTTACCAGGTCCAGTATCAGTGGCTGTACCAGTACCTACTCATCATGTCTACTGTCTTTTATTTCTACCTCACTCTCTATTAATATCACTGCTCCCATGCTCTATACTTGAGTCATCACCCACAACTCTTTACTTTTATTTCTGCTTCTTTCCTTTTCTTTAACAATGGCAATCAAAGCTTTCGTCTTTCTCTTCATCTCTCTTCTTCTGGTTTCAACAAGGGTATGTCTATCCATGTTAGCCTTTTTCCTTTAACGTAATGGAAAATGCAGGCAATGCCCGTAACATCACTGTAAAATGACACTATATCATCAAATTTAGTAACTTAATTTCACTATTATGTAATCAATATTAAACTAAACACACAATACATTTAGGGGTAAAGATGAAAGAAAAATATGTTTTTAAAATTTGTTAATATTTCTTAATGAGACTTATTTTTACAAAATGGAAGGAGTATTTAGAACAATGTTTATATTTCTAACTATTGTAAACTGTTTTTTGATTTTTCTAGGTTTCATCAGAAGATGAAGAGCTCTTGGAGGTACTGTAAATTAGGACCGTGTCTATATATATGGATTCTGACTCTCGGAGAAAATCATATGTCCGTATATTTTCCATTTGATTAATTTCTTTCTTTGCTAATGAAATCTCCAATTTTATTTTCTGCTCCAGGCTGCCTATGTCATAGTACCATCTCGGAGTCCCCTGCAGGTACCATCCCCTGCTATTATTCCGGTCAAGTTACCGCCTCCTGCTCCTGTTCCGGTCAAGGTACCACCCCCTGCTCCCATCCCTGTGAAGGTATCACCACCTCCAGCTCCTGTCCAAGTTAAGGTACCACCACCTCCAGCTCTTGTCCCAGTTAAGTTACCACCACCTCCAGCTCCGCCAGTCAAGCCACCAATTCTTGCTCCACCGGTAAAGCCGCCTCCAACTTCTGTTCCTATGCCCCCACCAAGAAACACAAAAGGTGACATAAAAATTAATGTTTATGTTTTCGTGGTAGCATTAAATGGTTACTTGGGAGTAATATTATTTTATTTTTTGTGACATTGAGTTTGGATGATTTTGTGGTGCAGAATGCTACCCTCCATGTTTGGTGAGGTGCAAGTTGCATTCGAGGAAGAATGTATGCATGAGAGCTTGCGTCACGTGCTGTGACAGATGCAAATGTGTTCCGCCAGGCCAATATGGTAACAGAGAGAAGTGTGGAAAGTGTTATGTTAATATGACCACTCGTGGTGGCAGCGCCAAGTGTCCCTGAATCTAGTATTCTTCCTTACAAGTTTCTATTACTAATCTCTATTAGCACAAGGAATTATGAAATAATGTTGAGAATAGGAAGGAAATTTATGGTTTCCCTCCTGCATAATACTAAGGAGAAAGTAGCAAATTATATCTTGTACCAAGTTTTCTCCCATATATGTCCATGGCTAAGTAATTATATTTTGTACCAAGTTTTCTCCCGTATATGTCAATGGCCAAGTTATTAGTATTACTCGATCAATTTGGCAGCTTGAATTGTGAAAAAGGTTATACTTGCAAGGAACACAACTGCTAGTTTTAAAATATTGGGACCAAAACTTTTATGGAGAAGTTTTGCAGTTTGCCTTAAATTTATCTTTTGAACTCGGTTCTCATAACCCATATGGGTTGGTTTCATTTGACACCATTTGTAACAAACCATCTGGACTCCAACCAGCTACAAGGTGGTCATCTTGGCTTACTGCTATGTTTCATCCAAAATTTTCATAAATGTTTGGAAATTAATGAATACATCAAATAGAATCATAGGTTAATACCGAAAGCTTTTGGTTCGAGTGATATTACCCAATCCACGGTTAACCATGAGGATGGGGATGAGTCTTGGAATGTCATGGTAGGGTGTGCGAGTGTTTAACGCAAAAGAGGAAACTATCATTTTATAAAACTTGAAGCTATCAATTGGATGGATTATGTATAATTAGAGCATTGTAACATTTTTGTATTATTCGAAAGAAATCAAGGTGTGACATAGTTCTTCACTTTGGTATTGCCATCACGCCAGCAGTTAAAACTTGAGTCCCAGTGATAATTCTGGAAATCATAAGAGTGATTTTATTTCTATTACTGAAAAACTTAGTCACATACTGGAACCTTACAAACTTATATAAGAAAGCTACCTGAAATAACCAACATTACAAAGACTATAATATCCTTAATAGAATACATGAAAAGACAATGATAACCCTCTAACAAAACAGAGTATTACTGAATCATTCTCAGCATGTCGCCTTAGTCACAGTGTCCTCATACTGTGCAGTCTTAGCTCCAGACACATATGACTGAGAAGCCTGTATATCTTTATCATCCCCCCTCAAGTTGGAAGGACGGAACAAGTTACATACTCCCAACTTGGAAGTTAACATGTGAAGCTGATCAGAGGATAAAGATTTGGTAAAAAGGTCAGCAGGCTGTTGTGATGAAGGTAGATGAGTTGTGGCAATAACACCTTTTATCAATTTTTCACGAACAATATGACAATCAATTTCAATGTGCTTTGTTCTTTCATGAAAGACAGGGTTTGATGCAATATGAAGAGCAGATTTATTATCACAGAACAGTGAAACAGGAGTAAGATTCTTAACACCAAAATCATGAAGTAATGAAATCAACCATGTAATTTCACAACATGTATCTGCCATTGCTCTATATTCTGCTTCTGCTGATGATCTCGACACAGTAGGTTGCTTCTTGCTTTTCCAAGAAATAAGAGAGTTTCCCAACAAAATACAATACCCAGTCAAAGATTGTCTCGAAATTTTACAGCCTCCCCAATCAGAATCACAGAATGCAGTGAGAGTAATATCAGTTTGAGGAGCAGCAGCAGAGAATAACAAACCAAGACCAGGAGCCTGCTTAAGGTATCTGACTAATTTAAAAGCAGCAGTAAGATGATCTGCTGTAGGCTTAGACAGAAATTGAGCTAGGACATGAACTGAGTAAGCAATATCTGGTCTGGTAATGGTGAGATATATCAGTCTTCCCACTAATCTTCTATATGTACTAATATCTGCATCAGATAACAGATGACCAGAATTCTCTACTAAATTGTGATGCTGCTCTATAGGAACTTTAGATGGTTTAGCTCCAGTTAGACCAGTATCTTTTAGAATATCTAGAGCATATTTTTTTTGATTGAGGTAGATACCTTGATCTGATCGTGCAACTTCAATACCAAGAAAATATTTTAAATCTCCCAAATCTTTAATTTTGAAGTGATTACTCAGATACTGTTTTACTTTATGAATGAGAGCAGAGTTTGTGCCAGTGATCAAAATATCATCTACATAGACTAAAACAGCTATAAAATCACCAGCAGAGATATATGTAAAGAGACTGTGGTCATTGTAGGATTGACAGAATCCATAGGATTTCAAAGCTGTTGAAAACTTTAAGAACCATTGCCTTGGAGCTTGTTTAAGTCCATACAAGGATTTAGTGAGCTTACAGACAACTTTAGAGTTTTTGTCTGCAGATAAGAAATGAAAACTAGGAGGAGTTTCCATGTAAACCTCTTCATCAAGATCACCATGCAAAAATGCATTAGTTACATCCATTTGAGTTAAAGACCATCCTTTTAAAGCTGCCACAGCAATAAACACTCTCACAGTGGTCATTTTGGCAACTGGAGCAAAAGTTTCAAAATAATCTAAGCCTTCTGTTTGAGTAAACCCTTTTGCTACCAATCTAGCCTTATATCTATCAACAGATCCATGTGGATTATATTTAACTTTATATAACCATTTGCAGCCAATGACTTTTTTTCCTGAAGGAAGAGGAACTAAGTCCCATGTATGATTATCCTCTAAAGCTGTGATTTCAGTAACCATAGCTTGACACCAGTTATTATCTTTAACTGCTTGTGAGTAGGTTTTTGGTTCAGAAATTACAGCAGTTGCAGCCAGAAACTTAACATAGGTGGGAGATAATCTGGCATAGGAAATGTAATTGCTCATGGGATAAGAAGAAGAAGATGAAGGAATATTATGTGACTGACATGTATTGATATTAAGAAGATATGATGGTAGACCAGTGTAATTATGAAATTTGGCTGGAAGTTGCTTGGTTCTTACTGGTCTTGAAGAAGATAAATGATCTGTAGTGGAAGGGTCAGTAGGATTAGGAGAATCAGAAGAAAACTGATTGTTATATGAGTGATCTTCACTTTGAGATTCAGCAGAATGCTCAGTTGTACAATGAGTAGTATTATCAAAATTTTCTGGATTGCATGGAAATACAGACCCAAAAGAATCATCAGAAGTTGGTATTGTAGAGAGAGTGGATGGAAAAAGAGTAGTAGGTACAGGATTTGTAGGGGTGGAGGATTGAAAAGGAAAGATATGTTCAACAAAATGTACATCTCTAGTAACAAAACACTTTTTAGTTTGCAGCTCCATCACTCTATAACCCTTTTTGTCATATGGATATCCCAAAAATACACACTTCAAAGATCTGTTAGCAAATTTATCAAAATTGTGAATATTAGTAGCAAAGCACAAGCAACCAAACACTCTCAAATGATTATAACCAGGATGACAATCAAACAAAAGTTCATAAGGAGATTTTCCTTGAAGCACTTTTGTTGGAATTCTGTTAATTAGGTATGTAGCAGTCAAAAGACAATCTCCCCAGAATGAAATTGGAAGATTTGAATGAAATCGCAAAGCTCTAGCCATATTAAGAAGATGTCTATGTTTCCTTTCCACAACTCCATTTTGTTGAGGTGTGTAAACACAGCTAGATTGATGCAAGATACCAAGAGAAGTAAAAAGAGCAGTGATATCTTTGTTCATAAATTCAGTTCCATTATCAGATCTAACTATTTTAACAGAACAATTAAACTGATTATGAACAAGAGTAATGAAATTTTTAAGAAGAGTAGGTACTTGAGATTTATTATGAAATAGAAACACCCAAGTACATCTAGAGAAATCATCAACAATAGTCAAGAATTGATTACAACTTCCATGAGTATGATGCTTATATGGCCCCCATACATCACAGTGTACAAACTCAAATTTAGATTGGCTATGAGTTTCACTAAGAGGAAAAGATAGTCTAGTTTGCTTAGCAAGATAGCAAACATCACAATGAATCTCTTTATTACATTCAATGGGTATAGGAAGTTTCTTTAGTATATGAGTGGGAACATGACCAAGTCTGGCATGCCACATAGAAGTGGGAACAGGCTTTGGATTTTTGAGAGGCATACAAGTATGTGTAGACAGACAATCAGAAGTACAGAAATCAATGAGCTTAGAATGCAGTTTGTAAAGCCCATCAGACATTTTACCAATCTCTATCTCCTTCTTCAAAATATGGTCCTGGAGCAAACAGGTTGATGAGGTAAAAAACACAGAACAATGAGCATCATTAGTTAGCTTAGGAATAGAAAGAAGGTTATAGTGAAATGAGGGAATACATAAGACATTAAGCAGTTTGATGTGAGAGTGTAATGTCACAGTCCCTATATGAGTTACTGGAGATGAAATCCCATTAGGTAAGTGTAGTACTGTATTAATCTGTATAGGATTCTCAAGAATATGAACAAATGGAGTTATATGATCAGTGGCTCCAGAGTCTAATATCCAGTGGTTTGTGTTAACAGATGCACAATGATGTATGAGACCAACAGAAGATGAAGGAGAGCAAACTTGCACATTACCAGATAAGTGAGCAGAATGATTCATATTTTGCATGCCTGCTTGGATCATCTGCAGAATCTGTTTACACTGAGCATCTGAAAATGGAAGTGTAGCATCTGAAAGCTTATCTTCAGAAGATTTATTCACCATATCAGTATCCCCTGATATTTGTGCTGACACTTGAGCAACACTTGAAGTATTTTTGGCTCTCATTTTAGGTTTAGGCTGTCCATATAGTCTATGCCATGAGGGATATCCATGCAGAAAGAAGCATTTATCTCTTGTATGTTTGTCTTGATGACAGAAAGTGCAAGTGGCATTTGACTGTTCCATAGAAGTAGAACCTAGAACAGATTTCTTGTTAAAGCTTTTAACATTTCTCTGATAGTTTTGGTGTTTCACACTCATTGCAGTGCTTTCAGCTGGAGTGAATTGATTACTGACATTGTTCCTCTGCTGCTCTTCTTGCAGTAACATAGCATAGGCTTGATTAAGTGATGGTAATGGATTCATAAGCAGAATTTGCCCTCTAGTCCCAGTAAATGTATCATTAAGTCCCATTAAAAATTGACTGAGTTTTAAACCCTGTTCATACATGCTAATTTTCTGAGTCACTTCGCAGGTACAAGAATTGCATGTGCACTTTGGAATACTTGCTAGGTTATCCAACTCATCAATTAATGTTCTGAATTGAGTGAAATACGATGTAATGGATAAAGATCCTTGAATACACATGGATATCTCTTTTCTCAGGTGAAACAGTCTAGGAACATTACTTTGAGAGAATCTTGTAGAGAGATCATCCCACATCATCTTAGCAGTTGGTAAGTACACAATACTATTGCGAATATCTGTTGATACAGAATTTAAGAGCCAAGAAATTACCATGTCAGTACATCGAATCCAATGATTTAGATATAGAGAATTATCAGCTGGTTTTGGGAGTGAACCATCAATCATGCCTAATTTATACTTTGCAGACAAGGCTATCATCACAGATCGTTTCCATTGATTGTAGTTTTGATCATTCAATACTTGAGTAACTAGTACCATGCCAGGATGATCTGAATTCTGAAGATAATAAGGATGATTAATGTCAATATTTCCATTCATTGTTTGATTAGAACCAGAAGCAACAGTTACAGCATATGAAGCCATATCCACCTTCTATGAGATATGTTCAATTGAAGATTGAAATCACACAAAACAGATATTAATGTTTACAGTAGAACAAGATGAGCAAGATGCTCAGGTTAAAATGAAAAACTGTGAAGAATCAAGCTGTAGATCTAGAAAGAAAGCTGAAGAAAACCCTCGTTACTGAAAAACCCTCGCTCTGATACCATGATAATTCTGGAAATCATAAGAGTGATTTTATTTCTATTACTGAAAAACTTAGTCACATACTGGAACCTTACAAACTTATATAAGAAAGCTACCTGAAATAACCAACATTACAAAGACTATAATATCCTTAATAGAATACATGAAAAGACAATGATAACCCTCTAACAAAACAGAGTATTACTGAATCATTCTCAGCATGTCGCCTTAGTCACAGCCTTAGTCACAGTGTCCTCATACTGTGAAGTCTTAGCTCCAGACACATATGACTGAGAAACCTGTATATCTTTATCACCCACAAATATTCAGCTCATGCAATTTGGTCTTTCTTTCGTCTACTGCCTCTGTCTTCAAGTGTTCAGGAAGTTTCCAAAATGACGAGAACAAGATCATAGATATCACCAATTATGTTTTCATAGGAAAACCGGCACAGATACTATTATATTCTTCATACCTGCCTATAAATAGGATATGAAATGCACATGTATTAATTAAGCCATAAGTTACTGCTAATTTATCAACCTCTGATTGACAACTATTGAGCAATCAAAAATGGCTTTTCCAAAGATTGCCCTCGTCTTTGCCATCTGCTCTGCATTTGCTACAGTAGTATTAGTTGCTGCACAAGCCCCTGCTGCTGCTCCTCCTCCTGGTACCGATAGTTCTAATGCACCCGTTGGGCTTGCTTCATTTGAATCCATGCTCATCGGATTTGTGGGCGTTGCCGTTTCATTATTTGTCGTCCTCAAAGAGGTGGCTTGATCTTGCTGTTTTGGTTGTGTGATTATTTTGTGTTCGAGATTATTGTCTCTGAATGCTACTATTATGTGACAGCTTTGTATGATGCATTTGTTTTCGTCGTCCTCGTGTTTATTACAGTACTAATAAAATTCAACTCTTTAATTTTGATTATAGACTTTGGTTATTAGCAGATCATGTCACGATGGTCAATTCCAATGATTTCATGACAATAAATGAATGGCGCGTACAATCAGAAAGAAAAAAGAAGAAGAAAGAGTAATTATTGTACGTGATTAAAATTATATAGCAAAAACGTCTACTCATAAAAAACACATTAAACTTCAAAACTTAATTAACGTATATCAAGATTATGTGATGATATCTCATAATTATAAAATAATTCTTCACGTATTTCTTATCTCACATTTTAATGTAAGTTCAATAATAATCACTTTAAAGAATTCAATATGTGATGATAGAATTTAATATTTTTAATAAATAAATATTCTTAAAGTCATTAAAAATCACATTCATAATAATAACAAAAACGTATCAAATTTAAATAATTTCTATTACATCTCACATTTGAACTAAACTTCTATACGAGTGATCGCATTTATAAAATAGAATAAGATATATAGAGAGAAAAAAAGGTGACTCTAGCTGCGATATCCCTATAGATTTAATTTTATTATAATTTTATACTTTATAATTCTATTTTAATATCTTTTAATTTTATCCCTCTAAATTTGGTAAAGCTTTTTATGTGTCACGGAATTAATACATGTAATAAGGGTCCTAATAAGATTTTTTGTTTTTCACATGCTACGTGGAGTTCGGACATTCCCCGACCCACTTGTATGGTTGGAACTGTAGCCGATCGTAATTTGGAGCTCTTTTTGGTAATTTTAAGGAAACTCCGCACCAAAAAGTCTGCAGCGGAAACCTGGAGCAAAAGTTTTGAGAAGAAATGGGAGGAGATCCGATCTTGGGAGTGAGCGAAGTGGAAGCAAGGAAATTATCATCGTCAACAGGTAGACAAAGAAGAAGGAAGTGGTTGAAGAGGAGAGAAAAATGGCTGGTGGTGCTTGGGGTTGTACTTCACGCTGTATACATGCTCAGCATTTTCGATATTTACTTCAAGACCCCTATCGTCCATGGCATGGACCTTGTTCACCCTCACTTCTTGGCCCCCGCCAAGCGTCTGGTTCTCCTAGTCGGTACAGACCTGAACTCAGCACATCACTGTTCGATCATTTGTCTCTGACAAACCGCTTTTTTAGTAGTTTGCTTTTGGTGACAAATGAGGCAGGGCAGACCTATTTGGACTCTGTGATTTGATTTTTTCTTATGTCTGATATGGGTTTAATGTTTGAAGTGCTTCTGGTTACAATGAGTTTTATCTTATTGCTTATCAATTTTTGGTGGAAAATGAAACACTCGGCTAGTCAGGTGCTGCTGCTGCTGCTACTAGTACTACTACTGCTATGTATAAATGAAATCTTATTAGTTTTTCGGATATATTTATCTAGAGTAATTAATGCCTTGTTAGACGTTAGTAGTTTATTAGACAAGAAATTATCAGCTTTTAATGTAATGCAAGTAGTAAGCTCAATTTTTTTGGTATTTATTGCTCCCGTGTTTATTGAAGTTTAGTTGGTCAAAGTTTTCAGTTTTGGACATGTACCCCCCTCTCATATTTCCTAACATTTGTAGATGGAAATTATAATTGCAGCTGACGGTTTGCGGGCTGATAAATTTTTTGAGCCGGATTCTGAAGGAAATTATAGAGCACCATTTCTCAGGAGTGTAATAAAAAATCAAGGTCGCTGGGGGGTATCTCATGCTCGTCCTCCAACAGAATCAAGGCCTGGACATGTAGCTATAATTGCTGGCTTCTATGAGGATCCTAGTGCTGTTACAAAAGGTGGTTCCATATCTTCCCGAGTGTTAACTTAGTTAGGCTAGTTGAGTTTTGTTTTAGCTACTTTAGCAAATAATATTAAGTGTATTTATGCGAGGAATTTGGTACATTCACTAAATTATCCATTAACTTTGCAGGATGGAAGGCAAATCCGGTGGAATTTGATTCTGTATTTAACCGAAGTCAGCATACAATTTCTTTTGGTAGCCCGGATATCGTTCCAATATTCTGTGGAGCCTTGCCGCATAGCACATGGAATACATATCCTCATGAATTCGAAGATTTTGCTACTGGTCTGGTTACAGATTTTTACTTATCCATATTTGTTCCGTTTATGAAAATCTGATGTGTTATATTTATTTCATTGTATATATGATATGATCATATTCCTGTTTCAGATGAAGTCTAAAAATGGTAAAACACTAATTTAGTTACTTAAAAAATTGAGAAGCTTGAACTCAATCAAGTTCCACAATGATTAAATTCACTAGTTAATTAGATTTTAGTATGAACGGAGGGATTGGAGATGATGTTGCTTGAAGAAGAAAAGCAGTTATGATCTTGTGGAGAACAGGGCATATTGTTTGATGGACTTGTGCTCTGAAGCTAAAGGGAGAAGCTTTAATGCTTTATAAGATCATAAGGCCAAGATTGCATTATCGAGCAAAATGTTTGGCTACTAAAAAATATTGCATTTGTAAAATAAGTACCGTTGAGACAAGGATATTAAGGTGGGTTTTTGAAGAAATTACAAAGGAAAAAATGTAGAAATGAAAATGTGTTTGAGAAAGTCAAATTAACTGCAATACGAGTTCAGTTTGGGCTGTTTAGCAAAGATCCTCTTTAGGTTTTTTGACACATTATGTTGACAACAAGCAAGCTAGTGAGGAAAGCTTGTATGATAATACTAATGGTAATGCAAGAGAGAACGAATATCTTATAGTTTAATAGGAAATATTGTCCAATACAGAGCATACTGGTAAACAAATTTTCCTGAAGAGGACCTGGAGTCGATGAAACGAGGTGGTAGAAGTAATGCAAGAGCAGAAAAAGTGTAAAAGAGGAAAAAGGCAGCAGTTACATAGCATGAGACTGAAAATGGCCTTAATAGGGAGCTTTATTAGCTTCAAGTTTACTTATCATGAGTTGGGAATGTTTTGTAATTTTATTAGTTATACAGGGCATTTATATATTTTGGTTTAAAGATTAGGAGGAAGGTTACTTTGCCTTGTGGTAATTTCCTTAGTAGTCACTCAGTTTGTTGCTTGTCATAATTAGGCTTCTTGCAAGTGTATTAGTAACCACTAACCTCCTTAGAGTTACTTAGCTCTTAAGTACTTAATTAACCATTATGGAACTACCTTTTGTAAGGATATATATAAGGGCTGTAACTTTTCTGTTTTCCAAGGTAATTTTTGAAGAATAAAACTTAAGAGACATTTGGGTTCTATTGGTTAGATACACCGAAGACTTGGCGTGATTCCACAAGGTCTCTAGGAGAGTGATTCTTCTTACGAGCTGAAGCTAGCTTGATCCTTCTTACATCTCCTATTTTTTATAAAATATCCAAACACCTATTTTTCTGCATTCTCAGTGAAACATCAGCTTCCACGTCAAGCTAATCAGTAATTTTTCAGAGCTGCAGCCATATTCTTTAATCTGTAGGTCTGTACTGCATCACAAGGATTTATTAAGTTGAGTTGTGATGATTTTTTTTTTAATGAAACTGGGTCGAGTATTTTGTGGAAGTTAGTTTGGAATTGATCTACCAAAAAGAAAATAAACTAAGTAGTTCTTCACAAATTTTAACCTAGCAAAAAGGAAAAAGTAGTCTCTGTATCCACTTTGCTGAGTCTGATTGTGATGTACATATTGTAAATTGCTAGCTGAATATCTTTATATTGATTAGTACTTGGTTATTTACTTCTCAAGGCATCTTTCTCTGTCTCTCTCCATTTTTTCCTAGAAAATGAACTATTGTTTACTGTCAGTCTTATAATTTTTTAAAGTTGAATAGTGTTCTTGCAGATGCGTCTTTTTTGGACGAGTGGTCATTTGATCAATTCCAGAGCATCGTAAATAGGTCTCATGAAGATCCCAAACTGAAGGAGCTACTTGTACAAGATAATGTTGTCATATTTCTACACCTACTTGGTTGTGATTCAAATGGTCATGCACATCGGCCCTTTTCGCCCATTTATCTCAATAATGTTAAGGTTGTTGACCATATCGCGGAAAGAGTTTATAATCTTCTTGAAAGTTATTTCAAGGACAACCGGACAGCTTATATTTTTACAGCTGATCATGGAATGAGCGACAAAGGTTAGAAACTACTTAATACTTGGTTTGTAGTTTTTTTGTTTGATTCACTAGTCATTTAACCTCGAACATATGCAACTTACACATATACAATCACATTATGCATTATTTTGCTGCAAAATTTACATTCTACACCAGAAATGAGAATAGAATTTACTGGAAACAAGATAACTACTACTACTTCTATTATCTGAAAGTTGGCATCGGAACATTTGATGTTTTCATCATCTTGAGTTTCATTATTATCACTGAGGTGCCAAATTTTTGTTGTTTTCTGATAGGAAGTCATGGAGATGGGCATCGTTCAAACACTGATACTCCTCTTGTTGCATGGGGAGCAGGTGTTAGACATCCCAAGCCGATCTCCAGAAACAACCGTACTGACTATGGCATTTTTGTTGATGACCATGTGCATGATATGCCAACACCTACTGAGTGGGGTCTTGGCAACATAGAAAGGGTGGATGTTAATCAAGCTGATATTGCACCGCTGATGGTTTGTACACTGTGCTTGTCTTCCTTTGACTTCTCTCTTCAAGCCTCACTATATTCATTGAAGTGTCCCTTCAACATTTGTTTCTGATATGGTCTATCTTTATTTTGGCAGTCAACTCTTCTCGGTTTGCCTTGTCCTGTTAATTCAGTTGGAAATTTGCCACTTGGTTACATCAATTTGAATGAGGTTATGTGTCTATTGCTTTGATGAACTGCCCTTTTTCATTGTACTAATTGTTTGCTATATACCATGGGTATAGAATGTGGATTCATCATGTCTCACTTAATGAATTGTACTTGTGTTGATTGGTGATTTTGATTGGTGCAAAAGTAACAAGGCAACTCAGTTTATACTTTCTTCTTTTCGACCAGGCAGAAGAAGTTGAAGCTGTGCTAGCTAATGCAAAACAAATTCTTAACCAATTCCTTCGCAAATCACGTATCCTTTCTAACTAGTAATGATATTATTATCATATGTTGTGTACACCACAGGTTTTAATTTCTTGAAGTATTTGCATGTCATTTCTATGGTTCATACTTCATACAAGGGTAATATTTATTTGATTATCATGTATAAGCAATTAATGATTTTTGTTCTCTCCGAAAGTTTGAAAACAAAAGAGAAGTTTTTTGACCACTCGATGCTACTCGCAGAATTTCAAGTGTAGTAGTTTTCCTTTGAACCTGTCATCTTCCATCGGTTTTCTTTAACAAAACCAGAAATAAAGCAGTTGAGTTCATTGCGATTCAAGCCTTTCGAACCACTAGCCCAATATTCTTCAGTTTTGGATCAAATTCAATTGCGGATGTCTGTTGGAGATTATGAAGCAGCAATGGAGCTATCCATAAACCTTAGAAGGTTGGCACTGGAAGGACTTAACTATTTTCAAACTTATGATTGGCTGATGCTGATGACCGTGATCACTCTTGGCTACATTGGTTGGATCTTCTATCTTATCCTTCATGTATTGCAATCTTATACTACTTTGCCTGGATATATACTTAGAAAGGAGCAAGCTGTTTCCCGAAGAAACAATATTTTAAAGGTAAAATTCAGATTTTGTTGGACAGCCCCTTTAGGTGGGGTATCTTTTTGGGCTGTTTGTTGGGGAGCCCCTCTTGGAGGGGTTTTGGTTTTAGCAGTGTTTAGCTTTTGTTCTGTGATCTGGGTTCTTGGCTTGCTTGTAAAGGTTCCACCCCCAATGGCGATTTATTTCTACAAATCTGACTTGTACGATTTTTTTTTTTGCATATGAGCTGTAGCTGAAACAATATTTTGTGTATAAGTCGGGGGAAAGAAAACAATCAAAAGAAACAAGGAGAAAGTGGGAGATGGGATGGAGAACTGATGCCCAAAGTAGAGATAAAAAAGGAGTTTGGATGCCTTCATAAAGTAAAGTCGTATTAATATTTATTTAGGAAATTATTTATATTTGTTTCCTAGTTATGTTGGGAGAAGGTTTTCTTAAATTATAGTATCAGTAATCATAGTTGATAAAGGAAAAGTATTAGGTTTATCAAGTAGGGGCCCAATTTTATGGAAGCTATAGAAGTAATTAGAGCTATGTGTGTATATTGGTTTTTTGTTCTTCCCCTTCTTCTCCAATTCCCTCACCAATTCTAAACCCTAAATCATGTCCCCGTCACTACCTCAGGTATAATGGAGGGGTATGTTTCTGGTTTATGCTTAGAAAGATTGATTCGATTTTTGATAAAAAAACAGAAAGGTGAATGATCTTGGGCAATTGACGGGAAGTAAGAAATGCAAAACATTTTAACTCTAGTATTTAGGGTGTGAGGTATGTGAATGTGGGGTTTGACATATAGTAATACTAATAGTCAGACAAGTTGGAAGTATATTACATAGATTGAGAGAGTACAGAAAGAATGCATTTATAGAGATGTTGTGTTTCCTAGATCTAAGTATCCATTTGAAGGACACAATTGTCAGTTACTCTAACTTACTATTCAAAGCTTCCAGAAAATGTTTACTTTGGACAAGAATATGTTTTTGCTGCTTTCTGCAGCTGCTCTGCTGGCATTTATCTGTCATAAAAGATTCAATGATATGAAACTACCCTAGTAGCCGTGTCTGGTAGGTTCTTTTCATTCCCAAGTCGAAAAAATGTAAAAAGGGAACTCAAAGGGCAAAGGCAAGTAAAAGATGAGCTAAGAATTTGTCGATTTTTTGATAGTTGGTTTTGTCTAGATCTCTCTCTCTCTTAATCTTAGGGACCGACACTGGGTTAGTCTTAAAACAAACTAGTTTTCTGTTTTCTGTAGATGTAGATATGTACTAAACCACCAGAACTTCACTTCAATAGAACAAGCTAGCCTACTCTTAGCTTGTTTCAGAGGTTTTCTTGACAGGCCTGAGATAGCTCCTAGATATGTCCCTGTAACAAAAGGCTGGCACTATTCAACTAGTTTTGTGTTCTTGCTTGACATTCCGTAGTCACCAAGGATGCGGTGAGTCCACTTGCTAAAAAATAATAGATGGGTCTGTTACCGTTATTAATCAGCAAGATGCCCTGAAACAAATTATAGAATCATTAAACAATAAGAAAAAGGAAACATGCAAGCTAGACTTCTTGAGAATATTAAAGGATAGAATAGAGGGAAGCGGTGGTCAGTGATGCATCACCTTAATGTAAACATTAATCTTTTATCCAAATATATAAACATTAATCTTTTATCCAAAACGGACTCTAGACTTCTTCCTCACCGAAAATCCTTATGCTCTCCATGCTGATAAGACTTGCTAAGTTCTGTCAACCCCCTCCCTTCAAACTCCAAATCAAAAACCTCTGCTGTACTATAAAAGATTTCAAACCTGTCACTTATTCCTGTGAAATGAGTGTGTTTGCATAATACTCCATTTCATCTAAATTAACTTTATCAATCAATCTCCACTGAACTTAATAGATTCATTCTAATGTTTCTTGGCTTTCTTAATAAATATCTTTATACACTCCTTGTTTTCTCCACTGAGCAAATATCTTTACAATTCTTTGTACTGCAGGCAAACATAATACTCCATTTCATCTAAATTAACTTTATCAATCAATTCTCTATTGAACTTAATGGATTCATTCTAATGTTTCTTGGCTTTCTTAATAAATATCGTTATACAGTGCTTGTTTTCTCCACTGAGCAAAGATCTTTACAATTCTTTGTACTGCAGGCAAACTTATGTGGATGTTTTGTCATGGGATTAGTTTGTATCATATTGTTTCTGGATCACTCTCCTCCCCTTTACCATGCATACTCTGTAATGACAGTATTTCTCTGGACACAAATATTCAGTGAATATCAGTTTCTGAATGTGTTATGGAGATATTTACTCGAGAGAGAAAATCACCATATTATCAAACTCTTAGCGACTTCTGCTGTGTCAATTTTCATTCTTGAAGTACTGGTATGCTGCCTAACAAACTGTATACTGTTTTCAATTAAACACTGTAAATTGGTAGGGCCATAGGTGAGCATTCTAAACTGCATTCTAAGTTCTTTGTTATTATCTTATGCAGGTGAAAAGCTTCACGGAGAGGAAGCTCTACACTTGGTGTTTCTTGATTGTGGGCTTCATTGCTCCGGTTTATCTTTTTAGATCAATTCCATGGAAATCTGGAATACCAGTATTTGTGTTGCTAGCTTGTTGGTTTTTATCCATTTTTACTTTAATGCCTGCGGAAATACCTGATAACACCCTACTAGTGTAAGTCCCTTCTAGACTCTTCCTTCAGTCTGTGTCACTCTGTTCACTTGAATAATATGAACTTTGCACTGATTTACTTGTAAGTTGGACTTGTGAGTTAAGTGGTTTCTAAAAAGCATGAGCTGCTTTCTGAAAGCTCATTTGAGCTAGTTTCTAAAGCTAAGTGTACCACCTTGAGCCTGAGATATAAACTCCATCAATATCAAGATGAGCTCGAGTAGGAGTTTTATTAGTGTTACTATCATTATCATCGTCATAATTTTTTCCCACTTCTCAAACCCCAGTATTCAGCGTAGTAATTTCCCCCCCTTGTCTAAATGGGTTTTGCATTCGCGAAACACCAGGGTGGGTTGGGGAGTGGTTGAATAATTATTTTGTTTAATCTTACTGTCTTATTACTAACCAAATTGACTCTTGAACTAGGAGACATACACTACTGAAAAAGCATTGTTGACTCAGCTGGTAAGGCCAAAAAATATAAATTTGGTTGTTCCAATTATTGTCAAAAGAATTTGAGAAGGGAGAAGATTATGTCATAATTTCATCTGTAAACTTATATGCTCTCTAGCTCGCATTTTCATTTTTTTCCTTATCTCCAGCATGATTTATCTTTTATTAAATTAGGCTTAACACTTGGGAAGTTGGTCCTTTTTATTTATTAATTGATAATATAAGCTCCACAGATATTTTGTCTCTCAGTCTTCTGTATCTTTCTTTGATAAACTTCTCAGACTTAAGTTGCAGTCTTCTTTATCTCTTTATTTTCTGACTGAATCTTTGACAATTGTTTGCTTTTAGTTTGTACAGAGTGGTTGTTCTATACAGTTTATATTGCATGTTATTTTTGTTACCCCTTTTGTTCAAGTTATTTACAATCTATTTTGTCATCTAGATTAGTTTTGTTTGAAATCATTAAAAGCGCACAGAACTATAGAATTCAGCTACTTCAAATTAGTGTTATAAATTTGAATTTTTTCCCCTCAAAAAAATTTGCTTGCAGAGTTGCTAGTGGAGCTATGATAATTATGATAGGAGGAATTGCAAGGTATCTGGATCTGCATGCTAAAGAGAATAAGTATTGGATCAGTCTCCTTAACTGTGACAAAGAAACTACATTCCCACTTCTCTTTCACTTGCAGGTATGCAAGATTTTTCAAATATGTTTATGGATTGATATGTTTATTTTTAACTTTTTGTCTATGAGCAGCTATTGAACTGATTTCTCTGCACATTGAATAGGCTCTTTTGGTAGGTTTTTCATCACTGATGGTGTTGTTATCAACGTCTCACAGAACACAAAAACAAGAACTACTTGCGTTACATCAATTGATAAATTGGTCTATTGCTGGTACACTTTTCGCTTCACCTTTTTTCCTACTTTTGCCTTCTTCCTTGTGTTGTTACTCAAGCCTTTATTCTAAACTTAGGAATTATTGCTTTAATTTTTCTTTCTTTTATGTTGCAAAAAGAGCTTTAGGCACTTAACATTAAACAAGTTCCGTCCAATTTAAAAAATTATGATGCCTAAGATGAGCAGGCATCATGCAAGTGTTGGTGTCAAAAAACACAACTCAATTCCAAAAGTTATTACAATTCCAATATTCCGGGTTCTCCTGTTCGAAGATTTCTACACTCGGCCAATAGCATCATGAGCATTACATGTGTTTTATCTAACTGTCTTTGAACTTTTTGTTTTAGGTTTCTCAATGGTGCTCCCACTGTTTTCAGCAACTGGCCTGTTGTCCAGACTTACTTCGATATTTCTTGGTTTTGCACCCACATTCCTTCTTCTCTCAATTGGGTATCTCCCATTTATGTATTAATTTCACGGTAGTTTATTGAACATTTTTTTGGATATCATTTCATTACTTATTTTATGAAACCTGTGCAGATATGAAGCTGTTTTCTATGGTGCTTTTGCTCTTGCACTAATGGCATGGATACTATTTGAAAATGCACTTCTATATATTAGTAAACCAAACCCATCTCAAGCTTCAATTAAAGGTGTGCAGGACAATATCATTCTTGAAAGTGAAAACAGATGCCTGCAGCTGTCTGATATAAGGATACCATTAGTATTTGTAAGTCATACACTCGTAACTTTTCCATTATGTGATTATGATAGTTTGTTATTAACTTAGGTTGTGTCTGGAAGAACTCTTAAGGTCCCTAGGAAGGTGGGGGAAAAGAAGGAAAAGTGTTTCGTTATATTTTGTGGAAGGGATTTAGAAGATAATAATCTTGAGGAAAGGCTTTCTATTGAATTTTTTTTAGCTTTTTCATTTTTGTTTCAGTGAAACAACATTTGAGTTTACGTGTGCCTCTCTAATAAGGGCACTCTGACTTTCTGATCCAGCAAAACCAGGGTGCCTGAGTTACTAAGATACTAGGTATATGTGTTTTACAAAGTGTGAGGATTGCACCTCAATAACTTATCTCTTACATGTCGCCGAAGTTCCACAAAGGTGTAAAAACATGTTATGTCCAAATATAGTTACTTGTTCTCAGGTTTGATGCTATCTTTTGAAAGAGTTTCCATTATTTTTTGGGGGGCCATGTTTCCAAATTCTATCATAAATCTTTTTTGAAAAGTTATTTATTTTGATGGTGTCTGAGCTTGCTAAGTGGCAACATGGATTTGGTGACTTTTTTGCAGCGAAGTGTTGAATGAGAGTTCATTGTTGATTTGCAGCTATTCTTGATTTGCTAACAAGTTCACCATTAACACGTTCTACCTGCATAAATTAGGCCATAGTGCCGTCTGCTTGAGAGTTTGAAGGACTGAAGGAATTGAAGATGTTAAGGCATTTGCGAGCCAGCTTTCAATCTTAACAATGAACGGAAAAAAATAGAGGCATGCTTGATATTTAATAAAAGTAATTTGTATCCTGTACTGGAGAAAGTTGAAAGAGACTTGAACGGCCAGTAATTAACATAATTACTTAGTAATCCATCCCTTTGTCTTCCTTTTTCCTTTTCTATAGTCTGTGATCCCTATTTCAATAAATGGTTATTCTTGTCAGTCTCATTATGTTTTTTCATTTAAATTTTATTTTTAACTCACTGCAGTTGTCAGTAAAAGTTAATACATAAAAAATGGGGGTTTCCCACTTTGTTCCTGTGTTCCTTTAATTCTTTGGAACTGTGTGCAGCTTAGTATGCTCTGCTGTGAATATCCTTTCTTACATGACCCTATTAAAACTGTTGGTTTTCTAAATCAAATTTCCATGAAAAATTCAAGGAGTGGTGAAACACATTTTTTATTTTGAACCTTTCTGGAAATTCAGTTGGATATGATATCTATATGGTTCTAATAGGTTGTGTTTTCTAGATGGTCTTCTTTAATGTGGCATTCTTTGGAACGGGTAACTTTGCAAGTATTGCAAGTTTTGAGATTTCTTCGGTATATCGGTTCATCACAATCTTCAGTGTAAGTATAGGTTGATAAACCAATATAAATCCAGTTCTCTCACAAAGGCAGGTAGTTATCTGATATTATTTCTCTCATTGCAGCCGTTTCTTATGGCAGCCCTTCTCATTTTCAAATTGTTTATACCATTCCTGCTTGTCATGTAAGTATATCTACTATAACTTTTATTTAGTGCAGTGTATAATTACAATGGAATCGTGTTGCGTTTCTGCTCTAATCACAATTTATCTTTGCATCGTCTTTCTGCTCTAATCACAATTTATCTTTACGTTGTCTATACCTTGTCGCAGATGTGCATTTAGTGCAATAACAAAATTAATACGAGTTCCACGGGTAGGATGCTATTTCCTCGTTATATTATGTTCGGACGTAATGACAATCCACTTCTTCTTTCTGGTAAGATTACTATTTTCGTTTGATACTGTTATGTTTCGATTCGACATACTATCTGACTCTCTGTTAATAAGTTTCCCTATAGAAACTAATAGCACTCTCTTTCCATTTCATTTTGATTTAGAGTTTAATGTAAGTCACTTCTGAGATTAAAAAAATTTGGATTGCTCATCGCTGACAGGTCCGAAATAAAGGGAGCTGGATGGAAATCGGTAATAGCATTAGCCATTTCGGAATCGTCAGTGCCCAGGTTGTGTTTGTCCTTTTGCTTTTTGCCCTCACAAATATATTTACGAAAGACATCCAAACTCGATCAGCAAAGCAATTTTCTCGGAAAGATATTTGAAAATAATGGAATTTTTTCTTCTTCTTCTTCCTAAAAGGTTAGTTTGTATATTGATTTTGCATCTTGCATAAAGCTTCCAGCTTCATGCTGTACTCCTTCCTGCAAAAGATGTAATATCCGCTCATGATTATGTACCACATAGCTTAGTATCTGCACAGTGAGTCCAATTAAATAAATATATACATCTGTTTCAGTTTGTGTTATAGTTTTACCAAGGGGCTAAGCTAGCATTGAATTTTGTAAACATGTTCATTTGTTCCAAACGAGTGTTTAGCCAGCCAACAACCCCAATGAGTTGGTTGGTTTGCTTTGATTCTTCACATCATCTGTCGGCTCGGTTCAGTCACATTTTTTATTAAAGTACATATTGCACTCATGGTAAGAATTTGAGTTTTGTATCTTAATTTTTAAAATTTATTTTTTAAGTGCACTTTAAAATTCTTTTTATCAGACAAAAGACACTTTTTAAAAATTTTCGTTAGACAAAATACTCCCAAAGTATTTTTTGCTAAACAAAATATATTCTCGATATTAGTTGCAAATTGTATTTATTTTAAGCAAATTTTTTTTTAAGATATACTTAAATATATTTTAAATATTAGAGTGTAAATCTCAAAAAAATTACAACTTTAGGGTTCAATCAGTATTTTAATCCACATTTTTCTCTGTCTAGACTCCAGAAATGATAAGGGCAGCAAAAAAAGATTCTGAGGACAAATGTGGCCCCCATTATTTGTTTGTTGAGAAGTAGGACCCACTAACATGCTGTAACATGCAGCATAATTTTGGTCCTTCCTAGCTTACTAACGAGTTAGCGGCTCTTGCGGCTCTTGGCACGAAAAATTATTCGGTGTTTTTTGATATATTATTACGTGGTGTTACAAATTAAGTATATGTTATTATTTTAATATATATAATAAATTTAAATATAAAAAATTTATTATATATATAAAAATAATAACATATAATTAATCTGAGATACCAAATAATAATATTTCAAAAATAATGAATAAGATCTCGCTCACGCCATCACACCACGCATAAAATGGAGAAAATTTAATTCTATATTGTTATCAATTGTATAAAAAATGATCCAGGTGGCAAAATTCAAACTCACCCACAACTTCAAAATCACGCAGAAAGCAACTTTCTCCCCTTATATATATATATATATATATATATATATATATATATATATATATATATATATATATATATATGTCTGTGTGTGTGTGTATTTATTATTTTTTTGCTAAATTCCCCTTTTATATTCGATGTTACTAAAATGTGTTTTATTTTATATTTATTCTTCAAAATAATGAATTACTAATATACTATTAATAGTAGCATAATAAAACAATAATAATAAATTTAAGAATATAGTATTCCTTCTATTTCTTTGTATAAGATTATTTTTGACTTTTGAAAGTCAATTTGAGATTTTTTAAATTTAAAATTAAGATAATTAATTAAAAATTATGAAACAATAAATTTCACAATGAATAATATTTTTATATAGTTTACAATAGTCATTATTGTGTTTACTTAGATTAAAAAAAATTATGTTAATTTTGAGATTAAAAATATTTTATTGACTTCAAAAAATTAATAGTGATCTTATATTTTGAAACGTAAGAGAAAATATTATTTTATATTACTATCAATAAAAAAAAATTAAAAGAAAATAATAAATGGGACTTTGTTTTTTATTTTTTTATATAGAACAGCGAGGGTATTAATTAATCCTACCGAATTTTTATATTTTTATTATAATGTTAACATTAAACTTCAGGCTTGTTCGGACACAACTTATAAATTATTATTTTTTACTAATCAAGTGTTTGACAGTAACTTACTATATATTTAAACTGAAAAATTGACTTAGAAGTAGTTTTAGAGAATTAATAAATTTTTGCTTCACAAAAAATAAGTTATAAGTCATTTTAAAATAATAAATTTGACAAATATAAAGACTATTTTACTAGTATTTTAGTAACTTTTATATTTTATTTTAACTTATAGATTATTTTAACCAAATACCTTCATATTTTATTTTAATTTATAAGTCAAAATGAGACCAAATATTTTTATTTATAAATCTCCACTTAAAATAACTTATGAGTTATTTAAAGGGAATTGATATTTTCACAAGTCTGAATAGTAAGTGGGTCCCCATCTTCATGTGAGTAGAGTTTTATAGAAATATCATTTTTTCTTGTAGAAATATTAATTCCCCTTTCAAATTTTAAAATTATAAATAACTTATTAGTTATTTAAAGAAAATTAATATTTTTATGAGAAAAATTAATATTTTCACAAGTCTCTACCCACATTGTAAGACCCCGAATTTTATGAAATACAAAATTTAATTTTTCTTCATATATTTTTTTTTTTTGAAACAGTAAGTTGTTAAATTAACAAAATTGAAAGTTAAGGATGTTATGTGCAAATTTTATTTTGTCGGACAATATTCGCTTTGTCGGGGAATATTCGTTTGGTCGGGGAATATTCGTGCCGTACGACGGCGCCGAAATAATAAATTATTGGTGGACCCCACAACGGAATATTTGTTGGATATAGAAAACGACAGAAGTAACCTTTTTAAATAAAAATAGTCAACGGAACTGTTAAAATACCGGTGATAAAAGAATAGTAGCATACGGTAGTTTATGGTATTTTCTGTAGCACACGGTACTCTACAGTAACACACGGTATTGCATAGTGTCTCATATTATTGGTCTGATAATTGACACCATAACTGTTACGCATCATTTCATCGATAATTGTCACTGCATAATATTTTATATTATCAATTCAATAATTGTTGTTACACAGTATTTTGCATTATTGATTTAATAATTGTCATTACACTGTATTTTATATCATTGAGTCAATAATTGTTGTTGCACTGTTTTTTAAAATTATTGAACCTAATAATTGTCACAGTAACATATACACAGTAATTCACATTATTGAATCAATAATTGTCATTACACAGTAACGTATGCTTTATTTTACATTATTGTTATCTCTATTATGATGTTATTTAAACAGTTGTATTTCATTAATTTATTGACTTGATATCTAAGAGCTAACTATACTGTATTTATAACAATTAGTCATAATAATTGAATTGATAAAGTTATTTGTTTATAATATAAAGTTAGGTGATTATTAGGTGATATGAAATGAATGGTGTAGATTAAAGTGTGAATTATTGTTGAATAATTAAATTGATTTGTTTATAATATAAAGTTAGGTGATTATTAGGTGATATGAAATGAATGGTGTAGATTAAAGATAATATAATATTTGAAATGGATGGTGTAGATTAAAAGGTGATCTTTAAATGAATGGTTTAGATTAAATGAATGATAAGATTTTTGGCTATAAATAGAAGCCTTAACTTAAGGATTTTTCATAAACTTCCTTACTTGTTCTTTCTTTCTCTCTCTAAATACTTCTTGTGAAAGTTCTCTCTAAGTGTGCTTAAGTCATCTTGAGTATTTGTGAAGATCTATAAGTATACGTGTACTATTCAAGTTAATCAACCTCATTTAAATCAATATCCAGTCACGTGTTACGGTAAGGAATACCATTCATTTCAAACTCTTAAATTTACTGTGGTAAGGAATGTCATTTTGAACATCATCTTCTTTCATATTCTAACTTACTATGTAAGGAATGTTATTTTCTTTCATACTCTTAAAATTACTACTCGTAAGGGATACCATCTTTTTCATCGTCCATTATTCAAACATACTATGGTAAGGGATTATCATTATTTGATTCTCGATAATAATATTGTTTCTTCCTTACTCATAAGACGTGCCTTTTATTTCCATGTATTAAATTGTGGGAATAACCTTACGGAGCGGATTGCCGCCTGTTGGTGAATAACCTTTCGTATTCATTCATTATTAATCTCTGAGAATAACCTTACGGAGCGGATTGCCGCCTGTTTGGTGAATAACTCTTTGTACTCAAATTCTATTAAATTGTGGGAATAACCTTACGGAGCGGATTGCCGCCTGTTTGGTGAATAACTCTTTGTACTCAAATTCTATTAAATTGTGGGAATAACCTTACGGAGCGGATTGCCGCCTGTTGGTGAATAACCCTTTGTATTAATTTCCTTCACCTTTTGTTAATCAAACCTGCTACGGTAAGGGATATTATTTTCTTTCATACTCCTAAATCGAAATTTATTATGGAACTATTGCTTCTATAATTCCTGAAAATATTATATGTTCCATAATAGTTGAACTTCATTATTTCAACTGAACCTTCCTATTTACGTGAACCTTTCTATTGAATTGTAACCGTTATTCTGAACTGTGGATCTTGAATATCATTTTTAAATTTCACTCCACATCATGTTGACAATTTGGACATTATTTGAATCTGTACAAAGTAAACTTCCGATACTTATTGTTATCCTATTTCTTCTGTTCATCATTTATATCATTCTAATCATCCAAAAATCAAGCTGTTGTGAATATCTGTGGCCGGGGGCACAGATGTGATATATTTGTTGAACAGATGATAGGTTAAAGGCGATATAATAGGTTAAAGGCGATACATCTGTTCGGTGTCTTTTATGGCACGTGGTGAATGTTCTCTTTGGCCCGTAGTGCAAAGATGAACTGTTGTTTGGTATGATTATGACCAAAGGCTGAATCTGGTATAATCATGACCGTTGGTGCTATATTGAATATCTTTGGCCCGTAGTACAAAGATGAACTGTTGATGTGCATGATTATGATCAGGAACTGTGAATTTGTATTATCTTGACTAATGATATTTCAGATGATAAAAGTTGATGATGTTTTTCCTAAAAAGAGAACCGAGTGGACATTATAGTCTGCATTATTCTTCTAATAGATTACTCATTCCGCTGCTATTATTGATCTGAACGTTGTTTAAGAATTTAACTGCAGTTTTTGATATAAACCTTGTAGTCTATTGTATTCTATCAAGAACTCAACTGTTGAAGACTAATGATAATTTATTCATCATTATCTTAGTCATGATATTCTTTACTGGGCTATTTGAGCTCACCCTTTCTTTTGTTCCATTGTTTTTCAACAGGAGATGAAAACATAACAGGGTCTAGCCGGGGAATGGAGTGAGGGTCCGAGGAATAGTTATCATAGTCTTCACGTTTTGTAAAATAGTGTGGCAATAATAGTGAAGACTTAGTTGTGTATTATTATACACTGTATTGTTGTACGTTGTGCTTTGTTGTAATAATTTTGTTGTAGTATTTTGACGACTCAAGTTTGGGCTGTGTGGGCCCAGATTTGGGGGCGTCACACACATAAATAGCAAGTCAGGCTCACCTTCAAGTGAGTATAGACTTGTAAAAAATATCAATTCTCTATTTAAAATTTTCACTTATAAATCAATTTAAAATAAATCATCCCTGAACATGCCCCCCTTAATGTTTCCAAGTTCACACTCCTGTCACAAATCTATAATTTTTACAATAAATAATCCATAAGAACCATGACTTAATACTATATACACAACAATTAAATATAATATTAAATATTATATTTATCATGACCATTAAAAAATAAAATTTAACACAAATTTTTGTATCAAATTTTATTTTTAATAATTAAGATTGATGTTATATTTGAAGTTGTGTTTTGTTTTTATGTTTGTAAATTTATTCTTCCTTAAAACACGCCCATCCATTTATCAATTCAAATCCCCAACTCCAAGCCCTCAAAACCTGTACACACCATTAATTCCCATAAATATTAAACCACTAATATCATATATATAAAGCTTGTTGATTCCTTGTTTATGATAAATCAAAACATCGTTCGTATACATAAATTAACAACTCATACAAAAGAATAAATCAAACAAAAACCCAGAATTTTATCAGTTAAATGCATCACACCTACGTCGAATCTGTCCTCTCCTTCCAGTTTTTACACGATGAATACTCAGCTTCTCCATTGCTCGACTAAATGCCTGAAAGAAGGCAATCTGATCCTTGGCGTACAATTCCACAAATGGTCTCGTCCTCGAATCCGAAAACAAAGCTCGGTCTGAAGATAAAAGCCCCAATCCCTTTGGCAAGTTCTGGAAATACATATTATCGAACTTATTCGGACTCATCAGATCGTTGAACACCGATAATGTGGGATTCTTTTTGTAATCGGCACAGGCATTTCTTAATCCTGAAGCGAATCTCGGGTTGTAAGACGGATCCGACTGAACATTTCTACTGTGATTGTAAATGTCTGAGCTGAACTCCTTACAATGAGAAAACCCGATGGTGTGGGCTCCGGTGAGTGCAACCATTTCTTGAGCTGAAAACCCAGCGGAACCGAACAGCTTGATTAATTCGGTGACGGACATGGTGGGCTTGGGAAGGTTGTTTCCAACACGAGATGCTCTCGAGACTAGTCCGTCGCGGCGGCCCAATAATACGTTGTAGTAGGGACCGCCCATCATGGTGACGAGGTTGCGGGTGGCGACGGCGAGGATGTCGGCACAAGAGACCACGCCGGGGCAGGCGAGCTCGAGGGCGGTCTTGGCGCGGACGACGATGTCGAAGCCGTCGCCTGGGAGGGAGAGGTTGATGTCGGCGTCGCGCTCGGCTTTGGAGAAGGGGGTGGAGGAGATTAGGATGGAGGCGTCGCAGCCCTCGATGAGGCAGTCGTGGAAGAAGAGGCGGAGGGCGGCGGAGGCGGTGGTGGGGGAGTTGATCTGTTTGTTGGTGGTGGTGTCTTGCATGATCTCGTTAAATCTGGGGCATGTTTTTTGGTAGAAGTTGGGTGTGAGGTTCTTGGAGAGGGAGGGAGTGGTAGTGAGGAGTGAGAGAGAGAGAATGAGGAGTAGAGCTCGTACTGCCATGTTAGAATGGTCAGAGCTCTGCTACTGCTCAATTCTGTTACCTTACAAGTTAGACAAAGGGGAGAACTTAAAAATAAGGAGAGATTAGTAATGGGGTTGAAGAAGAGGGGAAAGTTGTCCTGGATAGATGAGATTTTACTTCCTAAGGGGAGAGGCGCCACTCTATTTCAGCACAAATCACGGGTTTATGAGCTAGGAGTGGTCAATTTGAGTGAGGGCGTATCCTTCGATAAATGCACAATAAATTTTTGAATATATCTATCTAATACATCGAGAAACACACGAACGTAAAATAGTAATAAAATAGGAGAGAGAAAGTACTTAAGTTACATGTTATTCAAATATATATATATGTGTGTGTGTGTGAATATATTTTAACATTAAAAATTAAAAATATAATTGTAAAAAATTAATATTTTTACACATAAAATTTAATAATAGTAATCTAATAATTATAGTAATCTAATAATTAGAGTTTTGGGTAGAAAGAAACCCACAACGGCGAGTCAGGCGTATGTTATGTCCATTACATGATACGCTCATTTTGCAACTGTTCTCGTCACCCAACAATATTAACTAATTATATTATTTAGGGAGTGTTTGTTTAGTACTGAATGAGTCTGAATCGTCATTTATTAAATTTGTTTGATAAAAAATATGATATTGAAATTGAATGGTATTGAATAGGACTGATTCGGTAAGTCACGAAAATTCGACTGATTCTGTCTGGCCAAGATCTGAATAATTTTTTTACTTAATACTCGACAGTTGCTACCGCCGAAGGCCAACAATGGAGGAATTAGTTTTTGCATTTGAACCTCCAAGCGACGAAGAGGTAGATTACGACAACGAAACTCCATAGAAGAAGATGAAGAACAACAATCTCTCTCCTCAGTTTGTCTTCATTTTTAACGAAACTCTGACATTTTTCTTTGATCTCTATATACACATACATGTATATCTAGAGTGGTTTAGAAATAGGTATTTTGGGATGCGAGAGAAGTGGCGTTGTTTTAATTTTCGAGGGGATTAGTGAATGATTGAGAATGTGAGATTGAGATTGGAGAACGAGGGGAGAAGAAGGGTAAAGTAAATGAGGGTGTTCACTTGCTGCAAGGGATATGATGAAGTTAAATTAAATTAGGGATATGACAAAGTTAAATTGAACAACAACTTTAAATAATATTAAATAAAACTTAACTATTACATTAAATAATATATTATGTCATTTTTGGTGAAAATAAAATTTATTAAAATATGTCGTCTTGCGTAAATTAATACAAATAATTTAATTTTTAAGTATATTTTTTGTAAATAAACATAGCATAAAGGTAAAATAGTACAAAACTATTATTTAGATGTTTCAGACATATCAATTATCAAATAACTTTTTATATTTAAAATTTTATTTTATTCAGTTTATTTAAATTACTTAAATATTTAAAATTATTTTATTTAATTTTATCAAACAGTGCTTACTTGTACTAATATAAAACAAAGGATGACAATGCTTTCTCTCTCTTTTCCATTTTAAATGATTAGGATTTACAGTTAAAATACACCACTATATTTCTCACTGTCTACTCTTTGCTGTAAGATTAAAATAAAGTAAGTTTCCAATTATCACTTCCCATGGTTAAATATGCTACTCCATGTATTATCAATTTCCAAGTTAAATGCCGTTATCTCCCTACATACTTTGCTCCACTAAATAATATTTAATTTTGTGACAAATTAGGGTAATCCGTATGTATAAACTATCTTGATTCTTGAATTAGCTAGTTGAATAATTGAATGATATACTCAAAAATTCTGAAATAACAGTGCTGATTTATTTTTGTGGCAAGATGTAAATAAGTAAATAATTTGGCTATGTATTACAAAAATTTTCAGTTAAATTATAGTTGCGACGTGTGTGTATATATATATATATGATATATTTTTATATTAATCGTAATATAATTTTATAATATTTGTCAATATTTTATATTATTTTTTATCAATTAAAAAAACAAACCATAGCCAGCTAACAGAAAAGAGATGGAAAATGGGTACAATAGCCCAAACTAGAAAATGAAATAAAATGTTTGTACATTATTAGCTGGCTCCACCAACCTGCTACTCCTTAGTTGTCCATTTTCTATCAAAATTTAACAGCTAAAAGTATTCATGTGCTTTTTGACCCCCCTTTCCACCGGAAAAACCAAGGAGGCCCACATCCAATATCATTTTTTATTATGGCCAGGCCACCCATTATAACTACTACTGCCCCGTTTTGCTACTAATAACTGGTATCTGTCGCAGGCACTGAAAATAAAATTTTATTTTTAAAAAATATATATATAATAATACAAATAAGAGTCGATCCTATAAAAAATGATTAATTTAATTTTAAATTTTATAAATCAAAATTGAGGAGTTTTTAATTAAAAAAATAATTTAAATAAAATTAACTAAAATAAATATGCAAATAGTTTAATAAAATAAATGAGAAGAAAAAACTTTGATTTAAGTTAACATTCACAGTCAATAATTTACAACTGATCATTGATGTAAGAATAACTCAATTTATATTTTAAATATTCAACGTAGAATAATTACTCTCATTCGAATAATTTTTCTATCTCTCCTTAATTTTAATTAAGTAAAAACAAGCTATCTAAATAACCCTTACTACTAAATAATATCAGACAAGCGCTAAAGATTTAACCTAATAAAAGCTTTAAAAATTAGAGAAATCGTTAAACTAAACAACACAAGTCAAGCGTCTGTATTTAATTTAGATGAATATTCTTCCTAAGATACAATAACTTTTTGATCTGCAAAATAATTATTAATCTTAGTTGCTTCGTAAATTAAAGTGACCAAATAATTACGGATTTGATATTTAATTTAGCAGTATATTTCAACGTATAATAAACTAATAGGCCTCCTAACAATTAAACGAATAAATCATAAAATTAAGTATAGAAAAATATCTAATACTTAAAATATAAATTGAACGATTAAAATAAATTAGATCTCACAGTGTATAAATCTTGATGATTTCAATTACTTAAATCAAGAAAAATAATTTAGCTACATATAACTGTGAAAAATACTAAAAAATAAAAAAGAGAATTTTATAACAAAAAGTTGTATATTCCGTTATATCTCAAACCCTCTATTTATAGAATTCATAATATTCCTAACCCTAATAAAAATTATATTTTTCAAACCTTAATAGGATTTAAAATATAAAATAAAATAAATATAAAATTTTATTTATTTTTCTATTCCAAATTGATGTTGGAATTTTATTTATTTGCTATGCATGCTGGAACAAGCACCAAACAAAAGCATTAACGTGGGACCAGCCATGCACAAAAAGAATAAACAAACAAGCTGCCCAACCATTACACGCCAGCTGGCTACTCGCTGTCGCTACTGTCCATTACCGCGCATCGCGCGCTTTGTATTTCTTTCCCCGACTTCTCGCGCGATGCGCGGGCTGCTCTCCCCTTCTCCTAAAACTGCCAACGACGTTGTCCAAATTGAAGGTCGAATTCACATGCGCCAGCTTTCCTGCTTATTTATAACTATACCATTGAACCTTTAATTCATACAAAAATAATATAAAAATAATAAAAATTAAATAAATTATCTAAAATACTTAAAATCTCACAAATAATTAAGTCTAAAAATACCTAATAAATAGATATAAAATCTATTTATCAATACCCACTCGAAAGGGAATGATAGTAACATTATATTAGACTAATTTATAATTTTTTTTGTAGTCCCACTCATGAATAGTACAATATTATCTTATAAATATATCAACACTATTACAATATTAAGAACTATTTCAATTATACTACTAAGCTAAGATCTCATCAGTAGGGGCAGAGCTACTAGTCAGCTCCGCCGGCTGCCGTCTGCCCCAATTTTTTTTTTAATTAGATATACTATATAATTAAATAGTCTTAAGTTGAAATAGTCTTGGTCAGCTTAACTCAAAGTATAGTTTTGTCAGTCCAGTCTAATTTAAATTCTTGGCTCTGCCTCTGCTCATCAGTACATCATATTAGAATTCTTGAACAGCAAAACAATCAAAAGAAATAATGGATTCCATTTCGAATAGGCCTCGAAGACGAATGAAGGTCATTCCTATTATAGAGAAGTCGAGCGAGTCGAGACTGTTTTGGGAATGTACGACAGTTATCGATCTATTATAATACGACATTGTATGCTTTTTTTGATCCAGGAGGCAGGAGCACTGATCAATAAGCGAACTGAGATGGTATTTGCAAGAGAGAAGCTCCACCTACAACCCTCACGTCTAAAATTTAGTATGGAAAAAGACGCGACAAACATTGTGTGCAAGTACGTTACATACATACTTCTTTTTTTCCTTTTGAAGCCGTTATAGACATACATTAACATGTAAAAAAATATTTAAAAAGTCGTCGTACCTACCATTTTTGGGACATAGGAAGTAAATAAGAGTGGATTTTTGAAGTCCTTAATTTCCCATACAAATGGCCGCGTTCAAAATAATCCGAGGCAGTAACCAGAAGACAGGGATATCACCCAAGTTTTACCTGGAAATGGGCAAGATTAATGGCTTCATCATCACAAGGTTGCTATCAACAAACATCTTTGTGTCTTCAAGGCGACAAATATGTGTGCACTTGCAATGGAACAGAGAGTATTAGGCAACATTTAACCAAAAATACTGGACACATTAAGAAAACTTTTAAGATGGACAAAAATTGAAAGTGATGAAAAGACTCTTTATAGGGAGGGTGTGAAGTCTCGTATATAGCAGTACTAGTGTACAACACACCATGACGGGAACTGGAAAAAAATGGAGAAGGTACAATGTGATGTAGGCCTTCTTCCCCTCCTTCATTTAACTCTCCTCTTTGTGGGGATATGCAGATTTTTCTTCAAAGTAATTGACATTCACAACACCTGTCTTTCCTCGAATTTATTGATCTTCTTCTCATTCATTGGCAAATTTCTCCTACCCAACTCCCAAGCATTACCAAATTTGGTCAATTTCAACTTTTGTTTACTTCTTCAGTTGATTTGAACTTCTTGACTTTAACTGGTAAGGCTGGCGTGAAAGCTGTTGTCTCATAATTTGGAGGCAGGGTGCTCTAGTTCTAGGACAAATTTTAAATTTCTCCTGCTTGGAAGATAAAATTGCATACCTTGTAGAGGCAATGTAACAAAGTGTTGGGATTTTAATATACAGTAAAGTCAATTGGATCAGATGCTGTGTTACAAACAAAACATGATTAGTAATTTGCATGAATTCAAATGAAAATGACACTTAAGAATCCATAAGACAAAATTAAATCGGTCTTGATTAAAGTACATGGAATCTTAGATAATAATAATAACCTTTATTAGCAAAAAGGACCAACCATTTGCTAATAAAAAAATAGAAATTAAAAATGAAAAAAAAAATCTGATAATTTCATGCTAAAAATTCAATGATAAGCTACACTTCTGCCATTTGATGTCAGAGATAGAAACATATGACTACTTCTATACACAAAGATATTCCACTCTTAAGTGAAGACAGAAATGCTCTTGGGGGTCGCTGCAAGACAAAACGACAAGGTGTGAAAATAACTTTAGATAGAAAGATGATGCGGATTGGAACTATGCAACAACCTCTTAGAAATCAACTAGTTGTGGCGAAGTTGAAAATTCTCATTGTATGCAAGGAGTGGATATCAAATTGGCAAGACAGAATTCTAATTTATATACGAAATTGGTATATACTTGTGAAAATATACATGGAACACAGGCTCAAAAAGATTTTCACCAGGGAGCCTAAATCTAATTTATGTAGTTAGCATATATGCTCAAAGGCAAAAGCAAGATCAGTGAGGGAAGGAAGCACACCATGCGACCATCTCACTGGAACTCATTACATGGAACACAGTCAGCACCAAATGTAACTCTGACTACATGATGTATACCCCCACATAACTACATGTACTTTGTATCATTCAGAAACTGAGTTCAGTTACTCAAAGGACTATCTGAAAGAAGCCAAGAAAGAACTAACAAGAGTTGGTGCGAGAGAATACTCGGGTTGAATAAAGCATCCAATTCTTTTAATCAACAACCATGAACTCTTCCATCAGCTTCTTCTAGTTCCTGCAATTGCAGGGAATTTCACTACTCCATCTTTGGGATGCACATATTGGTTGATTGAAAGCCTTCGTGATTGTATGACAGGGTCCTGTGCATAAAACAGAAGCCAAAACCTGCAGCCCACAAGTACCAAGAATAGCACCCACGACTATTTTTGGCCATAGGTTCTCTCCTATCTAAGCAAATAATTAACCCAAGTACCATCAAAGACCAAAAAAAGAAGGGGAAAAAACAGCAAAGTCGTATGTTACCATGTGTTGCAAGGATATAACAATTCACAGGCACAGCTTGTTTCATGTGGCCTAGCAGTCCTGGGACTGGAACTTTCACCAGAAATGTAGTTGACCACAGTTTTAAGAGTTCCAACAGTGCTCCCTCTACACTAGCAGGCACAACCTTAAATCAGCTGTAAAAAAAGTTCAAAGTTCAGCCCAAATTACAATGACCCAAATCCAGCTCGCAACAAAAAAGCTACCCAGTTCTTTTACCACTATGGTCTTATGTATAGATCAACATTCTGGGTTGAGTGGAAATTTATAGCACTTGAAGGTTTTGATCAGCTCTGTAAACCCCTTTCTTACAAGGTTAGGACCTTATTGCTCAAGTACAAGTAGGATGACTACACTGGTTACACAAGCTATTATTACAGGATTTGCTTACAAGGTGGGAAGAATCTAGACGCCCGGTCACTGATCCTCTTCAGTTCGCTTTCAGGAGAACAAGAACATCATTTCCTTGTATTCTTAATATTGTTCTTCCTACAAGGCTAAATCCTTAGGATTTGTGTCTGTGTCAGCCTAGATTGAAGATGAAGCATGTGGATCAATGCTCATGAGATTCATGCAGTAGAAACTTTGTAACACAAGTGGAGAATCAGCACCCCAAAACTCCCACTTAGAATTAGCAATAGTGTACAAATATTAATAATAATAAATATAAAAAAGTAATTTGTCCATTAAAATCAATGAAAGATCAGTCAATTAACAAGGATATCTAACAAAACCATAACCATGTGAAAAACATTCTCCTAACAAACAAATTAATCAAAGAAATATAAGGGAAAAATCACAATTTATCTTTTATTATCTTCATCATTAAACCATTCACTGAAAAAAATAATTTACACATCTGAACAGCCAGCAGCCTAAAAATCAGCCGTGCAAAACTTTACACAATTTAATTACGAACCCATTCAAAAATAAATAAAAAAAAGTAGCCTCAAAACCCGGGCACGTTACCAAACGTGTTGATCGAGTGTCCGACTCGACTCCCCCGAGTTGAGCAACTCCTCCCAATCCACAACCTCTTCTTCCTCCTCCTCCCTCTCCCTCATCCTCATCATCTCCATTATTCTCCTAGCTTTCTCCCTGGCACGCTCGCTACCCTGTTCCTCCACCTTCCTCAATATCTCCTCCGCCCCGGCGTCCTTGGCCAGCCCCTTAAACCTCAACCCACCATAACTCAACCTATACAAAGCTGCCACGCAACTCTCCCGACTTACATCCGAGTCAAACTCATCCCGACTCAACATCCCCAGAAAACACCCCACCGCGCCCCCATCAAGCATGGCCGCACGCCCTTCCACACTGGCAGCCAAATTACCCAGAACTAACAGTACCTGACCGATCATCTGACCCGCCTTAACCATGCCCAATAAAGCAGAGACCAATCCTAACTTGATGAGCTTGGCCCGGTTGCTCTGGACAAGCGTAAGGTGGTACAGAGCTAGTGCCGAGTCATTCCGAGCCCGACCGGAATCGGATCGGAGCGAGTGAATAAGTGGCGGTAACGCGCCTAAGACCCCGATGGCGGTCTTGTTCTGGTCATCTAAAGATAGGCTGAAAAATGCGCCGGCGGCGTGTTCCTGTGCCTCGGGAAATCCTCCCTTTAACACGTCGATTAACGGCGGGATGATTCCGGCGCGTACGATTTTCACCTTGTTTGTATTTTCTAAGGAGAGATTGACCAATGCCGCGACGGAGTTGACCTGAATGGACACGTGTCTGGAGGTGATCAATGATCGGAGGGTTGAGAGTAAGCAAGGAGTGCAGAGATTGGTGCGAGCTGTTTCTTCGGTTCTGGTGATCTTTCTCAGTAAGATTAGAGCTTCTTCTTGTTGGAATACTTGAGAGCTATTAATTTTTGTGATGATTTCATCTTCTAATGACGAATGAGTAGGATTTAAGGTTAGGGTTTCGACGTCAGAGGACGAGGAAGAAGAGTAGCAGGAGGGGCGTGTGGTGGTGGTTAGAGGGAGAGGAGTGGTGGGGGTCACTGATTCCTCCGAGCTGCTAGAAGAGACATGACTCGACCACTGAATCAAATCAGTTTCAGTCCGGGTTATGACCAAGTCGGGGGTTTTAAGTTTCAATTGGCGGACGAGATTTTGGGCGGATTGGAAATCGAGGGGTTTAGGGGGAGAGTGGCACCGGTTGAGAATGGTGGATTTGAGGGCAAGGTTAGGGATAATGGTGGAGAAATCGGGGGTGGAGCCGTCGGCGAGGGTGGGTTTGAAGGAAATAGAAAGGCAAGCACGGACGGAATTACGGTCGAAAGTGTGGCCGGAGGAGACAATTACAGGGTCGGACATGAGAGAACCTGAGATCGGACAGATGAATTCTTTCGGGAGTTGCTTCTTGTTGAAGTTGGAGGTAGACCGGTGAAAGGAGAATTTCCATCTTCCCATTATTGAGTGTTTCAAATAAAGGTAGTATTTTTCGGCAGATATTTACTGATTTTCTTGAACGCAGCCATGGTTTGAGGAGAAATGAGATACCAAAAAGATGGCGGTATTTGAGAGTGGGATAGAGGGTTTATGGTATTGTTACGGGCTTCATAAGGTGTACATTGCTGGAAAAAAATGGTAGAGATGGGGGCAAGAAAGTGCTAGTACTAGTAGTACTGAACTGTAAACTGTAGAGTGTATACATGATATGTAAAATTAACACGGCACAGCGGCGGAGGGAGAATTTTGAGTTGACAAAAGCTATGCTACTATCTATCTGAAAACGAGAGAATGATGAATCAATTAAAATGATAAAACTATAATATGTTTTAAAATATATATATAAATTAAATAAACTATAATATATTTTAAAAAATAATATAAAAATATAAGTTTTCGAGTCTCCCGAGATTTGCTCATAATGCTCAAGTTTAGTCCGTGAGCCCTAAAGCAAGCTTGTCCTGGACGCTAGCTAATGTAGACGAGTACCCGTCCCTCAATTGTTGGGTCCAAACAATATTGTAGTAGTAGTATTTTAAAAGTTAAATACTCCCTCCTGTCCGAGAGATGGACATACATAATTGCTGTGAATCTTTTCATTTTTTATTTTTTTAATGAATAGTAAAACTTTCTTCATATATATCTTGGTATAATATTTCAAGTCCTTCGACTATAAAAAGAGGGAGGGTTATTTTTCAGAAGAAAAAAAATTTACAATTTTTTTTATATTGATAATAATATAAAATTCTACAATGTCTATAAGTTTTTACTATAATTTTATTTTCATATCGGCACTACTAAACCAATGACGGCATATTATTTTATCAACATATGAAATAAAAATATATTTTTAATATTTATAAATGAAATATTTTTTATAAAACAGATGGAGTACTTAATTTCCAATTACACTTTAAATCTTCAATTTTTCTAATTAAGTATATAGCAAACGGTTTTTTTATAAATACTATTCCAGCTAGAGCATCTATGTTTGTTCGATTCCAAATTTAAGGGTTAGGAGTTTGGTTTGGCTACTAGTACGAGTAGCATTAACCGCTACTTCTACTAGCCGTCAGGCAGAACGTTTATTTTCCTTGGTTGCTAATAGAAGTAGCTGTCAATTCAAAATCTAAGAAAGTAGAAGTTCAGTCTGGTCGCTAGTAGGAGTAGTTGTCAATGTTACTCCTATTAACAGGTAGACTGAACTTTTAATCCTTAGATTTGGGATTAGACTGCCACAGATGCGCTAGTTGAAATAGTATTCATAGAAAATGTTTGCTATGGATCAGCTCCTAAATATATATAAATAGGGGACCGATCCATTAATAAAGGGATAAAAATAAAATTATCCTTACAACAGATCTCTGTAGTCTAGGTTGAGATCTGACGGCTTATATGGTCCTTGTCCGCAATATAATATATAGATATCTGTAGTATTATAATGCGGACGAGTGATATTGTCCAAAATGTCTACAACATTAAAATGAACAAACTCACCGTTTGTAGTATAATATTGCAGACGAGTACGAACAAACTCACCGTCTGTAGTATAACTGCGGATATGTAAATCAAATGACAAAGTCTAAAACGATGTCGTATAAGAACTAGCCTTTTGTCTTCCCTTCGTCCGCAATATTATACTGCGGATGGGTAAATTAAATGACAGAGTCTAAAACGACGCCATATAAGGAATGGCATTTTGTCTTTCCTTCATCCGCAGTATTATATTGCGGTCGGGTTACAATCAATTGTTGAAAATTTCAACCGATTACGTTGGGGTAGCAATTGTTTTCTCATTAATGGAGAGAAAATTGTCCCGATTTTTTGAATCTGAGTAATCCAACCCACTATAAATAAAAAGGGGGATTGTTTACTTTTCTCCAATACTTAAAAGTTTCAAAATGAAAATAAATATATATTATTTATGGGCATGATTGTTGTCCATGTTCTTCATTGTTTAAATCTTGCTTATTGTTTATTGTTTTAATTATTTTGACAACCGATCTGAGTAATTAAAAAAATTTACCGTTTGCAGTATTAAACTGCGGACGAGATCTACATTCGAGGAGGATAGAAGAGATCTGAGTGAAGCATTGTTGAAGAATCTCTGTAAGAACGCAGCAACATCATTATGAAAAAACGATGTTGCTATTTTTTTACAAAGATTCTTCAAAAATTATTCACCCATATCTCTTGCACTTACTCGAGTAGATTTCGTCCGCAGTATTAAACTGCAGTCAGACAATTTTTTTTGTTATTTCGTCCATAGTATTATACTGCGAACAGTGAAATTTCAAAGCGACGTCGTTTAAAATAATGTCATGCATTTAATTAAACTATATATGACATTTTTGTAAATAAGTCTGTTCGCGGTATTATACTACGGACGAAAGTATTTACAATAATGTCATGTATTTAATTAAAATATTAGTGATATTATTGTAAATACGTCCGTCCGCAATATTTATACTACGGATGGATTTTTTTAAAACTACAAAGTTTTGTTCTTCTCATGCGTAGTACATTTACAGATTTATGTTATCTGTGATGATTGACAAACATGAATCAGTAAGAATACTACACAAGAAGAAAAAGAAAACTTAGTAGCCTCAAGTCGAACAATCCAGATCAGTACTGTCAAAACGAGATGACGAACGCAATTTTATAATTAGGGCTATAAATTTTCTATTTCTCCTACGTATCCTCGTTACAGATTCATGTTATCTGCAAGAAAAAATAGAAAATTTGATAGCTCTAATTATAACTACCCAATTCGCTACTGTGAAAATGAGATGAGATCAAAATGATTGCTATGAACAATGATGAACGCAGTTTTATAATTAAATTAGCGTCCGCAGTATAATACTGCAGACGGTAAGTTTTTTCGTACCCGTCCGCAGTATTAGACTGCGGACAGTGAGTTTGTTCATTTTAATGTTAGGAGTATTTTGGACAATATCACTTGTTCGCAGTATAATACTGCAGATGCCTGAATATTATACTGCGGACGATGACTATATAAACCGTCAAATCTCAACCTAGATGGTTGTGATCTGTTATAAAAATAATTTTATTTTTACCCCTTTGTCAATAAATCGGTCTCCATATATATATAAGTGAATCCAACAATATATGTAGTTGATAAACAAGTAAGACTCTCATTTCTACACTATAACTAATGTTTGAATTATAGGAATCAAGATGAAAATGAAATGACTTATTTTTAAAGAATAAAAAAAATTGTGTCTGATTATTCTATTAGAATGCAATGAATCATTATCATTACTACTAAATTTGTGAATTTTATTTTCACTTTTCATTTTATTTATTTCTTTAGTTTGTTCCTTCTCTAACTTCATCATTTCAATCCAAACATAACATAAGAATTTAAGATATTTATAATGTAGAGTTTTGGTTATACAATATTTAAAGTGTTTAAAATTTTAAATATATTTAAAAATTTTATTCATTTAAAAAGAGTTCATTTTAGAAATTTATATTTAACTTATAAACATCATATTTAGAGTTCATGCATAAAAAATAGTACGAAACATTTAAACGTTCAAATACATTGAACACTACTCGCAAAGGGTCCAAACAGTAATATAACCCAAGAAACCATATGCATGACTAATTTAATTTTTGCATGCGAGCACTCAGCATGTGCATCTATTATTATTATTGTTATTATGAAAATTGATAAATTTACATCTAAAAATTATATTTTCACAATTAAATCGTCGTTATATATCATATAGCGGCGATTTTGATTGTCGTTATACATCTATAGCGACGGTTTGACTGCGAAAATATCAAAAATGGATGTGAATTTATCAATTTACTATTATTATCATAGTACTCCCTTTATCTTGTAAAAAATAATTTAATTTATTTTTTTTGGCCAAATTAACTAATTTAAATTGATAATTAAGGATATTTATATTTTTGAACTTTCAAAAATTAAATGTTACAGTAAATTAAACGTAATTTTTTATGATTGTAATCTCTTTACATATATTTTAAGAAAATAAGATAAATTTTGATTCTAAAATTGATTAATTTGACTTTAAAGCGAATAAATTTTTACTGGGATAGAGAGACTATTATAATAGTTGTCTTTAATTGGTGTATGTTGCTTTACTTAACTATTAAGTCTCTTGCACCACTAAGACTTGTTGAAGAAAGATTGTGCACTCCTCTAGCTTCTAGCTTGGCTGGGAACTAAACTCCATGATTTCTTCCATTATTTTCTCTCTTTATGGAAAGTCATTATTCTCTTGTCTCCATGCATGACCTATATGATGATTCCTTAACTTTTTGGTAGATTATTTTTATAATTGAGAACCCACCCACCTAGTTAATTAATATTTGCCTGTTAAAATAATTCAACACGTTATATATCTATATTTTTATATGTCTATCTATAATTGGAGGAAAGGAAGCATGGGATCAATTGTAAAGCCTAGTTCATATTGGCCCCGCTTTTATTTCTGGAAAGGCAACCACTCAAGTCGCAACGAATATTGCTGATGCTATATTCTTCGGCTGTGCACTTTTAGCGTGGGCTCCGCCTCCTTTAAAATTACCAACATCCTCACGATGGGTAACCGCGTTGGCCGCGTATAACGTGTTTGGTGTGGTTGTTGCGAGGAGAAATATAATATTAATCTTAAGCATTTTAAGCGTAAAAATAAGTGTCCCAACTTTTCTAATTGTTGGGCATATATCCCTTTTTATGTGAGGCAACCTTGGAAGGTCGCCTTGAACAGATCCCATTAAGGAGCAGTTGGACAGCTGTTCCATAATAAAACAATCCTACTGCCCATATCTTTAACCTCAAATCGGATTCGGATCCTCATAGAAGACGAGTCCGAACTCAGGACCGAATAAGAAAGCCTAAAGAAGATTGAGATCCTAATAAAATGTGGGTCCGAACTCAGGACTGAGTAAGAGCCTAAGAGGACTATTCAACCTGATCCTGATCACTAGGCCTAAACACCCATATACTAACAGAATCTATTTGTAATATTTTATTTACCGAGATTATTAAATTGAATTGTTAGCTCTGGGGCCGGAGCTGTTTATCCACAATATAAAAAAATAAGCAATTAACTTTTGAGCTTTATCAACAGAATATTGTCCTTTTTTCTTTTACAAATTGGCAATCTATGAGATACGAGGAAGAAAGAGGCTAAAGATTATTATTTTTAATCAAATCAGTAAGAACTCTACCAGATATATGGAAGGGGAGTGTTCCATATCATTGGGAATTAGAGAATAGAGGGTGATTTGTTAATTTCTACAAGAAAATTAACAGAACCATTAAGATGAATCATCAGAGGAACAAACTGTTGATGGCAAGTAAAGTAAACTGCTGCTGTAATATAAAAGTTTCATATAATCCCATAGCAATCAATATCAATATAAGAACTATAATCTTAAAACTAACATATGAGAGAATAATGCTCTTCAGTTTTTCACCAATCTATAAACCCAAAAGGGACAACATTCTTTTTCACTTGTCCATAAGACTACTACTGTAGTGAACCTTTCAGGTTTCAGCTTAAAACCAGGGACACAGTATCCTACAATTCGTTCTTTAGTTGATTCTCAAAAATATAAACACCTAATAACAGTTCACAATGCATATACCTCAAACTTGCAACTGCTGCTGCCTTTTGGGATGAGGCATGATAGCAAGGAGAATTTTCTTTCTTGGTCCCTGCAAATAAAGAAGCCTTCATAAGAATGCAGCCATAATTTTCAACAGACACCAAAGAAAATCACAACAAAAAAGACGTATACAATAAACAACAGATGAAAATCAGCAGGCAAACTGAATATCTTCTTTTTATTTTTTCAGTAAGTAAATAATTTCATTTGAGGTGGAAAAAAGCGCGAGCTCACGTTCATGCGCACCATACAAACCATAGAGGATATAAAAGGCACACCTACATAAAAACCTTCCAAAAGAATACCTATATTAGGTCCCTAAATCAAACTCTCCGAAAATCCAAAAAAATGAAAAATGTCCCAAATAAACCTCATGCAGCAAAGTTATAGAACGCTCAGGAGTAAGAACTGAAATCATGACAGCGACCTCGCCCTTCCCGGATAAAGGTCTTTAGATAATCCACTTTGAATTGGGTGGTTACACATTAACAATGGCTAACCCCAACAATATTTGTTAATGTTTAATCACCCAATTCAAAATGGATTTATCTACAGACCTTTACGTAGACTAAATACATACCAAGGCCAAAAAGGTGGCAACTAAAAGAATATTCATCAAATAAGAAAATACAGAAAAACAGTGGTAGGAAATCTTGATCCAAGTAGAAACAGAAGAAACCCGTGCGCGCGATGGGGTTGGGGGGAGGGATTGCAAGTGCCTCTCTGTTTGTCTACAGGTGAGACATGCGCTTACAAGAAAAATATAAAAATGCAAGTGAACTATAAAAGAAATCAAATAGGTCCTATGAAAGTCCGAGCAATCTACACAATTGTGCTTAGTGGGTTGCAACTCAAGATCCATAAGTTTGTTCAAACAAAGCACAATTATGGGTTGGACCAAAGCTACATTTAATATGGGACTATGGACTTTTCCCTCAGTCAGCTAATTAGATGAGTTTTATTACACGCTAATTGATGGAGCACTGCAAGCAAAAGATAGTCAGTTACAACAAAAAAAACCATGCACTGGATTGGTTGCTAGAAAACCTAGGCAAGGTAACAAGTTGTCAAATAACTAGATCTGTGATGGTAATTCAAGAAAGTTCCTTCTCATAAATTATGGCCTCATTTGTATGGACCCTCTCATTGTCGTCCCTTTTTAACATCTTCCAAGATTTTACAACATATATTTTTTCTTATATATTAGTTGTAGATCAGAAACTTATTTTAGCTCATCATTCAACACAGCAACTTTTCTAAATAATGTAATATACACTTTGAATACAACAGAATTGATTACAATGAGATACAAAAAAGTATATAACATAAAACTGAAATTGAAAGTAATTAAATATTAAATTGAGTGGGAAGACAATACCATTGGTAACCCCAATGCTTTCAGGTCTTGGTCCTGCATTTGCTTCAGTATGGTCATATCAACCTAGAGAAGATCACTTGGTTATCTTGCATGTTTCATTGCTCTAAACATCAAGCCTCCAAATGAATTCAAAACTCTTACTAACAGTTTCGCATTGTATAGGTCATCACTCTATTACTAGGGTGATGAGAGATTAATAGTATGGATTAGAAAGAATAGATGGATACTGCATTCCCTTAATTCAATAGACAGCCACATGAAGAACGACCTTATCTATTGAAGTAAGATCTGCTTTGGACACTTATATTTTGAATTGTTTGACAGAAATAAGTGTCACGCGTTAAAGAAATCTATCATGACTAAACATCTAGAATGTTAAACTACGGATCCATGTGCGTATGTGCATGTAGGATAAGATGAAGATAGTTTGCCCATGCGCAAGCCTTGTAAGTTCATGAAGGGGACTGATATGATCCAAATAAGGGATAATGTGAGGGCAACAATATACCAAAATACATCTCGAATGAAATCCCAAAGACATGACACGTGGGGCTTAATTGAGGCTCTTTCCATAGTGGGCAAAATTTGATTTAGGCAACCAGCCCCAAATATTTGGCACATGGTCTTTATTGTTAAGTTCAGTTAATTACTTAACTTAATTACTTAAAATAGCCTTTGATGGAAAGTCTATGTCATAATGCAAGTTATTCCAATAAACAGCAAGTGAACTGATATAAATATCTGGAATCATTTGAAATGATAATGTCTAAAACTTTTAGGGCGTGTTAATGGAAGAAGCAAAGCAAAAAATGTTATTTTGGAAAGCATGAGGCTCTGCAAAAGCTTCAAGAGGAATGGGAAGATGAAATGCTATAAAAATATATATAATATGTCTTTAGTAATTTAGTTAAAAGGTTACAATTTATGTAAACAACCTTTTAATCTCTACTATGATCGAGTCATAATAGAACAAATCTAAGACAAGGCCTTAAGTGCTATCATAAATCATAAATCAATAGAAAAAAAAATTTCCCAGTCATATCATCGTTCAGCCTATGAAGTGAAACCAAAGCAAGCCCTCAACAGTATACCAACCTTTTTTGGGGAATTCATCAACCTCAACTATAATCTCTTAAAGCACATTTTGCAAATGCAAGGAGGTTGCTTCCAAGTTCTAACAACAATTGTACAGGCCAAAAAATACCCATGTGACAAAACTTAATACGTCTCTGTTATATATACTGATAAATCACAACTTAATACCTCTGTTACATATGCTAAGAACTATTTTAAGAGCTTGTACCTCCACAGCAATGGACATATGTTCAACCTTACAGTTTATCATTATAACTTATAAGATATATTATGTATTCTTGCATGCACCAAGATGCAGAACTTTTGTGAACTTTGGGCAAGATTTATCAAAACAAGGAAGGGGTTCAGATCCTGACATAGACAAAAGACAACCCCAATTCTGAAGAAATTTTGATACAATGCAAGTTACTTACCTCCTCAGCCAGAAAATTTATGACATACTTCTCCAAACCAAGTGAGTTCAACAAACTACTGACAGTGAGACTTTGCTCTCCCTACAAACATCCCAGTGAAAATATCCAATGTCAGTGCATGTTGATCCGAAACTATATGCATTAGAACATATGCTGGTACAATAAATATATGAAAAAAGGGGGATGGAGAGAGAGAGAGAGATTTCGTAGACATAATTAGTCTGAAATACCCCTAATTAAACACATTTAATTGAAAGAATGGGTGAATAATCATAACTTCAATATTCTGAAGCAAGGAAGAAACATTAACTAGACTACCAACATAAGATGAAAATGTCTTTTGTTCAAACACAAAAGTAAAACTACCTGCATTGATGCAGCAGAGAAATTAAAAATTAACATTATTAGGCTCAATTAATGAGATAAACCTTCACGTCAGTAAATAGGGTGCAACATGGTATCAGCTTAAGAGATGAAAAGAAGAAGACAGAAAACCAAAACTCAATAAGTCAAACTATAATTCAATTTTCTCTGTTCATTTCTCCCTTTAAAAAACTAATATGAGTCCCTTGCCACTTGAAAAGATGCACTGCCTACCAGATTGGTCATAAATTTTATCATAGTGCAATACAAGGCTGAAACAAGTTTCTGGTACATGGCAAAAGGCAAGAGCTTGAAGAGTTTGATCTAAGTTGAAAGTTAAAAGCTTCATCTTTCTAATAAATAAATTACTGGATATAGACAAAGGAAAACACACTTGTATGCTTATATAATTCATCAAATTTTATAAGCATAATAATCTTATACTATGCAAGTATTTGTAAAATATAATGAATGCAGTAAATTCACTTATGCCTGCTGCAATTACATATTTCCTTTCCTCACCACAAGGCCTCATATGTGCCCAGTTAAGTGAGACTATCTTATGTATCACCCCCATTGAAGAAGGAATTCTGCTATGCTCATTCCTCAATGTGTAAAGTTTAAATTATCCTTCCATTTGATTAATTAGTCGGTCTGCACAAACTTGTATTTTGTCTGGTTTGATCTGATCTCTATATATGTTTTCTAATTAAGTTGATGCTTGGAAGACTTGAAACATCTCCAATGCACCATGCACTAGATGTTGAACTTCTAAATAAATAAGCCATTGTTAAGTTTTGACAAAATATATAATCCCTTTAGCACACATCCCCACTTACTGATAGAAGTCCTGTTGGTGGCTTGTCAGCATCAATGGTAACTCCCCTCAACGTAGGTGTTGAGCCAATTGGCATAGAAGGGCCTAGAACATCACTATTTGATAGTCTTCTGATTCTTTTTGGCATTGTTGATGGCATAGAAGTTTGTTCTGTGCCTTTTGGATCAAGAATAGTACTTGATGTATTTTGGCGTATCTTCGTCTTGGTATGCTCTTGAACATCATGCTTTACTTGCTTAGAAGTTCTTTTGTGCACAAGTTTCAGTCGAAGATCATTTTGGCCAACTCGTACGCCTTAACAGAACCAAGTTAGTACATTCAAATCAGTTGATAGCTACAAAACATGAACTTAGAAATAAAGTTGTAAGGTTCCAAAAGTAAATTCATTACCCTTTACAATAGTAGATCCTGAACTCCTTGGATAGTAGCCCGTACTTTGCAGCCTAAAAAATGCCCTTCAATTCATCAATATCAACCCAAGAAAAAATAGCATGACAGCTGAACCCTTAAAGACTATAAAGCTCAAATGTTTACCTTCTAACGGAAAGACATGTTCCCTAATGCACTAATGATTTGCTTACAAACTCTAGATTGGTCAACATATTCAATGGTTTAATATTGACAGAAGCATTTAATTCACAAAATGTCAAAATGCTTGCCGTCTATTATGCCAAAAAGGCAAGGTGATATAAAATTTTACCATCCATTTGTTTCTCAAAAGAGAAAATAATGGGACAGAAATTGGTAAACAAATGATAAAGATCAGAGACCATTATTAAATACCTTGCTCCTTCTTCTCTAATGCATTCCAAGCACAAAAATTGAGCCTAAACTAAAATCAAAGTTACAAAGGCAGGAGAAGCAAATAACACACCGCTTGCTACTGGACGACATAGATGTATAAGCATCCTTTTCAAATCTATCACTCAGAGATCTTTTTCTTCTGGATATTGCCTGAGAATCAGCACGAGAGGCCGACCACGAATTCTTTACCACCTTCTATATATTATGAACAGAAAGTAAATTAGCTTCAGTACTAGAAATAATCTTAGTTCAATACAAAGGCTATGTTTGTTTGTAGGACTGGGGCGTGCTATTGGATACAAACTCTTAGTGGGTTATTAAACTATTCCTAAATTGTATGCTATTTATGGATTGTAATCTAAAGTAAAAGTTTGGTATCAAACACAGGACAAGGGCTCTGAGGGATCATTCAAGGATTACTATCCAATCCCCGCCATGTCCCTGCAAATAAACATAGTCTTGAGTGTAATGAGCAACAAATCCATCTACCACTGTTAGCTTGTTGCTTTGTGTGTGTATATATATTAGGCATTTGTTTTTCAAAACGTCCCTTACTTCTTTATGAATGTCCAAAAGATTCAGAATTCAGAATTCTATCGACTATCTAAATTCCAGTTAAAGCTTAGAAAAGCAAAATAGAAAGAACTACAATACGAGAGTTTATGCAAGGAAATCAGAAGGAAGTGGAGAATACGTACTTGACCAGAGCGGCCTAGGGTGATGGTGACCTGAGGCTTTGACATTCCTCTCACGATCAAAAACGGGAGGTAGAATTTCAGCAGCTGCCAGACAAGCTTTTATAGTATCTAACTATCTATCTATCTATCTATCTATCTATAAATTTATGCGTTCACAGGGTCTCTAACAACGCGTTTCCTTTTCAGAAAATCACTGAAACCCTAATTTTTCATTACTAAGAAATTTCAGAAAATAGCAGCAGAAGGAATGATGGAAAGAAGGAAGGAAGGGACGGAGGGAGAAAGAGCGGTGGAATCAATTTCGTAGAAACGAAGGCTTAGAATTAGAAACGTCAAAATGAAAAAAAATACGATTACGCTAATCCGCTCATATATTTATAATTATTTTTATAATTGTAGTATAAATTTATAATTTTACTAATTTTTGTAACACGTATTATATTATATGTGTGCAATTAAGAAAATAAATTAAATATTTAAATAAAAATTATAAAATATGAATGAAAAAATATAATAAAGAAATTAGATATAAAAAGTGAAAGAGAGATGTTACACAAGTTCAAGATCTCCGTAAATAATATAAATAGTATAGACAATATATATAGATAATTATATATTTAATTAGAGAAAAATGAGAGCCCGTTAAAATTTTAGAATCCAACGTAAAGGTTTGAACTTTTTAAACCCGAGTATATATACACGAAGGTGTGTAAACCAATATTTTTATATTCGGACTGGCGGTTGAATTAGAAAAATTATTAGACGGATGAGTTATTAATTTAACAAGTGATGAAATTGTTGTTGAACTTGTAATGTTATACATATATAAAAATATATATTATCAATAATTAATACAAATTTATAATATCTTATTTTTGATAAACTAAAATGTTAGGATGAATATTTCGCTAAGCCTGGTCTGGTAAATATATGATGGGCTAGGCCCAACGGACCATCAGCTTGGCGAAATCTTATGAGGACTCCTAAGTCCAATAGGCTTGGGATAGGTCCCTAACCAATCTGGACTGTGGCTATTTACTATATCTAATCCGAATTAGAATAGGAGTCAGGTTCTTAGATGGTTTAGGAGATTACCTTCATATTCAAACTATATCACGTTGAGGGACAATCCTAAAAGGAATCGGTAAGAGTCAGGTATGCACTATAAATACCCAGTCAATGATGGAGGAAAGGGTTACGCACACATTCACGTTACTACTATATTAAGTACTTGGACCTCCATTGTTGACCTTTCTGAGAACCTTCACTAACTCTTACACCGGAGGAGTCCACCAACGGCCCAAGCCGTTAGGACTTTTGTGCAGGTATCTTATCCGGACGGCCAGCAGGACAGCCGGACAAAACCAGGCGTCAACATTGGCGCTAGAAGGAGGGCCCCAAGTAAAATTTCTATCAATCAACATTGATATGGAAAATTCACACTCGCAAAGTTATTCACGGCGACCAACACCCTCCCAGTCTCGCCGGGAGACGGCGGCGGAGAAAGAGCGTCGCCTCCAGATAATCCTCGACAGAAAAAAGGCTCTAGATATCCAGCAGAAAGAGCTTGACAAGCAGTACGAGGAATTAACCGAAACAGGGGACAATCTCTCGAGCCAGAGAGGCTCGGCCTCCCGCTCAGACCACCGGGGCAGACGGGAAGACAGACACACGGAACGCCGTAGAGGTGGCCCCCAACCCCGAGAAAAGGAACTGACCTGCTCCAAGTCGATTTGGACGGCGGATTTGAGGAAGCGAGCCAGATCACCCTCCAAAAGGGATAGGGAGGACAGACGCAGCCATGGGAGCCATACTGGAGAATCCTCACCCAAGAAGGCTTCGGACAAGTACTATGGGTCCAAGAAGGCCCGGTTCTCCCCGTTCTCAAAGGATTTGGAGGAAGCCAAAATTGATCGAAGTCGAAAAGTACCCAATTTGGAGATGTATGACGGAACGGGAGACCCGCATGACCACACCTACTCGTTCGAGCAAGCCATGCACTTCCATGGTCATGATGCAGTGGCGATGTGCCACTTATTTTTATCTACTCTAAAGAAGACAGCTAGAGAATGGGTCACCTCTCTCCCGAACGGGTCCATTAAGTCATGGGAAGAACTACATGAACAATTTCATACCCGCTTCGGGAGCAATAAAAGACGGGCCAGAATGATGACCTCTCTACTACAAGTAAAACAGAAGCCGAATGAGACTCTTCGGCAGTATGTCAAAAGATTTCGAGAAGCTGTGTCTGAAATCAACGGAATCGATCCAAAGCAGGTAATCCAATTTTTAACTATGGGATTAAACGTTGACAAATCCAGCAGGTTGATCGAGGAACTCATCTCAAAAGCTCCAGAAACCCTATCGGAAACTTACGAGAAAGTAGACAAGTTTGTAGAATTGGAAGAGGCTCTTGCCAATCTTCGGGGCTCTTCGAAAAACACGGGTGAGTTTCACCAGAGAAACCCCGAAGACGAAAGCGCCGAGAAGAAATCCAGTGGTTCCGGCAAAAAGGGTAATGACCGAAGAGATTCTAGCCGAGATAAAAAAGAACCATCCCCCGAGGGATAGAGGGGGTGCCGACAAGGATTACACACCCCTGAATACAAACAAAAGTAACATCGTGAAAGCGATAAAAAACGAACCCTTCTATGAAAAACCCCCGAAGATTCGGGTTTTCGCAAGGCAAAAGAACGGGGATAGATATTGCACCTACCATGAAGCAAAAGGACATGATACCGAGGAGTGTTACCAGCTCAAAGACTTCCTAGAAAAACAGATACGGAAGGGTAACCTCGACTGTTACATCGCCGATTCTCATCGACAATCAGCCTTTGATCGCCTAGAACCACCTCCACCCGCTTCAGAGGCAAGGGGAGTGGTTGATGTCATTTCCGGAGGATTGATCACTGTTCTGTCTAACCGAAAGAGGAAAGCCTTCGGAAGAGAAGTCCATCAAGTGTCCGGTAAACCCCAGGATATCAAGACCGACCCCATCACTTTCTCCGACGATGATTACCCGTCGGGAATGGTTATTCCGCATCAGGACGCACTGGTCATCACAGCTCAGGTCGGTACTATGGATATGAAGAGGATGCTTATTGATAATGGGAGTTCAGTCGACGTGCTCTATAGCCAAGCATACAATCGGCTGGACTTGGGAGGAAGGAAACTGGAAATCTGCAATGAGTCCCCCTTATATGGCTTCGGGAATAACCCGGTCCGTATAGCAGGGACGATCGAATTGCCTGTGATTTTCGGGACTGCCCCAAAGCAAGCTTCCATCATGGTCCGTTTCTATGTAGTCCAGGTGGAAAGTAACTACAATGCCATCTTGGGAAGAACGACTCTGTCAGCATTGAAAGCCGTTACCTCTATCCCGCATTTAAAAATGAAATTCCCAACAAAGAATGGGATCGGGGAATCAGTCGGCGACCAAGATCTTTCCCGAAGATGCTATCTACAGACCATTCAGGCATCCCCTATCATCGACAGCAAACAGAAAGCCACCATGAAGATTGAGCTCGAGCCTTTCACTGAGGGATGTACCGAGCCAATAGCAACACCTGCCGAAGATACGGCCCAGGTCCCGTTATTTCAAGAAGATGACGAAAGAACAGTACAGATTGGGACAGGCCTTCAGGAAAAAACCAGAGCACGGTTGGTGGCCCTTTTACAACAATACTCAGATATCTTTGCTTGGGTCCCAGCCGATATGCCAGGCATTGATAAGACCGTGGCCGTGCACCAGCTGAGTGTAAAGCCGAACTCAAAACCTGTTAAGCAAAAGCGAAGGAACATAGCTCCTGAAAGACAACAAGTAATTGACGACGAAATCGATAAACTTCTGGCTGCTGACTTCATCTTTGAAATCAATTATCCAGAATGGCTCGCGAATGTGGTGCTGGTTAAAAAGCATAATGGGAAGTGGAGGATGTGCGTGGATTATACAGATCTGAATAAAGCGTGTCCGAAAGATTACTACCCTCTCCCGAATATCGATCAACTGATTGATTCCACTTCGGGTCATACTGTAATGAGCTTCCTGGATGCTTTCTCGGGATACAATCAAATTGCCATGCATGAAAGCGATATCCCTAAGACATCTTTTATCACTCACCGAGCCATCTACGCGTACAAAGTGATGTCCTTCGGATTAATCAATGCGGGGGCCACTTATCAGAGAATGATGAACAAAGTGTTCAGCGGCCAGATCGGGAGAAATATGGAAGTCTATGTTGATGATATGATTGTTCGAAGCATGAGGGAAGAAGATCATCTAGCCGACCTGAAAGAATGCTTTGCGAATGTTAGAACGCACAACATGAGACTTAACCCAACTAAATGTACATTCGGCCTCGGGTCAGGTAAATTCTTGGGATATATGGTTAGCCGAAGAGGGATTGAGGCAAATCCCGAAAAGATATCGGCTATCCTTGAAATGCAACCGCCGAAGAACTTCAAAGAAATTCAACGGTTGACAGGGAGGCTGGCAGCTCTTCGGCGGTTCGTGGCGCGACTAGCAGAGAAATGTCTCCCATTCTTCGGAACTTTGAAGGGAGCCCAGAATCAGAAAACTTTTCATTGGACCGAAGATTGCCAGGAGGCTTTTGAGCAGATTAAGAGATATATCTCTTCACCTCCGATTCTGAGTAAAGCACTGCCCGAGGAGGATCTACAAATATACCTCTCTGCCACATCCTTGGCAGTCGGGTCGGCTTTGATCAGAGAAGATCCACAAGGGCAAAAACCAGTCTATTACGTAAGCCATGTTCTTCGGGATGCTGAAACAAGGTACCCAAATTTAGAAAAGTTGGCTTACGCACTGGTTATCTCCAGTCGGAAACTCAGACATTACTTCCAGGGGCGGACTATCATCGTCCTCACTGACCAGCCATTACGGAAGATCCTTTATAGGCCCGAATCTTCGGGAAGGCTTGCAGCATGGGCCATCGAGCTGAGCCAGTTTAATATAGAATTTCGCCCTCGGACAGCAATCAAAGCACAAGCACTCATTGACTTTATCATCGAGTGCTCATTCCGTAATGATCTAGAGGACAAGGAACCCGACTGTGATAAACTGACATCAACACCTGAAGAAATTGTATGGACTCTGTTCGTGGACGGATCCGCTACTGGGACGAAGAGTGGGGCCGGCATCATCCTCACTTCTCCCGAAGGTTTCAAAATACAACAATCTATACGATTTGGGTTCATAGCCACAAACAACATCGCCGAATATGAAGCACTTGTGGCAGGGCTAAAGCTAGCCCGAAGTTTGGAGGTAAAGAACTTGGCAATATACAGCGACTCCCAACTGGTGGTGAAACAAGTGTTGGGAGAATATGAGGCAAAAGAAGTTCATTTACAGGCCTATCTCCAACTAGTTCGGTCATTGTTGGCATTCTTCCCGAAATACCAGCTCATAGGAGTAGTCAGATCGGAAAATACAATGGCCGATGCCCTTTCCAAGTTGGCAACCACCGATCAAGGGGAACTAGACGGAGCAGTATATTTAGAAAATCTTCAGCATCCGAGCACCTTGGTTCAAACAATAATGGATATTGAACAGACAAATTCTTGGATGACCCCGATCATTCAATTCCTTCTGACCGGTGAATTGCCCGAAGACAAGTCTATGGCCCGAAGGATCAAGTACAAATCCACCAAGTATTGTATCACGAATGATCAGCTGTACCGAAGATCTTATTCTTCACCACTGCTCCGATGTCTCGACCCTAGGGAATCTGATTATGCTCTTCGAGAAGTTCATGAAGGTATCTGCGGTGACCATGTGGGAGCAAAGGCACTGGCCCATAAAATTTTGCGACAAGGATATTTTTGGCCGACAATGCTTGAAGATGCCAAAGACTTCGTCAAAAAATGTCATAAATGTCAGATATTTGCATCTGTACCACACCAACCTCCCGAGGAGTTATCCCCGATACTCTCTCCGATCCCCTTTTCTGTATGGGGAATAGACATATTGGGCCCTCTTCCACAGGGTAAGGGACAAGTGAAGTTTATGATTGTCGCCATCGATTATTTCACCAAGTGCGTAGAAGCCAAACCACTTGCCAAGATCACCGAGCACACATGTCTCCAATTCTTCAAAGAACAAGTGGTCTACCGGTTCGGCATCCCGATGATCTTAGTCTCTGACAACGGACTTCAGTTTGTTGGTAAAACTTTCGAAGGGTTCTTATCAGAACTTAATATCCAGCATCGTCGGACTTCAGTAGCCCATCCACAAGCAAATGGTCAAGTAGAAGTTACAAACAGGACACTTCTTCATGGCATTAAAAGAAGACTGGAAGAGGCGAAGGGTGCCTGGCCCGAGGAGCTTTTGCATGTTCTTTGGGCCTACCGAACAACTCCTCGGACTACTACTGGGGAGACGCCTTTTAAGATGGCCTATGGTTCCGAAGCCCTAATACCTATTGAGATCGGGGTACCTTCTCCGAGAGTCTTAAATTTTGATGAAATACTCAATAGCGAAGGTCTTCGGTTAAACCTCGACTTATTGGAAGAGGAGCGTGATTCAGCAGTCCTCAAATTGGCTGCTTATCAACAACGAACTGCTCGGCACTTCAACAAAAATGTCAAAAGAAGGTCATTCAATGTGGGCGATCTAGTTCTTCGGCAAGCCGAGGCATCCACCCCTAGGGAAACCGGCAAACTGATGCCAACATGGGAAGGACCATACTTAGTAATTGAAGTGTTGAAGGCCGGAACTTACAAGCTTCAGGACATGGATGGGAAAAATGTTCCAAATACTTGGCATGCCGTTCGGCTTCGTAGGTATTATCAGTAGTTAGGTTACTTTGAATTTGTACTTAGTCAAATTTTGAGGCTGCATTCTAGCCGATAGGATTATCTTTTTCGATATTAATGAGAATATTTTTTACATCGTATTTCTGTATTTCTGTTTTGATACACACTTTCAAGTTTATCTTCTAGCCTCATCGGGTCTTCACCCGATCAGGCTAGAGGGGGGCAAAACAGTATAAGTAAACAGTTATACATGCAGACGATAAAATATAACTCATGAGAAAAGGGTAATAAAATAAACGATTAAGTCATAACCATCCAGTTCATAAATATTCAAAAGTTTACAAAAAAAAAAAACACAATAGCAAAAGCTTTACAAATCAGTCCTCGGGAAATACAATTCCCAGCTGATCAGGGTCATGACCCTTCTCCTTGGCAAGCTCCCGAGCATATTCGAACCCGTCGCTGAATTCGTTCACAACAGATGATAGGATATCGGCCTGAAATTGATCCGAGGCCTTATATTCATCTATCACCTTTTGTTTAAGCTCGGGAATCAGGACGCTCGGGGAGGCGGCGGCAATAGGTCCTCTTAACCAGTCGGCTTCCTTTGCACCCCAGCCTTCGACGATCAATTCGACATTATCTTTCAGATTCTTCATCTGATCAGTCTGAAGTTGGATGATGTTTTCCGATTGGGTCAAGAGAATCTTCTGACTTTGGAGTTGGGCCTCGAGCTCGTTCTTGTTATTTTCCAGCTGGATCTTCTTGAGCTCTTTGGCCTGCACCAAATCCATAGCGTGAGCATTCGCCTTCTCCAGATCGATCACCCGGGCCGTCAGGCGTTCGATCTCCTTGTCCTTCTCAAGACGAGCCGCCCGGGCCGATTCATACTCCTCTTTCATGATATGGAAGGAGTCGTGCATGGCCTTAAGCTGGTCTTTGGTCTTCTGATGATTCTTCAGAGCCTCGGCATGCCCTTTGCTGCTCTCCTCGGCTCTTCTTTCCAGAACCTTTTGCTCATCAGAAACCCTAAGGAGAATTGCATTTCCCTGAAAAGAAATGGTTGAAGGATGAATGAGTCAGAAAGGTAACCAACTTGAAGAGGAAAATTTTACAGATAGATCCTTACCTTTGCATGGCAGGAGAACAGCATCTCCATAAGCGTCTTCAGATCGGTACCCTCGGTACCATCTTCGGCGAATGGGATCATCGACGTACCCAAGGACTGCATATTGATCCCCTCCTCGGGTCTTGAACTCCCGGTCGGCATTGGGGGATCTACCGGCCCGCTTCGGGTGCTGGGGGGCTTTTGACCTTCAGCAGGTCTTTTCCCTTTATTCTGACGAGGGGGAGCGAGGCCTTCCTCTGATTGCCTGGCGACGTTTTGCTCGGCGGGAGGAGTTGATGAACTCCCTTGGGGAGCAGAAGTCTGCTTGGTTCTTGCCTCCAGAACCGATGTTAGAACCAGCCTTCTCCTCTTTATTTTTGGTCTGCTGACCCCCGAGTCTTTGTCAGCAGACTTCTCTCCTTCGGTGGGTTCGATAATATCACCCACCTGAGGGGATCCCGTGGCCATCTCGGGGTTGGCAACGACCTTGGTGGAGTCCTTGGGCTTTGCAGCCCTCATGCTTCGGCTCGCCTTCAGCTTGTCGGCGGCACTCATCTTCACCCTCGGGACTCCAGCTGCTCCTATGATGGCCTCATTATCAGGATTCTTTCCTTGGTCAGCCACTGCAAGGCAATCAGAACAAAAGAGTGAGTATATCAAAAGATGTCCAGAATAAAGGGGCAAGCATGGCAGAGAACTTACAACCGAAGGAATACAACCAGTCTTGGTCGTTAAGGAGATTCCGATCCCACTTCACGGATGGTCTCTTGGAATATAAGACCTCGAACTCTTCTAGCCTTGCCCGAGAGATTTTCTTCGGATTTAGCTGGTCTTTGTTCGGGTCTGACCAAGGTCCGACCATCTCAGTGTCCGGCCCCTTGATGAAAAACTAATCCCCGTGCCACCCTTTATTGCTCGAGGGGGTCTCCATTAGGGTATCCCTTCCAGGGTTCTTCATCACCGTGAAAAACCCTTTTTCTTTATTATTGGTAATGGAAAAGAATTGAAAAAAGAAATCTATGGCTGGGAGGGTTGATTCAGAGAAACAAAAGGCGATGAAGCTGTTTATATGAATAAAAGAATTGGGGGATAGCTGGTTCAAACTGAGCCCCGTCGTATGGAGTAACTCCAATACGAAGGGGCGAAGAGGGAATCGGACCCCATAGATCAGTGACTGCCTATGGATTGGAATCCATCCCCCCTCGAGCTGGTAGTACATTCTCTCCCCGGCCCCGGGTCTCTTGATTTCGTATGTTTCGGGGATATAGAATTCTGTGGAGGCTAAGTCGAAGTATTGGTTCCGGATTGAAGAAGGGATGTTGGCTACTCTATACAGGATATTGAAATATTTGTTCCTATTGTACTCCTCTACATCCCTCATCCTGGTGATTACCACAGGTTTCCATGGTTGTCCCTCCGGGATCCCCATTTCGGCCACAGTAACTTCGTCCTCAACCCGGGAAGACGAAGCTTGAGCCCTTGTATCTTGGGTACTGCCAGCCATTAGGAAGTATAAAAGAAAAAGAGTAAAAGACTTACTTGGTTTTAGAAAGGAAGTCGATGGAAAAACAACGAAGCAGGAACGATGGAGTTGGATCTGGGAATGAAATATTTCTCTCTCAAACGTCCTTTCTCTCGTGATAAGTTGCTTCTGATAAAAAGACGATCTGTTGGAAATGACCCCTTTTATCTTGATTCAAGCGTTGTAACGGTTCAGATGGAAATGATCGAACGGATGGGGCGCACGCGCAGTACTTACTGCGGCGTAATAAATGCTGCTTCTCGTGCACGCTTCGTTAGCTAAATGGACGCGGATTTCGAAATTTAAAAATAAGTTGTTATACGGAACGGTCGTGCAAGTTGTTGGGCTAGATTTGTTGGGTTGCAGAAGCAAGACTTTGAGTTTGATGGGCCCCCAGATTATTGGGCTGCGCACGGTGGGCTTAACAAAGATTTGGGCCTGGTTATTGTGTCGCACCCAATGTTTGAAATGTCGTTCATAAGGGCCTAGTGTCGCTTCGCAAAAACCTTTCCCATCGGTTTGATGCCCCCGGGCTCCCGATGGAGCTTTCCCATCGGTTTGATGCCCCCGGGCTCCCGATGAACCTTTCCCATCGGTTTGATGCCTCCGGGCTCCCGATGGAGCTTTCCCATCGGTTTGATGCCCCCGGGCTCCCGATGAACCTTTCCCATCGGTTTGATGCCTCCGGGCTCCCGATGGAGCTTTCCCATCGGCTTAAGCCCTCCGGGCTCCCGATGAACCTTTCCCATCGGTATGGTGCCTCCGGGCTCCCGATGGACCTTTCCCATCGGTTTGAGGCCTCCGGGCTCCCGATGAACCTTTCCCATCGGTTTGATGCCTACGGACTCCCGATGGAGCTTTCCCATCGGTCTGAGGTCTCCGGTCTCCCGATGGAGCTTTCCCATCGGTCTGATGCCTACGGGCTCCCGATGGAGCTTTCTTCCTCTGATACGTTGTCCCAGAATTCTTGTAAAGTTCAAGGAGGGTTTGCCTTCGGTCTAAACATCTTCTATGTTCCTACACTTAGATTCCCGAAGAGTTATTTCCCTTTGATCGGGAGCCCGTATATATACATTTGGGGTAATTCATTCTACTCCCCTAGCACATTTATGTACTAAGGGAGTGGGGGGCAATGTTAGGATGAATATTTCGCTAAGCCTGGTCTGGTAAATATATGATGGGCTAGGCCCAACGGACCATCAGCTTGGCGAAATCTTATGAGGACTCCTAAGTCCAATAGGCTTGGGATAGGTCCCTAACCAATCTGGACTGTGGCTATTTACTATATCTAATCCGAATTAGAATAGGAGTCAGGTTCTTAGATGGTTTAGGAGATTACCTTCCTATTCAAACTATATCACGTTGAGGGACAATCCTAAAAGGAATCGGTAAGAGTCAGGTATGCACTATAAATACCCAGTCAATGATGGAGGAAAGGGTTACGCACACATTCACGTTACTACTATATTAAGTACTTGGACCTCCATTGTTGACCTTTCTGAGAACCTTCACTAACTCTTACACCGGAGGAGTCCACCAACGGCCCAAGCCGTTAGGACTTTTGTGCAGGTATCTAAAAAATATAAAGAATTTGTACATATATAAAAATATATATTATCAATAATTAATACAAATTTATAATATCTTATTTTTGATAAACTAAAATATAAAGAATTTGTGTTACAATAATACTAAAAGTAATTAGTTTTAATATTAAAAAAATTGGGACTAAAAAATTAATTAAAAACTAATTTAATGAGTCAACTTAAACAGTTTTATGAATTGAACAACTTGTTCAACCGGTGGTCAATCAGTTTAATCCAAATTTTAATCAAAATAGTCAAATCGAGTCAAACATAAAATCAATTTTCACTTTAATCGGACAGTTAAATCGGTCGGGCCATCCAAGTTTCAAAACATTGATGCAAATTCGACCTTTCCCCATCTATTGCCATTCCTGTAAAAGAGGATTTTTCATCGATTTTATTGTAGCAAAATAATAAAATTTTCTGCAAAGTATAATCATACTACAAATGTTAGATTTAAATTCAAAATATAACACACAATCACAAAAAATTAAAGAATAATAAATATAAAAAGAGTAAATTACAGTGACACCCCCTCTAAATAACTATAATAACATTCACTTCCCCTCAAAAATTTTAAGTAACAGTTAATACCATTGCAAATTTTTAAGATGGATTAAATAGATAAAGTTACATATTTACCATTATATGTTATCAAATTTTAATTCATGAATAATATATATATTTTTAATTGTCCTTTTTTAAAACAATATATTTTAATTATAGTTTTGTACTTTTGTTTGTAATTAAAATTACCTCATTCAAATTATTGGTAACTTATAAAAAAATAATAATAATTTAATTAACACATATTTTTGGATAAGTGACACTAATATTAAGAATTTAAAATTAAATTATTAGTAGAGTTGTTCTAATTAGAGTGATTGAGTATGTTGATAGTTTAGTTTTTAGTGTTTATTTGAATTCTTAGTTTCATTATTATGATTTTTATATGTTAAATTTTATTGAGTATATGTCAAAATTTATGATGTTTATGATTTTGATTACATTTTTTAGTATACAGTTGGTGTTGTTTTTGTGCAATGTAAAAAATATATATATAATAATATTTATTATTACCTCTATCCTGTAAAAAGATTTTTTTTAATATATATTTTCTTTTTTTAAGTAACAACATTTGTCATTTTTCCTATAGATAATTATGCTTAAGTGTGATTTATGATTAACTTTAATATTTGAGAAAAATAATTAACATTATTTTTAATACTTTTTATATGAATAATAAGATTCGTTCTGTAATAATAAGTTTATTTTACGTAAATCTTAATATTTGGAAAAAATAATTATAATTTTTTTTGCATTAATTTGTACTTTTTATGGGTGTTAATTTATTTATTTTTAATTACAAAAAAATATATTTGAATGTATATTACGTAAATCTTAATATTTGAGGAATTTAATTAGCAAAAAAAGTATTACTTTGTTATAAAATTAATATTTGTTATTTTTTGTCATTTATGTTATTTATTGCACATGTTCATAATTTAATTAATTAGATCAAGTTAAGTGAAAGTTATAATATACAAATTTTATATTTAGTGGATATATTAAACATTATGATTTAAAAGGTGTATTAGACATTATATTAAAAACATTTTTGAATATTAGTTGGTCAACCACACTAGGGGTAATGAATATTACATATTGCATACTAGAGGGATAATGATTGTTACTTGAAAACTAGAGGGGTGGTTAATGTTATTATGATTATTTACATAGGGCGTCGGTGTATTTTACAAATAAAAAAACACGATATACTCATATTCACCAATTTTATTAGCTTTGCTTATTTGATGTATTCAATAAATGTCTCACATATTCTATAATGATCCACACACCAAATTTTTTTTTACACACCGAACAAAGTTTATATAGTAACTAAAAAACTCTAGTCACTCCTTTAAGCAAAACTGCATAATTGTTAAATCGTGAATCGTATTATGTATTAAAAACTAATTATATCGTATAATACGGAAACGAAATAAAAATATGATAATATATGTTTAAACGTATATAATACACAATTTATTGGACAATCAAGTATATTAGCTTAACTACATATAAAAATAATCAAGTAAATATTATTATAACATAAAAATAAATTTTAAAGTTAAATAATAATTAAAATACTTTAAATTAATTTATTAAATATTATTTTAGTCATATTTATAAAGTAATAAGAAAAAACAAAAATTTAGATTTAGTTTTAAATTATAAAACAAAAGAAAATAATTCAAATTAACAAGACAAAAATTTATCAAAACATATAAAATATTTTGAAGAAGTTATAAAACTCTAAAAAGTGGTTAAAAATTCATCAAATCATATAAAATATATTTGCTAAAAAACATCTCCATTTGAAACGGTAGAATACTAAAAAATTTGCTTTCACCCTTTTTAGATATACATAAAACCTTTTTCAAAACATCTAACAAAACATTTTTCAAAACATATCACATATCGTACAATTCTAATATCTATATAGACTAGTGTTTAGAGAGGGGAGGAATCCAAACAATAGTTAATGACCACAAAGTTGAGAAACCTTGATTTGACTTGGCACAACAAAACGGGCTTAAGTAAAGAAAAAAATAATAGAATGAAGTCATGAACAACTATAAACTAGGAAGTAAGTGAAATTACTGGAATAGATTCATCATTAATTAGGATAAAAATATACATACAAGTAATGATTCTTCAAACTAGTGAACAACATACACTAGATCATTACATGCTTGCTGTTGATTCCTTAATTTCTTCCAAAGAAATGGTCTGCACAGAAGAAATTCAGGTAAAATGTAAAGGAGCAGTATAAAATCAAGTAAACATAAGAAAAAGATAAACATGGAAATGAGGTTAAAGGTTGAGTCTCTTTTAAACCCCGACCCCAAACACACAACAACGAAAAGAAACAAGAAAACATGTGAATACAAGTTGGGCATAAACTTGACCGTGTTGAGTTGAGCACTGAGAGCACCTATTTTTATAATCTCTGTTTTGCAAGCACGGTTATTTGATGGTAAAACCAAAGGGGCGTGTGATATGACAGTCGGGTATACATGTTCCTATTCCTAGCCAAACCAAAACTAGAGAACAAAAGAAAGAAATACAGTAGTTACCTGTTCCTGACCAGCAAAATCATCATCAGTGGTTAGAAAAAGCATGCAATGGCACTCCTTCCTGCCAAAACAAACTTACATTTAGAATATCACACTAGTTAAAAGAATAAAATACTGACTAATAAACCCAGAGAAAACCTATGATCCGAAGAAACTCAAAGTTTTACGTGCAGAAGATTCAAATTCCTGGACAAGTGATTCTCAAACTGCATTCCGTGCCACAAAATTTTATCTTCCAATATTCCACATCTCAAAGAAAAAATCTTTGACAAACCAAAATTATAGCCTTGGTTCAAAATTAAGATGTTTCCCATCTTGGAAGTGCTACATAAGCATGCTCCTCTGGTCAATGTTACTTAAGCAAGATGGGTAAATAACTAGGATATTCACTTTCTAGCCATATAAGATGAAAACTTCAACATGCCTACCATGCAAGGATAATGGTCTGAAACTGATGTTTCAATGTAATTTCATTCATATAGAAGATATATTTACCTCTCCCTCATGGGAACACAAGGACAATTCCAAAAACCTTGCGTTGCTTCTGCAGCTTTGTCATCATAGTGCCTGAAACCATATTGGACCAGGAATACTATAACAAGACTGACACAGAGTTGCGTCTGATTTTTGCACGGAAATATACAACCAAGGCAGAATATTCTTCACGAGGAAATGGTTGAAGGCATAAAAATTACCTACAAGGGCAAAGCGGTGCACCCAATGAATCTTTGTGATCTGCCAATCCCTGTTTTCATATCAAAAGAGGTTCCTTCACATTAGTCCTGAATTTGTCATATAATTATCTGGTATATGGCGAAGTTCATGAGCAGAACTAGGTAGAAAAGAGAGTTGTGAATTTTTTGCTAATAAAGAAGAAGGAGAATTATGATTTACAACATCTATAATAAGCCCTCGGTCCCAAAAATAAAAGTCTCCCAGTTGAGTTCTATGGTTAAACTGACCAATTTTTGAATTAATACTTGCGAATATTTATTTAATTTAAAATTACAAACATTGGTGTTAGTAGCAAATTCTATGTAGTCTCTTATGGTCATATTACCTCAAATATTATAAATAGTACATTTATTATGGGGAGGAGGGAGTACTAAAACATTCAGTATAATGAGTAATTGTTTCAACGATGAAATTTACGTCTCCCTACCAACTTTAGTATTGATCAAACTTCTGCAAGTATGATATTCATCATTAACATAATAGTTTTGTAGCAGTTAATACTCCATTTCAAACCAATTAATCCCACTAAATAGGAGTCAATTACAGGCCACACAGAAGTGTAAATAAGAGATAACCGAAAGACGATGCTAAAAGAGCAACATCATGGCATTCAGAGCCAATAAGTAATCAATATATATATAGTCTATCAAATTATTGGATCATAATGAAATTAGGTATATGTGAAGGGTTTACTTGTCAACTCTTTCAACTTTAAGATTATTAATCATCAATCTGAAATTCGAAAAATAATCCCAAAAACTGATGCCCTTATCATTTCCAAGTTGTATAAATCCAGACCAATTAAGTGATTATGTCCACTTGGGTTACCCATTTGGGCAGTTTGATCATGCAAACGTAATAAAGTAGTCAATAGTTAGCTTTAGTCAGCTTCCCACAAAATTAGCTAGAAAAGTTGATTAGTTATTAAAGTGTAAAGGACACCAATTGACCGTTCTTAGTTATATAAGTTTTATAAAATCATTGACTTAGCTAAACCACTTCCAATCAGTAGCACATATTTATTCCCATAAAATCACTATATTCATGATCGTTTAGCTTTCTTCTAAGCATAGGTCATTTAATGTCCTCCCTGCCCTCCGTATCCTGTCCTCCTTGTCCCTATGTTTCTAAGAGACTACGACTAATGTCTTTTGCTTAAATTTCACTTCCGTCCAACTGTGGCAATTGTCAACTTACTAGTGAAGTACGAAAAAGGTAAAAATCTCTTCTCTTCCCATGTACACACAATACAGCTGTTTACTTTCAACATTTTAATAACTGCAACTTATACCCATATGTATTAGTCCTCCAAATAATAGTAAAAGTCTAGCAGCTCAGCTTCAATTGCATTAACTTCCTATTCCCTGGAGTGGAGTTTTGAGAAACTGTTAAATTGTTCTAATATACTCATCAGAAAATAATGCTTCATTGCTTCCTACATGCTAAGGTTCTAACTTATGGATACCACAAGAAAACATTTAAACCAGAACACTCTCCAGTAGCCAGGTAGTAATTCGGCATCAATAAATCTTTGTTTAAGTACCTAAGTTGCAAGAACTTCAGAGCCTAGGTGATGATCTCCAAGTCATTCACAAAATTTACCTAACACATCATGTAATGCAAAAGGAGAATTCAAATACGTACCTTGATGACTACAGAAGTGACACTCTTGTCGACACAAAAATATGTTCCCGACCTACGAGCATACTGCTCTGAAAACTTCCTCATTGTTTCGACCGATTTGTCTGTGGGTTCAGCTGAAAAACAAACAGATAATTCTCACGTCAGTAAAATAGTTGCGTACGTTATTGCTGTGGTAATCACAAATATTAGGATGCCTATTAGTCATTTAACTCAAATGGACAAATCCCAAGATTTATCCAATTCATGGGAGATTTCAATCACACAATATATTGAATAACAAATTTAGGCCTTTACAAACAACTATAACTACTGAAATGACTGCAAAATCTGAAAATCAAGCTTCACAACTAGCAGAAAGTATGAGTAAATAAATAAATAAAATTTACAAATACTTCATGGAATGAGCTTCGAATAAGTAAATTTATTCTTATCTGACAAAAAGACATACAGAAGCGAGGGCTATGAACTCGAGATAAGGAAAAACCTTTTGCTAGAATGACAAGGCGGTGATGGAATTTTCGAGGACATGTTGCTAAAGAGGAAACGCCAAAGCCATTAACACTGTAGGAGGTCGATGCTTGTAAAGTTCTCATCGTCTTCTTCGAGATTTCAGTATTCAGTCACTGCTGCAGCAATTCTGTCTCCTAAACAGTTATGGATTACTACTATTTATTTAAATTCTTTCGATTGGGTAGAAAATTGTAGTGTATGTCATCAAACACCAGAGCACCACTCGTTGACAGAATTACAGAGCCACTCGGTCAACCATATCTTCAAGTGAACTCCGTGCCACGACTGGGCTTAGTTTTGGGCTTGGATCTAGTTCAGGTTTCAGACGCTCCCAACAACCAAACAGCCCAATTAATATAACGTGACCAAAGATACAAAGTTGGCTTTTATGAAACTTGCTATGGCCACTTTAAACCAGTAGTAGGAATTGATATTTTCACGCGTTAAAAGTGTTGATTCCACAATATTTTTATTTCTCTTATATGGAGATGGAGTTCAGTTATTATTTATGTGAGAAAGATTTTGTAAAATTATAATTTTTACTTGTAAAAATATCAATTTTCTAATTAGTTCAGTCCAAATATTCATATTTTGTGGATTTTATATGAGTAGGAAATAAAGAAATGTTGCAGTGGTTAATTTCTAGTCCTATTAATTTAAGTTCTAGTATTATTTGTTTTGATATTGTTCATCGTTTTAGAGAGGGGGAAAAAAAATACATTTATATACAGGAGATTATACATTAGACAGATAAGAATAGATATATTTTTATTTGAAAATTACGGGAATTGATCATTTATCGTATCGTGTGAGTTAATTGTTTCCAAATCTTTAGTGTGGGACTTGTGTTTTATAGTCATTTTTGTAAATTAACTGATTTGTTATGAATTTTTTGAGGATGATTGTGAAAATATGATCGGATATGAGGGTTTAAAACACAAGACTTGGTCCTATAACAACAATTATTTATTAGAGAGGACGACACATATATACTATTTGTGGAAAAAGTTTCTATAATTTGCCAATTGCTCAATATTAAAAATTTAGAATGTTGGAAGAAAAAGCTCAGATCTTTCATAAAAAAATTATGTTACCAATCCCGGTTATTAGATACAGAGTATATACATATATATAATATATGGATATATATACATACACATATATATATTTTTACTCTGTGTCTGATACCGAAATTAATAATAAAAATTTGTTACAAAGAATTTTACACCCGGAAGAAAAGACGCCTATCTATGTATGATAAACCTTATCATACTACTCTTGCTTGTAAGTTATAACAATGGACCCATAGATTCGGGTGGCTATGAAAAGGGACCGGACTCGTTAAATGGATTAGTTCTGTGGATAAAATAGTGGACGTACCTTTAATTCAACCCTTATACCACAAAATTACACCAAGAATCAGTAGGACAGCATGAAGCAACCATTGTGCAAGTAGTAAGATCATAACGATGAATATCTAAATGTAATTTATATTTCCTAATTTATTATTTTCATAAGAGCTTCTCTCTCATATAATAGAAGTTTTTTTGTTAATTTTTTTGATACTTAATTATATATAAAAGTTTACCCAAAAAAAATTATACTAATAAACTAAACTTTGACTTTTAGTTTGTTCATTGTTGACCGTCAATCAAAATTGGACTATTAGTTAGTTCTAACACACCATCAAAAGTGGTATGTATATATATATATATAAATCAGATTGGACGATGGGAATTTGTATAACGAATATGTAATAATATAGAGCATACATGCAACGGAAATGAATCGAAAAAAAAATAATTACATCTTTCCGATTACCTTTGAAGCGTATGCCCACAACAACGAACGGCTAGAATCTCGTGCACAACGAACAATATTCTCAGCGATAATTTAGACTACAAATGAGTGCTAAATTATCTTCCACAATTCAAGAAGCTACAAACTTTCAAGCTTCACAAATGACATACAATGGCTTATATAAAACTCTCTCTATTTTGCTCTCAAGTTGCTTTGTTTCTTGGTGTCTACAATGATCAGCATTGCTCTCCTTTTATACTACTCTAAGAAGAGTAGCTCATGTAACTCCCAAAGGAATTAAGAGCAATGTAACCTATGTAACTCCCAAATATGTTTAAGAGCAATATAACTCCCATGCATGTAACTCATGAAACCCCCAAGAGCTTCAATGGAGAGGTTATGATCACATGTTCATTGTATCTAGACAATGAACAATGTGGTTTATACCCATCGGGTCATCCGCTCCATGGGCGCTCCAATTTGGTCCATAACCCAACATCTCCCACTCGCCCATGGCCAGGACGACGTTGTTATCATATAAGCCAATAAAGTCTAAACGTGAAAGTCGAAAATTTGTTTAGCCACCGAATCGTGCAACCGCTGAGTTTACCTGCAATGCGGGAGCTCTAAATCAAACCTGTTAGGGCCAAAATAGAGACATCAACCCTTTTAACAAAATATGCAATGTGGGAGCCATCATGCTAAACTGGTTAAGGTTTGCATTGAGGCTACAACCTCTCAAACTCAGAGTACCCCAGATTAACTTTAATTTTCACCTTGTTAAGTATCTCTGATCCCTCAGAAAACCGTACTTAACCCCTTTAGGCCTTTTATGTTTTGCATCTCACTTATTACTATATCGTTTTTAAAAAACGTTATAGTTGTCGACAATAAGTGCAGAGCAGGGTGAAATTAAGTTATCTTCCCTTTGCCCTAATGTTACTCAAATCTGAATCAACTGCTTTCCCAGAATCACCCCATATAGTCTCATAGTCCAGACTTTAGGAAATGAAACCAAAGTAGCAACATTAATTCATCTCTTTGTAACATAGTCAAAGATCACAAAGAGTACTTAATAAAAGGATCAAGGAATGCCTTATCCTTTATAAGAAAAAAGAACAACACACAGTGAGAAAATAGGGATTATTTTTCTCACCTCCTTTATTTTATCGCTAAAACACATGTTATATTCTCACAACCTACTAATTAAATAGTCTTGTTGTGTGAACTCAAGTCTAGTCACTCCCTGAGTGTCTAACTTAAAACCTTCAAATTGCTCGCTTTTTGAAGCGCCAATTTTGAAATTTTACGTTCGCTTAACATGTCACGGTAGACAATCTCACAACTGTGAGTATATGTCATACAGTCATACCGTGCGGATCTTAGTTCAGTCACTCCTCGAGTGCCTAACTCGAATTCTTGAATTGCTCGCTTCTTTAAGCGCCAACTCTGATATTTCGCATCCGGTTAATTACCAGGTTAATATGGATAGTGGGACTTACCATATTCGGTCAAATATACTTGACCTCATCTTGGTTTTAACCAAGGCGATATATTAACATATCATTTTTCTCACTACTAAGCGCCGATTGACCACAATCCGAAGCGTCAATAGCTCGCTATCCAAAGTGAAAATAAATGAAATATCTCATCTTTGCTCGCTTTCCAGCGCCAACTGATTGTTTACTTTAAACATCAATTGCTCGCTATCTAAAACGCCAAAAGCTATTGCTCGTGTGAGAGAGCCAATCAACCTGTTAGACATACAATTATAAAATACATATATAATATGTAGCTATAGTTAATAACTGTGTGAACTCAATTTATCATATACCAATAAAGACAATGTGGGAAATAGAAAGTCTTTTGCATTGAATGATAAATAACTCCAATATTATATCCAATGATATTAATTTCTAATATAAGCCAAATAATAAGTGATACACTGAAACGACATAAGTACATCAAACCCTACGAAGTCCTAAAGAACGAACATGTCTTTGAAATGCATCTCTAGGAATCGGCTTCGTTAGGGGATCAGCAATCATCTGATCGGTGGGTAAGTACTTTAGTACCACTTCATTATTTGCTACGTTCTCTCGAATAAAGCATGTCCTCAAATCAATATGCTTTATCCTGCAGTGATACTTGGGATCCTTGATAAAATCAAGTGCCGATGTGCTATCACAGAAAACTGTCACAGGATCCGAAGCACGAGGTACAAGATTAAGATCCTCAAAGAACCTCTTTAGCCATAAAGATTCTTGGACGACAGATGTACATGCTACAAACTCTGACTCCATCGTGGATAAAGTCACACAAGTTTGTTTCTTGCTTAACCAGGTGATGACACCTCCATTTAGCAAGAATGCATATCCTGAGGTAGATCTTTGGTTCCCACGATCGCCTCCATAACTAGCATCGGAGTATCCAACTAAGTGAAGATCAGGTCCTCCATAGCATAACATGTAATCTAATGTGCCTCTCAAGTATCGCAAGATCCTCTTAATTGCTCTCCAATGTGCACATCCAGGGTTTGACTGGTATCGACCAAGAACATGAACTGCAAATGCAATGTCTGGTCGTGTACACTGAACTGCATACATCAATTTTCCAATAGCTGTAGCGTATGGAACACGGGACATCTTTTCAATTTCCTCGGGAGAGGTAGGACAATGCTCAGGGCCAATAGCATCACCTTTTGCAATAGGAGTGTCTATAGGTTTGCAGTTGTTCATCTGGAATAATTCAAGAACCTTTTTAAGGTAAGTCTCTTGGGACAAACCAAGAAGCTTTCTTGATCGATCTCTAAAGATCTTTACTCCAAGAACATAAGCTGCTTCTCCCATGTCCTTCATTTCAAAATTAGAGGACAACCACCTTTTAGTGGCGACAATCATCTCCTTATTATTCCCAGCAAGTAGAATGTCATCAACATACATTGAAAGAATAAGAAACTTTCCATTGGACCTTTTAAGATACACGTAATGGTCCTCTTCGATCATCGTAAACCCATCATCAATGACTGCTCGATGAAACCGAAGATACCATTGTCTAGATGCTTGTTTTAAGCCATAAATGGAACGTTTGAGCTTGCAAACTTTGCGCTCAAAACCTTTTTCAATATAACCTTCTGGTTGTTCCATGTATATCTCTTCGGCAAGTTCTTCATTGAGAAACGCCGTCTTTACGTCCATTTGGTATAGTTCTAGATCCAAATGTGCGACAATAGCTAATAAGAGACGGATCGAGGCAAATCTCACAACTGGTGAGAAAGTTTCCTCATAATCAATCCCTTCTTACTGTGTGTAACCCTTGGCTACTAAGCCAGCTTTATGTCTTTCAATGGAACCATCAGCCTTGCGTTTAACTTTGAGAACCCATTTGTTCCCAACAGCTTTTCGCCCAGTTGGAAGATCAACCAAGTCCCAGACTTGATTAGTCCTCATAGATTCCATTTCTTCATCTATTGCAACTTTCCACTTTTCACTTAATGCAGATGATATAGCTTCTCGATAAGATCGAGGTTCATCATGATCTTGCGTATTAGCCATAAAAGCATTCCCCTCAATCTCAAAATGACGACGTGGAATATTGCCTCTTTGACTTCTTCGCATTTGAAGAACAGGTGACTCTTCATTTGACGGAAGAGTACTTGAAAGTATGTCACTCCCACTATCTATAGGAGCTAAAGGAATAGGTTCCTCAGTCTCAACCATCTGATTAGGTGCGCCATTTTCTTCCTCCATCTCATAAAAGTCTTTATCCTTGCTAACATCACCTCTGCTCGGAAAATCTATTTCTAGAAATTCAGCATCTCGTGATTCAATTTCAGATATAGTCCCACCAGGCTGCTCTCCAATGAACACATAGCCTTTGGAGTGTTCAGAGTACCTTATAAAGATACACTTCTTACCCCTTGGGCCCAACTTCCCATACTTATGAGAAGTGTTGTGAACATAAGCTGCTGAACCCCACGACCGCAAATTGCCTAAATCAGGCTTTCTGCTGGTCCACAATTCATATGGGGTGGACTGTACTGATTTTGAAGGAACTTGGTTAAGTATACGTGTCGCAGTTAACAATGCGTCTCCCCAAAAAGAGATAGGCAAATTAGCTTGCGCCATCATAGACCTTACCATGTCAAGTAGTGTTCTATTTCTTCTTTCCGCCACACCATTTTGTTGCGGAGTACCAGGAATTGTCAGTTGCCTGATAATTCCTTTTTCCTTACAAAGTTCTTTAAACTGATCGGATAAATACTCGCGGCCTCGGTCAGTTCGGAGTGCTTTAACATTTTTCTCCAACTGATACTCAACCTCAATCAAATAACGTCTAAAGCAGTCAAGTGCTTCTGACTTATGAGAGATTAAGAACGTGTGTCCGAAGCGCGTGAAGTCATCTATCATAGTAAGGAAATAAGAATGACCACGTCTATCCTTCACATTCATTGGACCACATATATCCGAATGAATAAGCTGCAATGGTGTATCTGCCCTTGTGGCTTTACCAAATAGTTTTCTTGTAGACTTACCTGCTAAGCAGTGTTCACAAGTAGGCAAGTTGACCTTAGCGAGTGGGCCTAGAAGACCTTCTCGAGCTAACCTGGTCATCCTGTCTTGTCCAATATGACCCAATCTAGTATGCCATTTAATTGAACTATTATGTTCACTCTCAACAGAAGTAAGATAAGTATATGAATCATCAATGTTACAACTAGAATTAATGATATCCAAAACCATTAAACCATTATTAATAAAACCAAAACCACAAATATTTGTCCCATGAGAAATAATAACTCGTTCTTTCTCAAAAACCACAGAAAAACCATATTTAAGACTAGCAAGAACAGAAAATAAATTCTGCCGGACATCCGGCGCATAAAGTACATCATACAGAATTAATGCTGAGCATCCTCGCATTTCTAGTTTGTAAGTGCCAATTCCTAGCACGTCCACACTAGAGTCATTCCCCATGTATACTTTTCTGCCAGCTGGAATGCGGCGATACTCTTCGAACCCAGCTCGATCTCTGGCTATGTGGTCCGTTGCTCCGGAATCTACAATCCACATATGGAGAGATTGAGCAACAAAAGTACTAGAAGTAACATTACACATAGTTTGATCAAAACTAGAAAGTACCTTCTTCGGCTCAGTGCATTCACGAGCGAAGTGCCCCATCTTGCCACAGTTGTAGCAGGCCATCTTAGCCTTGTCCTTCTTGCCACCTCTTTTTCCTCTTTTTCTCTTGTCACCTGCATTTGCTGCCTTGTTAGGCGCCGGAGCAGGAGTAGCAGCAGTTTTCTTTCCATTATTCTTTCGCTTGGGTTTCCCCTTGCGAGAACTGGACTCAGCAACATATGCCTTGGATGGTCTAGCAGCTTCTAAGCGCTCAGCCTCAAGCTCCAAGTGACGCTGAATATCGTCAAAGTTTCTGATATTCGGGCTGTGAGTCATATTAACCCGCATATGTTCCCAACTATCTGGGAGTGAGCGAACCACAGCTGATATCTGCTGCTCATCCGACAAGTCATTGCCAGTAGCCTTTAACTCTCGAATCATGTTTGACATTATTCGAAGGTGTTTTTTCATTGAATGATCAGCCTCCTTCTTATAACCATCAAACCTGATAGTTAAGCCGCGCAACCTAGTCAGTGAAGTGCCTCCGAATTTGGTTTTGAGAGCTTCCCACATCTCATAAGCAGTTGAGTACTCTTCGTATTCAAACAAGAATTCATTGTTCATACTGCTTAAGAGAGTGATGCGAGCAATTCTATCTTTCTTGCGCCAATTTTCAAAGGCAGCAAGCTTATCAGCATTCTCAGCATCATTGTCAGTGGGTTTCGTTTCTTTAGTTATTAAAGTCTCTTCAACTTCCAACTCCTCAAGAACCATGCAGACCTTACGATGCCAAACATCATAATTATCCCCATCGAATTTGTTACCCTTATTAAGATCGGCAATAATTTGTTTTGAAGCCATCTAAATAATCGAGAGAACTTTATTAGAAAACTTTTAAGAGTTCACCACAGTATTAACTTATCTTTGCTGCATAACATAAACTTCTTAAAATAATCAAAGTATAAACACAAAAAGGAAACTTTGCTAAGCTTGGGAATCACAATTTGTGTGTATATTTAACTATTTTATTATAGTTTATTTAGCGCAAAAATATATATTGAATTTAAGATTTAAACAAAAGTTTTATTTTCTTAAATTTCTCCCACTAAGTTCAAGCATATATGTATGTGTTTCTAGCATGTATTTAATCTCTAGTATGCTTTTACAAACTTGAAAAAATATTTAAATATTCCAAATATTTTGTAAGGATTAAATAATTACACATATTATTCCAAATAATATGTAATACCATGCAAACCACATAATATAGCTACCAAAAAATTTCTAACAGCATAATAACACTTTATTAACTTTCTGTAAATTTTCTGGATTTTTCTGAAAAATACACAATTTATACAAATAAATTGTTCATGCATAATTTGACTAGAAAATAAGTTTAGGCCACTTTATCAAAATATTTTTCTACACCCTTGGTGGATAAATGATAAAATAGGTTTCTGATGTTTACAAAAAATTTTGGACAGAAAACCAACTTCCCAATATTTTTTAAACAATTTTTAAAGCAATTTTTAACTATAAAACTAATTTCTGAAAATTCCAAGTATATCAAAAAAATAATTTTTATACACAGAAAATCCAGAAATTATACATAAAATGTACTGTAAAAATTTTGTTGGCTGGAAAAATCGGGAAGGCGGCGCGTGTATAACACGCGCCACTGCCGTGCGTGGTGAAGAGCAGTAAGTCCGCGCAATGCGCGGCTGACTGCCACGTCATCGCTGACGTGGCATTCCTGCCACGTGTCACCATCTGATTGTCCACGTGTTGGTCAATCCGGACAACCGATGATGTGGCGATGACGTGTCTGCCGCGTGACGTTGACCGAGCTGTCACGCAGTGCTGACGTGTCTGACACGTGGCGCTGACGTGGCTGCCTCGTCATCGTCTTCAACCTTCAGCTAGGGTTTTCAGATGGCAAATTACAGTTTAGTACCCTTTTTTAAAATGGCCATAACTTTCTCATTTTAAGTCGAAAAAATGCGATCCACATATCCACGGAATCGTATTGAAAAGTTCTACGCAACCATGTTATCAGAAGTTTCATACAGTGTCCGTGGAAAAAAAGTTTTTGAAAAAACAAATGCTTCAAAAACAACTAGGGTTTGATTTTTCTCCCAAAATACAAAGCCATTTTGCACGAAATTTTCGCACGCATCTGCTCTGATACCAATGTAATAATATAGAGCATACATGCAGCGGAAATGAATCGAAAAAAAAATAATTACATCTTTCCGATTACCCTTGAAGCGTATGCCCACAACAACGAACGGCTAGAATCTCGTGCACAACGAACAATATTCTCAGCGATAATTTAGACTACAAATGAGTGCTAAATTATCTTCCACAATTCAAGAAGCTACAAACTTTCAAGCTTCACAAATGACTTACAATGGCTTATATAAAACTCTCTCTATTTTGCTCTCAAGTTGCTTTGTTTCTTGGTGTCTACAATGATCAGCATTGCTCTCCTTTTATACTACTCTAAGAAGAGTAGCTCATGTAACTCCCAAAGGAATTAAGAGCAATGTAACCTATGTAACTCCCAAATATGTTTAAGAGCAATATAACTCTCATGCAAGTAACTCATGAAACCCCCAAGAGCTTCAATGGAGAGGTTATGATCACATGTTCATTGTATCTAGACAATGAACAATGTGGTTTATACCCATCGGGTCATTCGCTCCATGGGCGCTCCAATTTGGTCCATAACCCAACAAAATACTTGAAGTTTTAGTGAATACTCCCATTAATTGTTACCTACTGTGTAGTTAAATTGCATGCATGCATGTACAAATTACAATGAGCTAGTGCATCGCATAGCTAGCTTAATCAAATGATGTTTGCCACCAGCACTCCAAACTATATGTTTTTCAGTTTTTGTACCTATATATATATATATATATATATATATATATATATATATATATATATATGTATCATCATCATCATATATGTACGAATAATTAAAATGCATGCGCGTATGTTTATGTATACAAAAAAAAAAAAAAAAGCTAGACAAAACAGAATGTATGTGTACTTCGTTCTTCATGTTCAAAATTATCTGACTCTCATGGTTTAATGGTAAAATAACTACTCATAAGGTTTTGAGTGCATGAGGTCTGATGATACATTATTGTCAAAGGCAAGAATGTTAAAATTCTGCTCAAACTACCAAAAAAAAAAAAAAAAAAAAACTATCTGATATCAATCCGCACTTTATGTACAAATTAATTGTAGTTTTAGTTTAATTTTTTTTAGGGGTACCGCATAATATTTGTGCGGTATTCTCTAATTTTTTTAGGGATATTATGGACATTTTTTATGGGTCATATACTGCATAACAATTATACAGTAGTGCTACTAATTGTTATGCGATATATTCATATCTAAGCTATTGGATCTGACAACGAAAGGATTAGATTGAGTTGAACGAAAAATGACTCCTATCCAACTTTAACTCTAAATCATTTCTCATATATATATATAGAGAGAGAGAGAGATAGAGTATGTGTACAAACTTATATGTGTTCTATAATTTTGGTAATTTAGTTTTAACATCTCATCATAGTGAGTAGTGACTAGTTTTGAATCTTTTGACATTAACCAATTCACCTATCAAAACTATGTTGTGTTTATTAATGACAATTTTGACATTTTATTATTTTTATTGTGGTCTGTTTTGGCATTTCGCCATTTTATTTGTCAAAACGAAGTTTTTTACTAGAATTTAGAACATGCCTAACGTACCACAGAGAAAAAACTCCTACGAAAACTACGTCCTAGCTATAGTAATTATGAATACGAAAAGTACGTCCTAGCTATAGTAATTATGAACGCATGCCATGCGCCATGATATTTGGTTTTTACAGCATAACGGGCCAACAGTTTCCTTCCGTAATGGAATGTTTTCTTTCCCGACAGAGGGCTGAATAATGGATTTAGTATGTATCACGTATAGTTTCTTCAAACAGCAGCAAGTCATTTCATAGCTTGGTCCTTCCAGAAGCAACTGCACCCCAATTTTTGTAAAGGAACTGATCACTCATTTAATGTTATGCAGATAATGTCGTTGGCGTACAATGAAAACATCAACTTATGCTCATCAACATTAATTTATACTCTTGCCTCCATTTTAATGGATAAAATAGCTAGCTAGAATCATTCTATACTATAATTTTATCAATTTTTCTATTCAATTCCCCCTTCTTTTTTTTATACATGCACTTCAAGGGTGGGTATCGACTACATCTCTTGCAATTAGTATTGGATAAGATCCATAAGTATTCATGAGTCAGCAATTGCAACCGTACGTACGTCCATAAGTATATATGTAATTAAGATGGATACAAATTAAGTTGTTGCTGAATAGTAAGGATTGAAATTGAATGCAAGTGAAGTGAGCTTCGAACCCTAAATTAGCTGCTTTACTAATTACTTTGGATTTGTAGATTTGAAATGAATTGATTTGGAAATTTGTGTCATGGAGTATAAGCTAGTTCATGCTGGGAAATGTTTTCTTTTCTAGCTAGTATTTGAAATTCCTGATGTAGACTTATTTGGCATACTATTATGAATTACCATTATTTTTCTGCAAAATGATAAATGCGCAACAAATTTTACCATTTAAGCTCCATTTTAGAATAAATTTTGCTCATTTTTAACTTTGCAATTGAGTGCAAACGTTAAAAATTGGAATGCATTTATTAGTTCCCTTATTTTTCTCTTGGACCGGACACAAATAAATGAAGTGAAGTCGGGTTGAAACCCTAGGGCCTAGCTACACAATACATTGAATCAATTTTGGCATACTAATAACTTACAAATAAACTCACAATAAGTGAAAGATAATTAGATATTTTATCATAATAACTTGAATTTACCTAGGATAGGCAAGTGTAGATATTTTATCACAATATCTAGAATTTAACTAAGATATATAGGCAAGTGTGTGGCACACAGGATAAAATATCTAGTTGTTATCTCTTAATGCGAGTTTGTTTGTAAGTTGTTAATAAAATTTTATTATATGTAATGATTCATATAATAATGGGTACAATGATCAAATATAAATATGGTGGGACTCATTATTTTTATATTATGGGTCCCATCATTTCTATTACTAAGTTAAAATTTACTTGTTAAAATGATATAGACGAGCATGATCACAAGATTCATGAACAAGATTTTGACTTTCATGCACAAAGTCATACATACATTTGTCAAGAAACGATCAAGAATATTCTTACTTAACATTTTAATTTTTATGTTTGGATATTAAAAATTACAAATAACACAATTTAGACACTTTTTGCTTCATCTTCTCTCACGTGAAATGAAAGCCGGCATTTCCTAATTCCCAAGTCTTGTACTGATCAAACTTATACCTCGACAAAGAGCTAGCATAGCTTGATTACTAGAACTAAACAGCAAGGCCCCTTACCCTTGAATCTCACATATTAAGCCAAATATTTGAAAGTTTATTCATTATATACGCGCGGTTTAAATATTGTACATGATTTATGCATCTGTAAAATTAGTCTCTCTCCCACAAGCAAGGGATTATATAATAGAATAAAACAATCGAAGATTAATTACTATATAAGATCCACGCACGCAAGCTGAATTAGAAAAATGGCCTTTCACACAATGAGCTTCATCGGGACATATTAGTTGCATACTATTATAACTTAATTACTCGTTCAATGAGCGTAATATATATGCTGTAGATCAACCTAATTAATTAAGATAATCAGGAATGTCTCACAACAACAGTACAAGAATTCTTTCAGACCAGATTGATAAAAGCTTGTTGCATAAGCAATCACGTTTATATTTTGTGACAATAATTAGACTTTTACATATACATATACAGTAAAATTAAGTGTGCATATATATATATATATATATATATATATATATAGTTACGTTAAGATCACTAGTGTAAACATCGATCAAACATGTAGATCTGATACTTGACAGTTGTTAAACTTTAAACTGCCATCTATTTCAACTAAGGAGTAAGGATCATCAAATTAATTACTAATAGATGTAGAAGATGGTAAAGATCGTAAAGATTAAGTTTATAATCCAGTAATTAATTTAAGATAGAAGAATAGCCAGAAAATTAACCCTAATTACTTGAAGATCGAGCATTCCTGATTAGATCACGATCATGGATAGATCTAGGTAGCTTCTATATATATATATATATATATATATATATATATATATGATCATCGATCTACATGAAATATTAACTCAAGATCAATCAATTAATCAAGGGTATATATAAAAATGATATAGCAAAGGTTCTCAAAGGAGGCAAGGACCTTTTTTGAATAATCTGATCTGATCTCAAGACAACAAATTAATATGTAAATTTATTAAGTTAGATCAATAAATTCTCTCCGGACAATATATATAGATATCCAAGCAAACTAACAGAGAGTGAGAGATTTACATATATAGAGAAGGTGCGTAGCTAATTAATAGCAGACATAAAGACATGCTAATATAGTACATGAATGTATGTAGGAATACATAATAATGATGTCTTATTTTGTTGACATCTAAAAAAGGGATGCCCAAAAAGCATGAAGCTTTAAAGAAACAAGATCTAGCTAGGTATTACCTTATTTTAAGGAGGATGAGAAAGGAAAAGGAAATTAAAGATACAGTAGCAGAGCCAACTTTTAGGGCAAAAAGACTATGCGTATGTATATATATATATATATATTTAAAAAAACAAATTAGGTAAAATAATTTAGCAGTAGGCAGCAAATTAAAAGGTCGGACCAATATGCTTGATTCCCCAGAACAACTTTGACTTAATTTCCTTTGAAGCTGACTTTCATGAAAAGAGTGAGAGAAATATATGTATAGCAACATACATACATGGATCTATTAATTTCTCAACACCTGATCGATCGAGCCTTGAAAAGTAGATCACACACACACACACACACACACACACACACATATATATGGATGAAGTGTTGATGAATGGAAGGGATATCTCTGCTCTTTTTCTTTTTCTTTTTCTTCTTGGTGTTGTGTTGGTGTAGTAGGTGATCTGGTTTGAGGTACTTGTGGGAATAATAATAATTATAATAATGATGATGATGGTTGTGAAGAAAATAACAAGGCGATGGGTGGTGAGAGCAACAAGTTATCATGATTATCATTGCTAGCTAGCTCTTCGCTTCTGCCTTTGAAACACAATGATTTTAGTGCTGTCTAGTACTACTCTCTCTCCCTCTCTCTCGTTAGAGGATTTCTTGGCTCTCAGATGAGAGGGAGAAGAGTTAGTGGAAAGTATTATTACTAGCTACTCCATCATCAAACTCGAGACTCCTCTCCTTTACACGAGAACATATATATTTAGTTTTTAAACGACTATGATTTTTTTTAATACTAAATATGATAGTTTAGTGATGAAGATTTCTCTCTCTTTATTTATTATTATTTTTTTTTAATCTCTCTTTTTATTTTGTAAAATTATGAGTTTGAATTACTTTCCATTAAAAACCCAAAATTTTAGTAGACGATTATAAAAGATTAAAGGTAAGTTTTTTCTATAGTTCTCATTTTGAGATTAAACGACGGCATATTAAACTTTAAATTTGGTATGTCTCATAAAAATTTAGAATAAAATAAATTTTGTGATTAATAATTTTTGTTATATACTATACAATTATAATAATTGTATCAATTAAAATTAAATAAATTTACATCAATTTAAAGTTTAATACGCCGTCGTTTAACCTTAAAAGTCAAATTGTATCTCTTATTTTAGAATGAAGGGAGTATTATTTTTCAAATATATTACTAGCATTAACTATTTGTTAAAATTATAGTGATATATAATATCACAAAGTACTTAATATACTTATAATATGTGTAATGACATCAAAATTAAAAAATATTAATTTGTGTGTGAGGATTTGTGAAGAATGGTAATGGCAGCACAATTTGTGATTTGTTAAAAAATGAACCTCTACGTACATATATATATATATATATATATATATATATATATATATATATATATATATATATATATATATATATTGTGTGTTTTAAATTTGATAATAAATTTGAAGATAACTTATCATCCTTTTAAGAATTAACAAATAGATGCCTTATTGTGAACCAAAGGAGTTACATTTAGGAAAATTCAAGTATACATGGAATATATTAAGATATAATTTTTCTTAGCATTAAGAATTAATTTTTAAATTGAAATGTTAAAAATTATAATTATGTCTAAATATGTTTTATATTGCATCTTAATGTTCAATTTAAAAAAAAAAAAAAAAAACTCTTTTATAGTACAGGGAGCGAGTATTACACCAAACGCATAGACCCTGGTATAGTTCTTCAACATATCACATGTATACATATATGCGGTCAGCAGCCAACATTCTATTAAGACTCAAAGCAGTAAAAGATAATCAGAATTTTTTATACTTTTATTTCTTTAAAAAGCGAAAATAAAATAAATTTTTTAAAATTGAAATGGAATTAATGATAGTGTGTGCAAAAGAAAATTGGTCAATAGTAAAATAGTGTCTCCGTAGTCTCTATCAACTTTTCTCTTGTTTTCTGGACATTCTGGCTAAAACGCACCTGTATTTTAGTGCCTTCGCTTGGCCCAAGAAAAATTCCCGGCCTCACCAGCTTTTTGGTGTGGTCTTAATTTGGAAGTACTAGTAATAATTTAGAGCACAGCCGGTTCTAAAAGCAAGCCTGCCACAAGTGACGACAAAGATCCAAATATCCTTACAACTAGCAACTCAAGTTGAGCTAACCCGAGGGGTTGGTGTGGCGGTCAAGAGGCTTGCTCTCTTTTAGGAGATTTTTTTTGAATGCATCAAGTCGACGTGGGGTGCTTTTGAGATTGCGGAAAAGAATTTAATTTCAGTAAACTGATTTAAGAATATCTTTACCGATCAAACAAAATCACAAGTTGAGTAATGAACTTTGTGAAATAATTACTGTGGTAAAATCTCATATCCACCAGTCACTTGTAACACAAGTACAGAATCAGTAGCAGCTTGATGCATGCATCCAATGTTATACGTATACTGCTACAAAAACACAGTTGCATCCAAAAACATGAAATTCCATTCTTACAACTTCATCAATATGCCATGGTACCAAACAAAAAACACTTCAATTCCCTTAATTGGTTAATTTTCTGATTTGTTTTTCCCAGTTATATGACATTGCCCATCACTTGGTGTTCTACATCATTCTGTCAAATGTTAAAAAGCATGTCATCCATTTCAAGTATATATATTCTGATGAATAAAGTTGCACAAGTTGAATACTTATTTACACTTTACAGTTACATTGTCTATGATTGTTTCTCACAAACAATGGGCGGAAGTACTTTGAAACAATGGGAGGAAGTACCTTCTGCAATGCAAACAGATTTACAAATGATACAAAGTTATATTGAACCCCTTGTATCCACCAGCACAATGAATATTGGAGGAATGGAATCGGACAGTATTCACATAATGAATGCGAGTTTGTTCCTGTATATGCCAAAGATCCATGTTTGTGAAAACGTGGGCAACAAATTAGAAGTAACACATTCAAAAGTATAATTATGTTTATTCATTCTCATGGAGAAAATCATACATTTATTGTAAATGATATGTGCTTATTGGAGATATCCACACGGCAATAGCCTATTGCAGTAGTACTTACACTTCGGCATGCAGGTATTGATCCACTGTCAGAGGCTTTGGACCGCCAAACCAATTGATAAGAAATATATTTTCAATATCTAGTTTGAAGATCTGGAAGTTGTGATCCTTGGGCCAGTCTATCAACCATCAAAAGGAGGATATATCACATGGTAATATTAATAAATAAAATAAAATAGCTGGGAAATGACAATAGGTTGAAAAGTTGCGGGGGTGCAACTTATGTTAATTGCAAAAAGAGAAAAGGACTGCTATTAATATAAGATATGTGCAAATTACCTTTCATCTCCGGATGCTTCAAGAACAAGGCAGTTCGAGCATATTCAGTTTCACTAGATTTATCATCAAGTATCTTCAACTAATTATCACATCATCAAAATTAGGAGCTATATAAAAAAGACTCGACGGCTCGAAATCTAAGATAAAAGGCTTATTTCAATTATCAGGGAATGAGGTAAATATTTTATAGACACCGAATTTGCACTGCCTAGATATGTAATTTATAAAGTTTTCATCAACATTGTCTCACATATTTGTTAGTGAAGTCTGAATCATCCAATTTGACAACTTACTAATAGAATTTTTATAGAGTTGGATCCTACTCTTAAGTCATCATGAGCTTACATAATTCAAGCTAAATCCCTACTAAAATTCCCTCCAAATCCAAAATTTAGCAAAAGGTGTTTCCAAACAGATATGTTGCATATTGATCCTACTATCAGAAATGTCCTCCTATCATCACAAAACGAAAATCCACTTCTTCCCACTTTTTAATCAGCCAAGAGTTATTGTTTTTTTTATCTAAAATCAGTGATAAAAAAGGAGTTCCAAGAATGCATAAATTGATTCGGAGAAAGAGATATAGTTAAACGAAACATGAGTGGAAGTTTCAGAAAGCTACAAATACTCCGGCCAGCCTATAAATATATATTTGTTGACTCCAAAAAAAAAATATATATATAAAAAATAAATTGGGTAACATTACCTTTCCTGTGAGTGTAATTTTTGCACAACTGGGGTTTTCAGGGTCTTTCTTGCCACAAGTTCCAATATTATATTCACTTATTGTGAAGGAAGATCTCTGGTCTTTCAAAGCATAACGTGCAGTTGGATCTAGGGTGGTTAAGTAGAAGTATGGGACGCCGCTGCCTTTGTCAGGTTGCCCGTCACTAAACGAAACTACATTTCTGCATGGTATTCCATTGAGTGAGATTTAATATCAGGGACCACAAGGGGGATAACATTTTCTGTTAACTAGCTAAACAAGAGGAACAAGAGGCACAGTAATATGTCTTGGGTGAATTTGGCGATAAACTATACTCATCGAGTGGACCATCTAATATACTCTCCTCCAAATATTTATAATTATGCACTGATTTAAACTATTAAAGGTTAGATGCATCACACCACCTATTGTCCCTTCCCCACCCCAAACATAAAAAACAAAGAAAAATCCACAGGTTGAAGGAAAAGGATGGAAAACCACAAAGCAGACATCCACTCTAATCATTGTTAACTTTGAGCCTCCATTCCATTAACTGTCAATTCCTATACTCTTGGTGTAATGGTTGCACAGTAAATATATATGCATCACATCACAATTAAGGCAAGATATAATAGTCGATGGATTTAACTCAACATAATCACAACTTCATCCTGATTGAATTTTTTATTCGGTTTCATATCAAAACTGTGCAGATGACGAGTAAGGCTTAGCTGCATCTCATACACAACTTATTATGGCATGCTTCTTCTCTCACTATATATAATAGACCAAGTCAATGAAGCAGAAAATTCCAGAAACTGATGAAGATGAAGCTTGTATAACTTGAAAAAGCAATATTGAAAAAGAACTCAGGAAATTAGGTCAAGACATACCCAAAAGGCGATCCTCCCAGATCACTTGCGATGGTACTGCAAAAGTAAAAACACCAAATTAGCTTGGAGAATATTCAAGCTTTTGTGTATTTGTCTCACAGCAAATTCAAGAAATGCCATAAATTTGTGAAGCACAACAGCAGTATACTGCAAGCAATAAGTCAAGGTGCGCTCTATCAAAGCCCCTTATGCCTTGTGAGATAATCATGGACATGGAAAAAGTGAAGAGTAAAAAGAACATGATGTCTTCTAGTCAAAATTTATGGATGTTCATTCTATTGTGGATACAAGTGAATTGAAGTTCTATTTTCTTCCTCCTTTTGTGATAGTATTTTTTTTTGGGGTAAATAAACTTTCCTAGTTAACTGCAGCTGGTTCTGGCTACCCACAACACATAATATAACTTATGGCTTATAGCATTCAACTGCAAACCGCATTTTTAAAGGTGCAATTGACTCTATCCAGACACAGTGCACAGATGTATACTCCAGTTTTTAGAAATCCCCTTTCTTTTACTGTAACGTTCACTATTTGATATCTCTATATCTTAATGGTACCCATGCGTTGTGTTGACAATGCCTGATAAATGGCAAGGTAGAGGTAATAGGAACATTCACTCACTAAGAAACTTATTCTAGTAGGCTGCTTTAGCCTTGTAAAACTATCTGTAGTAAAACTGGTAAATCAGTAATTAGTCTAACAAGACCAATTTATATTCACACGCATTGTCTCGAAGCGTCGAATCTATCGTACGTTGAACAGAACCAAACATAACATATTCATGAATAATTGGAAGCTCTAAATATTTTTTTATAACATCATCGCTTGGAGAAACACACATACACAGATATATATATATCACTATATGAAAATTAGATCTATCACTCAAAGTCAACAATCAAAGTTATACTTAAAGAGTTAAAGGGTGTCTGTATAAATAGATGACAGGGCTTGGATATTAGCATCACGGAATAAATCAAAAAATTGTAGAGAGAGAAAGATGAAGCATACTTGAGGACTCCCCAGGAATTGTGAGAGACCAACCATCGAGCAAAAGGGGCAGCATCAGCAGGGCGGGGTCGAGAGATAGAAAGTAAAGGGCGAGCTCCTTGTACAGAATCTTGAAGGAACGCCCAAAACAGGATTAGGTTAACTCCATTTACAACGTAGAGTCCTTTGATTTTCATTATCAGAAAAAGTGGAATCGCAGGGGAGGAGGAGGAGGAGGAGGAGGAGATGTAATATTTGTACTTAAAAAAATCTCCCTCTCTCGCATTTTCTTTTTTTTTCTTTTTTCTTTTTTTTTCTGCCAAAAATATACCAACAAAAGAAAACATTTTTCATAATAAGAGTAGAAAAATAAAAATAAAAGTATATTCATTTTCATACCACATGTTACTTGTGTTTTGGTGAAAGATTGGCACCCTCAAAAAATAATTAAAATAAATGCATGAAAAATTGTCCTTAAAAGACCCTTAATTTACATATATAAAAATTAATGTGTCAATTTAATATTGTATAAAAAATTATTTTAATAAAATAAATAGATATTTATTAAAAAAATTTAGGCCCGCAGTTAAAAATATATTTGTTTATTTTGTATGTTCTTTTTTTATTAATTTAAATTCATACGGATATACACAGAAATAAAAAGGACAATTGGTCCAGATGTCCAAGACAGAATAGATTATTTTATATTTTTAAAATAAATAAATAATATATTCTTTCTCTTATATATTTATAATATCCGTATATAAAATATCACATATATATGAGATCGAAAAATATATTTTTCATTTATTTTAAGAATATAAAATAATTTTTCTCAAGTCAGACGGGCGGCCAACCATTGCGGACGGGACGGGACGGGACACCAAGGCATGGGATGGATGGGGAATGCACCTACCTACCGGTTACAACTTAATCTTGATTATTATGTATGACTATAATCTTATCCTCTCTTTTCTTATTTTTTATTTATTTTCTTCTTCTTCGGAGTCATTTATGACTTGATTATCTTATTCTATCTTATGCTCTGTCCAACCCATAATGAGAGTTGTTGTCGCATATTATATATATATATATATATATATATATATAAGAACTTTAAATTACTTACCTTTTCGTTTATGTCTATTCCATATTTCCAAATATTTTTTAAAGATATATTTTAAAAATAACGACCTATAATTTTATCCTTCAAAAAAAATGAGGCATATTATGTAGTACTCTGTATTATTTCATCCAAATTAGCACATTCAATTGATGTCTTTGGCTTAAAACTTATACTCAATGTAGTGATTTGCACACCTTTGCCTGGCAATTTTGTTGATTTACACCTGTATGTATGTAACACCTAAATTTTCATCAACAGATGAATGTTATTGTGATGTATCAAGACTCCAGATTGTACGTACATCGATACGAAATGAACTTTCATCTATGTCTATCATAGTCTATCAGTTGCGAGATCGGCTAAGAGATTGACAAGCTTCCCAGGCTTACAAAAATGGCAAATTGAGTATATTTATTCTATTTTATGTTTTAAAATAAAAATATATCTTTAATTTGAAATGAATGGAATAATTGTTTATAAGGCTTTAAAGCCTTTATGTCGTCTCTGTTCAACTTTAATCGTCTTAGTTGACTTTTTATGGTCAAATTATTCATATTTGAAATCAAAATTTATTCATAAATTTATTAGATATAAGTATTAAATTATTATCATTAGAAAGTGTATCGAATATATTATCAAAGTCAACTTATTTGATTTCAAATTTTTTAATATATTTATTTAATTATTAATCTTTAAATTAGTCAATTTGATCATAAAAAGTCAATTAAGATAAGTAAAGTCAGACGGAAGGAGGGAGTATAAACTAAAATTAGAAAAGGCCAAAATTTAGTGCTTCCCGTTTTAGATAAAATTTATATCAATATAATAATATTTATAAAATGTTTATAATGTTATTAACCGGTAAGTAAAATTCCTTACATTTGCAAGCTACAACAACAACAACAAAAATTAAATAATTTGTAGGCGTCTTATTGAGATTATAATAATTTCTAAAAAGTATGTTTAAAACTGGTTCACACACCGAATTCTCCACTAACGCAAACGAATAGTAGGCCTCATTAGAGTGTTCTATGTGGGAGAAGGAATAAATTTTTGCATATTAATTATTTATAAATCAATTTACAATCAATAAGGGATAATTAAATTTCTTATTATAATAATACTGAATGACCTAATTTTCCAATACTATTAATTATAAATTTATTCGTAAGTTATTAATATACCAAGATTTAAAAATTCTCACCGAGTGGACAGAGGCGAGGGAGTGGGTAAGGATGTTTAATAGTACGGGTGGAAAAAAATAATCCTAATTTCTAAATTTTGAGTGTGTTAATTTCATGCTCTTAAAATTAATTATTCAAAGTACTACAAAATCTGATGCATATATGTACAACTAAAAATGTTACTAATATTGTTTTTGGTCCAAAAGCATATTTTAATTTTTATGAAAAATCTAATAAGAAAACGAGATATTATTTTTCTCATCTTTGCTAACCCATTTAGAGTTTGTTCGGCAACGACTTATTTTAAAATAATTTAAAGTTAAATTATAAGTTGACTTAAATATAAATTGACTTATAAGTAAAAACGTTCGGTACTAATTTGATTGATAAGTCGAAAATTAAGTTAAAATAAGTTATGAAGGTGTTCGGATGATAATAACTTATAAATTAAAATTTAATATGAAGATTACTAAAAAGAACAAATGATGTTATAAAAATGATGTAATAGCAGCTGGCCATTCACATATTTCTTGACCAGAAAATTCTGGCTGCACTGAATCTGAAAAATGCAGCAGAGAAAGAGTACAAGGCTGCAGAACAAATGAACTGCAGGTTTGATTAATTAGGAATCATGCTCCCATTCAAGCAAGAAAGTGTGGCTCCACCGGAATATGGCTGCAAAGAAGACCAACTAGATAGTTCAGTAAATCCATTAAAACCCCCAGTAATTAATGATAGGTCTGAATTTATCTCTGTGTCCATATGACTATAATCCAACAACGATGGAAGAAAAAAAAGGTCCCTCTTAAGGTGTACAACTTCTTAACAAGAACAAAGCAATGAATTTTGTAGAGGGGAACAAACTTTTGTTAGGTCATGCAATATTATGGGGTCAATGAAGCAAGAAAACATAGATATATCTTTCTCAAGCCTTCGACCAAATAGCACAAAGGCTCTTTCTCCACTTTTTTTGTAAGTGCACTTCAATACTCAAGTAGCCAAGCTAGCAGATAGCCAAGAAAGCTAATTCAATAAGTGTACGTTGTTGGAGAAAGTCTCAATTGTATATGATGATTTGACTATTAGAAAAGTTATCATTTATTTATGATTATGATTATGATTATGATTTTGCAAAGTTATCATTTATATCATTCATAATCATATATAAATGATTTGACTACTAGAAAAGTTATCATTTATATATGATTATGATTACCATTTATATATGTGATTATGATTATGATTAAAAGTAAGTTTTAAGTAGTAACATAATGTAAAACCAAATACCCATGTCACTACCAAAATAAACCGGCCGGGCGATTACAACTACCACAAAGTCCAGTTCATATATTCGACGGTGAGAAACGACAGAACCTCCTCCTGCTGACTCTGGCCGACGGAATAACATGGAATTAGCAAACCCCATCTCGGATCTCTCCTCTTCACCAGGATCCAATCTCTGCTAGTCTGTATCTATTGAAAATAAACAAAGTTTACCAGAAAGATTAGAGAAGAAGAAGAAGAAATTAGATACTGAAATCAACAAATGGAACTCTTTAACTTACGCCATAGCCAGTGGAGGATTCATCCTAATAGGTGCTTGGGAAGTTATTATCTCCTCCTCAGAAACCCTAAAAATCCCATCTCAGTCATTATCATTACCACCTCAATCACCACCAAAATCACCTTTATCATCACCCAGTAATACCAAATCGACATTTTTTTCTTCCTCTTTAACATTCTTTGCAATCTCTCTCCTTTCTTTCTTCTTCATCATAAACTCATTATTCTCCTTAATTGACACTCTCAACTCCAGAGATCAAACCGGTTTAGTCCTCCAATTAGGGGTAATTTCAATTTCGGCCCTTTTCTCTGTTGTACTGGATTTTTAATCCATATCAAAAGTTTACTTTGTTTATTCGTTTTTGTGGAAGAATTTATCTTATTTCACCTTCAAAGGAGAGACCCAAGTGGAATTGAGAATCGTTACTTCGACCTTCTGCTTTTTCCAATTAGTGTTTGTGTTTTTTCCAACATGCTTGAACTCAAAATCCCGGAATCAAATTTTGCAAGATTGGGTCGTGCCGTTGGATTGATGTTGCAGGGCATGTGGTTTGTTCAAATGGGTCTTTCGTTTTTTCTTTCTTTCCTGATTTAATGGTACATGGATGTTCTTTGCATGAAAAGAGTAGAGGGAATTATACTGTGAGGTGTAAGGGACACCCTGAATATCATCGAGGCACGGTAATCGCACGCTTCAGTTTAATATCCATCTTGCTTTACTTGTAGCTTTGATTGTTGGAGTTTATGCAATTATCTGTAAAAAGCATGGGATTCGCAATCAGTCCATGCACTATAGGCCGATTGGTGCGGAAATGCAGCAGTTGGATAGTCATGCTCAATTTACTTTGGACTCCGATGATGATGGTGATGATAACGAGAATGTAATTACAGAAGAGGGGAATGTGGCAATGCACAAGGCTCTTACAGTGGTGCCTCAGACAAATGTTTAACGGTTACGGTTCCCATCATTGAGGTAAACCTTGTGGCCTTTCTTACGTTGAAAATAGCATTTTCAGTCTACTCTTTTATTACGTGATTAGCTGAGAAGAACTTAGATGGCATTGTATAAATGTATTTAGATATTTTTGGTTAGGGAAAGACATAATATTAGGTTCAATTCTGTTGCGAACAGTTCTAATGAGATCTTGAATTTATTTCCATTTCATTTTTTTTTTATTGTTTTGATAAACTAAATGAGTGTTCAGTTTTGAATCAACTCTGTCAAATGTGACTCTATGATTGCCATTTGTTTATGACTACGTAGTTATGAACTTGGTTGTTTTAGAAAAGTTGATACTTGTGTGATGTGTGATCGACTGCTTGTCTATCAAAACCTATCCAGTTGAAACTGGATCATACTTTTGTTTGATGAAGCTTTTTTTGGATGGATGTAAGTATTATTTTGAGGTATGACCCTAAAACCAAGATGTGTACGTGGAGGTAAGGCCATTCATTGAAATTCCAAAAGGCACTAAAATAGATCAGGAAAAAGGAAATAGGCAGGGTTTGGTGGCTACTAGATCATTTTAAACTAGATCGCTTAGATATATACTTCAACTTTGATACTGGATATCCAAGCACCTCAGGTTTCTTGCATATTTAAGCTCTTCTTGAATGCTGTCCGCCACTAAACCAGTCATGCAAAAATACACCTAGATTACCGCTTACTGTCTCTCAGATTGTTAACCCCCCTCCCAGAAAAGAAAAAGAAAAAAGATGTGTTCTTTAGGGTTGACAATGTTCTTAATTTTGTTAGTGCAAAATTACATATTATTTTGAAATCAGTTATGCTTGAAGCCTGTCATAAATTCATGGCATGTTGGTTTAAGGCATTTAAGGTAGTGAAATGTTTTTGGTCTTACCTATAACTAATTCCTTAGTTTGAGCTAATCCAGATATTGCATTTTTGTTTACTTATAGCAATCACGAGGTATGACTCAAAAAGATAAAGACGGGCCACATACATGGGGAAAAAAATTCACAACAATCTGAATAATCATAACTACTCAAAAATGTTTTTATCGTCCTAGACTTTAGTCACTTGCAATTTTATGTTAATAGAAAATCGTCTGGGTTGGTGACTGAGTTACCACCCTGTGCAACATGCCACAAGAAAGGGCATAGCTCAAAGTTTGTTTTGTTGACAGTAAACAAATAGCGACCTGTGTGACCAACAGTACTAGCTCTGATCAATCCTATCTTCTTTCTTCTTGTTATATATTTTCTCATTAGTGTATTTGTTTTGTTATATACAGAATCTGCAGGAAGAGTCTTCAGCTAATTCTTGGCAAAATGTGAAGAAGCATAGATTCAGTCGATATATTTATGCTACCCTTATAGTTTAAATGATGTTGTGTTGAAGTGTAGATAGTTGTGGAAGTACCGGAAAAAACTTTTGCCGTAGATGCATGTTTTAATTATGACGTAGGTATCAGTTGGTGGACATATTTTGTAGGCTTCATAATTGACATTTCAGAAAGTTTTTGTGCAAGAGGTACCGAGTGTTTATGGTGATTTTCATTGAGGGATTCATACATATACGATTCAGATGAGAAAATGTAATAGCTTTGGGGGGAGGGAATTCAAATATATTGTCGCCTCTTTTGTCATATGTTGTATATTGTTATCGGATATAATTTTTATATTTACTTATCGTTGACGTTGTAAATAAAAAAATAATTTATTTACTACTAATACATGAAATGAGATAGAAAATAAAATAGAATTTGAGACATAAGATCATCTAAATTCGAAAAAAGGAGAAGGGATGTTGCAAAGTTTCAGGTACGTTAGAAATAGAGAAAAAGGCCACGCCGTGACGGGTCAAAAGAACTTTCCACGGTGAAATTGTAGTGGGAATTAAGAGACTTGTTAAGCGTTTTCCAAAAGAAAAAACCTAATTTTAGTAGGCACCTAGTAGACCATGCGTTGCATGTTCCCACCAGAAACCTCTAAAAATTAATTTGTTATAATTCTTCAGTAATTAAGACGAAGATGATGATGTTTAAACTATGTGTATTGTTAGCTTAATATATTTTGTTGAGATTTTTTTCTAACCTCTAAAGTTTTTAGACGAGTTAGTTATTTAATGTGTATTTTCGTCATGACTTTTTGTGTTGACGACAACGGATATATACAAGAGTCTCTTTATGTAACAATCACATAATTTTTTATATATTTTTTTTGGCAAACGGCGGTATTATATATTATGAATATATTTCCTCTCATCTAACAAATTTAAATTTTATTTTAATAAGCAAAACAAAAATTTATTATAACCCGAAGTAATACAAATGTAACAAATCTAAAATATTTGAATTGGTTCGCAAAAGAGTTATATTAGAATAGAGATTAAGATATGAAGTTACAAAAGCTCATTTTTCTGAAAACAGAGATGGACGTCAATTACAAGCATGTGATTGTGAAACAAGCTGTGTTTGCGTTTGTAGGGACCTTAATATGTGAAAAATAATAAGTTTATTAAGTTGAGTACGTAATTATTAGAATACATGAAATTTCAACGGGGACAGAAAATAAATGTGATGGAAGGAGTACTATTACATTTGTTTGAGGCCGACCAAGAAATGGTCATGTATATATAATATATAGTTAGTAATGACTGATCAATATTGGTGACGTGGTGTGATTAATTGGTCTAAAATTCTTATCATATATTAATACTACGTTTGGATTCAAAAAATAAAATGAACGAAGAAATAAAATAAAAAACAATATATTAATGATCAATTAGACGGATAAACCATTCCCTATAATGAAAATTCATTATATTCACTTAATTTTCATTACATATATGTGAGAGGTGACATGAGATCCATTCTAGTGAATTGGAGGTATGATGACGTCCTAGCTCACCACTTACTATCACCAATAATTAAATGTGCATTTGAGATGGTTAATAATTATTTTATTAATTCGATCTTTCCATTCAAACGTAGCATAAACGTTACTCCTCTTAAGTCTTAATTAAGAATTTAAGATCAATCAAGGTCTCGCTAACTTACTTGACAAGTCGGACCACAGGTTACTCCTATCAAATTTGAAGACTTAATTTGGTCATAAATCTGCATGTGAATACCTGGAAACTTATATATATTGAAAAAATGGCCCAACTTTTTTGTCCATGTATGCATTTTTCCACAATGAAAAGGCTATAAATAGGCGTAAACATGTACAAGCAACTACATAATTAATTACTTAATCCTTGCAGTTAACAAAGCTTAGTCATGGCATTCAAATATATTCTCATGCATCTTCTTCCTCCTTCCGCTACTACCCCTTTCTCCATTCGCTAATGCCAAGGGAAAAGAAACGTAGGGTGAAAATATGCCGTCACCCAATGATTTTATCAAGTTTAAGGACACAAAATTTAAATACAAAATCAAACATTACATTCATCTCAATTATTAAAATGTGAGATATTGCACGAATTTTAATGTCATGCCTCACTTTTTAATAATTAAGATGAATATGGTGTTTGATTTATACTTATTCTTTTCTCAAGCATTTGGAAGGTTGTCACAAGGGCCCCATGAGCTCAAGCAATACCTCCGCAAGTTTGGCTATCTAAATTATCACGACAAGTCTAAAGTCGAAGATTCCCAACAAAACAGCGACAACGACCGCAATGATTTTGATGATCTCGAGTCTGCCATCAAAACGTGCCAGCTATGTATCATCTCAAATCAACTGGAACCCTAGATGTCCAAACTGTATCAAAAATGATGATGCCTCGATACGGGGTCCCTGATGTCATTAATGGCACCATCCGAATGCGGGCTGCAGGCAATAAAACCCACCATCAAAGCTATTCGGCCTCTTTTCACAGTCTCTCATTCTGTTTTCTTCCAAAATTCACCAAAATGGCCCGTTGATAAGTACCACCAAACCTTTGGGTTTCTGCCGGGTACCCGTTCAGGTGCAACGGACCCGGTTGCCCAAGCTTTTAGCAAATGGGCTGCTACCCAATTCACATTTGAGCAAGTTCAAGATAGTTCAGCCGCTGACATAAAGATTAGTTTTGACAGCGGGAATCATGGGGACGGTTCGGATTTTGATGGGACGGTTCGAATCCTGGTCCATGCATTTCCACCTATGGACAGGAGATTCCATTATGATGCAGATGAGACGTGGTCGGTGGGCCCAGTTCCCGGTGCTTATGACATGGAGACGGTGGCGCTGCATGAGATCGGCCACCTTCTTGGGCTTGATCACCATAGCTCAGTTCCGGATGCAATTATGTTGTCTGGAATTTCAAATGGAGTGACGAAAGGCTTGCATGAGGATGATATTCAAGGAATCAAGGCTTTATATAATAGGAGAATATTATTTTTACATGAATTTTTGATATTTTTATATGATTCTCCTCACATAAAAATAAGAATTATTTTATTCTAATATGAGAGAATATCATATAAAAATATAAAAAGACATGTGAAAATATCAGTTCCCTATATAATATTGTTCGAGATTTAGTATAATTATTATATATGAGTTAAAATTTGACACATTGATGTTAGAGTGATAGATCTCAAGTGTATATATTCATAGTGTATGAAACTTTAATTTTTATTATATATCTCCATAAAAGAGTTTATTACATATTTATCGTTCATCAATAAATTAATGAATAAAATAGCATACAAGTTATTAATTTCCCTTATATTATAATGTGCAGTTTACTCTAACAATCTGATCAGCTGTAAAAATAAAAGAAAAAGCACAAGCCTTTTTTTTTAAAATTAATTTTTATTAAACCCTAACTGACCGTCAAGTTAAGTTTTAAAACAATACATAATTTGAACTCTAGAAATACTAGATCAACATCTGTACACCTAATAAATTAAAAGAAAATGAAATAAATCGTTCTAAAAATATCATAGGTATGTTGAGTGCTTCAATAATTAATATCTTAAATAGTTTTTAATGTACGTAAGAATGCTCAAACTCCCTTGAATCTTTTTTCTTCCTTTGATCTTCATTCTTCGATAGGGAAATGACTATATTTTTTAATTGATATGAAAAAATATACTTATACTACTAACATTACCTTAATACTTTTACGGGAGAAGCCCCATAAAAGTAGTGAAGATATCATTGATGGTCTAATCGGTGGACTCCTAAAGGATAATTATTGTGTTAATTTTCTTTCTTTATTAATATTTCATCTCTTCTAAATTATAAGATCATTATTGATTTTTTAAAAGTTAATATGAGACATTTTTAAATTTAAAATTAGTATGATTCATTTAAAATTTTAAAACAATAAATCTTATAATTAATACTCCTTAATACTTTTTATGTAGTTTATGGTATTCATAATTGTATTGACATAAATTAAATGAATTCATTTTAATTAATTTTGAGTTTGAAAATATTTGAAATTAATTTTTTAAAAATCAATATTAATTTTATAATTTGAAACCGAACGAGTATATGATCAAAGCAAAACCAAAACCGGTTTTGAAATTTGTTTAAAAAATATTAGACCATTTGATCAGTTATGATGCATATTCAGAAAAAAAAAATAAAGAAGGAGAAACACTACTTACGCACATCCTTCAAAGATGATTTTATAGCAAAAACTGCTAAAAATGAAAGTCAAATTATACATTAATGGCAAAATTAATAAAATAAGAAATTATTAGCACATAAAAAATAAATTTAAAACAATCTCTAACGAAAAAGTATAAGTAAACACATACCAAATATAATATTATTCTCACCGTTAAAAATATTTTGTGATACGAATCTCAATATAAAAATATATTTTTAATTATAAGAATAATATTATATTTAGATATTGTATTTAATTTGTGTGTATATATTATTATCCATCTCCAACGGCAGTGACTGTCATAAGTATCTTAACAAGTCATGAGTTCAAAATTTCATAGAGATTGTTTTGCGTCTATAGAGATGCATAGCTAGAAGTTTCCCACTACGTACGGTACATACTAAATTTTACTTTCATGTTATTTGTTATGGTTTTTCTCAAATGATTATTTTAATTCTTTATTCTCATTTTCTGAATTGTAAAGTCATTAAGAGCGTCTACACACGACCTTCCACAGAAGGCTATTATTCCAAGTTTATTTTGGTCATCTTTAACACGGGGATTAATGGAATTATAAATCAGGTGACGACAATGTGAGATCTTCTGTAATAAATTTCTATTATCAGACACAAAGTATATATATATATATATATATATATATATATATATATATATATATATATATATATATGTATGTATATATTTTGTGTCTGATAACATAGATTAGTATAAAAAATTTGTTACAGAGGATTTGAGCTCGACGACGACAACGTCATAATTCATAGACATACATAATAGTCTTCCAAAGTCACCATCACATGGTATTCCTATTAAATATGAATGCCAATTAGAAACGGTAATAATTTCATATGAGCCGAGGAAATTCATATACTCTCCCTTTATTTCACAAAAAAAATCTTAATTATTAACTATTTTTGTTCCACGAAAAAGTTATCCTTTTATGAGTAGAAATGTAGATGACACAAATTTTTCCGTCATCAAATTTTCATTAGCATGTATTCATTACGTACTAAACTAACATCATATCATTTGTTAAGGGAAACATAATATAAAAATACATCTTACTATTTCAAAAAAAATCAAATAAGACTTTTTTTGTGGAACAGAGACAGAGTATATATACACAAAGTGCAACCAATAAAACAAAATTGCTAACTAGTTTTTGTCATGACTTGGGAGATTAACAAAAAGATTCATTATTTACCAAATTCAAGATAATATTCAAGGGAAACTGATAAATTCCCACTGTTTTTTATAGTTACACATAATGGACCCCACAAAAGTGTTTATAACGACAGTATATCAATACTTTTGTAGGGTCTACTGTGTTGAATTATAAAAAAACAGTGTGAAAATATCAATTCCCTATTCAAGGTGATAAGCTCATAATTGTGCTAAAATCAATTCAAAATCAAGATTTCATTTACACTTAATTGTCACTACACCCAAATCATGTCCTACTTTTAAAAAATCTACATAAGATGGCATACATTATCAAACTTAAGGCACTCAACAGAGCTAAAAGCCAGTAATATTTGTCCAATCTTGCTTCCCCCATGTCATCAGAGAACCAGCCCTGCTTTCCTCCATTTGAACTACTGAAATACTCAACCCAAGATATAAGCACAGCACTTAAAAAGCTACCTACCCCAAATACACTAGTGTACAGAGCAATCCCCATTGTTCTCATACTCGCAGGAACTTCAGAGTAAAAAAACTCCTGCATCCCAACCACAGTAAAAATATCAGAAATTCCTAACAAAATGTACTGGGGTAGTAGCCAAAATATGCTTAGTGCTACTGTTTCTGATTTAAATTCCGATTTTCTACTAAGCTCAAGCCTCTTAGTCTCTACAATTGCTGCAATTATCATGGCTATGACCGATAAAAACATCCCGATTCCCATCCTCTGCATAACACTGATACCTTTCTCGTTTCGTGTGATGAACCGGGCAAATGGGATAAAAAAGACGTCGTAAAAAGGCATCAAAAGAATGATGGAGACCGTTATCGCGCTTTGTAGTGTGGCTGGTGGGATCTTGAAGTGACTCCCAATGCTTCTCTTCATGGTCATGCCTTGCTTAGTGAAAAATGTTGGGGGCTGCTGGAATATTACTGCAAACATCAAAAGCATTGTCCAAATAGGCAGCAGATGTAGTACTATTTTCGCAATTTCAAGCATATAATTGCGATTCTTGGGGCCCTCAATCTCATCATCTTGATCTTGTTGACAAAGTGGTTTTTCTTGAAGCCTACGTACACAATTTGACATTAGTTTTGGTAGCTGATATTTCCTTTGCTGAACTTTCCATTCCGGTACAAATGATATAATACACAGTTGTACTACGTGCACTAAACATTTTACATTTGCACCGAAAATGTCATTTTCTTGAATTTTTTGGCTGAATTAAACTACAATAAAATATTCTTGAAATTAGTTAGAAAAATACAGAACTTACTCTAGCTCAACCACATCAGAGTTGTTTTTTGACAAGGAAATACTGCTGCCCTTGCTCATTCTGATCATTCTTGATGCAGTTGCTTTGACAGTTTGAAAAATATTTGCAAGAAACTTGATATCGACACTCTTGGCTTGCTTGTATGCATAAAATCGAGTCCCACAAGAAAAAAGCGCGATTGATGCAACCATTGCAATGGTGGGGATGGCAAATCCTAATCCCCATCCTAATGTATCTTGTATATATGCCATTAGTGAAATTCCCAGAAGGCTGCCACTACATATGCCAAAGTACCACCACTGGAAAAACAAACTCTTTGTCTCAGAATTATGGTCGAGATCATTTTTTGTGCTAGGTAGTTCGTCTTCGATTTCTAATTGATCAGCTCCAAAGGCTTGTAAAGAAGGATTATACCCTCCTTGCCCTAGTGAAATCATGTAGATGGACAAAAAAAGGGAAACAGAGGAGCTGTTTTTGCTTGTTGGACGCCATGGCCATTCCAATGCCGTTGATGTCAATGCTAAAAGTCCCTAAATTAATTAAGAAAAATATAAGATACACTTTAATGACATAAAACTAATATTGTATTATTATTTTAGGAATATGCCTATATTTCATGATTTTATATGGTGTCCACTAGTATTGGTGCTACGATTATAGTCGTCAGAATCTTACGATACGCGATATGTATCTTATGATATGATACGATACGGAGACAATTCGATACGTATTGCAAGTAAAATGATATCGTATCTTACGATTCAATTACGATTTGATACGATACAATGCACGATGCTTTTTAAAAGAAATCAATTTGATTTTTTTTTATGTAGTTCCAAAAGACTAAAAACAAAACTTTTAAACCTTTTAACATTTCAATTGAAGAGATTTTTTAGCATAAACATATTATATATTGCTTCATGAGCTTTTAATCAATTTTTAAAGTATTAAATTTAATTGAAAATGCTACTATATTTTTTTCACGTCACTTTCTATAAGCAAATATATAAATTTTCACTTATTAATTTGAATTATTCTATTTTGTTTTATATATTAAAGGTGAATATGCATTTTTTATTTTTCTCTTGTTACTCTATAAAGATTATAGAAATAACATATAATAAATCAATTTAGAATATTTTTGGATATTGTTTAACTTAAAAATTTATTTTTAGTTTATACTAATATTTATTTAACTACTTTTATATATAGTTAAACTTGCGTTTTATATATTTAAATATATATTATTATATTTTTTATTTTGTTTTCGTATCTTACGATACGATTTAAAATACGATACATGAAACACGATTCGAGAATTTTGATACACGATACGATTCACAATTTGACAACTATGACAACGATCAACTCTTTTTCCATATCATCCATTGTTTTATTTAAAAATATTATTATTTGAGTTCTTTTATTATAATCCTTTCATCTTTTCTTGGTATCGAAAAACAAAATTGTCGCGGAATGAAAGGCGGAGAATAAATAACATTACACGCCTGTCAGTTTTGTATGTTTTGTTGTTTTTAGATACCAAAAGATTGATCATTAATGTCAATTCACTAAGTTTTGGAGTCGTAATAATTTGATATTTGCTTTAAATCATTCTTAAAATATAATATGGAAAATGTCATGAAAAGTATTCTCTGATCAGTGCTGGATGACTTGGGTTCCACCTTACATAGTAATGGAAATTCATCCTTCATGAAATCATAGTAAATGACAATAATGGGTCAATACGTACGTAGTGAAAACTTGCGTTGTTTCATCAAGAAACCCTTTGTTTGTATGCAGAAAACCATGACAAGGGTCAATCTATATGTATATATATAGTGAAAACTTGCATTATTTCATGAAGAAACTCATTGTATATGCTAGAAAAAGGCAGAAAATGAGAATTAAATTTCTAAATTAAAGAAGTAGAGAAAAAATGAACTGACCAAAGCATAAAGGGAAGAAGAAGCTAAAATGGTGGAATAACGATCCCAATAAGAGTCCACCAAGGGTGCCACCAAGAGAGGCAGCATGGAGGTAAAGCCACACCAACTATTCACCGTCCGGGCAGCCGACGAGTTGCTCATCTTCACAACATCCGTCAGATATGTCACCAAATTCGATGCTACTCCTTTGTATGCAAACCTCTCCATACCAGCTATCACTAGTACACACATATATATATAGTTGAACAACTCTTAAATCAGTTAATAAACTACAAATTACGCCACAAATAATTTAAACAAATCATGCACATAACTGGAAGAAATTTTTTTACTACTAGATAAATTACCTATGAGAAGAAGAATACATGGCTTGTTGAGTCCTCTTTTTCTCTGTCCTTCGGGCATGATCGATATACTGTGATCAAACTAAAGCCAGCTCTAAAATGACGTTGAGGAAGAAGAGAAGGAGAAAAATGTTGATTAACAAAGTGAAAGATAAATAAATAAACTAAGGTGTTGCTTTCATATATATATATATATTGTCATATATATTGTCTCAAAATTTCAGTCACTTGTCCTATAAATGCATGTACATATATAGCTCTCTCTATCTCTGAATCTTTCACTAAATTTGTTGGTGCCAGGACTAGTGGATGAGGAAGTTCCGTTTCAAAGCAATAAAATTAAAGCAAAGTTATTTGTGGATTTTTGCGGATATAATGGGACACTCGACTATCACTAAAAACAGCTTTTAGAAGTTGATTGTATTACTGCAATATATATACATATAGATAGACAGACAGAAAGGGGGGGAAAAGGCAGAGCGCACCTTAAGTTGATTGTGTCGTCACGGCGGTTTAAACAAGATGAGAAAATATGTCGACATGCAACAACAGAATATCATACGTTACAACTCTATAAACTTTTATATATGGTGTGCACGCTTTTGTGATAAAAAAGAAAAAAAGAGTAACGGTTTATCGTAGAGTTGATAAATAGAGGTTAAATCGTCAGAGATTAAATTAATTCTTAAATATATTTTTAATTTATATTTTAGGTAAATTAAAAATAAATTAATAAATAATACGAAAATTATTAATGAGAAAAATTACTTAGTAATCCAAATCCATTAAGTACTAATATAATAAATAATTTTTATTTTTTGAATTAATTCCTAATTTTATTTTTCCTTTACTTTAAAAATAATGATTCTTATATTTTTTGTGAGTAAGCGTAGATTATAAAAAATACACAGATTAACTATAATTTATCAAAACTTCTTAACTAAAATAAGAATCATAAACGAATTTTGTGCGAAGATAATTATGAAAACGAAAATAATTAGACATTAATATCATAACAGAAAGAAAATATCAACTATGAAATATCTAATTTTATCATCCTCCTAGGAACTAAAATTTTTGTTAGCCATAAAATTAATTATGAACAGAAGAAAATAAAGTTATGTTAGCATTTGCATGTGTATGATTTGATGATACAAAAGTGATTAATGTATAATTGTTTAGTAGCTTTTGTAAAGTCTTTATCTAAGATTTATTGTACAAAAACTTAGAATAGAATGATCAAACTTGTTAAGTTGATATCTGAGATAATAATATGTATAGACTGATAGGATCAGATATTTCGTAATGTTACTCTGCATGTTCATAAAGTCCTTATTGATTGTAGAGTAAATATCGAGTTAGCAGTACAGTAGTTGGAATCGTCGAATAAGCCATAAAACTGTCTAAGCAATTGTAAAGTATCATAGATTTGTTTTGCCAATTCGTAAAGTCTTTATTATTCGCAGAGTAAGTCTTGAGTTCGTAGTGCAGCAATTAAAATCGTCAAGAAAATAATTAAGCTAACTGAGTAATCGTAGATCAAGCTATGGAGCTGCCTAAATAATCTTGAAGTATCGTGGAGAACAATTTGCTGAATCGAAATGTGAAAGCTGTTAGCAAATCACTCTAGTAGTTTGTAACGCAATAGAAGCATCTGAAGTATGTTAGAAATAGTCTACTATCATGAATGTAGAATTGTATTCTAAATCGTAAAACTGCTATCACATTTGTTACCAAAGCTAGAAAAGTTGTTGAAAAAAGAAGTTAGCAGAGTCTGCTCCAACATTGTAAAGTACATTTAGTAGAGCAAATCTTAGAACATCTCACTGACTTGGAGAAAGATATTCATAGAATTGAGTACGTTGAGTATTCTATATCAAACTTTACTTTCTTCATGAAACTCAAAGAACAAGTCAAAATTGAAGACATTGTCAGAACAGTTATAAATCTGACAAGTACAGAGTATTACAGAACTTAAATATAAAGATTTCAAGAATGTTTATCACCTTCTTCAAATTCAGAAAAGAAGATTAAAAAGACTGCATTATAGAAAGTCTGTCACCTCAATTCAGAGGTAGGTAAGAACTACTGATTGATGGGATATACTAGGTCCAGAAAAAAGTCTTCTATCTACCCCAAAGTCAGAAGAGCATTAAAAGTATTATCAGAACATTAAATGCTTCAACGGAACTCTTCAACAGAACTATTTCTGAAGATATATAAAATCGTATAAAGATTCAAATCTAAATACGAATCAAACAAGTACAAAGTCAAATATCTGAAAAAGTAAAAAGAATGAATTTACTCTACGAACACAGAAGGAGAATTACTTGTTCAACGTTGCTAACTAACGGAAGAATTCAAGTGTCATTGCAAAGTTTAGTAGCACCTCAAACTAAATCAACAATCAGTTGTGATTCACTTGATCTGTGAGATCATTATACCAAGTCAGAGTGACTTGAAGAGATCTAAATGTCATAGACTAAGTGTCTGAATATTCCGAGACTAAATGACTAGAAGGAATCTAAGTGATTCAGTTGTAATATGGTCTGAGTGACCTTATCCTTAGTGGATATCCTATTTGTTGAAGTAAAAGAGTAGACCAGGTGTGTTGATACTCTGAATCACTTAAAACATTTTGTGTCATTCACTTTTAGCATTTTATATTATGTCATTAACTGTTATAAACTATTCTATTTGTCAGTGACTAATCTTCACACACACCACAGATAAAATCAAGATTTCATTAAACCTTTAAGGGGGATTTTATATTAATATTTCGCTCTGTGATGAGTGTAGTTTATACTTACGAATCAAATGTTCTTGGGCTTAATAAATTGCTATCATTGAGTATGTTTAGGGGCATTTTACTTATTTTTATGTTTCTATTGCAGAAAATGATTTTGGAGGGTAAAAACGGTAAAAACAGAGCTTAATGACAATTTTGTAAATTATGAACAGTAGTCGTGGCCGGGGCCAGATTTTACAGTGCAATCCGCAGCTAGGGTCGTGGTCGGCAGATTTAAATTAAAGGATCCGTGCGTTTCCAGAAGTTGAGCTAAAGAAGGATTGTAATGTTGTTGTGTGTTAGGAGCTTTTAGGAGAGTTATTAGAGATATAAATAGATAAGATTAGGATGGTTTTAACACAACTTTGAGAGGAAGATTTTCATTGAAGGTTAATTGGCGTTTTTGACTATGTCAGGCTAAGTTCTTTATTTTCAGTTCTAAGGGATGTTGAATCTTATTTATTATTTATGAATTAATTGAGTTATTAGTATTTCTTCCTTCGTCTGTGGAGTTTATTCTTGATGATCTATTAGAATTGCTTAATGATAATTGGTTTGATTAATTTGATAAGGGCCCATTGAATTGATTTGATTATTATCATATGCTAGATTAAGGTATAATATTAAGCAAACGATGTTATATCTGATCATAAGTAGCGAATAGTGATATTTGATTGTGGTCAAGCTTTTGAATATCGCTATGATATCAAGAAGACAGGTTAAATAATCTGCGATTGTACGATTATTGCTTGGAATAACCTAATTTCCTAATTCTTAATGTTATTGTCATATTAAATCTAGACTGATAGTTCTAGGTTGTATGATCGTTAGAGTCTAGTAGGGATGATTGTCACATTATATTTAAAACCTAAGGTAAATTTCGGGTAACGCAGACCGTGGTTACCTAGGGTTATTAATTTCATTGAGGGAAAGATATTGATTGACTTAGTTATATCATATTTATGAAAAGATGATACTAAACTGAAGAACTGAAGTTTGCAAATCATTGGATAATTTTAATTAATATTTCTTGTTTCCTATTAGAATCATAGTTTCAAAACTCCCATTTTTATTATTACTTGTTATTTATTGTTAGAAGCAATCGGATAAATCATAAACAATACACTTCCCGTGGGTTCGACTCTTGCTTGCCATTATACCAATTTTATGTTGATAGAGTGAAAGTAAAGAATAATTTTGGAGTGATAACGACAGCTTTCACTCTGCTAAATTAATTAAACAAATTAATTATCTGATATTTGATCTATTAAATGAACAAAAGTGTTTAGAATTTTTTTCAATCCCCTTCTAAATTTCTGTTATGACTCTGACAAACAACAAGCTACTTGTATAAAACTAAATATATCATACGAAGTAAACTGAACCGAATGAGAAACAGAACAATAAAACTAAATAACACCTAGATGCTTCAGTTAGCATTAATCAACTTAAACCACACGGATGACCAATCATGTGAGCAAAAAGAAAATTAGAGGAACATACTGCTTATGATTAAAAAGATATAAAGCAACAAGAATGATAAATTATTAATAATTGAATTAATTGTTTACATAAAGGAGAAGCAATTAAAAATATACTTTCAACTCCCTAATTTAGTCTACTGCTGCCGTTGGAAAAAGAGAAAAAGAACTGATATCTCACTCCATCTTCCAGCTGGTGGTGAAGAAAAAAATAAATTCTGAAAAGGACAAAACTTAGCTCCTCTCTCTCTAAAATACAAGTCCCTATTTATAAGAAAAATTATTTGTGCCCTAATCAACTTCTACATGGTAATTTAATAGTCTTTTTCTCTTTTAAAATCTAAGAAATTCTTTTTTACTTGCTCATCAAAATAAATAAATAATAAATCTTACAAAACAAAATAAAAATTATTAATTAAATACAATAAGCTCATAAAATAACAAATATGGGAATAATAGAATACAAAATAAATGTGTATATCACAACATGCCAAACATATATATATATATATATATAGGGTTACTTCGAGTTTGAATTGTGGAAATGACATTGGAACTCTATGGGTTTGTTCGATTACCAGCATTTTTAGCATTTGCGACGGTAGCATTTGCAATACTTGAATTTTCAAACACATTGTACCAATTTTGATGTATTGCGTTTGAAACCCAAACGCTTTATTTGTGACCTAAATATTATATTTCTGAGTTAAATAAATTATATTTAAAATAAGATTAATATTAGACGAATAAATTTGTTAACTGCATTTAAACTTTTAAACACTATAAACGCTAAATAACCAAACATACACTATATATAATGTACTACCATTCTCTCCAAAAGAAGAAGAAGAAGAGGTTTTATTTTTTCTTCACTTTTATAATAAATTTGGTGGTTGATATTGTCACAATAATAAGTGTTGTTAAAATTATTGCAAAAGTGTCAGCTACTAAATATATATTTACTCTGATAATATTTATAATATACAGATTACTATTTAAACTTAATATTAAAAATATTATATACTACGTAGTAATGTAAGAAAATGAATTGAAGGGGGTAGGGGTAGGTAGGGGTAGGGGTGGGGGTGGGGGTGGGAATTATAATCTTTTCTCTGACGGAGGGCAAGCTACTATTTCCACGAGTATAATTACTAGTTTAAACATGTGCTATAAGTACCAATAGTCATGCACAATAGGTCGGTTTGACCTAGCCTGAGCCTGCTAGATTTTGACCGTTGACCAGGTCGGACCTTTGACCAGGTCGGACCTTTGACTTTTGGACTGCAGATCAAGTCGGATCAGGCTTGACACTTAAAAAGGGGGCATGTTGAGGCCTGCAGACTAGACCAGGTCAGGCCTTGGGTCAGGCCAGACCAGACCGGTCTATTCATTTTTTTTTTAATAATTTTAAATATTATAAAAACACCACCTAAAATTTTAAACTTAATTGATATATTAATTAAAAGTAATGTATTACAAGTTACAACTTACAAATTACAATAATGAATTAAAATATTGTACAATTTTAAAGATATTGTATTATTTTATACTATCATTAATAATAAAAAATAGTATTTTTATGAAAATTGTAAGACCCCGAATTTTATGAATTATAAAATTTAAATTTTCTTCATATATATTTTTTTCTGAAACAGTAAGTGGTTAAATTAACAAAATTGAAAGTTAAGAATGTTATGTGCAAATATTATTTTGTCGGGGAATATTTGGGCCGTACGACGGCGCCAAAATAACTAATTATTGGAGGACCCCACAACAGAATATTTGTCGGATATAGAAAACGACATAATTAACATTTTTAAATAAAAATAGTCAACGGTGTTAACTGTTAAAATACCGGTGATAAAAGAATAGTAGCATACGGTAATTTATGGTATTTTCTGTAGCACACGGTACTCTACAGTAGCACATGGTATTGCACAGTGTCTCATATTATTTGTCTGATAATTGACACCGTAACTGTTGCGCATCATTTCATCAATAATTGTCACTGCATAATATTTTATGTTATCAATTCAATAATTGCTGCTACACAGTATTTTGCATTATTGATTTAATAATTGTCATTACACTGTATTTCATATCATTGACCCAATAATTGTTGGTGCACTGTAGTTTAAAATTATTAAACCTAATAATTGTCACAGTAGCAAATACACTATAATTTATATTATTAAATTAATAAAAATATGTAACGTGTTTCTTACATTATTGTTGAATTATTGTTGTAACATTATTTTATTTTATATGTTGGACTCACAGGAAGAATAATTAAATTTAAAAAAAAAATTAATTAATTAATTTTACTATTTGGAATAGTAACGTGAATAGTAACATGTGGGACCCATGTGGGGCCCACATGAAAATTAAAATGTGAAATTTCTGCTGGAAAGTTAGGTGAAGGAAATGGAAAAAGGCAGCAAGGCTGCTGCCGCCTGCTGCTGAATTTCAGCACTGGCGTGCGCTTACCAACCCGCATAGTAACTTCTTTTCTCCTATAAATAGCTTGCTCAACTGAATAGAAAAATCACACCTAAAACATAAAAAATTTCTATAAGAATTTTATGAGTTTTCTCTGAGAATAGTAAGGTTATTTTGAGAGTTTGAAAGTCAAAAGGAGTGCAGAAAATTTTCAAGTAAGTCTTTTATTAAAGAGTAGTAATTTTATAAATTCCTATTTTTCACGGTATTCACAAATCTTCCTTTAGAAGACTCTTCTTTGAGAAGATTCATTTTTAAAAGCTTTATTTAGAAGATTTATTTTGAAATATTACTTTAAAAACTATTTTAAAGTTGTTATATTATACTACAAAAATTATGTTAAATATATATAATTTTGATAGTTCATAATATATGAATTATCAAACACCTTGAAATTTATATGTGGTAATTACTAATTTTATTATAAATATATAGGTTGATCAACCTCATTTAAATCAATATTCAGTCACGTGTTAAGGTAAGGAATATCATTTTCTTTCATATTTTAACTTACTACGGTAAGGAGTATCATTCTTTTCATCATCCTAAATGGATATTATTTTCTTTCTTACTGGAAGGGATTATCATTCTTTGATTCTCATATCATTTCTTTCTTGTGTCATTTATTTTCATGTATTAAATTGTGGGAATAACCTTACGACGCGAATTACCGCCTGTTGGTGAATAACCTTTTGTATTCATTCCTTATTAATCTCTGAGAATAACCTTACGGCGCGGATTACCGACTGTTTGGTGAATAACTCGTTGTATTCAAATTGATGGGAATAACCTTACGGCGCGGACTACCGCCTGTTGGTGAATAACCTTTTTATTTGTCTCGTGTGGAAATAATTTGTCTACACGAATTATCACATGACACTTTTATTCCATATTCGTTTGTAATATCATTTTCTTTCATATTCGTAAGTGATATTATTTTCTTTTATACTCATAAGGGATACCATCTTTTTTATCTTCCATTATTCAAACTTACTATGGTAAGGGATATTAATTTCCTTCACCATTTGTTAATCAAACCTGCTACGGTAAGGGATATTATTTTCTTTCATACTCCTAAATCGAAACTTATTATGGAACTATTGCTTCTATAATTCCTGAAAATATTATATGTTCCATAATAGTTGAACTTCATTATTTCAACTGAACCTTTCTATTTTCTGAACCTTTCTATTGAACTCCACAGCATGTTGACAATTTGGACATTATTTGAATCTGCACAAAGTAAACTTTCGATACTTATTATTTATCCTGTTTATTCTGTTCATCATTCGTATCACTGTTATTTGTATTAATCTTCAATAATCAAAGTTGTTGTGAATATCTGTGGCCGGGGGCACAGATGTGATATAATTGTTGAACAGATAATAGGTTAAAGGCGATATACTAGGTTAAAGGCGATACATCTGTTCAGTGTCTTTTATGGCACGTGGTGAAAGTTCTCTTTGGCCCGTAGTGCATAGATGAACTGTTGTTTGGTATGATTATGACCAAAAGCTGAATCTGATATAATCATGACCGCTGGTGCTATATTGAATATCTTTGGGTGCAAAGATGAACTGTTGATCTGCATGATTATGACCAGGAACTGTGAAGTTGTATTATCTTGACTAATGGTATTTCAGATGATAAAAGTTGATGATGTTTTTACTAAAAAGAGAAGCGAGTGGACATTATGGTCTGCATTATTCTTCTAATAGATTGCTCATTCCGCTGCTATTATTGATATGAACATTGTTTAAGAATTTAACTGCAGTTTTTGATATAAACCTTATAGTCTATTGTATTCTATCAAGAACTCAACTGTTGAAGACTAACGATAATTTATTCGTCATTATCTTAGTCATGATATTTCTTACTGGGCTATTTGAGCTCACCCTTTCTTTTGTTCCATTGTTTTTCAACAGGAGATGAGAATGTAGCTGGGTCTAGTCGGGGAATGGAGTGAGAGTCCGAGGGTTATCTATTATAGTCTTCACGTGTTGTAAAATAGTGTGACAATAATAGTGAAGACTTAGTTGTGTATTGTTATACACTGTATTGTTGAACATTGTACTACTTTGTAATAATTTTGTTGTAATCTTTTGACAACTCAAGTTTGGGCTGTATGAGCCTAGATTTGGGGGTGTCACAAAAATTATTATTTTTTTATTATTATTATTTTACAAATGACTTTCTAATTTTTAAGTTAAGTATTTATTAAAATGAAGATGCAATAAAAGGTCAGCAAAAAGTGTAGGTTGCTAGTTAGGTAAGAAAAATCCTTATATATTACACTACCCAATGTGTTTTCATGAATTTCTTTATTTGTATATAAATAAACATGCATGAATGAAAGTATTGAAATACGCCAATTTTATTTAGTTTATTGAATGAGTTGTCACAAAGAGAAAGTTTTCGTCTGCAGTAAGAGAATTGAAGTAGCAAAGAAAGAAAATTGACAAGCCAAGCCGGACTTTGGGTGAATCAGGTTGGGCCTCAGGCCAGGTCAGGCCTCAGATCGGTCAAGCCAAGCCGAACTCTAAATCTGAACCATAAAAATGTGATATGTTCGTGACCTTCAAGTTGGGTCGAGCCGAGTCAGGCCTTGATCAGGTAGGACTAAGGCCGGGTCGCAGGCCATTTGTGCACTACTAGGTACCAATCACGACGATGTACAAAGTGATATTGTTGGCTATTATTTCTCATGAAAATAGCAATTCTTTAGCTAAATTGATTACATGCTAATTTTAGTCCCTTTCACAAGTCTTATTAGATAATAATAATTGTTTGCTACTAAGGAAATTCTTAACTAATAATTTGTTAATAAATAAGAATTTTGCTATAATCGAATTGGCAAATTGCTGAAACTAGACCAGAACTGTAGTATATATAAAGAAGCAATCAATGCCAATTTATCATTCCATTACTACTGATGTCACTTTCTAACCCTTAATTAATTATTCAGGGTAGATGCAGTTGTTAAAATGTCATAAAATAAAATAAAATATTTTCCAAATGCAGCCATTGCTTGGAGAAAATGATCTCAAATGCTTTACAAAAATAAGGATATCCTTAATTTGTCACATATATGTAACTACCTAGTACATATAGAAACAGATTGAGATGAGCAACACTTGTGAACAACCGGATTTCTTTTCAATAATAAGGTTATCTTTAATTAATCCCTCACGTGTATTATCTATATATCTATAGCCAGCCAATAATTACTAAAAGAAATATATGGCAATAACGTAACATGGACAATTTGATAATAATAAAATAACTTTATTGAAGTTGATAGGAGCCATTTTTAATCATAATTGAAGAGTTCTTCTTCCTTCTCACGTAAATTGTTCAAAATATATATGAGTAATATTAAGGGTCTTAAATTTTTGATCTTAAATAATATGATATTAAATATTTTAATGATAATTTATGACATATTCAATTATTTGAGATCTACTTAATCAATACTATGATGACACATCATTTGAAATAATTTTTAAGACAAAATATTTAAGACTCCTAACATCACATTTTGTTTACTAGAAGAACTTAATAAGAGTAAGCAATTATAATTCATTAAAAAGTTAAAAGGGAACGATCTTATTTTAAGATGACTGCTAAGAAAAGAGGGGATCGATATTTTTACATAAATTTTGATATTTTTCTAAGACTTTTTGAGGTATAAATGTTCGAGTCATTTATAATTCAGGTGAAAAATATTGTTAAAATGATATTTGTATGTAAAAATAGCAATTTCATATCAAAATTATTTACCATCCAAAGTTTACCCTTGATCTTATGCTAGAAGGCCGGAATTTAATGCCAAATCCTTTGGCCCCATTGGCAGTTGCACACAAGCAGCACGCAAATTCCACCACCAACGCATGTCCATCTCACTCCCGCTTTTGTACAATTACAAATAATGAAGAGTAATGAATGAGTGACTCGATTAGACAATTATAAAGTGAAGAGGTTATTCAGTAATTTTGAGATACCGTTATGTGATATTTTAGATTATTAAAATACTATTATATTAATATATTTAGTGAGTTATTTTATTGTACATACTAAAATAACAGTATATGAGTGATCTTAAAACACTATGCGATCATGTTTCGAAATTATAAAATAATTTTTCTACAGAGAGAGTTTACAAATATAACAATTTACTCTATATAATGATTATATATTCAAATTTATTCGATAATAAGTTTAAGTTATTTAGTAATAATTCCTAAATTCTTCTTAGTTTTTGTTCTGACCTTTCTTCGTAAGGTTTCCTTAAATTTTTAAAATTGAAACGCTCGAGTTTATTCGGCAACACAACTAAAAAAATATTTCACTAAAAGTAAATTCCTAATTTTCTCTATATAACTTCTTCTACTAGGTTCTCGTTAAGCTCATAAAGTTAAGATGGATGCATAATAGTTGTATAAGTTGTCCCCTACTGGCCCTACTAGCATAGGTTGTCAAGAAAAGGAGGATATGATAGGATATCTTGCTTCTGAAAATGAAATTGTTACTTTTGTATTCATTTTTTAAAATATAAAGTTTACATTTCGTACTAAACATAATTTTAAAATAAACCTTTTATAATAGTAAATTTTGTTAAAGTTTGATACGGAAAAGTTATAATAAAAATATTTAAATATATCATATAAAATTGCAAAATAAACATTAATAACAAAAATGGGACTCTAAATTTAGAGCGAGAGGTATACGTAATCCGGCAAATTGAACACCGTATGAAAATGGAGAAGTTATTTAGTGTTATTGAATATTATTACGTGATATTTTAAATTAATTATTTTAATATATACAGTAAATTTTTTATATTTAAATTTATTAATAATAATATATAATTAATTTAAGGTATCATGTGACAATACTACAAAAATTTTGAATAATTTTTCTTGAAAGTGGGCCAATATTGTTGGAATAGGATCCTTGTAGTGAGATGGAAATCACGGAACAGGAATAGGATCCTTGTAGTGAGCTGGAAATCACATTCTACATCGACACCATCCTACTATTATTATATCGCTATATTGATGGTGTATAAGCCTGTAAATAAGTTGAATTAATTTGAATTTTAAATTATTTAAATTCGAATCGTAAAGTTAAATTCGTATTCGAATTCGACTTGAATTCGAACTATATTAGAAAAAAAATTCTCAAATTCGGTGTGACTTAAATTTTCGTTATTCGAATTCAATTCAACTCGGATCAAATTATATTCAAACTACTCGCGAACTTCAAATTCAAACTCGAATTCGAGTCTCCACTTAGTAACTAATTTTATAATACATATAATTATTAATTACTTATTATTTTAGTTAAATAAAAAAAATATAATTGTAATTACACTTTAAATATATAAAATTATAATTACAATTACAAATAAAATAAAAAAATAATAACTAAGTATTCAAAATTTGTTTAATTATGTATATATTATAAGAAAATGCATCGAGTATCTATTCGAATATGTATCAATTGATTATGTATCGGACCATGATCAAAATCTCGAATAATTTGAATCCTAAAAGAGTTGAGTATAATCTTATTCAGATTCTACTCGTATTTTTATTCGAACTATTTTTTGTACTCAGATTTAGATTATATTATTAACGAATTCGAATCTCATTCATATTTTTTCGAATTAAACCCAAATCGAACTCAAAGTGTTTGATTCGATTTGCAACATTAATGGTATATATTCAGGTCACAATACTGTCACCAAAACAAATTTAAAAAACCAATCATCACGCACCTGTATTTTTGTTTTTTTTGTTGGTACGGGAACCTGCGTTTACTATCTTAAACTTTACAGTAGTTAATCAATGGATACACACAATATCTTACCAAACACGTAAATCAATCAATCCAATCACCAAGCGGCTATATGATCTTGCTTACTTTCTCTGTTTTACAGAAGTATTTTCATTAAATTTGATCGTAATTAACCAGCTAAATTCAAAAATTTAAAAGTAAGCATAAAGTTTGAGTTGACACGAGGCAAACGACATCAAAACAGACACAATCAAGTGCGTCCGCACAGTAGTACTATTTGCTCCGATCGTGTGTAGGAGTTTTATCGCACGTACAGTAGGACCACACCACCATGCAACTCATCATAATTATCCATCCACTCATCTCCTCCTCTACGCAACACAAATAACACAATGCATCATCTTTTTATCGGTTTCTCACTTTCTTGTCTCTTCATTAATTTTTACTAGCTAATCTATATACGGTCTTGTTAGTACATATCTTCACCACAAATCTCATATCTTGTGACATTTGTTCAACCAAATCTGCCTTATTTTTGGTAGTCTGTCCATCTCTCTCTCTCTCTCTCTCTCTCTCTCTCTCTCTCTCTCTCTCTCTCTCTCTCTCTATATATATATATATATATATATATATATATATATATGGAAAGTTGTGAAAGTAATTTTCACAGCCAACTAATAGCCCAAAACAACGCTCCAAGAAATGGTGAAATGACAAATTAAAGTGATTACATCCATTAATTGGCAAAACTTTCTCTAGTTTAGCGCTTTTGTCACATCTATATTAACCGTGATTGTCATAATTATATTGGAGTATCCTATATATATATATAGTTGGTACTAAAATAGTCGCGTCTATCTTCTCATGTACCCATTTTTTCTAAAAAAGAGGGTGCGATTTAAGTTTCATCAATTGCAATTATTATTTTTTTTCTTTTTCTAAGATAGAGTATAATAGATATTTTCCTCTTAAGATCGGAGAAGAAATTGAAGAATCACAAACCATAGCTTTAGCTTATTATCTGCACGTTGTATTCAATGAAGCATTAATCTTGCTTTTTCCTAATTATGCTTTAGGCTGCTGCTTCAATTTCTATATTCGCTGATTAATTAGTGAAATGCTATGCAAGAGGCCAACAAGAATGAATCCACTCGAGGGCTAATCAAGACGAGATATATATGACTAACAATTAATTAATTAATTGTATTTGGTACTTTCAAGTCAAAAGTATATTTCATGAGTTTGATTTAATTTTTTATTGGCTAGACGTAGAGATAGAGAAATTATACGATATCTTAAGAATAAATAATTAATATATATATATATTTTACATAACAGTAAAAGTTATAAGTGATGAAATTATTATAAATTTTATTATTATATAAAAAGTATATATATATTATATATTTATTTATGAGACATTGAATAAGTTTTCGTGGCGATGAAGATGATTATGAACATGTACAAAAGCGGTCAATGATCTTGTGCGTGGAGGAGACCCACCAGAAAATTAACCATTTGCTCAACAAAAATTATTGTTGCCTTGGTACTTGATGAGACATCTATCATGCCTGGAATCAGTGACGAAACACTGGTGCTAATTAATGCGCTTGCATAATCAAACTTTTTCTCTCACTTGAACCAACCTATTAATTACAGCCTTATGTAGTAGTAGTACTATTAGCTAGAGATATTTCTACATTAATTATACCTCTCTTTCCTAAAAAATGACTTCATTGGTATTTTATTTTAGGGTACACTTACTGTGTGTCTTAAAAACATATATTAAACGTAAAAAATAAAAGATAAAATTTATTAAATATTTTTTTTTATATATTTGTACTGAATTCAATACATAAAATTTATTAAGATATTATTTTTTTATATATTAAATTTAGTTCAAATACATAAATAAATAATATTATGTATTGAATTCCGCTTGACATGCGTCTAAAGACACATTTTAAGAAAAAAATTTATTTTATGCACAGTTTCGAAGAGTATTGCGGTAGATTAAAAATATTTTTAAATTGAAATTAAAAATCTCGGCACCTGTCTGAACGTACTTTTAAAAAGTAGAAACATATTATTTATTGTATATACTACTGTATAAAACTGGATACTCAATCTGCCTCAAGGTAGCTAGGTTTTCCAGATTTAAAATTTGCAGGCAGACACCTCCCTAATGCATATGTTGAGCATGCATTTTGTAACCCCCCATGCATATGATCGTCAAAACATTGGAAAAGTAACCTGAAATTCGCCGTTAGATCAATCTTCTTAGTAATTAGGAAGCCGTACGTGTCAGCCTCTAAAAGATCCTTTTTCATTCTAGTGTTCTCTCTTTAATCAAATTGGTAAGGATACATGCATGTCAACAAAACAATGAGAGTGCTCTTCCTTTTTGAAAGAGGGAGAGCGGGAGGTCAACACGATCTTGATCATGTCTACGTCAAAGAAGGTTAAGAATAGTAATCAATATGATGCAAGTTTTATCGGACCAGCTATTGAAGATCCAAACCAAGCTAAAATGAGCAGCCCATCTGGCTTAAATTCAGCAGCCTTAAATAAGGCCAAACAAATCAGCAATCCAGGTCAAACAAGCAGCCTTAAAAGGGCTTAATCAGCAGCTTATCTAGCTAGAGTTGGCTGGAATTAAAGAAGGCCTCGGCAGGTTATTTAAGGCCCAATTTGGCGGCAGGGCAGTTTTAGTAAGCTTCAAGCGAAGCCCAAATTGGCAGCCCAAGGAATCAGTCCAAATCAAAGAGTGAACAAAGCCGAGTCTTGGCAGGTTTGTGAGGAACTGAGGATACTAAGCTGAATCAAAATTGGAAACGGAATGTCAAGCAAGGCAAGAAAATCAAAGCAGCTAGAAGCCCTTACTCACGGCTGAAGCAAGGATAATTGTTTCCTTGTGTGTTTAGAATTCTAGTTTAGCAGATTTTATTTTCTTAGTTAATTTTATTATTTATGTTAAGTAGTTTTTCAATTGTATTTATGAGTCTTAAAGTAATTAGGATTTTTAGAATTTTTCATAGAGTAGTATAAATAGATATAAAATCAAATCACTATAAGAACAAATTATTCATTAATAAATTTGTGAGAGTTTCTCTTTTAATTTTTACGAACTATTTGAACTTATTAGAGTAATTTGTGACGTTCAATTTATCGATTTATCAAACATCAATCCTTAGGTGTTTGTAATGTCTTCTACCGCATCAATCTTTGATTGTAACAAGGTTCTCGCTTATATATAAGCAACGGATCAAAGTGTCGTTAGTGTTTTACCTTTCAACCAGTACTAAAACGATTCGGGTGATGACTATCTCACGCAAACATGTTGTGGAGTATATTATAAAGTTAATTTTAAGTTAATCAAGCTATATAATACTGATATTGATTCTATAACTCCTTAATCGTTTTTGGAAGACAAAGATAAGGATGGGAAAGAAAAAAAATAAGTTCGATGCACGAGTACTATTATGTGCATAATTAACTGTGTACTAATAATAGAAAAAAAAAATATTTGATCCTATATTATTAATTTAAATAGTATGACTCATGAATATTATTTTTTTTCTGTTAATGCGCGACTGAGTTTTAGTGACTTAGTGTCTTAGTAAAGCACATAGAATTACTTTGTGACTAAGCTTATATTAATATAGATACCGTGATCAGCTAAAATCTTGTCATGTGAATGCAAAAAAGGCCTCCCTCCCTCTCCCAGACTTTCTTGTTGCCACAAGGATAACTATCAAATCCCATAATTTGTTAATCAACTCTTAAATGTGCACACATTACATATATAACACTAGTAAAGTCACTTATTGCTATTATGATATCACTACCCTTGTGTAAAACAGGAACAATAACATAAAATTTCACACAAACTTAAAAGCAATTACCTTACGAAATAATCATGATGGGGTGGTGTTTAGATTATGACTTCATACCTGGTTAGACACAAGACTTCGAAAATAAGGCCATGATCTATCGACCCATTTCTTGGTAACGCTTCAATGCCGAAAGCTTTCCCACCTGATTGAGAACTGAGGAGGAACCCAGGTGTTGATTAAACACAACAAAAAATATTGCCCACCAATATATATATATATATATATCATCTGTATTTCTCATTACTCTGAAAAGATTAAAATTTGTAGTTTATTTAATATTACCTCCCAATTTACAAACATATGGTGGACCCAATTTCTCTAACCTCGAAAGAATTAATTTCAGTGGATGTGATTACTGAAATGAAACGGTTAATGATTTAATTTACTCAAAATATAGAGAGAAATCTGAGGAAAATGAAGGATTGTTGAGCATTACATGGGTGGGGATTCATAAAATGGTGGAATTTTTCAACAAACATCATCAACATTTTTAGAGGTAAGATTGGGCTAGATATTTAGTACCGTTACAGGCAACCACATATACAAATTTTAGAGGCCGGATCCATTTTGGTTCTTCTCCCTAGTCAAGGAAAAATTATTCAGTGCTCTTACGGTGCAAGTCCGCAAGTTAGCAAATTTTTTTTTTGACTCAAATTTAATTATTGTTTAAAAAATAGTATTTTTAATTTTAAAATAAAAAGAATAATATTAAAACTTGGAACACAAAATGAAGTTCCTTAGCGAAGATAATTATTAATCCATATTTATTAAAAATATTTTTGTGTGAACGTTATATTATGCAGGTTATTTTAGTAGTAACTCAGCCGTGACAATAATTTTATTCATAAATACAGTAATAAAAGTTACTCTATCCTTTTACTACACCATATGAGAACCACGTAATTATATCTTTCTTAAAACAAGAGGAGGGTGAGGGAGAAATAATTAAGGCCTACGTGTGTAACGGTAGAAGGGATGAAGTTGATGAGATAGAAGATTTTGGCGTGGATAACTTTTATCAATTTTAATTCAATCTTGAAGGATAGGTATGAGATTAGCACGGTAATTATGAATTTGAATTTATATTGATGATAAAATATTTTTTTGACCAAATTTTTTAATGAGTACGCGTTACATTTATTATGTTAATATATCTCAAAATTTAACTAGCATCGACAATTCTTTATTATTTTTTGCCGGAGAGTTCAAAAATGAGAGAAATTGAAAATATGGTCCTTTTTTTTTCTCTTTCTTTTTTTTTTATTAAAAAGAAAATTAATATTTTTACATAAAAATATAATATTTTTACATGAATTTCTTTTAGATAAGTGTGAAAATCACTCACTTTTTATGTACGAGAGATTCTATGAAAATATCATTTCTCTATTAAAAATAGTGCAAGAATTATGTAGTGAATATAAATCATTCACAATAACTTAGTTTATTTAATTTATAAAACAATGTAAAACAATTGCTATTATTTTAATGCATCAAATATTACTAGACTAACACCGTATTTGTGAGTTTTAAAAGGAATAAAAAAGAAATGAGAAGTAAAATTTAGTGAAGAGATAAAAAGTCTCTTGTTTGTAACTTTTTTAAGTAGAGAAAAGAAAAGAGAATGATAAAAAAAAATTTAAAATTTCTTCCCAGACTAAGGTTTGGAAGAAAATTTATTAAAGAATTAAATGACATCTTAAAATACCAAAATTATCCTTATAATAATTCTCAAATATAATCTCATAAGGTTAAAATAGTAATATATATTTTTAAATATTTTTTTTTTCAAAACTCACAAACACAAGAAACAAAAAAAACAAAAAAAACAAAATAATTGTTTTTTTTTTTCCCTCTCTCCCTTTTTTCTCATAAAATTTAAACCAAACCACAAAAACAGTGTAAAGACCATCAAAGGGTCAACCATCCAGTGCCTAATATTTATGTTCCCACATATGTAGGACCCTGCTCGAGCACATGAGAGGGAAGGAGTCCTGGGGCTTGATTTGCGCACATCACCCTCGAACTTTCTCCCCCAGACAGACTCAAGACTGCCGGTCTCGGTCTTCTTCCTAAAACCCGGATGAGGAGTTTAACATCGGGTGTCTCTTCACTGTATTAAACCCAATCCCTCCTCATCCTCCTCCTCTACTCAATTCCTTCGAAACCCCACGATAAGCCATGACCGACCACCACCACCATCACCACCGTCCCAACCGCATCTCACTCCCTCCACGCGCCACCACCCCCAACTTCACCTCCACCGCCACCACCACCACCACCCCAAGACCCTACCCTTTATATCCTCCCTTAACCCCGACCCCAACTCCGTCCAAACACCGCCTCTCCTCTTCCCTCTCTATCAAATCATCTTCTTCGTCTACTAAAAGAAGCTCCCTTTCTTTCCTATTTCTCCTTTTCTCTATCCGCTCCCTCTACTCTCTCCTTCCTTTTCTCCGTTCTTCCCCTTCCTCTTTCTCTATCTTCCCTTTGTCTTTCCTCGTCTCCCTCCTCTCTTTCCTCCTCTCCCTCTCCTTCTCCATCTTCACTCCTTCCTCCACCAACCCTTTGCTGCGAAAACAAAATCAATCCATTTTCTCTCTCCCCTCAATTAACCCATCACAGCTTAGACTTCTCTTCGCCAAATCGTTACTTCTCGCTATTGTATTCCTCCTCCGATTCCAAGCTCTGCGCTATTGCGGAACGGCAGCTTTGATCCTCGCGGAATTGTCTGGAAATGTCGCCGCGAGATTTGTTGCCGAGGGTAAAAATCGCAGCTTTATTGGTCGAATTGGGATTGGATCGTCTAAGGTTCGTGGGTTTCTGGCTTTGTTTACTGGATTGTTTTTATTATCTATTAGTTGGGATAGAATTGAATGCTTCCCTTTATCATTAGTGAATATTGATAAATTTGGATTCTCGTTAATGCCAAAAGATAATTGCGTGAGGATTTGGCCTATGATGCTACCTTTTCTATCTGGGTTTTTGGGTTGTTATGAAAGAGTTTCAGTGAATTGGGGGACTGTGAGGGAATTGGGTCGAAAACAGGTTCGGTTGATTTCTTTGTTTTTTACAACAGTTGTGCTTTTCTTTCCTGCTGTTATTAGTATGTTTGTGTTTGAAGCAGACGGAGATAGTGTTTCCCTTGGAAATCTAGGTTGGCCTTTGGTGAATACTGTAGTTTTTGGGGTGCTTTTAAGTGAAAACTACACTGATGAAAAGCTAGTGAGTTCCAAAGATTTTCAAAACGAGTTTTTTGTGACATTTGTATATACTCTCATTTTGGAATTGTTCTACTTTCCTGAGCTTTCTCTTTTTGGATTTTTGATTTGCGGTTTGTTGCTTGGAATTGCTGTTAAGGAATTGGATCCTCTTTACCCCAATTATCTTGAATTGGGATTAGAGTCCTCTGAGTCACTTACAGCCTCCATTATGAAGCCCATCCGCCATATATTGAGTGAGAGAAAGTCTCGCAAGATTGCACTTTTCCTTTTGATCAACACCGGTTACATGATTGTGGAATTTGTTGTTGGGTTTATGAGTAATAGTCTTGGGTTGATTTCAGATGCCTGTCACATGTTGTTTGACTGTGCTGCACTCGTAATTGGGTTGTATGCTTCATATATTTCGCGGCTGCCAGCAAACAGTCAGTTTAATTATGGACGTGGAAGGTTTGAGGTTCTTTCAGGGTATGTGAATGCTGTTTTCCTGGTTCTGGTTGGTGCCTTAATTGTAGTAGAGTCATTTGAGAGGATTTTGGACCCTCAAGAGATTTCAACTAGTAGTTTATTGACAGTTTCTATTGGAGGTCTTCTTGTGAATGTGGTGGGTTTGATCTTTTTTCACGAGGAGCATCATCATGCCCATGGCGGATCTGGATCATGTTCCCACTCCCACCACCATCATTCACATGACCATGTTGGAAGTGATCATAGTGTTCATAGCATACACCAAGACTGCATCACTGTTATCCATGACAACCATGAGAAATCGGGCCATGGTGTCCAGTGTGGTGATAATCACATACACAAGGACTGTGACCACCAACATAGCCACAATGCAGGAGGGCATGACAGCTGTAGTTCTCAGGGTCATGATCATGAACATGAGCATCCTGATCATCACCACCACCAGCATGAACATCATGAACATCATGGTCATCATGATCATGACCATCAGGATCATCATCATCACCATGACCATCAAGATCATCATCACCACCATGACCATCAGGCTCATCATCGCCAACATGAGCATCAGGCTCATCATCATCATGCTGACCACAATGCCCATGGAAATATCTCTGTTAGTGATTCTAGAAGTTTGCATAGTGACTCCTTTCAAGATCATACTTTGGGAGATTCCCATAGTCATGGTCACAGCAGTACCCAGTCGGAAAAAGATACAACACGAAAGCACCACCATCGCCATATTGATCACAACATGGAAGGCATCTTCTTGCACGTCTTGGCCGACACCTTGGGAAGTGTTGGGGTGGTTATATCAACTCTCCTCATAAAGTACAAGGGATGGCTTGCTGCAGACCCTGCCTGCTCTATATTTATATCCGTGTTGATTGTATCTTCTGTAATACCATTGCTCAGAAACTCTGCTGAAATTTTATTGCAAAGAATTCCTAGGGCTCATGAGCATGATCTTAAAGAAGCTCTAAATAGTGTTATAAAGATGAAGGGAGTACGTGGCATTCAAAATTTGCATGTTTGGAGTTTCACGAATGATGATGTTGTGGGGACTCTTCATCTGCATGTTTCATCAGAGACGGACAAGACTTCAGCTAAGGCACGTGTATCAGACTTATTGCATGATGCTGGGATCAAGGATATGACTGTACAGGCGGAATGTGTCGAGAATAGATAAAAGATTTATTCTCACCTAGCAAGCTCCTTCTAGAAGTTTTTAGAGGTGTTAAAATTGGCTATTCAATTTTGAGAACTGAACATGATTACCTGATAACATAGTAAAATGCTAAGATATCTTGGTCTATTCTTTTATCTAAATGAAGATGAGAGTAGTAGCTAGGAGGCATGGGCTTTGTTGATTATCAGTCAGAGGAACATGTTAAGATGCTTACAGGTGCTCCTAACTTTTACAGGTGGTGACAGTTGCTGCTTTCGGTTATCCACCTGCTTTCGATGTCAAAGTCGGTTTTTTTTCTTTCTTAATACTTACTTTTTGGGGAGGACAGGAATAGGAGAAAAGAACAATGCCATAGTTTTATTGTAATATTTTATGTAGACGAACTTAAGTAACTGTATTTTGTGTTGTACTTGACTAAATATTTGTTTTGTGTTTATGGAGCTACATCTCGAGTGGAAATTTTGCTGAATGGTTTGTGTTACATATATTGAAACAATTTAAAAATGAAGTTTTAGCTGGATTATCAAGAGTTTGAGCTTCAGGCTATTTAACTTCTCTCACTGTGGATAAAATTCAGCATCAAGCAGTCCATGCTTAAAAGCTCAGCCTGAATGAAACTTCCTGCACAGCATGAGCTTGAAAAATTAAACTACAGAGTTCAACCCGTCTTCAGCATCGCAAGCTACTAGTTTGAATGACTAAGAAGATCATTTGATAATGTTAATAGCAAGTAGGAAACATTTTTATTTTTATTTTGAGAATATATCCTGTTTCAATTTAATTCTTGACATGCATTTTATCTTAGGGGAGCCTGGAAAAGTGGTCGGAAGGAGAATTAAGCGAACCTAGGGGGGGAAAAACAAGAGCGGAATTAGGAAGAGCTTAAGAAAAAACAAGACAAATTGGAACCTTGGCATGTTTTCTAATAGAATGGTAAATTCTTTCTAGTTTAAATACAGTTAAAACTAGTAGTTTTATTATCAAATGAATAGTTTAAGTTTGTGCGAGGGGTTAAAGTAAATCCACCAAATTTCAAAGAGGACTCCACAGTCCCACACCAACCAATCCATCCACCAACAGTCTGTGGTTTATTTGTATCCTAGTATTAGGAGTACAAGTTTGATAGCCGTGAAAGAATTTTTTTTATAAATATTTTAATTTATTTTATAAGTATTATATATTTATTTTATTTAATATTGATCATCGTGTGTTGTTATTATTTTTATATGGTATAATTTAATGTTTTTATTATAAATTAAACTATTTATTTTCTTAGATGTTCTAATTTTATTAAAATATTTTTAAAAAAATTATTGCAAATACTCTCTCTCTATATATATATATATGTGTGTAATGTATAAATATTACAATATTATACATATGTGATATATATGTATATTATTATATATTATAAGTATAATTTTATTGATTCATAAATAATTAAATTGTTGGGAGAGGAAGAGTTTGAGAATGACTTTTTGAGAGAAGAGTTTTATGGGAGAAAAAGAGTTTAATCCAAATTGAATTAAGCCGAACTCAATAGAAATTAACTCAAAATAATTAAATTTGAATTCGCCTATTACGTTATTATATATTAGTATTGATTTGTTAATTGTTATGTTTGAATATCGAAAAAGTAAAAAAAAAAAAAAAGTGATCAAAAAATATATATAAATAAAAAAAGTTTTCATACTCAGAATTATTAAAAGAATAAAATACTTTCTCAATTTTACAAAAAAAAATATATTTTTCGTATAATAATAATATAATTATTATATTACACTATTAAATTTATTTTATGAGGACGGAGTATTATGAACACTTTTGATTTTTCTAACAAATTCACTTCTTTTCTCTTCTCTTTCTTTTCCACGCATAATATCATCCGGCGTATGCTCTGTAGTCTGTACCATCTGATGCCGTAAGGCTATTCCACTGCAGATGTGTATTTATTCCTCCTTATTTCTAATACTTCACCAGATCTTAACTCTGTAATTCCACCGCTTCAGTCCACGCACCACCGTTTACTCTGATTCCAAAACTCCCCCCATCTCTCTATATAGTAAGTAGCTTCTGAATTTCCACCTTTTACTCTGATTCTAAAACTCCCCCAATCTCTCTCTATATAGTAAATAGCTTCTGAATTTCAAATCTTTACAGTTTTGAGTTGAACTAGGGTTCAAAACAATGGAGAGCTCGGAGGAGAAAGTGGTTGCTGTCATCATGGTTGGTGGACCCACGAAAGGTATCAACTTTATTGATTTCTGCACAATTCTCCTCCAATTTTGCATTCAAATTTGTTGATTTTGTTGTTTTGTGATTTTTTTTTCTTTCAATTCCTGTTTGTTGAATCTTTTGCAGGTACTCGATTTCGGCCGCTTTCCTTCAATACTCCTAAACCCCTTTTTCCTCTTGCTGGTCAGCCAATGGTTCACCACCCTATTTCTGCTTGTAAAAGGGTATACATTTTATCTCTTCAAAATTTTATTTTCTGTGGAGATTTTAGGCAAAGAAAAGGAACAAACTTTAATATGTCATGCTTTTCTCTTTGTTCAAGTTTCAGCTTTAGCATATGTATTAAACTTATGTCCATTCTGAGTAAAAATCTTAAGCTTACAAACCTTGGTATAAAGCTTTGTGATTGTGAATTAGTGCTCAAGGCACGTTGCCTTTTTTCTTGAAGTAATTGGGTATCCGGATTGATCATTATTTTAATGCAGATATCGAATTTGGTACAAATTTTTCTGATTGGATTCTATGAGGAAAGGGAGTTCGCCTTGTATGTCTCCTCAATCTCGAATGAGCTTAGAGTCCCAGTCAGGTGATTAGATATACTAATGTGCAACTAGTAATGCCCATCGTACAAAATTTGATTTTAAAAGATATAATAGAAAGAAAGAAAAAAGTAGTTTCTAAATGTTGTTTCTTGTTTCTGGTACTGATCTAGGTACTTGAAAGAAGACAAACCTCATGGTTCAGCTGGTGCTCTATATTACTTTAGAGATTACATTATGGAAGATAATCCGGTATACGTCTTGCACTCTTGGCTGCTAGTTTGTACCTGTTTTGTTTTCCTATTCTTCTTTTGGTTCCACTCTTTCTAAGCCATTAGGGTATAGATTCTATAATAATAAACTTCTCTCTCTCTCTCTCTCTCTCTCTCTCTCTCTCTCTCTATATATATATATATATATATATATATATATATATATATATATATATTTGTTAACAAGAAAGAATAATCAAAAATCTAAAGAGTATTAGTATATCAATCTGTTTCAGTTTTTCCCTTTCTTGCCTTTCAATTTTTGAAACATTGTCCAACTACGTTATAACCATTTGTTGTTTGATGGCAGTCTCATATTTTTTTGCTAAACTGTGACGTTTGTTGCAATTTTCCACTTCCGGACATGCTTGGTGAGCTTTGTGTTATAGTAATCATCATTGCAATGTTTTCTATCTTGGTTTTGGGTAGATTTTTCTTTTCCTTTGAACAATGAATTGTCAAATCACTTAATAATTCCATCCTAGTACTGGAAGATCATATCCATGATCCATCTACTCATTGATCTTCTTATTCTACTTGCAGAGGCCCACAGAAGCTACGGTGGGATCGGAACATTATTAGTAATCAAGGTTTCACTATTATGCTAGCCCTGGCAAATTTGCGTGGCATCACGTATCTTGGTTGTGAACATTCTTTGTCCTTCATGATTGGGCTGGTGGCTTATTATTGTACTTCCTGTTCAGGTTTCTGCTGAATCAGCCAACCAGTTTGGTGAGTTGGTTGCTGATCCAATCACCAAAGAACTGTTGCATTACACCGAGAAACCCGAGACTTTTGTATGTACTTTTACTTAAGAAGCACTTTCTTTTTTATTTTGTGAATGTGCTTAATAGCATTGTTCAGTTGATCACACTTGTCTTCATCGCACTTCCTTATGGTGTTCTTTTAACAAATGCAGGTAAGTGACTTAATAAACTGTGGTGTATACATCTTCACCCCAGAAATTTTTAGTGCCATCCAGGATGTATCCACCCACCGCGAAGACAAAGGTTGGCTTTTCATTATATATCTTTTATCAGAGTTTAGAATGGATAATATTGAATACCTGAAAAGAATAAAATATACAATTTCGACTTTATGAACTCAGATTTCTCCATTTTGATTTCTTTTTCCCTTTTCTCCATTTCTTTTCTATTTCTGCCTCTCTTGGGCTGTTTTTGGAACTTGGAAATAGTGAGAGAAAGTAAAAGAAAATGAAAGGTAAAAAAGATTACTAAAAAATGTTTTAAAGATTCCAATAATATATACTGTTAACTAAACTAATAATATAAAGCATAATGTGATATTAAGTCAACTAATTCCTGACAAGTCTCTTATATTGTGTGTGGGTGTCTTTTTATATATATTGTTTATATATATTGACAATTTAACAGCAGCAAGCGATCAGTTGGGGAAGATCCTCCTACATTTCATAGTTCCCGATATGCTAATCTGTCTGGCTTTTTGTGTGGATTTTTTTACATGGTCACAGATGACAAGGATCACTTATCGGTATTATAGATCTTGTGGTTTAGTTTGTGGAATTAGTTGTCTTGGTTCTTCTAGTCGTTATTCCTGGGGCAGGAAAGATTGAATCTAGAGATCATAATGTGCTGAAGTTTTCCCATTTTGCTAGCTAAGATCTTTCACAAAACCAGTGTATCAGGGGAGATCAATAAGTTCTAAATGGCCCTTGATGGTGTCAATCTTACATTTATATTGTGTTTGATGCGATTAAGATTTTTGTGTTGACACTGCTTATTAGAACAGCTAAATTTCATAGGAATAGTAACAATGCTACTAGCCTTCAACTGTCTCCTTTGTGATTAAACCATGTAGAACTGGAATCTGGAATCAATCATGTGAAGGTTCCTGTCATTTAACTGTAATAGAGAATTGAATAGAAATCCTCTGTTACAGCTCATTGCTTACTTCTGTATATAAGCTATTCTATGGTTTAGCAATTTATTTTTGGAAAAATCTGCTCAGTTGGGATTGCCTGCTTGGACAAGCATTTATTCTTTTTATGATCATTGATATTCCAAATGAAATGTTAAGTTTCTCTTACATCATGAGAGTTAAACCCTTTTTGCTGATCTATAAACTGAATCTGTTTTTGTAGCTAATTTACGCCGTCTGTCGAGCTTTGAAGCCCTCCAGTTGGTGACAAGGTATATAATCTCTTGATTGTGTTTCCACATTGCTACACAACCTTTGAATCACTAATTAGAAGATGTAATAAGCATTTCTGCTGCTAGCAGGGCCATTAAAGTGTTGGATACACAGACACACACACACACACACACACACAAAATGATTAAATAAGCTCTATAATAATTTTGGTCTGTGTTTGGTCTGTGTTTGTTCTTATCTTTTTTCAGTTTATCCGGTATCCATATTCTAGAGTGTGGTAGTTTTTCTATATAAAAAAATAGAATTATTATTTTCTGTTAAATCTTGCTCTATTAAGCTCTGGCATGAGCCCGTGAAATTTGTCACTGAGATTTAGAGTAAATTTTCTATAAAAATGCTTCCAAAAATGTTTAACAATGTATTTTTCTCTTTTTAATACTTCCCCATTGATTTTTGAATGCTGTAGAACATTTTAATTACCATGATGGTCTTTTCAACAGGAACCTTCCTAGAGATTTTGTTCGATTAGATCAAGATATCCTCTCACCTCTTGCTGGAAAGAAGCAATTGTATACTTATGAGACCATGGACTTCTGGGAACAGATTAAGACTCCAGGGTAGGGTGATCCTGTTAAAAAAATTCCTCCACCTATACCTTTTGCCTTGAACTTTACTCATCCACTCTAATTCTGTCAGGATTTCGCTCAAATGTTCTGCTCTCTATCTTGCCCAATTCCGAATTACAACTCCACATCTTTTGGCTAGTGGAGATGGCTCTAGAAGTGCTAGAATCATTGGTGATGTTTATGTTCATCCGTCAGCAAAAGTGCATCCAACTGCAAAGGTTGTTCCATCCTGTCTCTTTTTAACATATATCTACCATCTATGTTTCTCATTAAATTTCTAATTGTTTATATTTTACAAGTTTAATCAGTATTAACGCTCTGTTTCTGAGTTTTAAAATGGACAAAAAAGAAAAGAAATGGACAGAAAAACTTAAGTTTTCTGTCCAATTCTTGTATTTCTGAGTTTTTTAACAAACGGAAAAGAAAAGAAATGGATAGAAAACTTTGCCACTTTTCCTGCCAAAGTTTTTCATCCAAGATTGACAAGATTTGGACGGAAAAAAAAATTAAGATATATAATATTCTCATAATTCCTATATTATCCTCAATATTGTTGGTTTTTTTCACCTCTTTTCATCACCTTGATTTCAAACATCAAAGGTATAAGACTCGCCAAATGCACATGAATAGACAATCTTTTTTGTAATTAGATACCCATCATATGCAATATCTTAATTAGTTTGCCATTTTATTATTCTAATTAAGTTTCATAAAGCAACAGCTTGAATGCAGAAAGAAAATCTTAAAGTCCCAAAAAAAAAAAAAAAGAATAAATAAAGGTTATGGATAAGTTCTGGAACACCATAATTTCATAAGTTTTGGTTTCAAAACTATATCCCGTTTAATTTAGAAAATGAATAGTTTTCATTGATAAATAGAAAGATCTTTTTATTTTTTGTTCAAGCAAACAATAAAGAGAATGAGCTTATGGATTTAGAGACAAATAACTGATTATTTCTAATTTATTTATGTCGATGAAAATAGATAAATAAACAAATAAAATTCAATGCCTCCACGCATATTTACATTTTTAATGTCTATGTGATGGAAGAGATACGCATTATTATATTGAAAGATGGTGTAATAAAAGTATTAAGCATATTGTAACAAAAGTGTTTAAAATTCGGAATTAATATTTTCACGAGTAAAATTTGATATTTTTACAAACTCTCTCTCACATAAATAAATGATCCACTTATTATCTATGTGAAGAAGATGTTGTGAAACTATTAATTTTGCTTCATAGTTTAATAATTATAACTATAATTAGTATATCACATGTAATAAAAAGGTAAATTTGTAAAAGTGTTATTTTTCTTTTCTTTTCATTAGAACTGAGAAACACAAGAAAATAAATTTTTTAAGTTTTCGATTCTTTTCTATTAAAAAATCAGAAACAACACAAAGGAAAATTTTAAGTTTTCTATTCTTTTTTTTTTTTGTTCTAATTTAAGATTTCTATTCTTTTCTTTTCCGTCCAAAACTTAGAAATAGATTGTAAGATTCTCTTTTTGGTTTTGGGAAAAATTATTTTCCTTTTTCTTAAAAAAAAATTAGGATAATGAATGTTTAAGAAGTTTCAAGCTTTACTATTGATCACCAGAACCATACAAGGTTAACTGTCAGAACCACCGGTTCTATGTGGATCAGCTTATATCGCAAAACCTTATGTAAAAATGTAAAAGGAAAAGAATGTGTAACAGGAGCTGCAGATTTAGTGATGAATATACTTGTGAAAACTATGATTTCTAGTCTGTTGTGTCTATTTAGTGTTTGTTCCAAGAATCAATAATTCTGGCACCTTAGGGATTTTTTCTCCTCGTCTTAGCTTACTACGTGTGCGATTTTGTATATATATAGTAGACAAATATGTTTTTAAAAGAAAACATTTAAAAATTATAACTGCAGAGATGACTACATAAATTGGTTTGTGACACTGATTACTTGCATACAAGTAAGCAACCTGAACTTTCTGAGAAGCCCTCAACTTGTGTAGAACCTTGGTTTCAGTGTTGATCCCCGATTATTCTGGATGATTTGAATTGAATAGTTTTTAATTTTCAGCCTCGCATTTCCTCAAAATTTGTTATTTCTTTTTTTGAACAGATAGGTCCAAATGTATCAATATCTGCAAATGTTCGTGTAGCTGCTGGTGTGCGACTAATAAGTTGCATAATCTTAGATGATGTTGAAATCAAGGTACAGATGTTGCTAAATATCCGAAATAATAATAATTATAACAACAACAACAATAATGATAATAACAACAACAACAATAATAATAATAATAATGTGAAAAGTACAATAGTACTAATAACAATAATGTGACATATCAAGGTACAGAGATGAAAAATGAAAAGTTATTCCCAGAAACTGATTATATTGTACCATCCCTGCCAGGATAATGCTGTTGTTATGCATGCTATTGTTGGTTGGAAATCATCTCTGGGGAAATGGTCACGCATCCAGGCAAGTTTGATAGCGTTTCAATTATTTTGTAAGCATAAATATTTCTAAAATTACACGAGATCCATATTCTTGTTGTAATGATGTAGAATACATTTAGTGCTATTCTAGATTTTCTGACAAATTTTATAAACTAATTCAGGCTGAAGGAGACTGCAATGCGAAGCTTGGAATTACCATCCTTGGTATTCACCCGGACTTATTTCGTCTATAACCTGTTTGTTGATGTTCTTTATGCTTCAAGGAAGCTCCAACGTATGTTTAAATTTTTACACTTGTATCTGATGCAGGAGAAGCTGTGAACGTTGAAGATGAAGTTGTGGTAATTAACAGCATTATTCTTCCAAATAAGACTCTTAATGTCAGTGTACAGGAGGAGATCATTCTTTAAGTTATGGAACTGATCGTGTCGTGATCAATGCATTTCTGTTGTCTTGTCTCTTCCTTTTTGGTTCTCTTTACATATCAACAATTACATTGTACAACTGACTTTGAACACCGGATTTATTTAAAAGAAAGAAAGAAAATAAGAGATTGGGTTCATTGAAGGAGTCTCCGGTAATGTTTTTTTCTTCCTTTCGTTTTCCTCTCTGCCCTTTTTCAGACCAGGCAAGGGGACGAGGAAGATAGGAAGCTGATGGGTCATTGAAAATTTAATATTATAAAATCTTAATTTTTAAATAAAAACAGTGTAAATGAAATAAGGTTCTTTTGTTTTTTACCTTCTATTTTTGACAATTTGGGCCAAGAATTATAGTAGGCCCAAATGTACGTCAGGTACTTATTGTATGGTAGATCTTGACACGCTAACAACTCACAAACAAAAAATATGTGTGGGTGTTGGGGGGAGGAGCTACCGGATATTTTATCATAATAATTTACATAAATAGAGGCTGGTTAAAATTAATAATTAAACAAATGTATTATAAATTTTAAAATCAAATAAGCCGACTTTGATAATATATTCTTGTGATAATAATTTTATGTCTATCTAATAAATTTAAAAATAAATTTTGATTCTAAATTTGATAAATTTGACTATAAAAAGTCAATTAGAACAAATAAAACTGGATGGAAGAGTAAAATTTAGATTGCACAGTTGCCCTTTTGTTCACATTTAATAAAAAGTCCCTTGATTTTGTGAAAGATGGTCGGGACTAGCTCTATTCATATTAAAAGAGTACCTTGGGCTTGGATAGTGAAAAACCGTGGAGTATAAAAAAAAATATTGTGTACGAGGATAATATGGTTCATTCTTAATAACATAGACTTGGGCTTGAATAATGGACGCAATCTCTTAGAGAAATAAAAATTTTGAATTGTAATTTACGTTGGAGAGAGTGCGAAAGACGTTCTTGGGTTTAAGGGTCTCTCTGTTAGCCGTAAAAAGGAAAGCATGGAACAAATTACTACAGCACAAGTATTGCCAAATGCAATCAATTGCCAAAAAAATACTCATAATCATAGATAGTACCTGCTACACCATCAACAGCTATTATAGCGTACCTATAACTATTGGCCATTAAATAATGTGAAAAAGTTCCTACCACGGCTATTATTTATCCAGAATCTAATAATACAATTGCTATACTCTAATTCTGGAGGAGGTAAATGTCAATGCTGTATCTCTCTACCAAATATATTTTAACTAAGCATCGCCAGAAGGAAAGGATCTGCCCATCTTCTCAAGTAACATTGTTAAAGAGTCTTGTGCCTCACTGCTATGCTTGGTGACTCAAACCCGTTGCAAGAAAAAATAGCTTGCATCTTCTCTGACATGGACAAAGCAAAGCCAGTCATCGGATGTAAGATAACAAAAGATCAGTGCTTTGCGTTCATTGATTGGGCCGTAAAACCAATTTGTAAGCCTGAATCTCCATTGGGGCGATAAGGACATGCCCTTCTTGAGCAATATCTTCTGATTGCCCACTGTATCCAAGCATCTCTGAGTCTTCGTGCAAAAGGTTTAAAGAAGTAGCTTTTGCATTCAAGACAGCAAGCCCCTGGAACATATTGAACAGATTTACAGACTCATCAGCTACAGTTGAACAACATGACCTGCCCGTTTGACAGTACGAAGAATCCCAATGTTGTCTTTGCAAAATTAGAACAAATCTTGGGTCTTCAAGAAGCTGCTGAGAATATTTTAAAGGCTGAGGAACCTTGAAGCCTACAATATGCAAGTCACATGGCAAAGAGGCTGCTAAAGGAGAGAAGGATCTTGGTGGCGGCTGCACAGATACTTCCTGTGGCTTCTTGGCAATGAATGCATGTAGTGGATAGTTCAAGTGGGAACCAACACGGTGAGAGAGAAGAGAGGGACTCAAAGGATTAGGGTCTGAAGTAGGTTTTGAAGTGGAAATGTTGGATTCAAGCAGAATATGGAACACAACATTCATTGGACGGTTATCCATCACTCCTTGACCAAGACCACGTCCATCATCTCTTGTCAATCGACGGTCAAGCATAATTTCTAACCACCCAGTTTGAAGACTCGCCACACCCAGTGACTGCCGTGTATGGACAGAAAAGCGCTTACCATTAGAACCCTGCATAAACGCAAGAGCTGGCATGGGGTAGTAATTTCCCTGCAAAGGAATCTTTTCATAGGTTTCTCTCCGGCTCATCTGGAAGCCATTTAAATCAGTATAGAAAATCCTTTTATTATCAATATCTGTCTTGTACCTAACTATCAGTTCCCTGTCATTAAAATCGCGTCCAAGAAGCTCCACATGATATTCCTTCTCAATGAAAAATTGCTGTATGGTATCATCACCATTATAGATACGGGTGCTATGAGAGATTGGGGCTTTTTCCCATGCTGTTCTCGGATAAGAGTAAACTTCCTGCATCAGAGGGCCTTCAAGAATAACCATTTGCCCACCAGCTTGGTTAATAGGCTCTGCATCGCCATTGGGTTTGAATAGGTAGGCTCCACTTTCTGAACTTGAGTACATACCTATCTCTTCACCAACAACATTCTGTGTGCCATCTTTATAACTTACTTTTTGCAACAAACCTAGCTTGACATCGAAGGTGAGTGTCAGATGTTGATTACCAATTTCAACTGTGTCACCTTCAACTTTTAAGCAAGGGTATGGAACAGGGCAAGGTAAATGGTCAGACGCAGAAACTCTTAGTCTAGCACGTACAGCCTTTTCACATCCAACAAACCCATTGGCAATGTAATATGTTTGCAGCCCCATTGCCGGAATAGAAGCTTTCCAATGGACTCTATGCCTTCCTGTAAAGATCTTGCTGTTGTCGTGCTGCAATTCAGGAGAAATTTGGCTTTTCAAACATGTCCAGTTTGAGTCCAAGACAGTTACGTCAGGTCGCTCAACAGTAACCATCACAACCTCATTGCTTGTTTGCTCCCGCGGATTGAATAGGACCACTGATTGCACGGTTCCTTCGTAGGCACTAATTGCTATGTGAACTGGTTGGACATCATATTTAGATCTCACTGATGCCGGTTCAAACAGAGATGGGTACTGATCATTTTTCTCCTGTCGGATTCCAAGAAGTACTTCAATAGCTTTAGACATAAAAATTTGCAGGTCTTGTAGAGATGTATGCATCCGAATACCATAGTCTTCTACAACATGATCCTTTGCAGTACCAGTCACCCCATCATGATGCTGAAAGAGAGCCAAATTCCTTCTCGCAGCAGTCAACTTATAGGAGAAACCAGTAGGAAATTTTTCACACTGTGCTCTCTGGCAGTATCCTAACAAAAAAGCCATCATCATTTCTGTGGCACGAAGTGTTTGCTCCAGTACACGATCAACAGCCTTGAAGAAGGGTCTGGAAACATAATAGCCACTCCAGTAATCTTGCTGCCTATCAGCATAAGTGAAGAAGTCACCTGATAATGAAGGAAAACCTCCAATCTGACTAGATCCAACCTCACCAGGACGTGAATAATTTATCCTCTCAGCCTCGTCACGTAGCGTTCGGAAATAATCTTCTAGTGTTCCGAAATTTGCCTCAGCATTCAGACTGGGATTGGAATTAATATAATCAAATATCAATTGATAATTCCTAAACTGAGCTTCTGCTTCATCAATACTGATGTACCTGAAATCATCTCCAAGTGGAACAAGAAGTGTATTTGTTCGGTATAATGTTGATTTCTTTTTATATTGATCCAGTAGTTTAAGTGCCCTCTCCTTCACATTTCCTTGGTTGGTCTCTACTGGATGTTGTCCCCAAGGACAGAGCTCATAAACAAAGGCACGCATTCGAGCAAAGTCAAACTGACAACAAATTGCTGGTTCTGGTCCACAAGTATGTGGAATATCATAAGAATAGAAGGGCATCATGTGAACAAAAATATCAGTTGTTTCCTCAGCATCCCAACTTTGTCGCCATATGTACTCCAAGTTCTTGTGTAAAGCCAACTCCTTCTTCAACTCATAATGAGTCCTTTGGATAAGCATGTTCTCAAAACCCATGCGACGGAGAAGATACGCCATGGTTGATGAATAACCAAAAGGATCTATTGCCCAGGAATTTTTAGGAACAACCCCAATAGTGTCATTTAACCACATATTTCCCTCCATCATCTAAGGATGAAAAATAAAATTTCATAAATGAAATGTACAAAAATTCTATTGAAACTCACAAGCACAAATATGAACAGAAAAGGATGTTGGCATTTATTAGTAATCTATCGAATAAAAAGGAAAATATATCCAATTAAAGACGCGAAAGGAGTTGATATCTTTGGGAATTGGGAAATTAGGAATCATTTAACTAACACTTAAGTATGGAGATAACCACAGGTGCCAAAAAATAAGTAATTAAAAAATGAACAAAATATGGCATATGTAAATATGCTCAAACATTAGTTTGAGAATTACTAACGGCCATAACTACAAAAACACTAAAGAATGCCACAATATGGTTGCCAAATCTAAAAATCCTAACAAGAGCATTAAACCATGCCATAGCATCAGGACAAAACAAGCATCATAATTTACCCTTAAAGCTAGTGCTACCCTATAAAAGAATTATTTAGGCATCCTTAACACGTAGATATAAAATAACTTTATTATATATACATATATGATATATCAGATAGCAAAAAGAGCAGGTTTGAGATCTTTTGAGAAACCAAGTTAAAGTAGAACATAGTTACAAAGTTATTCACAGTCGTGCGATAAGAAAGTCATGCAGTAAGAAACCATTTGCTAAGCTAATCACAAAACTCATTTTTCATTGGCGGGCTGATTAATCATACTAATTTAATCGACTATTAAACTAGGTCACCCCAAGTAAATGAAAACGTAAAGTGGTTTAAGAAATCTTATATTTACCTGTTCAATGATGGCAAAATAATGTGAATTGGCCTGCAAAAGGAAACCAAATATTTGGTAAGTTAATATTTCTAAGCTACAAGTGAATGCAAATATAACCATAATAAAGAACAAACTCAATCCAGTTAGTACATAATATAATGCAGCCTCAATAAGTTTATACATGAATTCCAAAACTTTTGAGACTCATACATCAAATAACAAAACAAAACATAAATATGGAAAATTAAGTGTATAATGAAACTAAAAGCAAATAACTTTATCATTTACAACATATTATGTACCTCATCATTCATCACCCAACCACCTCCCACAATTTCCAACTGACCATTATGCACCAAGTTGGTAAAAGCTTCTCTTTTTTCATCTGTAGCATCCCTCCACCATCTTTCCAAATACGACATCTCTTCCCATATAAACTTGCGCCGAACATCCTATCAAATTCAGAATTCAAAAACAAACCCATATCAATCGTATTTGGATTCAGACCTTTAAAATTGGGTTGCAATTGCATAATATTTGTATAACAAAGGTCATAAAAAATGCAACTCTATGTTATAATGCAACTCGTTTCAGTAGACTGTCCAACTAGACTGCCAATCTTGGAATCAACATCCATATCAATAACAGTATTCAATATTCAAATACACTCAAAAACTAATTTCACATACATAAACTACTATTAGTAATTCAGCCAAATCGTATAAAAAGTACATTAACTAAGAAAATTGAGATGAACTATACATTAAACCCAGCTAAAATCAGATCAAATAATATGAAATGATACCTTTGAAAGCGTGTCAACAATTGTATCAAGAATATGTCTGGACTGTCGATCATAGTACTCCTCAACAGTGAGCTTCCAGCCAGGATCATTATGGGAATGTGGGACCACAAAAACCTTCAATTTCTCCGAATCCCACTCGTTGCCATTGTAATTGACCCTCCAACCTTGTTTCCAGGGTCCACCATCCACATCCGAGAATTCGATCTTGTCGTACAAATCCTTGGTCGTAATGTCGACGGCGGCCGCACCAGCCGAAACGACGTCGCGGTCGAGTGGTTTCCGATAAGAAGGCTTCCGGGGTCTGAGTATACCTCGGGAGTTGTGAGATACGAAGTGGGAAGAAATAGGTCTGGGGATGCCATAACGGTAGACCACAAAGATGAAGAGGAGGAGAGAGGTAAAGAGGCCGATGGCGAAGAAATTGGTGATGAGAAAGTCTCTGAGGTCGGTGCGTTTGCGGGATTTCCGATGAGGGAGTTTTGAGGATTTGCTATTAGGATTTGAGGTGGACGACGGGAGGATGGAGTGGCCCCATCCGCCTCCACGGCGGTTTCCGCCGCCGATATAGGAGGAGAAGGCCATAATTAAGTGGTGGTGACGCAGTGGGAGGAGGAGAAAATAGTAGCAGGAGTAGTAATGATTAAAGCTGGAGTGACAAAAGAAATATAGATTCCGATCTTGATATTTGGAGGTGGGTTGGAATTAGGTGCTGTTTGATAAAATTCTGTATTAAGATCTGAATAATTTAGACATCTGAATAATATAGAGCATCTGAATAGAATTGTATCTGAATGAAAAAATGTTGTTTGATAATTAATTTTTTCAGATGTCTGAATAACAGTATTTTACCATTTTAACCCTATGAACAGTTGAACATTATAATAATAATAATAATAATAATAATAATTATTATACTAATAATAATTATAATTAATAATAATTATTATAATAATAATAATAATAATAATAATTATAATAATAATAATTATTATAAAAATAATAATTATTATTATTATTATAAAAATAATAATTATAATATTAATGATAGTGCTAATAATAATACTAATAATAATAATTATTCTAATAAAAATTATGATAATAATAATTATAATAATAATAATAATCATAATTATAATTATTATAATAATAATAATAATTATTATAATATTAATATTAATAAAAATAATAATAATTATAATAATAATAATTATACTAATAATAATTATAATTAATAATAATAATTATAGTAATAATAATATTAATTATAATAATTATAATTATTATTAATAATAATTATTATTACTATAATTATTATTATTATTAATAATTATAATATTAATATTAATAAAAATAATTATTATTATAATAATAATTATACTAATAATACTTATAATTAATAATAATAATTATAGTAATAATAATATTAATTATAATAATAATTATTATTATAAAAATAATAATAATTATATTAAAAATAGTACTACTACTACTACTACTACTAATAATAATAATAATAATAATAATCATAATTATAATAATAATAATAATAATCATAATAATAATAATAATAATAATAATAATAATAATAATAATAATAATAATAATAATAATAATAATAATAATTATAATAATAATAATAATAATAATAATAACAATAATAATAATAATAATAATAATAATGATAATGCTAATAATAATACTAATAATAATAATAATTATTATTATAATATTAATAATAATAAAAATAATAATTATTACAATAATAATTATACTAATAATAATTATAATTAATAATAATAATTATAGTAATAATAATAATTATAATAATAATAATCATAATTATTATTATTATTATTATTATTATTATAAAAATAATAATAATAATAATAATATTTATTATTATAATAATAATAATAATATTGAGTGTTGGATATAAAAGGAATTTGTTAATATTGAAGAGGATATTTTTGTCCAAGTTCATTAAGATGCTCCTCTTAATGGTTTAGATTTGATTTTGTATCTCAACCATTTAGAGGCATTCAGATGTAACAAAAAAAAAAACAAACAACTTTGTTCCTCTTAGCGATTAAGAGGTTGTCCATTAAGAGCCATTAAGACACAAACAAACAGCACCTAAGTCTGTTAACCGTCTTAACAGGGGCATCTAGTAGGGAAGACACCACCTTAAATTACTAAGGTTTGCAAAATGTATACTTACAATTGGATTATTTATATTAATTTAAAATTATTTTTAATTTTTTTATTTTATGATGATGAATTATTAGTCTTTTAAATAGTTTTTAAATTATTTTTTTTATTATTCTCAAGACTATTTATGAGAGATTATATAATCCCATGATGAATTTGGGATTATATAATCCCTCATAAATAGTCTTGAGAATGGTAAAAAAATAATTCAAGGACTTTTAATCCTCATGATGGGATAAAAAAGTTTGAAATAATTTTAAATTAATATAAATAGTCCAATCCCAAGTATGTATTTTATAAATAAACATAGCCTAGGTGTGTAATATTTAAACATGTAAATTATTTTATATAGAAAATTATATTTTTACATAATTATAAATTCTTTTTTCGTATATGAAGGTGCGAGTGCTCAACTCTCATGCAAAATGAAAATTATGAACATGTAAAAATAAATGAGAAAATAATTTTCATCTAAATTTATATTCTCTATTTAGGATAGTGCTTTTAAATTATATGTAAAAATAAGTTATAATAATAAATTTTTTATATATAATTTTGTGAGAAATTCCAAAATTAACAGTTTTTTTATAAATAATAATTAGCAATGTTATAAATATTTTGTTTATAAAAAAGAACATAATATTTTTTTCACATAAAAATAGAGTGAGTTTTATCTTTATCAAACAAATAAATGCAAAACCATTGAACACTGCCACTGGATAGTATGCGAAAGTCTGAGGTGAAAGTCTGCGAGTATTAATAATCAATGTTTTCAAAATTAAATCGAAAAAGTTATAAGGTGAATATGTCATTGATTTAACTTATGGTTGAATTATTATTAAACTTATGACGTTAAAAATATACAGTATTAATAAATAATAAAATTTTAAAATATTTTATTTTTAATAAATTAAAATATAATAGATTTGTGTTATAATAATACTACAAGTGATAAATTATAATATTGAAATTTTTTTGGTATCAAAAGATATTAAAAATAATTAAAAATCGATTCATTAGATTAATTTAATTGATTTTATTTATTGAATTACTAATTGAACCGATGGTTAATTAGTTCAATTCGAGTTTTGTCGAAACTGATTTAACTGGACTAGTTTGAATTTTAAAATATTGTTAATAATCGTTTCTTGAAACTGTGTCACAAATTTTTGTTCTATTTTGTCCGCACAAGTTTAATTTTACTACAATTTCATACTTCTTATTTATCTTTATTTTTTATTTTATACCTTTCAGCTTTTGCTCCTATTAATTTTATTATAATTTTGTCATTCTTAATTTTTTATTATTATTTTATCCTTTAAATTTGTTAAACTTTTTATTATATTATTACAAGAATTGCACGCCCAACACATATGTCATTAGGATTAGTATAAATTATTTTTCAACAAAAAATGATAAAAGTTGAGGGGCATGAATTGTCTTTTTTTCTTTTTATTTTTCTTCAGAAGCCATAGCGTTATTAGCCCAACAAATTTTGAAATTTGATACGATCGACTGCGACGTCGTCCAGTGGTAAGCAGTTATACAAGGTTAGAACTTAGAACTTAGAACTTAGAACTGCTCTGACAAACAACCCCTTCGTATTGGTATTGACACGCTTCTCTTTTCCACCTTCTGTAGAGCGTTTCTCATTCTCATTTTATATCTTATCGTCTGAACCTCTGCGTCGCCTAATTCGATCCCCCAATACCTCACCTTTTTTTTTCCGTCTCACAGGTAAATCTCGCTTGCTCATACTCTTTTAGTGTTTCCACACATACGCATATATATATATATATATGCATTTATACTTTAATTTTCTGGTTATAGAAGGATTAGGATCTGAAAGGAACAGTTTAGATCTGTAGCGTCTACCTGTGTAGATTTTTCATTTAGATTTATAAAGGACGTTGTGAGTGGACGATTGTGCGATCTACTACATATTTTTTAGGCTTGATTTATCTTCTACTTTAATTGCGGAATAAAGTATTAGGTAACTGTATGATAATTCATGAAGCTACGAGTGCTTAGGTTTTTAAATTGTCAGTGTGCGTTTTTAATGTATTTATATGAAAAGTTGTTTGATTTATTTATATAGAGATATATGTGTGTCGAATTGCATATTTTAGAAACTTACTTATGGAAAGCCATAATGCTTAAAGCGTGGGATCTGTTTTGATTTGTTATGGTTTTATAGCACTGATGAGAAAATATAATGAACTAGGCTCTAGTTCGACAAGCTAAATGTAATCAGGTTCATCTTAGGTTTTATTGGAATGTGATATTATCAAACTTGTGATTCATTTTATAGTGTAATATTGGTTTTTATTGAGGCTTGATTTAGATCATTGTACTTCCAGATAGTTGATGGAGAGTGACGTTATATTCGAGTTTTTAAGGATGAAATACGTTATTCTTAGATAGTGATTGCTCATCATCTGGACCATCGTTGATACTTTGTCATGTTAAGATTTATTCCTGTAATATGAACACTTCAGCTTGATTTCGTTGTCCTAAGGGATACTCGAAATTGATTAATGATTTTGATTCAAATTGTTGAACCATGATTTTGCATCCTCTTTTCCAAGGATTTTCCGTTTCTTGCATGATTGTCTTATCAGCGTGGCAAAAAGTCAAGAAGAACTTTCCTTCAAATATATGCTTTGTTAAAATATGAAACTTTCTTATTAAACTCCGCTCTATTAATGAGCATTGTACAGACTATATTCGAAGATTAATCCTAGTTTTTGGATTATAAGTGTTACGCATAACCTAGCTAGAATCTATTAAGACTTGGGTGCAGTGTATTCTCTACAATAACTAACATAGTAACATCACATGACCCATGTGATGGTATAGATGTAGGATAAGATTGAAATTTTCTTTTATGCTTATGTTAGGTAATAGTGATTGAGTAGTACTGGTATATAAGAGGATCTCATGTAATTGTAATTCTCTGAGCTCTTTTGCTTACCCTTTCAACATGATAAGGATCTCTAAACAGTCCTCTAGCTCTTGTACTGGGCCTGGCTTCATAATCTCTTTGGCTAAAATGGCTGACAAAGTTAGTTTCTTATCCTTCTGTACTTGATTCGCTTTTGTAAACAGTGCCCATATTGGCAGTTTCTAGGATCAATTATAGTATTGGGACTGATTTGAAGGGGTTTGTTGTGGACCGGTTTTTGACTCGGAAAACAGGGTATGAATGAAGATGAACTGGGTTTAATTTGGGTTGTTTCTTGCTATTAAATTCCTATAGGTAGCACTAGATTATAGTAGTAATCAATTACCCAGTGCCAGTGGATTGCAATTCCTTAAGAAAATTTTGGTTTCTCAGTTGTATGAGTAGTGTGATGAACAGTGACAATATTAAATTCTTAGGAAAGTAATGGTTCTGATACCAATTTTTTATTAACCAGACGAGTTCTTCCTAATGTTGGGATAGTAATTTTGGCAGGAATAGATTGAATCAGAGTATGGGGAGGAAGAATGGAGCAGAAATATGGTAAAATAGAGGAGAGGAAGGGGCAAGTTAAAAGAAGGTAACAGAGTTGTATCAGATTTTCATAGATTTCATAAAGCTTGGAAAATTACAATTACACGTGATCCTCTTATATACTACTCTACCACTATTTGCTAACATAAGCATAACAGAAAATTAGATCTTTTATCCTACTCCTACAACATCTCATGGGCTATGTGATGTTAGTTTAGTAATTCTAGAGAATTTACTAGACTCGATCCTTAACAGGTTCTGGCTAGGGTTGTGCTTAACATTGAGCATCGACTACATCTTGATATGATGTGAAGTTCAAATTGGCGCTTGTTACAAATTAGGGAGCAACCATACCCTTATGAATACCCATGAAGCCATTCTTCATGGACAAGAACATACAATACCGCATGATAAATTGTACAAAAACAGGCACATTTGTTTTGGACTCGTTAATGAAGAAATATTGGTCTGATAAACAAAATTAAGTTGTATGTAATCTTTTCTCCCGAAAGTAAACCAATAATTATGACAGTAATATATTTTGTACTTTATGAACAATTTAAATCAATATTTATAATGTTATAACAAGAAATGTCTAACAAGCGAAATTAGATATATGACATTTTAAAATGTACACATACATGATATATGATATTATACACAAGTGTGATGATTAAGCTTTATTTTTAGTGTGTGCTACTTCGTTCTTTATTTTACAGTTCTTATGATTAAATATATTTTTTGGTTCCTTTTCAATTAGATCTCCATGACATTGAAAAAATTCACATATTGTCGGACATGTTTATGCGTGTACTTGACACAAAAGTTTTTCTTTATAAACAATTGACTTATAAAACTAAATGTTAGTTGTGTGTTAGAGATACCATTACTTTAAGGTGACTACTGTTGTCAGGACTTGGGATGCGCTGTTCCTCAATGTGTGGTGAAGTGTGCGCGTCATAGAAACATAGATCTCATGCAGTTGTTTATAGTTTAAACCAATTTTTCGTTGTGCTTAATATTTATGTCGGTAGTTCATATGGTGAAGTTATGTTTGTTTCGTTGCAGTTGTGATTTTATTGACACATTGCAGTTGATCAATACATTTACCTAGTAAAGTTTTTAATGACTAACAATTTGAATTATTTTTTTTCCTTTTGATGTACATATTATAGGAGTTGAGGTAAAGTACAGTAACTTAACAACGATATAACGGACCTTTAGAGAGTAAACGGTGACAAAGCTATCAGCAAAAATGCCAGCACAGAAGATCGAAACAGGTCACAACGACAGTATCCATGACGTAGCCATGGATTACTATGGGAAGCGTGTGGCAACAGCTTCATCTGATAGCACCATTAAAATAACTGGTGTAAATAACAACGGTACTTCACAGCACCTTGCTACTTTGAGCGGTCATCAAGGTCCAGTTTGGCAGGTTGCTTGGGCACATCCCAAGTTTGGTTCAATCCTTGCCTCCTGCTCCTATGATGGTAAGGTCATACTTTGGAAAGAAGGTAACCAAAACGAGTGGGCACAGGCACATGTTTTCAGTGACCACAAATCATCTGTCAATTCTATTGCTTGGGCACCTCACGAACTCGGCCTTTGCTTGGCTTGTGGATCCTCTGATGGGAATATTTCAGTCTTCACCGCCAGGTCAGATGGTGGTTGGAACACCACAAGAATCGACCAAGCACACCCTGTTGGAGTAACCTCAGTTTCATGGGCCCCTTCAATGGCTCCTGGTGCTCTGGTTGGATCTGGGATGCTCGATCCTGTTCAGAAGCTGGCTTCTGGTGGCTGTGATAATACTGTGAAGGTGTGGAAACTTTACAATGGAAATTGGAAGATGGACTGCTTCCCTGCCCTTCAGAAGCACAGTGATTGGGTGAGAGACGTGGCTTGGGCTCCCAACTTGGGTCTTCCAAAGTCTACAATCGCTAGTGCTTCACAGGATGGGACTGTTGTCATATGGACTGTGGCAAAGGAAGGTGATCAATGGGAGGGTAAAGTTTTGAATGACTTTAAGATGCCTGTTTGGAGGGTCTCATGGTCTTTGACTGGAAACTTGTTGGCCGTGGCTGCTGGGGACAGCAATGTCACTCTGTGGAAAGAAGCAGTTGATGGGGAATGGCAGCAGGTGTCCACTGTCGACCAATAGACTGCAGACTAGTTTAGTTTTTCAGTACTTTGTTTGGTTTTGTTTTGGATCCTTTTGATTGCATGAGTTTATGTGGTTATTGGTTTGTCATATTAAGGAAGTAAAAAATATAAGAATTTCAATTCCTTTCTAGTTTTATAATGTTTCCTGTTCTCGTATTACCATTTTTTTGTTGACAGCATTAGCACAAATTTTGAGATTTTATTTGCTTTAGCTTATATTTTATTGGCAACTTGTTCTATAAATTTGTAGATGTATCAATTTCAATAGTTGTTTTACCATACCGTTCTCTTTTTTTTAAGCTTCGAGTATAAATATTATGCGAATCAGCAATTGGCGTAGAATATGTTATTCTGCATTAGTTTGTTTAGTAACATGAGGGTTTGTTTCAACGAAAATGAGGAACGGTGGATAGAGGGAGGGGAGTGGACAGATTGGAAAATTTCTTTTTCTTTATGCGATCTTTGTTTTTTCAGTATCCATTTCTTTTTCAACCAAACTACTTATACCCATTAATCTAATTTTAGATTAGTAGTCACTCCGTTTCAAAATTAAAAATATATTTATAAAATAATAATTTTTAAAAATAATTTTATATTCTCAAATATAATATCTTAGTATTAAATAAAAATTAAACTGTGATGATTTGTTATTAAAAATGATAGTAAAAATTAATGACAAATAGATAGATTAATACTACAATTGCAGCCATCATATTCATTATTGATCTTCAAAAGTCAATGAAAATATTTTTAAAATCAAAATTAATATAATTCACTTAAAATTATTAAAAAATAAATGTTATTAGAACAAATTAATAGTACAATTGTAGTAATCTCCGGTACACTTTTACCTTTTATTTAAATATATAAAAAAATTATACTATTACATTTTAGCTCTTAGTAATTTTGTCGCCGGATACATTTTAATCTAATTTTGTTGATTTTGTACAACAAGACCAAAACTAAACTAGGGCAGATTGGGTAAATTGATTTAACGGCGTGGCGTTCCCATTTTGAATCCCCTCGACCCGTGTTAAACCCTCTCTTTAACCAGATCCCCACAATCACCCAGTTCGAATTTATAAACCCGCCAACAAATTATCAAAATGATTCTTCTCTCACATTTATCCCCTATCCCTCCTCCCATTTAGCTTAAGTCTCGCTCTCTAATTTCTCGGTAGCAGGCAAGCAGCAGCTTTTTGATTTGATATTTCTACCAAGTTGGTAATACCAACAATTCAAGCACAATTAATACATCCATCCATTTTTAGATAGCTTTTCTTGCGGAATGTCGTCTCTGGGTTCTGATACCAAAACCCCTTCTTCTTATTATAGCCGTAAAGAAAAATCTGTCGGCCTTTTATGTACCAAGTAATTTCTGATTTTCTCTCTCTATATAGGTGTACACATACATGTCAATTTCAGATTTTCTATTAGTTAGTAGATCTATTTGATTCCTAATTAATTGGTTGAATTTGGTTCAGTTTCTTGAAGTTGTATAATCGGAATAGTGTGGACTCCATTGGGTTGGACATTGCCGCTGCTCAATTAGGTTTTAAATTATTGATTAGAGATTTTTTATTCTTTATTTTATTTTATTTAAAATTTACAAATCCCTTTGGCCATGTTTGTTCATACTATTTAATCATTTTGAAGTGAGACTATTAATCCCTCGATATGGGACTATTAGTCCCATACCGTCATTTAATAGCTTAAAATGGGAGGATTATTAATTTCATATTTATCATGGGAGTATATAATCGTAGTACGATCCTCTTACTGTTCCTGATCATATTATTATGATATCTTCCTATGCTTTATAGATTACCTTGTCGTTTTTATTGCTTAAATTAGGTGTCTCCTGATGATTCCAAGCAAAAAAGACTCAACGATTCAGTCTGTTCATAGAGGAGACTGTACGACTCTATACCAAGATAACTCTACGATCATCATAAATGACCTTAAAAATGACAAAAAAAAGTCCATAGGACTGTTATGAGATAAAATAGTTTGAAATAGTGTTAAATTAAGATAAATAGTCCATTCTCAAGCATGTTTTTTGTATACAAACATAGCTTTAATGTGTTCATTGTATCTAATTGAGCTTGCAGGAGTTGAAAGACGGCAAATTTATGACATTGTCAACATTCTAGAAGGTATTGGGCTAGCGAATTCTAGAGCCTTTCTACATTTGTCTTATTGTCTTGTTTCTATAGAGTTGTATTGTCTAAGAGCAGTAGGGTTTGTTGATTTGGGTTTCAGGTTTTAACTAGAAAAGCAAAAAATCAGTACTGTTGGAAAGGTTTTAGTGCAATTCCTCAGGCTCTTCATGAGCTTCAGGGAGTCAGATTCCTAAATTTAATTTATGAATTATCGAATTAGGAAAGAATACTCAAGACAAAAGTTTTGTAAATCCAAAAGCTGAAATTTGTCTCCATCTCTGTTTTTTTTAACTACATCCCACGTTCTTGCTGGCTACTTGAAGATGAAGAAAAAGGAATAAAATTCAAATTTTTGGTCTTTTTACTATTTAATGTATTTTCATTGAGCTAAGTTTGTTTGGAATTTCTCAATCCCTTACTTTAGTCCTTCAAAAAAATTACTTACACTTTAGTTTCTTCGAACCGTCATCTCTCAACAGTTGAGCAAAGGTTTAAACCTATTCATTCTTTTTTAGTTTTCAAATGACAAGGAACATGAATGGCTTTCCAACAAAACTGACATGCAAGAGAAACCTTCTGTATCTTCCAGAGTTGGTTAGTTACTTTTATTTATTTTGTAAAATAGATGTCTTTCTGCTTAAGGAGTAATTTACGTTCATACCGCTTCTCAGGTACATGACCCTTTTAGGAAAATATAGTTATCATACTTAAAAATGCTACCTTTATAATGTTTAGTCATATGAACTTCTCTTTGAATGTTTATTTGTATAGACAACAGGAAGGAGAAATCTCTGGGGCTTCTTACTCAGAATTTTGTGAAGCTTTTCCTTCGTTCTGATGTGAGTTAGGCAATTGCATGGTTTTTGTTAAGAACTAATAGTTGGTTGTCTATTACCTGATTTGAACTCCCAGATCTTTTCTTCCCTTTAGGCAGACACGATCTCCCTGGATAACACTGCAACAGCATTGCTCGGTGATATACACGATCCAACAGCTATGTGAAGTAAGTGACCTTTCACATTGTCTTCGGCATTTGACCGATATTGTGAATGATAAAAAATTCAAAACTTCGACTAAAATTCTTTACCTAAGAAAATTTTGCAGCTAAAGTCAGGCGCTTGCAAACGTTTTTGCATCCATGAATCTCATTGAGAAGGTAGGTATATTCCAGAATTGACTGATGGGAAAAATTAACCTAGCAAAGTTTGTATAATACATCTTCTCATATGCTCTTGCTGTTTCTTAATAAATTTGTAGACCCACGGACCCTGAAAGTGGGAGACAAGCATTTAGGTGATTGTGAATGAAACGAAACACCAAGAGTACACTTGAGGCTGCTTTGAATTCAAACAATTCTAAGAGGAGAGTATTTGGAACTGAGATTACAAATACTTGTTCAAAGAGATTCAAGGCAGATTCTCTATCGGACTGGAGGTCTAGATAGAAGGTAAATTTCCCAATGCATACCAAACAAGATAATTTAAAAATTAAGTATGACAAGAACTCAATGAAGCAGCATCTGGGACATAACAAACGATTTTGTATTTGGTCCTTTTACTCCTGCAAATGTGCCCAGCCTAAGAGTTCCTGAAAACAAAAATGTGAGGCGGTTTCAGGACTGGGAGCACCTGGCTTCTACTTATCGCCCTCAGTACGGGAACCAAGGTACCTTTTGAAAACTTTTGGTGAAATATCTAAAATAGATTCCTTGTGCCAATGCCATGTAAACAAGTGCAATACCATTTAAAATTCATGGGATTCATTTTGTTGAAATTTTCATACCAGCTCTTCTTTTTGTGATTGTTGGGAGTTGAATCAATGCTTTCTCTGATTATTTGATGGCTGCCAACAGATTAGTTAATCTTAATTTGTGGTTCACATACCCAAGTGGAAGAACCTTACATTTGGCCTTGAGCAGTTGCAGTTTTCACAACTGTTTCACTGATTTATGCACTTTTTTTTATTTGCATAATTAATAACATTTCAGTTCCATTACTAACTAAATCAACTTTCACCTTCATGCTTCTATATCGCTTTGTCTCAAACCAGGTGCATAACCACCAAATATTTACTGCAAGTGATTATTTAATTCCGTTTATCATTATAAATTTACCAAATCTCAAGTATTTTTATAGTATTTGTTTTATAAAATATCAGCATGAAATTAGCATTTACATTATTTTATATTGGTTTTGGTTAATGCGTCATCTACAATATGATGAGATAACCATAACTAATGAACACAATCATATATTGCATACAACTGTTTGAGGCAACTAAATGATAGAAGGTGCATTTTGTTAATGATGTACATCTCTAAGTGATCTTTTTGCTCAGTATGCCGAGGCTTGGAAGTCATGGTTTGTTGAAGTTGCTGAGAAGAAGCAAATACAACCAGTATCTTGACGCAGCTTCACTTCCATTAACTCAAGATGCTTTGACATGGTCAAGAGAGAGACACAATCCAGTCTTTTTTATTTTCCTTTTCTTTGTTGCTTGATATGGATTTATTTTCTTAATGCACCATCTGAAATGACTGGCGACTGTGTAGTTGCCTAACCTTCAACATCATTGTGCCGATGTTTTGGATTTTTTCAATTACAGTTCAAAGTTTTAACTTTGATTCATGAATGTCCATTGGTTTAGATGATGCGGGTAATTTCTCATTTTTCAATGTAGCAATGTAATTTATGCTATGAAAAGAAAACTGCTTTTTCTTTGTTTTAAGAAACAGTGTCTGTAACTAAGCCTAATGGGTTATAAGTAGGTCATTTGCACAAATAAATACACGGTCTAACATTACCCTCTCCTCTTTTAGCATATGAAGTGAGGTGGAAGAGTAACGTAAAAAGAACGTTTTGGGAGTCCCATAAAGTTCTACCCGAAAGCAGAGCCTAGACGGAGAGAATTTAAATTAAATTGAATGAATCGCCCTCAATCTAGAAGCGATGTAATTATTCTTTTTAAAAGGAGCAATCAATCTGTTTAGGTGTGAGCTAATGTGTATCCACTAAATCTATATGAACTTTTGAGACCAGACACAATTTGAGTTTAAAAAGGAGGACTCACGGTATGAGTTACTCGGGCATGTAAGAATATCAATGAGTTCCAATAGCTTAATGGGGGAATTTGCGCAATACATGTGCGTCAGTATATGGAGCAAGAACTTCGCAAGAGTATTACTACGTATTACAAAAAGAATACCAAACTGTAATTAGCTAGCCTACACATTCCCTACGCTACAATCAGATGCATTTCACATCTGGGCTCAATATATTTTGTGATATACTGGCATTACATTGATTCTGATACACTGCAATTTGCAAAGCAGAAAAGTGGAGACGGAAGAAAAGAAAAAAGATGTAGTACGATATCTTTAAAAATATGGCAGAATATTATGTAAATTCAATACCTTTGATTATGTAATTTAAAGAGGGCCTTTTTCATGGAAAGGGAGTTGTTTTCTTTCAGATAATATAACATGACTACCAAAAGCAAGTCAACTGGGGAAAACTAAGGTTAATAAAATAAAATAATTATGTATAGCTCCACCCAGAGGACGTAAAGTATTTGCTTTCTTGGTATTGATTGAAGAGCACATATAGTCATATATATAGTTCAGTTTATTAAGGAAAAATGAAAGCAGAGGAATTAATATTGCTTAAAAAGGTGTCAAATTGTTTGCAACATTTCCAGAATATAGTTTAGTAACCTAGGGAGCATTCTAAGCAGTAGGAACTAAGAGAATACTACAATCATCATTAATAGTGCAGACGATACAGATACAGAGGAAAATTACCGGTATGACATCCATGAAAGTCGTGTTTTTTTAATAACCCAAAGTAATTCTGCATTGAAATTATTCGTTTTTGCACCATAACCCAACCACAACTTGGTTATGGGTTTAATCATATCAAAAAAGGTTCTAAAATTCCAATCTATCACAATCAATAGCGTTTATCAATCAAAAGACGCAAAGTAAAGAAGTTGAAAATTTCATTTTGGATCGGCGAAGAAGCTGTTAATAGATGGCATGATCTCGGGAGTCTTATTGCGAACATACTTCCTGAGGGCATGTTCTGAGTACTTTTCCCCTTCAGCAAAGTTATCCAGTATTCCTGCAGCTCTGTTTTCCTTGGTCACCCTTAGTTTTGCAAACAGATAATTGTGTCAGTAAATGTATCTAATAAAGTTAAATAATGTTAGGATGCCTAACAGAGTACCTAACACTAAATTGAAGGGGCAACATTGAAGTAAAAAATCTAGAGTAACTTTCTTAAAGGGTTCCAAGTATGAACCCCACGTTCTTGGGTAATAATAACTAGCCAATCTCTTCAACAAAGCATATTACTATGTAACATTAGAGGATTATGTCAACGGATGAATTTGTTTTCTAATAATCAAGACTCCCAAGTATTTGAACCACTATAGAGTATAGACTTCTATAGTATGATTGGAGAGCTAAATACAGTTAGAACATGGCTTAGTTGCTGTTTACCCTCCTGTGTTGCTGCACAAGTACAAATGTTGTAGACGACTGATGTCTTTCTACTAGATTGATAAGAATTCAGTTCTTCAAAGAACACTGTATGTACTAATGAATGGTGTGTCAATTTATTTTTTTTACCATCTATCTGTAAAGGGACCATAGATTTCTGAAACCACATGGCATGAGTGGTTGCCAAGTTAAAAGGCTAGACAAGAAAAAAGATTTTAAAAAATAATCCTTCCCTCTCTATATTACCTCAAAGCATCTCCATATGTGATGCAGATGTTAAGTATCTTAACCAAGCTATATTACAAAATATAAACTCCCGCCGTTCCAAAAAAGAGTTCCATTTGCAAGATTCGCGCACTTTAAGAAAATATCTTTGTTCCATGTTTAATGATGGCATGATAATGAAATTGGGTTGGTAACATGAGTTCATTGCTTCATTTTATACCAACATAAAAAGAACACACTTTTTTTCGAATATTTTTTGTTGTTGTTGAATGGACTCTTTCCGTGTAAGGGAGGCAGTATAATAAAAGGGGGCCAATTATTTTTAATTGTTAATTCCTCTGTATCTCTAATAATCAAGATGCCAAAGAGCCAAATTACAGATAAATAAATAAGAATGGAGAATGATATTTTCAGCATAGCAAGACATTTTATTACAAAACCTCCCGGTCTAACAATACATACAGATGCATGCAGATATTCCATAAAATATAAACAGTATAGAAAAGCGAAATTGGAGACAATTCCATTAATTTGTACCATGAATAATACAGACTAGTTTTTAAATTGAAGAATATAATATATGAAAGCAAGAGCGAAAGAGACACCTGACTTCAGGGTTGCCTGAGATGTTACGAATCAACTGCATCCCGCAAATTCCGACGGCTACCCCTACGGCCGCAAACAAAGGATAAACCTACACGTATATACCTTATATAATTCATCAGATCTGCTGCTTATCTCCTTAAAATTTTCTTAAATCGTTAAAAATATAGGCTTGATCTAACATCTATTAGAAAACAAAACAAAAAAAAATAAGCATACAAATATATACATGTGTGTCTATATATATATATATAATAGGGAGAGATAGAAATTAAAGGGAAGTAAGACTGCTAATTACGAACCTCGGGCCTCAACCATCGTTTGAGAGAACTTGAAGCCATGGGAGCCCTTCACTGATGAGAGAGAAAAGCAATAAACAACAGCGAATGAATCGGGGGCAACGCAGAAACAGATGACGACCACCTTCGCTTTGACTTGGCGGAGTCCTCTTTGTATTTATTTATATTATAAAATACGTAAATTTTTGAAAAGGTGTTTTCTACAAAAATTATCCAAAAAATCTTATTCTCATAAACAATAAAAAAATATAATCTCATTTTATTTATAAAATATAAATAAAATAAAATTATATATTTTTATTTTTATTTTTATTACGAATAAGACGGATAATTTTTTCAGGAAATTTAAATTTTTTCTTCTTAAAATTAAAAATTTACCCCACTAAATTGATGTATGGATTCCACGTCACCTCCCTTGCATTTTGCATAGTTGCGTGTAGACCTGGCAAAAGTGGCCCAGGCCCGCGGGTCGGGCCGGTCCGCCCGTTTTTGGGCGGGCGTTGGGCTGAAGAAAAATAGCACTTAAAAAACTGGGCCGTTTTGGCCCGGCTCGGCCCGGATATTTTTTTACACTTTTTTTTATTGTTCATTATTGATAAAAAAAAATTAACTTAAAAAATGAATCAAATAACAAATTATGACAAATATAAGAGTAAATTCTAATATGTAATCTTAAATAATAATATATATGACTATAAAATTACTATAAATCACAAGATTAGTTATATTTTAATATATATGACTATAAAATTATTGATTATTTTATTTACTTATACTATTAAATGATTATGTATAAATTATATGTTATAATTGTAAATAATTAGAGTTAGTATTTATTTTAAATTATGTATTATAGTTGTAAATATATATATATATATATTTTTTTTAAAAAATTAATTTAAAAAAAAAAAAAAACTCAAAAAATCCGCGGGCCGGGCCGGCCCGTACAGGCCACGGGCTCAATATTTTCAGCCTGGCAAAACCTGGGCCGTTTTGGCCCGGCCCAGAAATGGCCCGACCCAGCCCGACTCGTCCAATTGCCAGGTCTAATAACTTGCGTGTCTTTTAAAATCATGAATAAGGAAATCGTCCATCATTTAAAAGTAATATTACTTTTCAGGTGATAGAGAGCCTTGATATTATCTGCTAACATATAATATCATAATTATTTTTCATTATCTCCTCCCGATAATTGAGCATTTTTAGGTACGAAAACAAAGTGAGTAGGACCTCGTATGGTCGAAATCACATAGATGTCGTGGCAGGGGCGGATCGAGTATGTTGGCAGTGTAGGCAACGGCTTATGTTACACTAGCTGTATATATATATATATATATATATATTTGATTTGATAAGAGAAAATAATTTTATACTATTTGTGAGTTTTGAATAAAAAAAAAAAGAATATAAAATTTAAATTAAGACTAAAAAAAGATAATAGTAAATTTATAAATCTATTCTTTTGTATTATTTATGAGTTTATAAAAAGACAAAAATCTTAACTTACTACTTTATCTTGATATTAAATCTAATTGTATTTATATATAAAGAGTAATGTAAATCCTATATATAATATAATAGATTTACCTTTGTTTTTTTTCTTCTCTAAATTCTTTTTATTGGAAAAGCTTGGACAAGAAAGTGGTCAAATTTTATATGTATTTATTTACGCTATGGTCTCTTAACAAACTCACAAACAAGAACAATGGACATAACATTAAGTTTTTCGTTCATTTTTATTTTCTTTTCCTTATGTTTTAAAACTTAAAAACACTATATTTACTATCATTTTTAAGCGTACCACCTCCGCTATTAAATTTTTAGTTAATATTAATGTTACGTTGTGAATATTAAAAAAAAAATTAAAAATTTTATTTTAAAAATATATCTCAAATTTTAAAACGGATAACGTATATTATATTTTTATTTATTTCACTATAGTTTTAATTAAAATATTTTAATAAATAAAAATAATAATTTATAAAAAGAGAATTTTATCTGTACTAACTCAAATTCTGAAACCGTCACTGTGCCAATAATGGGGGGCATAATAGATAATATTAGCCACCATTTGTATTTTGTTGGGATTTTATTGGTCCACCTTATCATCATCCTGCCTTTCTTCCGCCTATTGGATTTTTTTGTTTGAAAATTTTAGACTTATTTATAAATTTTACCCGATATATTTATTCACAGAAAAAATAAAAAAATATAACTTCACTTTTAATTATTAAGATAAATATAATTAAATATAATCAAGCCATACTCCTTTGTCTGTGAGCCTTGTGAATAAGATTTGTAGGTAAATATAAAAGGATTCTGTTTGTTTATCCAAAAAATAATTTCAAATAAAAAACAATTTAAATTTACGTTAAAGGAGACTTTACTCCCTCTAAATTTGCATAAACAATTCAACCAAGGATTGAAAACATAAGAATTCACAGTCAAAGTCCACAGTTTAATTTTCAAACATTTCTTTCTGTTATAGTAATTTTTAGAGAATTTATATTTTCACACGATTTTTTAATAAATTTATACAATTTTTTGATAAATCACACAGTAGATCTCACAAAAATGTCTATAATAATGATTTAACTGTTATTATACATCTATAGCGTTTTGTGAGATTCACCGTATGAATTTATTAAAAAATCATATGAATTTATCAATTTTTTATTTTTTATCTTCAACATTTTTGCGGATTCAATCAACAATAGCCTTCTCTATTTATTCAGAAGGACGAGAAGATGTTAGTTGAGAAAGTAGTTGCTCAAACAAGTCATTTGCATTATTTTGATCATCGTCCTTAATAAATTATTGAATTGGTTTTTTTTATATTTGAATAGTCCAAACATTGTTCTTAAAATTATACATATAATAATAATAATAATAATAATACAGTTTTTTGACGATTGAAATAAATAAAATTGATAAATAAACGCTAAAAATTTTATCCAAAAACTAAAATATACTTTTTATATTAAAAACTCATATTATCTCCTTCAACAAGAGTTTATCTTTTCTTTTCTTTTTTGTGTAAATTTACATACAAATTTAAAATTTTAAAATGTCTCAAATTAATTTTTAAAAAAGCAATAGTAATGTTATATTTGAGAACATGAAAGTACTATATATTATATTAACAGAAATTTATGGCAAAAAAATATATAATAATTTTCAAAAATTTTAAAGTACATAATAACATAGTATTGTGTTATTATAAATTGTTAACTAAGTTTACATATTATTTACGATAACTTTTTATTAAAATACATAATCAAATAAGGAAAAAAAAATTGCCCTTGTCTTACAAGGACATATATACTAGTACTTGTAGAGATGAATATTGAGTTATTGCCCTTGCAGTGATATAGATGAATGAGTTATTCATATTTGGTTCATAAAATGTATTGAATATGAAATAAGATTTGATTGAGACCCATTTAGCTACCAAGTCGGGCACAATCTATAATCGAGCCTGAGCAGTTTGAATTTTTCTAACAAATATGATTTAAATATCAATAGAAAATTATAATTTGAAGAGATTCAAATAATTTATTGAACTTTAAATTTTGCTCATATTTAAATTGTTTATATTTTGAATTGAACTTTTAGTTGAAACAGTACAAATTAAGCCCAAACCGTTTCGTTTATTTTACAACTTTAGTGGTATAGCTGCGAAATAAATGTGATTCTAAATTAAATATAAATTTTTTTTTAGTGCTCGATGATTCTTTAAAAGTGTTTTTTAATAAGCGAAGATTTTACTTAAACACACATTTGAAAGAAACCTAAAATTAATGTTTGTGCGGAATGATAAGTTTAGGTATATAAAAATAAAACACTATATTAGTCTTAACAATTAAAAAATACGTGTTTACATTAAAATCTGTGTCGTGCACCTATTTTTAATGACTAAAATTAATATTGTGTTGTGTTGGATTTTGTTTTGTATTTTTGTGTACATATACTTATTTGTGTGAAAACACTTTTGGCAAAATTACAATTTACAAATTTGACCTTACATTAAAAATTAAATAAAATTCATACAACACACCTTTATATAATTTAGTCTTTTATTTTTTCAACAATTATATATCCAAACAATATTTGAATTTTCTCATGAAAGTAATTATATAAAAAATTATAATGTAAAAGTGTTTCATCATTTTTCATTCTTCAACGGCGAATCTATAATTTAAAGTAAAAGTATAGGCAAGATTTTGTATGTTCCACTCGTAAGTCGTAAGTGAGAAAATTTGGTAGGCTGAGAGCAGAGAAAGAGAAGGGTGAGAGAGAGACGTGAGAGGTTCGCCGGAAGGCCATCAACATAATAAAAGAAAATAAGAAATTGAGCTTTGATAAGTCTCAAGCTTATTCTTGATGGCAGCAGCTGCAGCAACAGCTAGAGCTTTGTGGATCAGTCGCCTTTCGCTCAAACCTATCCACAAACCACCAACGCCTCCCTATTTCCACCACATCCTCATCCGCCCTATAATTCCCGCCACCGCCTCCAAGAGGCGTCCTTCGGCAGCCGTGAGCTGCCTTATCTCCGGCGTCGACGGCGGCGGAGTATCCGATGACTTTGTCTCCACTAGAAAGTCCGGATTCGACCGCGAATTCTCCGTGATTGCTAATATGCTTAAGCGAATTGAGCCTCTTGACACTACTATTATCTCGAAGGGAGTTTCTGATTCTGCCAAGGATTCCATGAAGCAGACCATTTCTACTATGCTTGGATTACTCCCGTCGGATCAATTCTCCGTCACTGTTAGGGTTTCGAAAGGTCCTCTTAATCGCCTCTTAGTTTCTTCTGTAATCACTGGGTAAATTCTTCATTACTTTTATACTTATACTTATTATTATTATTATTATTATTTTATATCACTGAAATTTAATTGTTATCCGACTGCTAGTGATTGAATTGATGTATTATTAGGTATACTTAGTTTCTCCGAAGCAAACAGTATAATTATTTACATTCTTACAATATACAAATAATGGTAGCATATATCTGTTAATTATTATAATTTTTTGGAGTGTTGTTGATGTATTGTTAGGTATACTTTGTGGAATGCTGAGTATCGGATTTCTCTGATGAGGAATTTTGATTTGTCTCCCGATTGTTCTGAAAGATCGAATTTTTCAGAGGGGTGTGAAGTTTCGGAAGTGAAGAATGAGGAGTGTGAGAATGGATGTGGTAAAGTTGATGATTGTAGTGAAGATGTGGAGAGAATGAAACTTCATAATCTTGGGGATTTGTCTCCTGAAGAGCTGGATTACATTCAACAGTTGGAATCTGAGCTATCTAAAGTCAAGCATGTAAGAACTCTCTCTCTCTCTCTCTCTCTCTCTATATATATATATATATATCTGTCCATTTTTCAGAGTCAACTGACACGATTTCATTATAAAAATACGAAGAGATTTGTTTTTAAATTGCGTCCGTTTAATCTAAAAATTGTTGTACAAGATGAGTTGGTTACTAAACATTCCATAGTTAACTTTGGCTCTGGATCACTCCCACCCACCTGCGCGCACACACACACATATATATGTATGTATAATCTCTCTCTCACTCACTCTCATCATCACACTTAGATTACTAAGACTAGTGGAACAATTAGATTCGTAATGAATTTTGGGAGTTTGTAAAACTATCATTTCTAGTACTGGTTGTTAATCTTGCTAGGCATAATTGGGTATTAGAAATCTAATATAGGAAGTATCTAGTGAGGAAGCATTGTAGATATCCTTGACATTAAGGTACTTGGTTCACTCTTAAAAGTTCAGAGGCACAGCTCGAACCCACTACTAGCTGCTTTAACTTGAACACGTTCACTACTAGGCCAGAGGACACTCCCTTTGGTCTCTGGGGATCACTTGGTTCAGTCCCAGGTCTTTTACAATTCAAACTTGTGTTTTCAAGTTACTAAATCAATTCATATTTCAATAGGTTTCCTTCCGTCTTCTCCAGATATTCAATAGAGGGGAATTGTAAACCAAAAGAGGGAAAATTAAATACATTCCCTATCTCAGCACCAAATTTTCCTTAATATTCGTTCAAAGATATGGTTGTTGAATGGTAAAGTTTGACTGCTGTACTTTATTATGTAGCAATTTCTTTAGCGATACTTAATTAAATGCTAGACTAATTTTCCAATGCAACAAAATCCAACTTCCTTTCTTCGCGATCCTAATCTGATTCTAAGAAGTTCTACAGAACACCTGCATCAGAATTGGAAGTAAATTTGAAGTTTATTACGGGTGTAGATTCTGGGGTTCCTTATTTCATAGTTTTGCATGCTGCTAGACTATTAATTATCTCTCGAAGTGTCTATCTATTGTGATGTGCGTTTATGCCAGCCTGGTGGCTTGTGGCTCCCCCAATTGTGCACAAGCACTATTGTGAAAGTTCATTTTATGCTGATTAAGGTATGTGTTGTTTCAGGAACTTCATGCTCAAAAGAAGGAAAATTTGCAAATGGAATATATAAGAAAAAGTAACAATGATCTGTTAGAGTATTTACGATCATTGGATTCTGACATGGTAATGACCTCAAATTATTAGTTTGATGGCGAGTCAAAAATGTTGGATCAGCAAATATATTAATATGCAGTTTATTTCGACAGGTGACTGAACTATCTCGGCCATCATCATTAGAGGTAGAGGAAGTTATTCAGCAACTTGTTCAAAATATACTGCAAAGATTCTTTAAAGAGGAGAATTCCTCTGATAAGACGGGAGATTCAGCTAAAGGTGACCAAGATCACCAAAATGGGAGTGATGACTTTTGTGATACCATAGGCACTTCACGGGACTACCTAGCAAAGTTGCTTTTCTGGTCAGTATTTTGCTATTTTTCCTTTGTTTACTCTTTTCGGTGCTGTCATTTCTTAGTATTTATTTTGATTTAAATAGTAGTTTAAATATGAAACAAAAACACTCAATAGTAAAATTTTACTATATAATTGAAAATTACTCGTCCGTTCACAAAAGATGTCTTAAGGACATCTTTCACACAAAATAAGAAAAATCAAATTAGAGGAAAGAGTATAGTTAAGTTCCATTTTTATCCTCAGGCCCCAAGTAAGTGCACAATGATTCTTTCTTTTCCCTAAAAGGAGTGGAGCCTACTTAAATACGTTTGAGGGTAACATAGTCTTTACATAACATTTTGGATTTGAATTGTGTACTTTAGACATCATTTGGGGGACAAATTTTTGTGTGTACTGTAGACTTCTTTTGTGGGACGGAGGGAGTAGTAATCAACTCACAGTCTAGACATAAGAAATTAAACCAAACTAACGACACCCATTCATGTATTATTAGGATGTTTGAACTTTTGTCTCTGTGACCAGTTGCTGATATTTTGAATCATTTTCCATCTGAAATTGCATTTTTAACTAGCGTGCCTTTTTGTGATTACAGGTGTATGTTATTGGGTCATCACTTAAGAGGCTTGGAGAATAGAGTGCATCTAAGTTGTGCTGTTGGCCTGTTGTGATCAACAAAAGTAGAGAAAAGGGGTGTATATGTTTTTTCCAATTTTGTCTTTATTTTTATTACATGTATCATCAAGAAAAATTAACTTAAATATATGACATGATCATATCATTTCTTTCTTACTCTTGTCAAAGGAATAAGTAGCATCAAAGAGAAGATTTAAAAGTTGGAACAAAACATTCCCGAAACATGCAGTTTGTACCTCTTATTTTCTGATACAATAGAATCGAGATTCCTTAAGGTCTTATGTAGGTAGAACATTACCATAAAGTTCGTACTCACTTGACACAAATTATCTCTTTCATTTTTAGGAGTTGGGTGAGGGTGGGACTTGGTACTGAAACCGGATTCTATTCTTCAAGAACTTCTTCTTCTTTTAAATTTGTAATTGGAAACATAATACAGCTGCGTATTTGTATGCGTCTGTTGTGGCTGAATGAAAGTAAGCCCTTTCCTTTGGCTCTGTATGCTTTAGTGCCATTAATACTTGTCTAGTTATCTGGACTTGGAGTAGATATTGGTTTGGTTTTGATATGAATATTAGGTGCTCGACTTGCCAAAAGCTGTACTATAAGAACATGTTGCCTATTCTGCAATTGTTTTATGTGGTAGAATTTGGTACAATTTGGGAGAAGTTCATGTTGCGTGTGGTTGTGTTACTTCACTTGGTGTTGTAGCCAGTAGCCACGTAAATGTTTTATAGTAATCCGAATGCTCCATTGATGTATACATGATCTCTATTGAAAAGAGGTATAGTTCTTCTGGCTTGTATGTATTCTCATGTAATTCCGCGTGAAGACTTGGTCTTTGATGATATGAAAAGCATAATTGAGGTATAAATGTGTAGAGAAATATAAATTGTCTGAGAGAAATATGTTCTGTAGAAATATTGCGTCAAAGGTATGGTGGTGGTCAAGCATGTCCATATCCGTTCAAACTACAGGTTTAGGTTTGGGTTTGGGCTCTGGTTTACAGGGATAAGTTGTACAACTACAGGATTGAAAATTTATACGAGTTGCTGCCCTTAATAGTTCATAAGAATATAATGACGATCTACGCCATCCACCTCTTTCTTTTTTGTAATCCTTCATATTATGGATCTCCTTTTTGTCTTACAATTCCTACACACTTGTTACGTTTGATTTTTCTAAGGAGAAGTTTATAGTTTTCATTGCGATCCCAGCCAATTTGACGTTTGGCTAAAGATGAAGAGCAGAATTAACAACAAAGCACTACCTAATCCTGAGGATTGCATGGTGGGATGCCATTTGGAATCTAAAGTTACGTTTGTATTGGAAGAATGAATGTGAAAATGGAATGATAAAAAAATTGTGTTTGATTGCTTTATTAGAATGGAATGAACCATTCTTATCTCTCTTAAATTTATGAATTTTATTGTTTGAGAGATGGTATAGAATGACTCATTCCAGTTGAAATGAAATTTCATTCCCTTCTCCTTATTCTATTCTTTCAATCCAAACGTAGCATATAAAGGTTCACATGAATATTTTGTTTTATGTTCCTATGGTTTACTTTGCCAATTGACATACTTCTACGGCACAAATTGCATTTACATTTGAAATGAAACTGCAACTATATGTTGAGCGTTTTGTCTCTTGTAATGCCGGGTGAGATTGGGGTTGATGTGCACAAGCTTCAATCTAAGGTTTCCTGTTAACTTTACACATTTGATTATTGTAATATTTGGTTTGCTCGATTTGCTAGTAGCTATTATATTGGGCCAAAATTTTAATGTTAGATTATGTTTTGTCACTACGCAAAAATGTGCATCATTTTAATGAAAGAAATTATAACATGTTCACAAGGGGAATGCCCCCATGAAAATTCAACCAATTAGCCACTGTAACTACAAGTGCTAAGCAAATGACAACTATTGAACTAGTTTGAACCAAAATTATCCTGCCACTCCCTTTGCTACCACATCACAAAACATGGCCAAAATTGCCTCAAATCAATATATTCTACATCTACGTATACAAAAGAATTCTGTTCAATGAAGAAAAAAAAACTGGAAAAAGAATACGTATACTTGTACAAAAAATTCTGTTCAATGAAGAAACTAGACTCCGAGAAAAAGAAATAAAGAACTAAACTAAAAAGAATCAGTAGGTGGGTCTTCGTTGTTGATACAGGTCATAAGGTGCCCAAAGATGATCTACCGGGCAAGCCACTCCAGCATCAGGCCTAACCCAAGGCTTTCCTTTCCCACTCCAATGCAGCAAACTAACCTTACCCGGATGCAAACTCCTGCAGCTATTCACCACATTATTCCCACCAAGCCCATGTTGGTTCCACCTATGATCAATCCCCTCAACATCTCCACCGAAAACCAGCAAAAAAGGCGGAAGCGAACCCAACTTATATATCCTCCTTTCTTTTTGAATCTCCATCCATTTCTCAATTCTCCTACTGTAATCCCCTTCTCTCCACCTCTCCAAATCCATCACCATTACACCCGTGTTAAAATAACAAGCTCTTTTCCCTTCAAATACCTTTGAAAAGTCAAAATCAGACCAAAATTCATTGGTGAAGTAATTGGTAAAATTTGCATGACAATACTCTGGAGCTCCAATCACTTTGGACCCTGTTAAGGGAATTGACCAAAGTTTTTGAATATCATCGACAACGATTATGTCAGAGTCTAGATAGATCACATGATTAACACAGAGCTCGAGTATTTCAGCTAAGTAGGTTCTTGCATAGTTCAATGGCTCTTCCAAAGCATGACGGATTGAAGACGAGATCAATTTCTTTACCAAGATTTCATTGAATTGGTAAACTTTGAAACTTGAAGATGGGAAAGTGGACTTTACAGTTCTTGTTAAGTTGGTGTTAAGAAGTGAAGCAGATGGACTGGTTTTAATTAAAAATTAGTTAGGCAACAGTAAAGTTAGTTGTCAGGTCAATTAATGAAACAGAGTCGTTTGTCAGTAATACCCTCATTTAGTTAGATGGGGCCATTTAGCTAGTATTATTAGTTTAGTCCTTGTTAATTGTTATCACACGTGTCGTCGCGTCAGTAGGTCGGTTACAACAGAATGGTTCCAGCTATTTGTATCTGTGCGCAGAGCGAGATAAGGCATCAAATGAATGAAATCAAATTTTAGTTTCTTTTTTTCCTTGCAAGTTTATTTTCCTTCAGTTGAATTCATAACAAAATGGTATCAGAGCAACCCTGGGCCGACATCAATGGCTGAGTCCACCAGCAAAATCAGTTTACAGAAACACGAAAAGGACCTGAAAACAATGGAAAACAGGATGGAACAACTTCAGACTATGGTAGAGAAGAACTTTGAGCAAACTCGAGCTCAGATCGACCAAGTCAATGGGGTGCAACAGAAGCTTCAGACCTCTAATGAAGAGCTAACGAGAAAGTTGACTGAGGTCCTGAACACTTTTCTCTAGAGACCAGTACCAATCGAAGTAAGTATTAGTTCTGCACCAAATTCTAATAGGCTTACTCCCTTACCTTTTTCAACCATCAGTATACAACCTAATTCTCAAAGCACATTAGCTACGACTTACATCCAGTTTGGAACCACTATTATTCCCCTAACCACTTTGCAAATTCAAGGACCTACTCTGACTCTTGTACATAATATCCCCAGATCTGTTCAGTCAATGGCGAACCCCAATTCCATACAAATAACCACTCACAATCATATACCCACCTATTCCATAACAGAACCATACACACGTCCAATTATGTTGAATCAGTACACTGCTAACAATTTGAGGTATTCAACTGTTGTGGTACCAAGGAGCCCCTATAATGAAATTCAACCCTCGGTAAGAGTAAACAATTCTGTAAATGGATTAAAAAATTCCAATTCCTTTTGTCCAGTTCAACCAAGCCCTTCCAGCCTATGCACACAGCCCAACCATTACATGAGTGTTAATAACCATCCATTTTGTTGTACCACACTTGAAGGACATCCAGTAAGAACACCATCTCAATTTATGCCATTCCCTATGCCTAAAATGGATTTTCCAAGGTTCAAAGGAAGGGACCCTAGAGATTGGCTTAAGAAGTGTGAAAACTTCCAATTAAACTTACTATTGGATCCAAGGTCCAAGGTTATGTATGCAGCCTTGTATTTAGATGGGGAGACTGACATCTGGTATCAGTCCTTTATGGAGGAGAACCAATGGGTGTTGTGGGATGATTTTGCATTGCAAATCTGCAATAGGTTCACTACAGGAGGGCATGAAAATTTGGTGGGGGCAATTCAACAAATTGACACCAAAAGGCAAGGTGGATGAATACATTAAAAGGTTTGAGGATTTGAAAACCTATATGGTCTCACATAACAGAAACTATATTGAAGAGTACTTTGTGGAAAGCTTCTTTAGTGGGTTGAAAGATGAAATAGCTACTGCCTTGTATGTTTTTAAACCATTAACTATCACAGAGGCCATTAACCAGGCAAGAAGACATGAGGTATATCTGGAATCCTTGGATAAAAGACATTAAGGTGCAGGCAAAAGCGGGAGTAGTTTCACAGCAGCAATGCATAAACAAATAACATCGACAGTAAAGGAACAATCAGTAGTGAGTAGGGGAGGAGGGCCATTGAAGACTTATTCCATCAAAAGATTATCTGCTGCTGAAATGTCTGTCAGAAGAGACAAGGGAATGTGTTACCACTGTGATGAGATTTATACAGCAGGACATAAATGTAAAAGTAAACACATATACCTCCTAATTACAGAAGGCGATGATGAAGAGTCAGGTCAACACTGTAGCTCCTGAAATTGCCATGATCCTGCAGAAGGAGGGAGAGGAAACATTGCATATAGAGGAGGATTGTGGAGTCTCTTTACATGCCCTAACTGGAACTCATGGTATTCATACAATCAAGCTGACAGGAGAAACCAAGAACAGATAATTCAGCATGTTGCTGGATAGTGGGTCCACCCACAACTTCCCTTCAGAGAGCTTTGCTAAGAAATGTCATTTATTAGCAAAACCATGTACACCTATTAAGGTAACTCTAGCCAATGGTGAGACTGTTAGGTGTGAGAAAATGATCTCAAAATTTACATGGAAGATGGAACAGAGGGAATTTCAGGCTCCTATGTATATTATTTATCTGGGAGGGTATGATGTTGTGCTTGGAATACAATGGATGAAGACTCTTAGTCCCATACTCTTTGATTTTGAAGAAAAAAAGATAATTGTTCACTGGGAAGGCAAGAAAGTGACACTAAAAGACCATAAGGAGGTTGCTCAGTGCTATGTTGTTCAGATACATGATAAATTCCACTAGAATCCTAGAGAGGAAACCTATTTTTTGGCTCAACTAGTGTGATACCCCAGGAATTTAGAATAATTCCAAATAAGGATTATGATACATCTAGTAAAGGTTAGTATTTAAAATCTAATGTTGAATAATGGAAGTGTTAAAGAATGAATTATGAAATATGAAGGAGATTATGAATGTGAATTAAGAAGAAAATGATGAATATACAGAGTATAAATGAGGTGTAATAGAAGGTATGAAATAAGTTGGTGAAGTGAGGATAAGTACGATTAGAGAAAAAGAAAGTTTTCGAAAAATGAGAACATATCTTGATAAATACATCAAGGAAAGAGCTAAAGCTTTATAGTCACAAAGAAATTGTGAATGTGATTTAAGAATTGAATATTCTGACAATTATGATTTTATGAGGTTATCAATGTAAATTAGGGATATTAAAGAGGCAAAATATAATTATTATGGATTTAGTTGCGATTCATCACGATAAAGGTATAGCAAGGTGCTATAAATAAATTACGTATGATTATTACGGCAATTATGATTCCGAGGACGGAATCCTGTTAAGGGGGGAAGAATGTGAGGATCCGAATTTCCAGGATTTCTTTAATAATATTAAATGAGAATTTAATTGATAAAATTATCAAGGTTGTTAAATTAATCATTATATTATGTGATTTAAGGGATGTAATATGATTTAATTGATAAATTAAATTTGTATAGAGATGTTGATGATTTGTGTTGAATTAAATAATTGAAAAGTGAATAAATTGTTTTAAAATAATTTATGAGGAATAAGAGGAATTTTGGTTAAATGTACAATAAATTGTACAATAAAATGGTTATGAAAATGCAGAAATTATGAAATTAAATGAAGTTATGTGGAAATGTGAGAAATATGATGTAAATATGTTTATATGGATGCTTGGTTAATTGCTATAATTTAAAAAGTTATTAATTATGGAAATTAAGGGATTAATAATTAAATTAATCCGAAAATTACGAAAAGTTAATGAGGAAGTTAGTAAAATTATAATTATTGATTTTAGATTTAATTAAGAATTATGGAGGAAATTTGGAAGTTAATTGAGAAGGAAAAGTAATTATATAAATTATATAATAATAAATTATATAATTTATATAAGGAAATTAAAATGAGGTATGAAGAAAATAATAATTATATAAATTATATAAGAATAATTATGTAATTTATATAAGGTGATTAAATGGAATAAAGTTGGAGGAGATTAAGAAATTATTTAAAAGGAGAATGTAATTATATAAATTATATAATATTAAATTATATAATTTATATATGAAGAAATTAATATGAATATTAAAGGAATGAAATAATAAATAAGAAAAAGGAATGTTTTAAGTTATTAAAAATTATATTTATGTATAATGGAATTATTATAACTTTTATGAAAGATAATATTTTAAAAACGTGAACATGTTAATGTAACATGTTGTCCAAGTAACGGAGTGAAAAATTATGAAAAATAATTTTTAAATGTTATATGATTTATTTTATGATTTTCGGAGGTATAATTACCTCATATAATTACATGCATGTTATTATGCGTGTACAAAATTTGTCAGGTAAAATACCGAAAAAGGTATTAATATTACTCATAAATCATATTATGATTTTTTAGTAAATTAAAATAAATATTTTATAAATTTTATATAAAATATTTATTACACGAAACGATTAAGTAATGTATTAAAAATTAATTATGCATGCGATTTTTTTTGTGGAACATTCCGAAAATGGAAGGATCAAGGCGGTGGAATTTATTTTGTTCCAAATTAATTAAGTCTATGCCTTATATATATAAAAGAGGAAAGAAGGGAATAAGAGAGAAGGAAAACAAAAAAGAAAGAAATAAGAAGAACAAAAACAAAGCTAATTCTCTCTCTTCTCCTACCACCATCACAACCGACGCCACCCACCATGCCGGCACCACCAAGAGAGAGGAAGATTTATGCCATGAAGAGGAAGGAAAAAGCTTCAAGGAAGGTAAAGAAATTTATTTAGTGGAATTATTTAATAATTATGATAGTAAAATAATTTTGAGAAAAATTAGAAAATAATTATTCTAAATAATTTATGGATTGTATATATATGAATTATATCATGTTTGGAGCAATTATGTGTGAAAAATTTGAGCAAAAATGGTGATTTTTTGAAAAGTTGATGTACTGTTGCCGGCTGGAGAAGAAGAAAAAAAAAAAAAAAAAAGGGGAAAGCCGCGCATGGCGCGGCTGAATTTCTGCAGAAAGCGGCCCGAAACGACGCCGTTTCGGGGCGTATGGGAGGAAGGTCCGCGCATTGCGCGGGGATCGGAAATGGCAGGGGAAAACGACGTCGTTTTGATGGCGTCAGCAGCGGCCAGGGGAGACGCGCGCCATGCGCGGCCGGCACGCGAGGGTGAATTTACAGAAAGGCCCCTGAACTTTCCGGTAAATGACCAACGTATCCCCAAGGCCGCGGAAATTACGGAAATGCCCCCGGCCTTTCCAGAAAATACCGAATGGGTCCCTTAGGGCGCGAAAATTACGGAATTGCCCTCAGAAATTAGTTTTAATTGAAATAAATGTTTAAAAATTGTTTAAAAATCATAGAAAATTATAGAAAAATACTAAAAATATAGAAATGAGGTTTGGGCATTAAATTTAATATTTTTGTAAAATATTAAATATTGGGGATTAATATTTAAATATTCTAAATATTAATCTAATGAGTTTAAAGGATTAGAAAGTGAATAAATGTAGATTCGGACAACTGAAAAGTCGGGTTGTTTGAAGCGAAGGAGTTAAATAGTAAGTTATGTTAATAATTTAAAGGACGAGGTTAATGTAATTAACCATATAAATTAATAATTAGCCCAGAAATGATATTAATTAATTAAATTAATATCATAAAGAGTTAAATAATTATTATTTGATTATTTTATGATCATAGGTTGATCGAGTTAAGGTTTGAGCTAACAATTTAAATAACTGGACGCCAGGCAAGTTCTTCAGTCCCTTTTTATGTTAGATGTTGGACTGTATGATATATAATTCTTGTTTTAAATACATACAAATTATGTGTTACGTGATACGTGATTAATATGACCACAATGTGTATTTTGTGCAACGATATGAATATATATGAGATATATTGCTATAGTAGAAGCACAAGCACATGATGTATGACACATACCAAACATGATAAAGTATGTGCTACGTGAAGTATAACTGTTGAACTTGCTGAGCCGTTGTGCTCATTACTTGTTTAAAATAAACTTTTGCAGGGTAAAGAAATAAGTTTCAGGAATATCGGATTAAATTTGAGATGAAGTACCTAGAAGGTAGAAAACGTGATTGTTATATTGTTAATATTATAATTCAATGTGAGAAATTTGTTAAATTACTGTGATGAATTGTATGTATATATAAGTTGAACATGGATATGATAGAAGTTCAATTATGAACTGTGATAATTGCTACGATAGAAATTATTATATGTTTGATTACGAATGACGCAACAAGGAACATTTGTATGAAAATATAAAAGACTGTAAATTTTGAATAATAATCATTATGATACGTGTAACAGAAAGAAAAAGTTAAGGTTGCGATCCAGGGACTAGGATCCAGAATGTAAGGATTTGAAATATATCAAAATGTTTTAATACAATGATGGAATTGAGAAAAAAAAAAAAAAAAAATTTATACCGAAAATTTGGTAATTGATAATTTAAAATCAATTTAAAGGATTAAAGAAGGTGATTAAAGATTTATTAACGAACCGGAATTTGGACATAAGGCAATTGATGTTTAATAAATACAAGATTTAAGAGAATAAAGTGGGTCAAATTTCGGGGTCGTTACAACTAGCAGCAGTTGGGGATGCCAGTCATAGTGAGCAGGAGCACTCTATAGAAATCCAGAATTTACTAGAGGAATTTGAGGATATTTTCAAGGCACATCAAGGCTTACCTCCCACCAGGAAGCAAGACCACCACATCCCTATCATGCCTGGGTACAAACCAGTTAATGCCAGCCCCTACAGGTATCTATACTTTCAGAAAACAGAAATTGAAAAAATGATAAGAAAAATGCTAGAAAGTGGTATAATTAGACATAACACATCTCCCTATGCATCACCTGTGTTACTAGTCAAAAAGAAGGATAATTATTGGAGATTCTGTGTAGACTACAGAGCTTTGAATAGTATTACAGTTAAAAACAAGTTTCGTATACCAGTGATATAGGAGCTTCTAGATGAATTGAAAGGGAGCAAATTATTTACCAAACTTGACTTAAGAAGTGGCTATCATAAAAAAAGGGTTAATGATGAAGATGTCTAGAAAACAACCTTTAAAACACACCATGATCATTATGAATTCATGGTGATGGAGGAGCTTCTAGATGAATTGAAAGGGAGCAAATTATTTACCAGACTTGACTTAAGAAGTGACTATCATCAAATAAGGGTTAATGATGAAGATGTCTAGAAAACAACCTTTAAAACACACCTTGGTCATTATGAATTCATGGTGATGCCCTTTGGCTTAACCAATGCACCAGCCACATTCTAATGCATAATGAATGAGATTTTCAGCCAGTTTCTAAGGAAATTTGGGCTAATTTTCTTTGATGACATCTTGATATATAGTAAGTCCATGGAGGAATACCAACAACACTTAAGACAAGTGTTCAGCACCATAAGGAGTCATCAATTGTCTATGAAAATAAGCAAATGTGAATTCTCTAAATCTGAGGTGGAGTATTTGGGACATGTGATCAAGGAAGAGGGAGTTGCAGTTGATGAATCCAAAATAGCTGCCATGAGGAACTGACCTATCCCAAGGAATCTAAAATCCTTAAAGGGATTCTTGGGTCTCATTGGATATTATAAGATATTTGTGCAGAATTGTGGAATAATTTCGAAGCCACTGACCAACCTACTGAAGAAAGGAGCATTTCATTGGACTGAAGATGCTGAGGAGGCTTTTTGCAAATTGAAAGATGCATTATCCACCACTCTAGTATTTGGCCTTCCTGATTTCAGGAAACAATTTGTGATAGAAACTGATGTTTGTCAAGTAGGAATTGGGGTTGTTCTGATGTAGGAAGGTAGACCCCTAACATATCTCAGCAAGGCCTTGTCCAGTAAACACATGAGACTGTCTATATATGAGAAGGAGCTATTGGCTGTTATAATGGTTGTGCAAAAATGGAGGACTTATCTTATGGGGAAGAAGTTTATTATTAAAACAGACCATGAGGCATTAAAATATTTTATGGAACAAAAACTTACTACATTGGTACAGCAGAAGTGAATGTCTAAAATGTTAGGCTTTGATTACACTATTGTTTATAAGAAGGGAAGAGACAACTTGGCAGCAGATGCCCTCTCCAGGCAACAGGAGGCTGAACTACAGTGTATTGTGATAACTGAAACAAGTCCAGATTGGAAGGAGGAAATAAGTACCAGTATGGAAGGGGACTTGGAAGCATAGCAAATTCTGGCCCAACTACTTCTGGATCCTAACAGTAGACCAGATTTTACATTGCAAGAAGGAGTTCTGAGGAAATAAGGAAGGATTTATGTGGGAAGCTCAGGTGCATTGAGGAGGAAATTAGTAGAAGTAATTCATGGAAATCCAGAAGGGGGACATTCTGGGATTGCAACCTCCTTGAAAAGAGCAGAAACATAATTTTTTTTGGCCAAGTCTCAGAAAAGATATGACGAAACATGTGAGACAATGTGATGTGTGTTAAAGAAATAAATCAGAACATGTAATGCCCCCAGGTCTTCTGCAACCTATTCCAGTACCTAACCAAGCATGGGAGGTTATCACAATGGTCTTTATGGAGGGATTGCCCAAGTCTGAAAGAAAAGATACCATATTAGTGGTAGTGGATAAGTTCACTAAAAGTTGCCATTTGATTGCTTTAACTCACCCTTTTACAGCTTCTAAAGTGGCACAATTGGTGCTAGATTCAGTCATAAAGCTGCATGGACCTCCAAGGGCAATCATCTCTAACAGAGATAAAATCTTTGTTAGCAGTTTTTGGAATGAGCTATTCAAAGCCATGGGAACACAGATAAAACTGAGTTCAACTTATCACCCCCAAACAGATGGGCAATCTGAGAGGGTAAATTAGTGCATTGAGATGTACTTGAGATGTATGACTGGTAATAAACCTACACAATGGAAGAAATGGTTGCCATTAGCTGAGTGGTGGTATAATACAAACATTAGCTGAGTGGTGGTATAATACAAACTACCACACTGCTATAGGAATGTCTCCCTATAAGGCCCATATGGTATAGAACCACCAATTCTGAACTATCATCAGCCAGGAAAAGAAAAGAATCCAATAGTGCAAGAGTTTGTGAAGGACATAGAAATCATGCAACAACTGCTTAAAGAAAACCTCCAGAAGGCCCAAGAAAGGATGAAAATGTATGGTGATAAAAAAAAGGGCAGAAAGAGAATTTGTTATAGGGGATGAAGTATTCCTAAAGTTGCAGCCATATAGACAGACATCTATGAATGCCAGCAAGAATTTTAAACTATCAGCTAAATATTATGGGTCCTATACTGTTATTAAAATGATTGAGAGAGTGGCTTATCAATTGAAATTGCCACCGGCAGCCAAGATCCGTGATGTATTCCATGTGTCACAGCTGAAGAAAAAAGTGGGAGAGAAGAAGATGGTTCAAACAATGTTACCACCTATGGCAGGAAATGGAGAAATTAAATCAGAACCTGTGGCCATCCTTGATAGAAAGTTAATCAAAAGAAACAACAGACCAATAACCTTGATTTTGGTGAAGTGGTCGAACAAGATACCTGAGGATGCTACCTGAGAAAAGTGGCACAAAATCAGCCAAGAGTTTCCAAATTTTAATCCTTGGGGACAAGGAAAATTTTAAGGAGCAGGGAATTGTTAAGAACTGAAGCAGATGGACTGGTTTTAATTAAAAATGAGTTAGTTAGGCAAAAGTAAAGTTAGTGGTCAGGTCAATTAATGAAACATAGTCATTTTTCTGTAATACCCTCATTTAGTAAGACGGGGTCGTTTAGCTAGTATTATTACTTTAGTCCTTGTTAATTGTTATCACACGTGTCGTCGCGTCAGTAGGTCGGTTACAACAAAATGGTTCCAGCTATTTGTATCTGTGCGCAGAGCGAGAGAAGACGTCAAATGAATGAAATCAAATTTTAGTTTCTTTTTTTCCTTGCAAGTTTATTTTCTTTCAGTTGAATTCATAACAGTTGGCAAGTCCGAAACGGATGCGATGAAGTGAAAGAAGAGATTTTCCGACAAGAAGTGTACTTGATAATGGAGTGAACTGCAGCTATGGGTCCTCTTAAGTATTCTGAATCAAAGGTCATGGCCTCATGAACAAGAGAAGGATCATAGACTGATAAAGATTCATCTTTTGTAGCCAAAATAGGACATTGCAGCCCATTTTGATACTCTGGTGCTTCAATATACTGTGCAAAATCATCAAGTTTCAATCTTTTAGTATCAAATTTGTTATCGATTATTTCATCGGGGAATGAATGGATTACGGATGTTGGAGAGAGAATTAGCAGAGAAATTAACAAGAAAGATGGATGAAGATGGAACATATTAGAAGAGAAAAATGAACTCTTTTTTTCTTTCTTCAAATGTGAGACGAGTTCCAATAAATTCTTTGTTTGGAAGGTGTGTATAAAATGGGAAAGAAGAAGAAAATCAAACGTGTATATATATATAGTATAGGGGAGAAATGGTTAATGAATGACTGTTTGTTTAGGTTCGAACATTCGTATTTTCGACAATTTCAAAGTTCAATTTGAAGAATTATTCCAACTTTGTAAGGTTCGATGAGCCTTACGTTATGTTAATGACTAAGGTTGTTAATATTGTGTATGTAAAGTGATCTTTTTTCTAGCCTATGTAGAAAAAATCAGTTAATTATCCCCTTCCCTCCTTAAAAAAGAATTAAGTATAAACGCACAATAATTAAAATATTATATTAAATAATACATTTATCTATATTATTAAAAAAAAAATACGATATTAAAACTCGTAATATACTGCACTTTTAATAATATAAATATATGTAATGTTTGATTATTGAGTATATAAATTTATCCCCTAAAAAAAATATCCAAAATACAAAGTTCACCTAAATAAATAAAAAAGAGAGAAGAGTATAAAAAATAATAATTTTATCTCTTTTAAATTTAGTAAACTACACTTTAATATAATTTTAAAGGTAACTTAATATTTAAATTTATTTTATATTTAACTTGTATACTTTTAAATATTCTTTTATAAGCAAAATATATTATACTTGAATATATCTTCTTGAGGAAGGAGGGAATACTATATACCCTTCCTACCACAAAATACTGAAATAGTCTTATTTTAACTTTTTCTTCTTTTTTTCAAACGAATCATCAAAATTCTAAACTCTAAAAATTACTTTGAATTCATTTTATTTAATTAAGTTGATCTTTAATAATTTTAAATGATTAAAAAAATAATACTAATTACAATTTTTTGTTATTTTCTTATTTTTCATGAATCAAGTGAATTTTAAATTTTAAGATTTTATAAATTGAGTTTAAAAAATCAAAATGAGACTCGTGCGAGAGACGTAGACAACAAGAACAATTCTTTTGTAAAACGGAACAAGAATATTTCTTTGTTTTTATTTTCCTATAAATGAATAATCATTGTTTCTAGGTTTCCTCGTAAATTACATTCGTCATAATTAATTGTTCTACTGCCATTGTATTATTGTTCGGAAAAATACCCCAACCACAAAAGCTTTTTTGTGTACACACCTTATCAAGTGTTGGAAGACCCTAAGCATTGCCACAGAGTATCTAGTTCTTGATTTCATTTCATTGTCTTTTCTCAATATTTTGCCACAGAGTAGTCCACTGGATACTTCAAACACTGGTGCAGATCAAGACTATCACCTTTAGTACTAAAGAAGATGAAATGTTACAGAAGAAAATATACATAGAAAAGACAAAACTTTAGCCCGAGACTGGAAACGCACCATATATATTATGTTATCGCAGCATCATCGGGTATCTACTATCCACCATGCTGAGAAAGTAAGACTCATCTACAACTTCGTTAATTAACATGCTCATCAACTTGTCTCAAGTGGGCAGGTTGACAGCAAACTAAGCACAAGAAACAGAAAACCAGAATGCCCAATTGTGCTCTTAAATCCTGCTCGTGGTTGATGCTATGCACAGAACACTACATGAAAGGTATATACCATATATTACAATCAAAATAAATCCTGTAGGCATGATAGGTGAGTTACTCAATCTTTTTAAGGTATACAATCACATTAAAACATTATTCCATTTGATTCCTATCTGTATTAAGTACATAATAAAAGACCTGAACTTTAATAGTTAGAAATTGATGCAAGTAGCGACTCAATGAACTCGTGCAATTGTTGGCAAATGTTAGGCATATATTGCTCATTCTATTATCATGGTGTAGATGACTTTTCTCCTACCACATTCACAAAAATTGAAAACAAAATAAGTTGACATATTTGCAAGTCCAAAAGGGTTCTTCAGAATTACCCACAGCTTTCTGATTGAAATTCCAACTGAATTCTTAAAATAAAAAATATAAGTACATACATCAACAAGAAGGGATATCTTAAGAGGGCACCAGCTTACTTAAAATTGAGCATAACGCCAAGGTGATAATGCAACTCAATGTCTTTTATACCACATTTGTGGTTCCAACTCAAAACACTCAAACTGCACAAATAAACAACAGAAGAGGCATCATTGAAGATTAAAGCATGACATGAGGATGGTTGAATACATCTAAAACACATTAAATGTCAAGCCTCCACAAGAGGAGAAAATAGATTATGTCTAAAAAGAAGAAAAAGAAAAGACCGAAAGCAAACTACCCAACAATATAGTACCCTACATATGGTGGCACAGTCAACAATGCAAAGGTTTAATCACAGGATTCAGATCTATGTGTGCAGCCATTGCCAACGTAAACATGAGCAGAGATGAATTGATAATGGGTTAGAGAAAGTGACAAAGAGAAGAACTGTGGACTTGACTGGGAAAATTGATAATATATTCATATAACCACATAATTTGGAAAATGTCAGACGAGGATTTAACTCATTAAAAGTCTAATCCAGTTCTCAACATGCTTAAAGATGTAATCAGCAATCGCTACACCCATTTTTCAATGACAATCAGGGTTGTAACAATGGCAGAGCATGACTGACACACAAGATAACAATGAGATCCCCATGTGCATGGTTTTTCTAAAAGACAAATGAAACTAGCTTCTAAAACCTTGTACTCATGCTGAAAGACTGGCCCATCCAAAAAAAAGCATCCCCTCCATTGAAGCCTATATCCACTTTGATGTGATCATAGTGCTTCCTGCAGCCTGGGCATCGTGCGTCTGCCTCGAGAATTTTTTTGTGACAAAAAAGACAGAGACTGAATCCACAAGGACATGGAAGAAAACTGGAGTCTGTCAGATCCAAATCCTCATAGCATATGGGGCATGAAGAAGGTTGAGAGACAATACTTTGGCAGGCGCAGTTCATGGCTCCACGACTTGACATCTTTTTTTGACTATTTTGCTTCAACAGGTTGGGTAGACACTGCGGGCGGGAAGCATCATCAACCCTCCATGCTCGAGAATTTTCCTGAGCCTTAGAAATCATTCCCCTGCTCTCTTTTTCTTGTAAGCTGATATCAGAACTCATGTATGGAGATTCAGGATCAGCTAAGCAAGTCTTGTTCGTGGATCTAGCAGAAGGTTCACGTTTTTGTTCATGGTGCTTCTCCGTAGCAATCAATGCATCAGCAACAGCCTCCCAATCATCCAAACCATTGTCCTCGTCTGTTTCACTGACACTGGCAGAACAACACCTGCTACTGGCACTGCTACAACTGCTCCCAGGAAGATTACTGCTGCCAACCGGGCTGCTCATCAGTGAGTTCAAATCACTTTCATGAATACTTGACACCTCAATATGCACCTCCATGGACCCCAATACTGAACTCTCGGATGATTTGTTCCCCTCATCGGTCACAACGGAAATCCGGGGAGAAGATCTGCCCCATTCATTTGAAGCCACATTGGTTACTTTGTTCTTGACTGCATTGTACTCCCAAATCTTAGTTATAGATTTCCAAGCAAATCAATTTCAGGAGTTATAATAAAGCAATGATGAAGCTTTGTCAAATCCAACGCACGTTTATAAATTTAACCCTTCCCCCGAATGTCGCATAATTACAATACTATCAACCACTTGCAACTTTATTCCACTATAAATATTCTTCTCTTTATCTGGATTAGGAGGTTGGAGTTGCTAAAATACATTTTGTTAAATGATTCAACTATAATACCAAACTTATTTGAATATAAGTAGACCAATGGTAGTCCCCCTCTATTAAACTCCAGAAAGGGGCCAAAACCCAGGGGTTAATAATTAACTACTGTTTATTAGATTAGAAGAAAATATACTAAATTATAAATCCTGTAATCTCTGTCAGTGAAATAGAAAACGAAAAACAGAAGAGGAATTGTCACAAAAAACATATCTAAAAGAAGAAAACTTCAAAAATTAAAGATTTAAGTTCAAGCTCCAATTACTTTAAGTACAGTTTTCCTTAAAATCCAAACTCAAAATCCATAATGCATTTTGCCATGTGATCAAACTTACAGAAGAAATATTGAATTCCTCATGGAGTACTAGATTTTGGCATGACGATCTGCTGTAACAAAAATTTTCTGTTTCTCGAAGCCTATGACGATGGGTTTTAGGGTTTATGGCGAAGATATCTAAAAATCATAGGCATAGGCCTCCATAATTGGTTACAGAGGACCTCAACCCCTAGATTTTCAAATAAGACAAACTTTCCAGGATCAATGTTTTCAACAATCATAGGAAGTTCAATTGGCGGATACGAAAGCATAAAACCAAAAGGATTATATTGCTCTCACAAAATAGAACCTGAAATTATGCATGCATCAGTATAAGATTATCACAACATAAAGATATAAGGGAAAAATGAACTTTCATACCCTGCGAAAGCCATTGCTCACGCCGAATATCAAGCTTGTTCTGCTTCAGTTTTGCTAGTCTGTTGGTCTAAGAAAGATTAAAAAAAAATCTCAATACAAATCGAACAAATGCATATGCATAACCATGTCTATGTTTATAAATGAAAGAATGACACACACATGTGTATATGTATATATATATATATATATATATATATATATATTACCCTCTTCTTCTTGACGATGTCCTTGCAGAAACCAGGAACAGCGACATTAGCGATTGAATCAAAAACCATGGCTTCTTATTGAAAACAATTTGATTTGCAAAATCCCTAATTTTCACGGAGAATTCGAATAAAATATTGGGAATTTGTGATGTGAGAGGAACATAGAGAGCGATGGTGGATAGCAAACAATCCCTTTATTTTCGCTCCAACCTTTTTGGTTATTCCACAGATCATATACCAGACCTCTCCAATTTTATATATCACATCGGCTTTACCATAATGCCCTCAGGATCTTCTGTGTCAACAACTTTACATTAGATAGCTGGCTTGTATGCAGATCAAATATTGCGTACACGCCAATATTTGTATATTTAAAACCAACATAAATCTGACTTCTCCATTAAAAACCAATTATTTAGGCAAAAATCTTACTTTATCAATATTAGTGGTTTAAATAATATTTAATTTAATTAAATACGTAAATTAAGTAGATCGCCTTTGAGAGTAAATTCACTTTTTAACCTTCTAAAAAGAATATAACTCTAATTTTTCGATGAGATAGATAACCAGGAGAATACTAAAGCTGGCTTCTGCCACTACATAAATATATTAACTAAGATATTTTGTATTTTTTTGGTAACACTATGGAAATGTTTATTTTTTAAAAATATATTTGAAATTAAATTATTTGTATTAATTTAATATTATTTTATCCTATAAATAGTTCATATTATTATTTCTAAAACTATTTATATGGAGATTATATAATTTCATAAAAAATATAAGATTAACCGTCCTTTATTTTAAGCTATTAAATAATTTTATAGGATTACTAGTTCAATATTAAAAAATTAATAATTCTTTATTATAAGATAAAATAGTCTAAAATAATATTAAATTAATATAAATAAATTAATTTTAAATATATTTTTTACAAACAAACATAACCTAAATATTTTATAATAACCCACTAAAGGTATGATTTTATATGTAGAATACATATGGCTTCGGAGGGTATTTGAGTAATCTTATGTGGTAATTAAAATGTGGACTTGAACGAGACATGCGAACGAGAAAGCCCCATCTTTAACTGAGCTACGAGCTACAAGTACAACCGCACACGTGGACGGCCCAGTTTCAAGAATAACCAGAAAGCAGGCCACTTTTGGTGATTTGTTGTGCATCTAAAACTAACAAGATAATTCTACGCTGACCGATTTTTGACCGGGAGTTGTATTAGGACTTTTTTTTTTTTTTTTAACTCTCAAAATATTTATAATATTTATTTTTATTTAAATATTTACATAATTCATTAATTTAAATATATATAAATAACAAAATTTTAACTATTTACGTACTACTAAATTATACATAAATTATTAAATTTTATAAATATTTAAGTCAAAATAAATATTATAAATATTTTGAGAGTCAAAAAAATAAAAAAACCAATCACAACTCCCGGTTGCCCAAGAGTTTCTGTATCCTCTTTAATACTTCAACCAAGTATTCATACTTTTTTTAAAAAAGAAAATTACATCACTTTTGTTTTTATGTATCTCAAGAAACAAAATTTGGTGATACATGTGTCTTATTTTATTCGCATTTTTTAAAGTTCAAATAAGCAAAAACATATTGCAATAATCTATGTACAAAACCAAATCAAAATTCCTGAATTTCTTATAGACCCCTTTATGCTACACTGCTTTCCCCTATTACAACTTACCTTGCACAGTCTAGTTAACGTAACACTGGGTTCCTTCTAATAGGGTCAGCCCTATTTACAGGCCAATGGTTAGGATGCCATCAATACAAACCAACAGGATGCTACATTCCTGACCCTTCCCTTCTTCCAGCAATGTCACCGTAGGTAGAATAATGTCAGAATTTTACAACCATAGAAAAAAACATGCGTAGTTGTAATTTCTATATTCCATTCTCTTCCTTCAGACGAAAAGAATGGAAAATACAACCCTCAGAATACTCTCCTCTCTCCTTTAATCAGTAAACTTAAGTGTTACAAACTCGGAATAATCTACCTTAGCCGCAACTGTATCACAACGTGTAAGAAAGGCATGATACATTATATCATTGCTGTTAAGAAACGGTGGAATTGTTGTACTCTTGCCTCGTCCTGCTGTGATGGCAAAGACATTTTTTTTCTTTTTCTTCTCTCACGACAGAGGAAATCTTCTGTGTCCAGAACATAGGAGATCTGCATCGCAACATGATTAAAAGACAAAATTTACCATGCTAAAAGATGAACCCAGTCTATGTATATACAGTGCTTAATAATGATTACACATTAAATACATGTAGGAGTTTCATAATTTAAAATAGTTGAAAAGGGGAAAAACTTGTTCAGATAAAAGATATTGTGATCATAAAAAATACTTCATCCAAAGGCATGATAAAATCCTGTGGGGAGAGAAACTCAAATTCTCAAACTCCGTGTTCATACCAAGTTTTTAGCAATATCAAAAAACAACAGAACTGTTAGGAAAGATGCAAGGAAAACATGCTGCCATAATTCACATGAAGAGAACAACCATGTTTGAAATGGGCTTTTTTCTTTAGTAATAATTTCTTTTTGAAAGACTGTTTTACAGGTAACCCCATGAGTGGTCCAATGTCAGGCAAGCCCAGATGTTGTTAGTGGCTTTTTGCACTAAGCAAAAATTATATCATCTAACCTCCCCTTTTAAGGTGGGAGGACATACTAGAGCAAAGCATGTTGAGAATTGAGATACACAACTACTTGCTATAACAGTAGAGTAGTAAATACTTGGTCAAGTTGAATGCGTCAAAGGTCAGGAGCAAATGATTTTGTTGCACATAAGCTACAAAAGATTTAGCTTAAGATCATTTAGTCATATGTGAAAAAAAAACAAACAAAGAGCAGGACGCTGGCATGAAAAACATGGGCTAAGTCCACCAGAAAGGAGAGGGGTGGCAGGATGGAGGAGAAAAATAAGGAACAAGAGATTAGCAAATCAATACATTCATACATTTACTCAACACCAGGCATTGAGGCAAGTTTCTTAACAATAAAAATTACAACTATCTAGAGAATATCTTTATCATACGCAACAAGTAAAGATGTACCTTGGATGAGTTACAAGCCATTTTGCACTCCAAACCATTGACCAATCTGACACCTTCCATAACCATGCATAGAGCAGAACATTCATCGGTGTCTGCACACTTGCATTTGTTCCTGCACATATATAGAATTTAGCAAGTCACATACACATTGACAGTAATCAGTCCATAGATAGAGTCTTGCTGACTCAGTAAATGCTCTTTCTAAGCTTTTTCCAAGACTCCATAAGAAAGGAACTCCCCTCAAAACTTACTATAAGCACCATATGACAAAATTGACAATCCAAAACCAGAAAATACCCAACAGAAATTGACAGTAGTTAGAAAAAGTTGTTGTACTGTAACTCCAAGATTCTTATGGCTTCAGAAGCTAAAGAGCAACATTTTTTACATGATCATCCAAAAGAAAAGGAGACCACGAAATATTACATTATACATTGAGACCTTCTGCAGAGGGTACAACCCATACTTCATCTAGTTTGTTTAGGTGCCTAATTATATATACTCTCGTGCATGCAAATTATACAAATGCGAACAATAACATTGATACCTTTGCAACAAGATGCCAATAGATTCCTTTTTGCCGGGAACACCCGACAGAAAATCATTGTGAAGATAAGCTGCAAAATTTGGATCCACTGAAACTGCAACCACCTCAGGCTTTTCATTTCCATTATCCATCAGCTGTATAAACAAACGTGACGGGGCCGATTTCTGTAACAAACAGGAAAATTACTAAAATTCAAGTTAACCTGCTAAATAAATGCAAGTACAGCTATTTCCAGAATTTGCAAAGAAAAAAGTAAAAGACCTACACATTCAAATCGGTATATCGTCTCATCATGAAGGAGCACATGTGCGTTTTCATAATAAACTGAATCAACGTACTTCTCAGGTTTCCGAGATTTTTCATACTCGTATAACTGAAGTAGCTTATTATCCATCTCATCAGTTGCAACAGTTTGAAGCTGCAGGAAAGGAGGAAAAGTTTTTAAAAATAAATAAATAGAATAGACCGAAAACAATTGATCAGAATTAGGATTTATAGATTATTTACCTGTCTGACAAGCTTATATATCAACTTGTCCAAAGTAAAAAGCACATAAGACTGATTACCAATAATATCACGGCAGTCGTCCTCAAACTTTGCATTATCAGAAGATCCATCAAGTAAATTATATAATGCTCTCATAAATCTGCACAAAATTAATAAACTTTCCCAGATTAATATGCAACACAGCACAAACATTTGATAAGAACTAAAGAAATAATAATAACCTGGAATATGGGTCAGGAGGAAAATTGTCTTTCACATTTCTCCATTTCATTTCAGCAGTGGATGAATATTGTTTAGCAGATAACAGTCTTTCATACAAAATCTAGCAACATAGAAAACAAAATCATGTAATATAAACTACATGCATTTTATTATACTCAATGATAATCCAGAATTCAGGAAAGAAACCACAACTAAAGAAACCTAATTAAAAGATTAAGAAAATAAAAGATGATGATATTCAACAGAAAAAGAGTAAAACAAAGAAAAGAATTCTATCCCTACTTGGTGCAGCCTGAAAAGCACATAAAATGAATCATTCCCATAAAAAACACGAGAATCCTTCTCATTATCACGTAATGCCGATGCAACATGCTTTGCCAGAGGCTTCGTGGTCAGCAGAAAGCGTTCAGATGGTGGTAATGATAACCCAACTCCTCCAGCAAGTGCATCATCCAATCCCTCATCCTCACATTCACTTTCAGCTTTACCATCAACTTCATCACGTTCTCCATCTTCTTCCTCTTCCTGCTCTTCCCTTGAGCACTCATCAGCAGCAGACTCACTACCTGAAACATCTTCCCCAGCCTCAGAAACATTTTCACTGTCCTCGTCATCGGCATCTGCATCATTCTCTCCTCTGGCATCCTGACAAGAGGTATCTTCACCAGTCCTAGACTGATAATACATAGTTTCAACACTTTTCTTTGCATTATGCAAAGGATTGGAACCACCATAAACAACAAAATTATCCTCGTCAAAATCACCATTAGGTGATAACTCACCCTCTTCTTTCTCAATTTTAGAGGGATCAACCGAATCTTCATTGCATTTCGGCACATTGGGGCCTTTCGTGATAACACCATTCGTTAATGGAACTGATCTCGAAACTTCATGATGCTGTAGCAAAAAGAGATAAATACTAAAAGCTCAGTAAAGAATACCATAGGTCAGCAGGACATGAAACTGCAAAAAGGCATACAGGTAGTGGATGTCTTCTTTTACCACCCACCCCACCTGGGTGCGTCAAAAAAAAGATCTTCAAGTTGAACCAAAATTTCAAATCCATACCTCCAATGAAGGAACATCATCAATATTGCTAGTGACTCCATGACCATTTTCAGCAGCATGGGTACTAGGCCTTTGTGCTGCATCACACCCTTCAACATTAGACGTAACAATAACAATAACAATAACAATAACAATAACAATAATAATAATAATAATATATCATACGAACCTGATATGAAATCCATCGTCATTCTGTAAGGAATGCTATCTGTTTCAATAGCAACGGCTGCATCAGAACTGGCTAAATGCTCAGTAGAAGCCACTGTTCCATTAGATCCAGACACTTTGTCAACAACAGCTGTATGCTTTGGATCTGTTTGTAGACAAAATGCATCTTCTTTGCCCAATATATTCCCAGGTAACAAGTTCGCCCTCCCAGAATCTATTTGATCTGGAGAAACAATCTCATCTGCATTTGCCAAAGGTTTTGATTGCTTAGCAACCATGGCTGCAGCATCAGCAGCAGGACTTCCATCTCTTTCTCTGATGCTTGTCGCAGTACTTTTCATTGCATGATTCCTAGATACCAAAGCAGCTTCAGAATCCTCAGAATCAACAGGCCGAGGAGGAACACTCAGCATTGGCTCCAAGAAGGTACTCCAAAGCCTCAAGGCTTTATTTGATTGCTCTTTGGTTGTGCAAATCTCGTCACATGAATACGTAATAAGTTTATAGAAGTCTTCATGAATGTCAGTATCAGAGTAGTTAAATTCAAGATTCGGAGTTATAGGATGTCTGCTTCCAGCAGCAATGGTGAGAAGCACATTATCCTCTTGCTGCCTTTTCTCCTTAAGTTCTTTGATCTCGGCCACTAAGGCTGTACATTAAAAGCACGAAAATCATAAGCAGAATCGACAACAGAACATGAGGTGTAAAAATATCTATGAAAGATGTAACTGTAAGAAAATAACAATAATTAATAATGCAACACATATGATTTGCTTAAATTAAGTCACAAACAGGCAATTGCAGCACCCAACAATATCCAGCAATGAGAAATAACCAACTTTGGACAAGTTTTCACTTACATTTAGTGCTCAGGTTCTTTGAATCTTGTTGCTTGAAATAGAAACTACGGTGATCAAGTGACTTGTAATGATTCTTAGAATAGATTTCAGCCCAAACCTTGTTGAAATCTAAACGACACGTTGACCACTCCTCATGTTTCTGCTTTAGGCGGGTTAATATAACAGGCAGTGAAAGGGATGGGTTTTTACATAATATGTCCACGGCATCCAGGCCATGATCACCATATAAACGTTCAATGCACCTTAAATTAAGAGCTAGAAGAAACAAGAGGAAAGCAAATATATCAGGAAGAAAAAATGAAAATTTATATTTTCAGTAAATGAGAAAAAAAAAACAGAGGAATAGCATTAGCATTACAAACCCGTGAAGTGGTCTTCAATGCGGATTGGGCTCTCTAGATTAATAGAATTATCATTAATGCTGTTCAATAACTCCTCTGCTCGCTTGGCGGTTGCACTCACGGATTCTAACAACATATCCAGCTCAAACCTGAAATAATCAAATAAAACCTCATTGACATTTCATGCAAAAAAAATATGTAACATCGAAATACCTACGTCAGCAACTTAAAAATCTAAACCTCTCAAACAGATTTACGGGGTGTTTGATAAAAACTAAATGAAATAGTTTTGAATGCTTAAGTAATCTGAATGAGCTAAATATTTCTGAATACTAAATGAAAAAAGTTATTTGATAAGTGACATATCTGAAACATCTGAATAACCAATTTTTACTATTTTATCCCTCTAAAAAAATTCAAAGTTGTTGCAAATTTATTTAATATAATATTTAATATTTTTTTTAATTCATTCTGCCGAGACTTAACCATTCAGCCAAAAAAATTAGACTTAGTCGTTCAGCCCAAAAATCTTACCGATTCAGCCATTCAGTCCTAAACAAACGCACTGAATGGCTGACCGATTCAGCCATTCAGATGCATTAAGTTCCAATCAAACACCCCCTTACTTTAAAAGGTTCCATCATTAAGCGATCATGAAAAAATATTTCGAGAAATTATAGTAACATCGAAAGGGAATGAGATGGCAACATCACAAGAAACTGAATCAGATCTAACTAATCAATTGCTTTTAACTCAATCTTATCGCAGATATATCATTTCCTTCTCCCTTGCAAAACAGAGTGGGTAAAATGTTGGAAATTCGACAAAACGCAAAAAGGGGACCATAATAAGTTAATCAAGAAATCTAGACAGAGACTTCAGAATAAATATAGGCAGATCTTTTACCTATCATCTTCGCATCTAAACAGACTCTCTTCATACTGATTTCTGCGCATATGTTTGAAAGAGTAATCCTCACTACCTGAAGTTACCGATACCCAGGAATCATTCAACACCTGCTCTCCCAGCTCTGACCTCTGGCTTACTGACGGTATTGGATACTGCAAAGAGATAAGTTCCAAGGACAAAGTAATCAGTACACTAAATCAATAGTTTCCACAAAAAGAAAAGAAGGGAATAAAGTATTCGCACATCCTCAGGAAGGAGCCTATAACTAGGAGTGCAACGCTGACAGTTAGACAGATCAAGCTCTTGAATGGACTTTCCCCAATACTTCTCCTTAAATCTATCCACCTTCACTGGTTTGGATGCAAGCCCTTCATTCCAGATATATTCTGCTATTAACCCAACGACTTCATCAGGCTTTCCAGACCACAAATTATAATTTAACTATGAATATTAGCTTAAACCGAGAAGTGAATAAGAAAGTTCATCTACGTTTCATAAGCACGGAATAAATTATAATTGTATATAACACGCAACAGTAAATTAAAGTACACCTATGGTCCTACAGGTAAACGGAAAGAAGAAAAATAATTACATACTTTTGCTCATTACACCAGCAAGGAATCCATCTGCAAGAGAAGACTGATAAGAAGAAAAAACTGTGTACACAAATTCAACAACTTGACCAATTTTGTTCACAGCAATTACCAGTTCTTTCACAGCGCTCCAAAAAATCGTTGAACCCTTCCATAAGATCTGGGTATTTTCCCAATAAATCTACAACCTGAAACAAGACAAATTTTGAAATCAAATTAAATCCAACAATTTATTCAACTTTTTCTTTTTATGTAAGAGAGGGGGGGGGGGGGGGGGGTGTTACATCTTGTACTCGGTTCTAAATTAACATGGCTGTATTGCGACCTTATGATCTTTTACTCATTTATGTTTGATGGAACCCAATAAAAGAGTACAAACTCTTTATAAACCATTCATCCATAAATCATAGTTGCTTTACCAAAATAAGAATGGTTTAAGGTTCAACTATATGTGTAGTTTATAAAATTAAGATCGAACAGGAGCCTACGTAAACTTTTTTTGAGTCAATAATGAGGATCAACCAAAATAGAGCCATAAATATTTAACAAATATATTGAACCCAGGAGGATAGCCCTTTAATGTCCCCTAAATTTCCTTGAAGTTGCTATGCAGAAGTATTTCATAATTGCAAAAAGATGGATGAAATTTTACAGAAGACCATATCTATTGCCAATGAAAAGCCAGAATAGAATGATATAGTAGTAACCAAATCCTTAGACAAGGACTCTATATACTGACTGAAAGGAGACACTCAACACAGTCAAATTGTTATGAAAATTTGGTAATACAGAATAGGGGCCAGAGTATCTATTTTGGAAAGGTTGCTCACAGCCACATGAAAAAGAAGTATTTACAGATAGCTATTGAACTACTGTGGAAACATCTTAAGCACTGGAGGTAAACAAAAACCACAGAGTATTAGTAAAAGATGCCTCACAAGTACCAGAAAATCTAGCACTAAAAAGAACCAGAGTCATAATCATGTCTTTTAGAACTGGTATCCTGTTGTCATACTATTAGACGTACTGGGAAAATAAGCTCGTTAAAAGTACCAGATGCAATCATGCAATGGTTCTCAGTTTGGACCAAGATTTGTTGTTATTTCTACGTCAAATTCCTGACTAGCTAAAACAGTAGTAAACTAAATACAAATTAGAGTGAAGATGCACACAGTTATTTAACAGTTATTTGATTTGTTAAGAAGCTTATTACTCGCATTTAATTGATTGTTTAATAAACTTCAAACACCAGTAATATATTTATATATCAAGAATCACAATTCGTTCACTAAAAGTGAAGGAAGAGCAATAATGTGGTATGATTGGTCATTGGAGCGGAAGGCAGTGTATTAATGTGAACATAAGTTTCAAATCTGGCCCAGTCTGCTACCTCTTTGTGGGACTCCTGATTCAAACTCGCATCTCTCATATTCTCATTTTGCTTCTTTTTTTTTCCCTAGGCTCCTAGCCAAAGAAAGGTTCCTAAATTCATGTCACAAGGTAAGCAAAAAATATACAACTTGGAACATCTATTCTATTTACTCATTTTCGTTCTAGTGCATAAGCGACAATGAAGAGAGCCAGTGGAATGGGCCTAAATATGACTTCTAGAATTGATCATCCTAACTTTAGCCAGCAAATTGCAAATTAGAAAACATAAATTAAGCAAAAATTTGCATGGTCAACATGATACATACCAAACCTTGTAATTCCTTTCTTGTAATTATTTCTGTACTATAAATATGAAGACACTTCAAAAATGCCTGGTAATCATCAGAATTTCGTAGTCTCTCCTTCACTTTCTCACAGAAATTGAATTCTTGCTTGTACATGTCTGGCATGGTTGAGCACATCAGATTTTGCATGTTAGTACAAAAACAATATTGTCGATGACACAGAGCAATATGACTAAACATGAATGAGAGATTTAGAGTTTTTGACTTCAAGAAGATGGCAAATGATATTATTCATGATATATTCTTTCCCAAAATGGAGCAATAACTTAGAGAAAGTCCAAGTGATATCACTTTGCACTATTGCTGACATATACTGCTTTTATCCTGACAGTAAACACAATGTACAGCCAAAACAAAAGTGCAATGATAGCACGTAAGTTACCGCGAAACCTCCAAATAAAATACATGCCCACTGCTTTTACACCTAGAAAAGCCAGGCGCAAACCCAAAAGGGAAAAATACATGTAACATATAAAGATGAGCATCCATATTCCATACACATGTGACTCTCAACAAGTGCATCATTAATTAGAAACATCAGCATTAACTCACTTTTCAAGGCATCTTTATCATCATAAGGGGCAAAAACTGAATCTCCTCCGAAGTTTTCAACCTTTTGGGTAGATTTCCGTTTCTCAGATAGACGGTGCATGTCATGCCCAGTGTCCTTGTAGTCCTGATCACGATTCCTCCTATACCTGTTATCCTTTTCAGAATGTTTTCTATGCTCCTTATGCAACTTAATCATTGTTTTGTCATCATCTAAATCAGGACGCTCGACACTTGGATCACGTGCAATGTGGGGAGCAAGGATCCTGTCTCGTCGGAACCGTTGCTGGAAATGATAGAGCGGGTGCATCCTCTTATCATTAAGATACAAATAAATTGAGCAGAAACACAGAAATTTGAAGTAAACAGATCACCTTATCCATTTGTGTGCCCCGTAGTGTTAGCACAGAGCTCCGCTCATCATAGCGATGCAAAGGTTGCCTGCCAAATGTAGAATGGTGTGCTGATGCAACCGCTGAAGCATCAGGCAAAAATCTTACAAACTCGTCAAGCAAATCCGGATGATCATCAAAAAGTGAAGCAACCTGCAATTCATGGATCTTTTCATCTTAAACCCATGACTTATAATTGGCATAAACATAACAGATGGTTTAAGATGCAGATTATTTTATAGTTGAGAATAAACCAAATACATAAACAATTACCTCATGGTAGACCTCATCAATACCCTTATGCTCCTTACGGTACATGTTCAATATGTCTAAAAAAGATTTGTACACCTGATCATCATCATCTTGAAATCGTTTCTGAAAGAGGGGAATGAGTTAATATGTTGAGCCTATGCCTATAAAAACAATATCAGCAGCAACTCAGCAAGGAAGAATATAATAGAACATCAGTTTCACCTTTATCTTGTTAACAAAATTTATAGCCTCATCGAACTCAACGGTTCTTTTTGGTTGGGCCTCTTCCTCCTCAATAAGAGTGATTTCACAGCCTTTGGGCAAGAAGGTATTGAAACCAAAAATTAAATTATTGTGCCCTTTAAATAATTCTTTAACCCTTTCAATGACACCACCAGTGTCAATTCTGCAAGAACCAAGTCATGGTATGAGTCAAACACATGTTCTGGACCATCTGAAACATGATAAATATTCCTATTGAAGCGGTAACATATATACCTTTGAGCCTTAAAATCTTTCATCACGTCAAGAAACATGTCATATTTCTCCCTCTGATCTTGAAACATGTCCTTAACTTCCTTCAAATATGATAAGGCATCACTGGTCGTTAGTTTCTGTGCAGCAGCACCAATACCAGAACCTCCGACCCCTCCACCTCCAACACCAGGGATATGGGGTTGCCCATATCTTCATCACCAGGAAAAAAGAAAAAATATTCAGCAAACAAAAAATAAACTTGGTACCAAATACCGATACACGTATCAATAAGTCTGACAACTAACACAATTTCTGTGAACCGCTCATGCAAACTCTCCTTTTTTTCACTTCACTGTTTCTCACTCTCTCTTCATATTTTCAGTTTAGTAGCTGAAAATCATCTTAGAATCTTCGACTGCTAATAATTGGGGAACATATGAATATAGCCTCAATAAAAAGTGTAAAATCAACTATTTGACTCCGTAGAGGCATGTTTCTTTTTTCACGACTTAAAAATCATCCACAAAGATCGCAAGTTATCTCACAAATCAACCTAAAGAATGTGGTTAAAAAGGATATCAACCCATACTGAACACAAAATTCACAATCGAGCAAGGCTATAACAAAGTACAAAATTTTAATTCAAAAACTAGCTACAAAAGTTCAAAGTTTTTAAACTAAAAGGCATAAAAAATTCTGTTGTAAGCAAATTCTAACTAAATGTAAAATAAATAAATTAATTAATTAATTACCTTAATCAACCATATAATAGACACATGAAATGAATATATATATATATATATATATATATATATATATATATATATATATATATATATATATATATATATATATATATATATATATATATGTAGTCAAATGAACATGAGTAACAGAGAAAAAAAATCATACGATTCTGCACGAGAAGAACCAAATGAACGCTTAAATTGTGTGTTGACATAATCATCTCGTAATCGCTTCATCTCTGCAAAACAAAAAAAGTAAAAGACAGAATATTTTTTTTTATCAGAAAGCCGTAAATCACAAATAACAAACAGAAACGAAATGTTTTAGCCTCATCTCATGTATAAATCAAGTGCAGAATACTTACTTTAGAGTTTCCTCCAGATTATTGAGTTACTAGATCTAAGAAGAACAAGTTCAATATTGGATCAAGTTTTGAAACATGGATTTTTTAGTTCGGGAAACAAAGAAGAAAAATGAAAAGGAGGTGCCATCTATTGCATTCGGTAGAAGTAATCATAATGACGAGACTATATTTATAATTCGATACTAATATCGGAAATCCAAAACGTTGGCGTTTTCTACACTTGGGCTAAGGATTTACACACTGCCACGTGATTTGGGCTTTTTCAAATTTTATCAAGCCGTTGATAACACCTACTAAGCCCAAGGAAAATATGAAGTGCCCTATCCCCAATTCCACTATTGTAGCCAATGAATAAATCAATTCATTTCTCTGAGTAGTTTTAATTTTATAGTTCTAATGAAAATGGGAAGGATTTGGCTCATGTTAATAATTATCTAGTTAGATTTACTTCAAGTCTTACAATCATAACAAATAAGCAAAAAATAAATAAATTCAAATTCGTTTCAACAAGAAAAAAATAGTTATCTTGACAATATTTGTTTTAGCATGTGACGATATCTATTTTAACGGAAAAGAATTAATTTACTTTTCAAAATTATAGATTATGATACTAACTGTCAATTTTAATTATAACAAATAAAGTGTGTGAAAATAAATAAGACTCATTTTTATTGGGGAAAACACAATTTACTGCAACGAGATTTGTTTTAACATAAAAGAATAATTTCATTTTTAAAAGAAAAAAGAAAAAAAAAAACCTTTTCTAAAATTAAGATTCCAACTCTCAATATTAAATATTATGAGCTGAATTTATTTTATGTTGAAAAGACACGTGCAATTACTTATGATGCGTCTACAAAAATGCTAAGGAAGTTGTCAAAACTATTGAACAAAATAATTGTTTCATTAGAGAAAAGAAAATTTTGTTTTTTTCTCTTATTATCAATTGGTTTTCTTTCAATATTTCTAATATAACAAGTAAATTAACTGAAAAACAGATTGATATTTCATTTTTCTTTTTTTTAAAAATAGTAAAATAAATTAGAAATAATAGGATTTTAAAAAAACTCCTCACTTTGCTTAATGCGGCAAATATATATATATATATATATATATATATATATATATATATATGCACAATCAACTTAAACAAATAGTAGTAACAGAGATTATATAACACATTCGTAAACTATATCAATAGGAATTCAAGTATTAGAACGCATGTACCTTTTTCTTTCTTAGGTTTTAAGAATTTAGCTATACCATAAACTTTTAAGAAAGAAAATCAAGAAAAGTATATTTCAACTTTAACTAATTAAACATGTGACATGTCTAATCGTGAAATAAAAGTTGATAGATGTCAATCATCTATATTTAAATGAGAGAGAGAAAATAGTTTATTTCTACTGAGATTCATTTTAACGGGAAATAACTTGTTGACTTTACAAAGGAAAAAAAATCTCTATATTTCAAAGTTTAAGATAAAGAATTTAGGATCTATACTCCCAATTTTTTCCAAAGCCAAAGTAAGACTGTGTTTGCGAGTTTTGTTTCGGGAGGGGTTAGGATGAGATAAGAAGGAAAAATTTAAAGAATCGTAATTTTAATTAGGCAACCATAATTAGATCAAGTTTAACTTTTGTGTAGGAGTTTTTTTTTGATATAAAATTATTTTTGAAAATTTATAAATATGTATTCTTTAAAAAAACTGTGATTATCATCATTCCAAAATCTTAATATGTCCGAAAGAAAAGTTTGTCCCAACGCAGTTTAAGATATATGTGCAGTTCATAACAAGGAACTTAAATTAAGCAGTGCGTTTGTGTCACGTGGCTTTGCTCTGTAAGCTAACTGAAGAGTAATAAGGTCCAGTGGTCCTTTTATCCGACAAAGAAGTGTGTTACCCTTTCTCCCCAACCTTTCCCTTGTCTAAAACGACAATAACATCACAGTTTTGTATAGAGTCCGTCCGTCTTGTGCTCTATTTATTACCACAATAGTCCTTCCCGTCATTATGCGCTCGAGTCCGTCTTGTACCAACTTTTCTGCTTCACCATCAAGCGCGCTGGTGGAATTGCAATTGGTTGCTTCTGCCCTCCAGATAGTTGTAATCCTCCATCTCTGCACAATGTGTTGTATACGTCTTTTAGTCATGTGATAAATTAGTGAGCGTTGGCTCCTCCGTTTTCTGTGCTGACATTTTAGCTTGGGTTACGTTAGAATTCAATTTCTGATTTTTCTGTGGAGTTTCTTATTTTACCTTTTTTTATTATTTTTATTTTTAATATTTTCACAAGAAAAAATAAAAATTTTACAATAATGAATAATAAGTAAATTTTACATTCATGTGGGGAAAAAAACTTGTAAGAATATAAAATTTTACTTGTAGAAACATCAATTCTTTGTAATATACTCTCTTTGTCCCAAATTAAATACTCAGTTTTGATTTTTTAAAATCAAATTAACTATTTTAAGTATTAATAATTATATATATATAAATATATTTTTAAAATTATAAAAATTAGAGTTACTAATAAATTATTTTCTTTTAGTTATAATATTTTTATCTATATTTTAACAAAATAAATTAATTTTAAAAATAATTAATTTAATTTTAAAAAATTAAAATTAGGCATTAAATTTAAAATGAAAAGAGTACTATGAATACTAATAAGCGAAATTAAGACTTTTGGGCAAAAATATCTCCCGAGGGGACTTCCGCTCATACTTAATACCCAATTTGAATAGGACAAACAAATTCAAAACAGAATGTTTTTTATTTTGATAATAATAATAATAATAATAATAATAATAATAAACAAGCGTGGGTAAAGAAGCATGCTATATATGGTATTAAGAATTCCCATTTAGTAATTGCTTTAGAAAAATATTTGGATTATGCATCAAGACTTGGAATCAAAATATACAACTTGCGAGTGGGCTCAAAACTGTATCATACGTGAAAAAGACGAAGTCATGGGTTTGTTGTCTCTCCGCGACTTTATATTTATTATTACATAGTCTCTCCGTCCTATAATAAACGTTTTAATATAATTTTTATAATTAAATTGATTAATTTTAAAATTAATAAATTTTAAAAATATTCAATATATATGTCGAAAAATTATAATCATAATAAAGTATAACAAATTTACTACCAATGTCAAGTTTTATCATTTAAAAATTATATATAAATATTTGTAATAATAATTTTTAAAAATGATCAATTTGACTATTAAAATTAAACTAAAACGTTTATGATAGGACGGATGGAGTATTATATCAAGTTTGCAAATATTAACAAATGACCTTATTAGTTATTTCATGATGAGAGTAAACAGCTGAAGAAATTTAATATAAACCCAACGAACATAATAATTTCTACAAAATACAATATATACCAACTCCAGTATGAGTTACTACCTTTCCTTCACATCAAAATAGGAGCAACTTCCTAGTTTTTGAAAAGCACTTAATAACCATGTGAAATAAGCTGGTAGGTACTCACTTGTATTTTTAAAGTTTACTTGTTTATTTTAGAATAAAACACAAATTATTTTGCTCTTATTTTAGTAATAGGATAGTATGGATTTGAATTATGAAGTAATGCCACTTCCTACATCAATATAAAATTTAATATAACCATTATATAATCCAACAGAAGGCGTTACAGAATTGCATCATTGATTCTCCAGGTTAATACCATACAACAAGGCCTCGTGGCACACAAACTAAAGAACAAAAACGAGGAGATCTAGTAATGTTGGCAGATTCTTTCTCAGTAATCCTTGATTGTTTGGTTAATTTGTACATCAGTTGGTGACAAATATTATTATTAAAAACCTGAGCTTATCCAGTAAAAATGTCCAAAAACACACACACTTCTCCTCGAAGATAAATTGTGTTCAGTATTTGAAATGTTACGCCTTTGTGAATATCATCACCCCATCAATTAATCACTTGATGGCAAAACCCTGCAGTAGCTTAATCATAAGCTGCAAAATCATGATTTCAGTTGATCATGTGGTTAGAATTGGGCCTTCTTTGAAGGCTGACCAATGCGTAGTAGGCCCCGGTGGGTCCCTTTGCAAGCAACGACGAGTGGGTCCCTTTCTCAACTACCTTTCCTTTGTCTAACACTGCGATTGTATCACAATTTTGTATCGTACTCAACCTGTGTGCCACAACCACGCTAGTCCTTCCCACCATAACATGCTCTAAAGCATCCTGAACCACTTTCTCTGATTGACTATCAAGTGCACTTGTGGCCTCGTCTAATAATAGTACAGCCGGGTTTTTCAGTATAGCTCTGGTTATAGCAATGCGTTGCTTTTGGCCTCCAGATAATTGTAATCCTCTGTCCCCACACCATGTGTCATATCTGTCTTTTAGCCCCGTGATGAAATCGTGAGCATTGGCTGCCTTAGCAGCCTCGATGATCTCTGCTTCATCGGTCTTTGGGGATGCACCATATATAATGTTTTCACGTATGGAACCAGCAAATAACGTAGGTTCTTGACTAACAAGTGCAATGTGTTTCCTTAATGACCTGAGGTGATATGACTTTATATCTTTTCCATCAATTTTCACTACACCATTGAGTGGGTCATAGAATCGCTGGATCAGCCCGATTATAGTTGATTTGCCGGACCCACTTTGGCCCACCAGTGCCGTTGATTTCCCTGCTTCGATTTTGATTGAGAAGCCTTTGAAGATTGTCACATCGGGCCTAGCAGGATACGCAAAGTTCACATTGTGTAAATCTACGTGGCCTGTTAACTTGTCGGGCTTGGAGCCTTCTGGATCTTCAGGCTCAATGAGGGTATAGCGGTCCAACACGGCAAAAACTGAACTAACAGCATCAGAACCTTTGGCAAGGTCATTAGTCATGCTTCCGGCATCAGCAATGACCCGACCAGTGCTCACTAAGATCATGAAGGTCTCAAAGAGAGCCTTGGAACCAATGGCCCCATCAGCAACAAGTTTACCACCATACCAAAAGTCTAAGGCCCATGTACATGACATGAGACTTTGAGAGGTTCCAAGCCCAATACCAGCGTACCATGATTGTCGAATGCTTTCACGTCGTGGGCCCTCTTGGGCCTGTTCGAACATTTTGAGGATTCGGGCTTGGGAGGAAAAGGCCGTGACTGTTCGGAGGTTGGACACGGCCTCTGCTGCGAGCTTGCTACTCTCGTCTTGGGATTTGATGGCTTTTGATGACATGCTTTTCAGTAGAATACGCTTGCAATAGTAGCAAACAATGATAAGGGGCTGGACCGCAATCATGACCACTGCCAGCCTCCATGCAATGACTAGGCCCATGGTGCATGCTATTACCACAGCTGAGACTGTCTGGATTATAAGTGCCATGCGATCACCGACTAGAGATCTCACCTGCAAAAACATGAAATTTAAATATTATTACTTATATATATCAGTAGTTCTCCATATATATCAGTAGTTCTCCATATTTCTATTCACAACAATACAACATCATTATCTTGAATATTGAGCTAACAACTAATATATTTTCGTATTAAGCATGTTGTTCTTGTATTAAACGTGTATACCTGTTTATCACAGGCTAGAAATTGTTTATGATCAACAATAACTCTATAATCATGTGCTGTTGCGTTACTGAGTCATATATATTGCAAATTTCAGTCCTAAAGTTGAGTTCTAATTAAAGAGAAATTTAGGTTTGATAAGTAAATATACGTACCACATTGGCATCTTTGGCGAGCCTAGAACAAACAGCACCGCTAGCATTCTCATCCTGATCAAACCACCCGATCTCGAAAGTAAGTATCTTGGACAACATTCTTTCTCTAATCCTCTTTGTCAAATACTCGCCCATGGCCGCAAAATTATAATGCTGAATTATGTTAATCAAAAGGGAGAACACAGCCAACCCAACAAAACACAGCGCATAAGTCCTAGTTTTCTCCTTAATTTCGCCATGGTCCTGCAAGAAGTACACCGATATCATTGATCCCATTGCAAAAGCATAAAGCGGCTGAACTGCGCCAAATAAAATCGCACCCACGCTCCCAAAAAGACCTTGCTTCCATTCTGGAAGATTCATTGCCAGCAGTCTTTTAAATGAAGGCACTGGAAAAACTTGTTCATTGGAAACAGTGGGGGCATTATTCGTATTTTCCCCTCGTGCGGCGGAGTTGGCTGAGCTGGACCGGCTGACCATTGATAATCTGCGGCTGCTCGTGTTATTATTATCAATGTTTGATATTGAGGATGTGTAATTAGTGGTAGTGGCTAAAAATGGCACGTCACTTTTCTCGGTTTGTTGGAGGCGGACTAGGGTGGTGTAAAGGCTGTTTTCGTCTTGGATGAGGTGATCGTGGGACCCGATTTCTCTGACCTCGCCGTTCTGGAAGACGGCGATGAGATCGGCGTTTCGGATGGTGGAGAGGCGGTGGGCAATGATGATGGTGGTGCGGCCAATGGCAGCCTTGTCGAGTGCTTCCTGGACGACTCGTTCGGACTCGGAGTCGAGGGCGCTGGTGGCCTCGTCTAAGAGGAGGATACGGGGTGCCTTGATGATGGCTCGCGCTATTGCTATTCTTTGCTTTTGGCCTCCAGACATTTGAACACCCCTCTCACCCACCTGTGTTTGTACATGCATGCATGGATTAGTACGTTATGTAGAGTTTACAATTCGCAAATTATACGAGAAAATTTATGGTGTCCCAAAAATTTGCAGCCAGATTCCGACTGTTTACATTAGACTGATCGTCAAAATTAGTGTATAAAGATTAGTGATAATTCTTTTTAAAATGAATATAATAGTTGACGTAAGGACTCATGTTATACAACACAATCCTGTACTTAAATTATACTCCTTTGTTCTAACAATACAGTTCAATGTTTTTTTCAGTCAATTATGCTTTTTCTTCTTTCTTTTTTAAAAAATATTAAGTAATACATTTAAAAAGGTTGTGATTATATATTTTTGTTTGATTTAGTATTCTATTTACGGTTTCAATATATATATGATTTGCAATTTTTATAACATTCTGATTTTATTTTTTTTTCCTTTCTTTCTATGGGTCTGGTACAGTGAAAATTTCGTTTGTTCTCATTTCCTGTTTTCCATTGCATGTATTTTTATCCATATCATATATGGTACAAGGATACACGTGGGGATCAGATGTTTCAGGAACAGTAAAAACAAATACAAGTGGGTGTGATGTTATATTCTTCCTACACTATCCTAGTGCTCACAAAATTGATTTTTCTGAGATGATTAAATCAGGTGAGGACAGCTTTCCTTGTCAATTAATCAAATAGTCTAATTAAACAAGATGGGGGTTGTTAACAGAATAAGTATATAATATAATTAGGACTTTTCAACGAATTATTACGTAGTAACCGTTTCAAAATATAAAATTATTATTGATTTTTTAAAATCAACTAAAGATATATTTTTAAATTTAAAATTAACATAAATTTAATTTTAGTTAATATAATGATGAATAGTTAACTATTTCAAAAGTATTATTTATTGTAAGATTTAGTATTTCATAATTTTTAATGAATTATCTCAATTTTAAAATTTAAAATATATCAAATTAATTATTAAAAATTAATAATAATTTTATAATTTAAAACGGAGAAGAGAGTATTATATATTTCTAATGGAGTTTTAGGGTTGCTTCTAGGTTAGGAAATTATAAATATGGAGTATAATAATTTATACATATAATAATTCTCACGCAAAACAACACCTTAATTATTATGGATGCTAAGTGGATTTTAATTTAATTAATAGAGTCATTATAAGAAATTATTCAACAATTATTGGACAATATAATGATTACTTGTCCCCCGGTTGATAAACCATAAAATATGTTTGGTGTATAAAATCTGTTTGGTGCACTACTTATGTAACTATTGTACTTATCTACCAGTTGGTTGAGCTTATAAAGTCTTTCGGATGTATGCAGTCTACTACCTACTGTATAGTTGCAATGTTCCCATGAGCTGAACGCTTAGAAATATAGTTTTAAAATTGTTTACATTGAAAAAAAAAATAGTGGAAAAACAAAGTTTTAATTACCATTATTTTTCCTCACCCGAAATGGCTGGGGAGGTAAGGTTTTTTTTTAGGGTACTTCCAGAGTTATTGGAAACGGGATGAGGCTTGCAGTTCAAAGGATTAGAGTACATAATTATGGATCACGGTGTCTAGGGTTTAAATCCCTTCTGGCTCACAATCAGCCTAAAAAAGAAGATAGATTATTCTAATAACTCTAGAGGAGTCGAATTTAAAAGAAAATATTGTGTTTCTTTTAGTAAAAATATAAATGACACAGTATTTTTGAATTTATTATTATTTTAAAAATAAATATAAAATAAGAGAATAATAATAAATATAATTTAATATAAGAATATAAATGACATAATATTTTTGAATTTGTCATTACTTTAAAGATAAATATAGAATAAGGGAATAATGGTAAATTTAATTTGATTTGATGTGAAGGACGATGATAAAGAAGGCAACAAGCAGAACAAACCTGGGTATCATAACCCTGAGGCAACTGACAAATGAAATTATGAGCATTAGAAGCTTTGGCAGCCTCAATAACCTCGTCCATGTCAGCGTCCTCCTTGCCGAAAAGTATGTTCTCCTTAATTGTGGTCGCAAACAGTGCAGGCTCTTGACTCACCAGCCCCATTTGTGACCTCACCCATTTCAGCTGCAGCTTATCTATGGCCACCCCATCAAGGACTATTTCTCCGCCAAGTGGGTCATAAAATCTCTGCAACAACGCTATCACCGTTGACTTCCCGGACCCACTTCCGCCCACCAACGCCACCGCCTTGCCCGCCGGGATTTTCAGGTTCAGGTCTTTGAAAATTATGGTCTCTGGCCTTGATGGGTAGGCGAATTCAATGTGTTTGAATTCGACTTCCCCTGTTACGTTTTGTAAAATTTGGCCGTCTAAGTTGTCAGAATCGATTTTGGGGACTCTGTTTATGACTTCCACTACCCGTTCTCCGGCTGCAAATGCTTCTGAGAAGTACTTCACATTTGATAAACCAGACCCCAATGATCTAATCAAAATCAACAAAAACAACTTGGTGATTTTCAAGAAGAGTAGTTATTAATGCCCATATTAGAAGTAATGCTTTTATTTTAAGAGAATAAAATAACATAATATTTTTATTTTATTATTATTTTCTAATATAATTCTATTTTCTAGCACTACAGAATCATTACTAAATTGTTCTATAATATTAAGAGTACATTTATTAAAATAAACTTTTTCTTAAAACTTATGTTTTATTCTCTAATCATGGGAAGGGAGGGACTACTGTCAAGAATTATCATGACAAGCATTAGCCAAAAGTGGGAATAAGATTTACCCCACTTATTGCTTACAAATTGAATGGACAGTTCTCCCAAGAAAAGGTCAATGAATTATGCTTCTCCAAAATGAAAAGAACTAAACAAGGAAAAACAGTGGGCAACACGAGGAAGATAAAAAAAAAAAAGGAAGAAAATATTTTTCGAAGAAAATATTTTTCATGATTTTTTTTACACGAATAATGTGTCGACCTACATCTGTCTCACATAGATCTATATAAAAATATTAAATCCTCACAAAAAAAAAAAAAAAAAACCTTCTTAGTCCAAGGGAGATCAAAATATTACTCCATAAATGCACATAAACCGCTAAATCCTCTTGTGGAAAAAAATGAGAAGATTAACCCATTTTAGTGCGAGAAAGGAAAAGAAGGTATGTATAGATGATTCACTTACAATCCACCAATAGTGATAGCAGCACCAACTGCAAAAACAGTTCCACCATGAGCACCATGGTACATGACCATTCTGCTTCCATAATAAGACATGAAGGAAAAAATTGCAAATACTAGGCCATTGCTACCAACGGCCAAGCCTTTTGCTAAGCCCTGCCTTAGTCCCAATTCAACAGTCCCTTGAAGAGCTGCAGAGTACTCTGTTATAGTTTTACTCTCCCCAACAAAGGAATAAACTGTTCTGATTGAGGAAATTGCTTGCTCTGCTATTGTCCCCGCCTTGTTGTACTCGTCCCTCATCTTTCTAGCTATTCCCATTAAAGCCCTTCCATAAATCAAACCGGGAATAACAAGAATCACCACAAATGGGAACCCCACTATGGCTAGTCTCCACAACATCAAGAATGCCACTAAATATGATCCAAAGAAAGTTGCCACATTCATCACAAATACCGGAACCTATATTTAATAATAATATTGAATTTAAATTTAGTCAGTTTGCATGTAATTACTCGAGAATTTCTTGTAAAGAGAGGTAAGTTCAAACCTTTTCACTGATAACATCTTGAATAACGAGGCTATCACTAGAGACGCTGGTGACGACTTCGGCCGTGCTAGTCACGTTCAAATCAAAGTAACCGACATCTTGCCTTAGCACTGCTTTCAAATATCTTGCTCTTAATCTTGAAGCTTGTCTATCTCCTGTTCTTGTCCAACAGTACCCCTCTGCAAAACCCCCGGAAGAAGAAAAAGATCAAATAATATTATAGCATAGGTCCATAATTAACTAAACCGCCATCAATTAAATTCCTTAAAAGGAAAATTTACACTATCACAACGGGCTTACCAAGGAAACAAGCTACCCATTGACCACAAGCCAAGTAACACAAAGCCAATGCATTCTGTAAATTTAATTTCCATGAAATCAAGTCAAGTTAATTAATGCCATGTTCACAAGATATTTGACATAGTATACACATATTTACGTTAGAATAATGTTCGGTAACTGGACAAAAACGATCATGTTTTATCTAGATAAACTTGACAAATTTGATCTAATTACTTACATACAATATATATATATATATATATATATATATATATACCTTGTTGATATTATGGGTGAAAGCGTCATCACTTTGATTATTGGTTGCATTACCAATAGTGTTCATGAGCTTGCTAGTTGTATACAACATCACTGGCATGGAGACGCCGTCACCGATGGCTCCAAGCAAGCCAAGAATCATCAAGAACATGTCAGCACCGTCAGCATGCATGAAAATGGATGGAATTGCCCTGATTTTCTTCTTTTCCTGAACCTTTGTCATGCTTCGCTTGTTCTTCAAATAATTCCAAATTAATTTCTTACTCCCTCTTCTCTTCTTCTCTCTCTATATTTTTGTATAGATAAGATGATCAGAAGAAAGAGGTAGTACTGAGATATTGATGATCAGAGTCTCTCTTATATATGTATATATATGTATGTAGTCAAATAATACTCCTTGTACCGTTGCTTGCTTCGAAAAATGTCAATCATTTAACAAAAGCTTGCGAAGAAACGGAGAGACGTGCATTCATATATATAGTAGTTGTCCTAGGGAATGGATTTGATATTTAAGTATTTATTATACTGATGGCATGTGCAATGCTTCTTTTATATAAAAAAAGTTTTGTGAGAGAGGGTAAGGCGGCGGGTACAATGGGCGGGTAAGTGTAGCATTGCTCATAAGGAAAAGGGAGTAGTAGTTAATTGTACTAGTTTAATTAATTGTATATGTGGCCGGTGATTAGAAGATGATGTGGTTGCCTTCAAACTCACTCAAGTTATTTTAAATTTTTTAATTTAACACAAATACATCGTGCACTTATTTGGCGTCATTAGTGACAATGGTGGGTCACGGACACAAATGGCAGAATTTCCAGCTTGATTACACACGAAAAGTGCAGATATGAGGAGATCTGGGTAGATATAATAGAGATAAGAGAGCTCGCAAATTTCTTAAAAATAAATACATAATAATAATAAAAAAATAATGATGAATATTTAAAATATATAAATGTACTACTAATTAAAATTTTGTTATTTCATAAATTTTAATATATTTTATTAATTTTGAGAATAAAATATTTTAAATTAACTTTCAAAAGCTAATAACAATATTTTAATTTGGGACGGAAGAAGTACATAATTTTATTCAATAAAAAAAATAAATTAAAAAACACATAATTATCAATTAGACGTAATCAGAAAAAATTGAGAAAATAATTCCCAAAATAGAAAAAAAAAAAAGTTTAATCACCTAATTGAAAAAACTGATAAGATAATCTCCAAAATAAAAAAAAAATTAAAAGTTTAATTATTTAATTAAAAAAATTGAAATTTTAATTCTTAAAATAAAAAAATATTAAAAATTTAAAATATTAATTTATATTTAAGCCTTAATTTTATGACAAACTTGAATTATCACCGATACAGAATCCTAATTTTATTTGTTCTTCTATCATGTATTTATTTAGGCCTAGTAACCCTCTAAATAAAAAGTAGTGATAAGAGAGAGATTCTTATGGATTTTTTATGTCACACTCTTTTCTTTTTTTAAAGTATTTAAGTGGTGTCAATTATTTTTGGGGCAGGTTAACTTATCAAGAAACATTTTTCAATTAATGTTTCACTTCTGTCTTAAAATTGGCTGACAGTCGTGTTAGCTAGGTTAACTTGGTGGTGTCAAACTCATACATATCAACTTAAATATGTCAACATGTCAGGCAAGATTCTCAACATTAATATTAACGTTATTGTTAATTGTGTTAAAAATATTAATTTGTTTAAAAAAAATTTAACATATACTCTTAAGATATATATTAAGCACTAAATTAAAGAAATAGAGTCTATTAAATATTTTTTTTTATGTGTTTGTATTAGAAGTATTTAATGATTTAATTGAAGGACAAAATTATCGTTGTGCTTAGGGGTTTGAACGCCTAAACGCCATTCTCTTTTATAATTTGAGCGCCTAAACGTCATTTTCTTTTATAATTTAGGCTCTTAGGCACTTTTCAGTAGCATCATAATTACCAAAATGTCATTCAGTTGAGATTTTTCTTTAAAATAAATAATTAAAATATATATAATGTGTGACGCCCCCAAATCTGGGTCCACACAGCCCATACTTGAGTCGTCAAAAGACTACAACAAAATTATTACAACAAAGCACAACGTACAACAATACAGTGTATAATAATACACAACTAAGTCTTCACTATTATTGCCACACTATTTTACAAAACGTGAAAACTATGATAACTATTCCTCGGACCCTCACTCCATTCCCCGGCTAGACCCTGTTATGTTTTCATCTCCTGTTGAAAAACAATGGAACAAAAGAAAGGGTGAGCTCAAATAGCCCAGTAAAGAATATCATGACTAAGATAATGACGAATAAATTATCATTAGTCTTCAACAGTTGAGTTCTTGATAGAATACAATAGACTACAAGGTTTATATCAAAAACTGCAGTTAAATTCTTAAACAACGTCCAGATCAATAATAGCAGCGGAATGAGTAATCTATTAGAAGAATAATGCAGACTATAATGTCCACTCGGTTCTCTTTTTAGGAAAAACATCATCAACTTTTATCATCTGAAATATCATTAGTCAAGATAATACAAATTCACAGTTCCTGATCATAATCATGCAGATCAACAGTTCATCTTTGCACTACGGGCCAAAGACATTCAATATAACACCAACGGTCATGATTATACCAGATTCAGCCTTTTGTCATAATCATACCAAACAACAGTTCATCTTTGCATTACAGGCCAAAGAGAACATTCACCACGTGCCATAAAAGACACCGAACAGATGTATCGCCTTTAACCTATTATATCGTCTTTAACCTATCATCTGTTCAACAAATATATCACATCTGTGCCCCCGGCCACAGATATTCACAACAGCTTGATTTTTGGATGATTAGAATGATATAAATGATGAACAGAAGAAATAGGATAACAATAAGTATCGGAAGTTTACTTTGTACAGATTCAAATAATGTCCAAATTGTCAACATGATGTGGAGTGAAATTTAAAAATGATATTCAAGATCCACAGTTCAGAATAACGGTTACAATTCAATAGAAAGGTTCACGTAAATAGGAAGGTTCAGTTGAAATAATGAAGTTCAACTATTATGGAACATATAATATTTTCAGGAATTATAGAAGCAATAGTTCCATAATAAATTTCGATTTAGGAGTATGAAAGAAAATAATATCCCTTACCGTAGCAGGTTTGATTAACAAAAGGTGAAGGAAATTAATACAAAGGGTTATTCACCAACAGGCGGCAATCCGCTCCGTAAGGTTATTCCCACAATTTAATAGAATTTGAGTACAAAGAGTTATTCACCAAACAGGCGGCAATCCGCTCCGTAAGGTTATTCCCACAATTTAATAGAATTTGAGTACAAAGAGTTATTCACCAAACAGGCGGCAATCCGCTCCGTAAGGTTATTCTCAGAGATTAATAATGAATGAATACGAAAGGTTATTCACCAACAGGCGGCAATCCGCTCCGTAAGGTTATTCCCACAATTTAATACATGGAAATAAAAGGCACGTCTTATGAGTAAGGAAGAAACAATATTATTATCGAGAATCAAATAATGATAATCCCTTACCATAGTATGTTTGAATAATGGAAGATGAAAAAGATGGTATCCCTTACCTCAACACGTGACTGGATATTGATTTAAATGAGGTTGATTAACTTGAACAGTACACGTATACTTATAGATCTTCACAAATACTCAAGATGACTTAAGCACACTTAGAGAGAACTTTCACAAGAAGTATTTAGAGAGAGAAAGAAAGAACAAGTAAGGAAGTTTATGAAAAATCCTTAAGTTAAGGCTTCTATTTATAGCCAAAAATCTTATCATTCCTTTAATCTAAACCATTCATTTAAAAAAATCATCTTTTAATCTACACCATCCATTTCAAATTTTATATTATCTTTAATCTACACCATTCATTTCATATCACCTAATAATCACCTAACTTTATATTATAAACAAATCAATTTAATTATGCAACAATAATTCACACTTTAATCTACACCATTCATTTCATATCACCTAATAATCACCTAACTTTATATTATAAACAAATCAATTCAATTATTCAACAATAATTCACACTTTAATCTACACCATTCATTTCATATCACCTAATAATCACCTAACTTTATATTATAAACAAATAACTTTATCAATTCAATTATTATGACTAATTGTTATAAATACAGTATAGTTAGCTTTTAGATATCAAGTCAATAAATTAATGAAATACAACTGTTTAAATAACATCATAATAGAGATAACAATAATGTAAAATAAAGCATACGTTACTGTGTAATGACAATTATTGATTCAATAATGTGAATTACTGTGCATATGTTATTGTGACAATTATTAGGTTCAATAATTTTAAAAACAGTGCAACAACAATTATTGACTCAATGATATAAAATACAGTGTAATGACAATTATTAAATCAATAATGCAAAATACTGTGTAACAACAATTATTGAATTGATAATATAAAATATTATGCAGTGACAATTATCGATGAAATGATGCGTAACAGTTACGGTGTCAATTATCAGACCAATAATATGAGACACTATGCAATACCGTGTGTTACTGTAGAGTACCGAGTGCTACAGAAAATACCAATAACTACCGTATGCTACTATTCTTTTATCACCGGTATTTTAACAGTTCCGTTGACTATTTTTATTTAAAAAGGTTATTTCTGTCGTTTTCTATATCCGACAAATATTCCGTTGTGGGGTCCACCAATAATTTGTTATTTCGGCGCCGTCGGACCAAACGAATATTCCCCGACCAAACGAATATTCCCCGACAAAGCGAATATTGTCCGACAAAATAAAATTTGCACATAACATCCTTAACTTTTAACTTTATCGATTTAACCACTTACTGTTTCAAAAAATATATATATGAAGAAAAATTAAATTTTGTATTTCATAAAATTCGGGGTCTTACATAATGAATATAAATTAACTAAAATATAATTAAAACACATAAAATTAATATTAATAATATTTTTCACAATAATAATAATAATAAAACATAAAAATTAACATAAAATACTTAATTTAATACAAAAACATAAATAACAAATATAACACTAAAACACCTAAAAATCAACTAAAATACTAAAAAAATTATAAATTATCAAGTTCAAAGATATTAAATAAAGTTTAAGTCCAAGTCCAAAAGTAATACGTGTCAAATTAATTCATCTAACTCTCTTGTTAAACATGTCTATAGGTTCATTCCACAAAATCATTTATATTAACATACACTAGCACTTTTATTACATGTCATATTCATATTGTATTAGCGTGTCAATGTTACAAATTGTCACTCCAACTTAAAGAACAAAGAGCTGCTAGATACAGAGATGACAAATTAGTGGACGAAAATTAAGAGTACATAAATAAAATTATGACATTCAAAATTAACAATGCTACTTAAGAACGAGGAGATTTGGAGGGAGGAATGGGTGGGTGGGTAGAAAAAAAGAGTAGATAAATAGAAATTTCGTATTGAATACAAGTGCTTGATTAATATTTTTATATTTCTGTCAAAGTTTGCATTATATGTAGTAAAGAAAAATCTTGTACTCTTTATTATTATTATAATGGAAAGGATCGGTCAATAACTCAATATATATATATATATATATATATATATATATACACACACACGTGATCATACAGGCAATAACTCAATAAATAGTGTAACAAATAAAAAGTTAAAAAATATAAGAATCGTATGGGAAAAGAAAACATAAGGCAGACAGAGCACTAGTTATAGTAAGATACATCTTAATATAAATTGAAATACAAATTTTCATTTAATTATTAAAAAATAGAGTCTAAAAAGAATTTTTGTGTCAGATCTTATTTTTTAATGATTTAGATTGAAGTTTGTGTTCTAAAATTATGTATTTAGGTAATGTTTGAATACATCTTAATGTATCTTAACAACTCATATTTTAATATATCTTAATAACTCACATCTTTATATTAAGAAGTCTTTTAAATAGTTAAAATACAAATTCGAGTTTAAACTATTTAAATGATCTCTTAATACAAAAATATAAATTGTTAAAATATATTAAGAGAAAAATTATTAAAATTCATTGAGATATAATAAAACACCATCTTAAACTTATTCGTTATAGTATTGCAGCAGCAGCAAAACCCGACATTCCTCGTTTGTATGTTAATTTAAATTTTATTACGAGAGATGAGCTATTCTCTTACGCATGCATGTCTTTTTAAGTAACATGTATTTACGTCTTGCCCTACCTCCAATCGCTTTCTTAATTAATTGCTGTTAACTAGTCAATATTCGAACCTAAATTCCTAATTATCTTTTTGTATATGTTGACTTACAGTAATGTTAATTCATAGAATCTGCAAGGGATAGGGGAATTAAAAAATGAAAATTGGAAAGGTCTGCTAGAAGTGAGAGCAAACTAAAGTAATACTTTTTCCGAAATTTATATTTTATTTTATTTTTAAAAAGCAAGTAAATGTTTTAAGAGAAATTATTTCATATTCGTAGAACATAGTGATAATTTACTCATCGCCTCACATATATATGAATCTTTTATGAATTCTATTATAAAAAACTCCATATATATATGAGAGAATAAATATACTATTTATCCTAATATAAAAATATGGAATAATTTTTCGTCTTTTAGGTTGTTGGTGCAGCTGAATTGAGTTGGTGTCCATGGAACTAACAATAGTTGACCCCCAAGTAGTTAGTGGCTGAGAGGGAAAAAAGGAGGGGGGAATTCAGATTAGAACTACTGACTGACGTACTTGCATACGATCCACTGCAAAACACGTATTAAAAGGATTTAACATGTGTAAGAAGACTTGTTCATAAACTAATTAATTACTTGAAAATTAGAATTATAAAATTATCACAATATATATATATATATATATATATATATATATATATATATATATATATATATATATATATATATATATATATATATATCTTAACTGGCTTGGAACTGGACCATGCGTAATCATACAGCTTCTTAATTAGTCAATAAATCTATTACTCAATACTCCCTCCATTTCACCGTTCAAAAATAATGCTCCCTCCGTTAAAATTTATTTGTTCTACTTTAAAAATATATGTTTATTAAAAACAATCTTTCCAAATTAATAATTTTAATTATTTTATTATCACTTTTTTATTTTAATTAATTTTCTGATTCTTTCTTAAAATAATAAAATAAAATAGAGAGAGAGAGGAAAAGAGGAGTGCGATTGTGTTTTCAATATCAAAATTAATAGTATTATTTTTTTAATATATATCAGGTTGTTTTTAATAAAAAATAAATTATAAAGTTAAATAAAAATAATATTAAAAAAATAAGATAAAAAATAATATTAAAATAAAAAGAGGACAAACAGATTTGAACAACCTAAAAAAAATAAAAATAAGACAAATAAACTTGAACAGAAGGAGTAATACTTTTGTAAAATAACCAACGTATTCTGAATATCAGTTAGAAATATTCTAGTTGTGACATGCATACATTCAATTTACATAAAATACAAGTAATGACATGCTACTAAAAACTGTGTGTGATTATTTTATAGTTTTTAAAAATAAAAATATTTTTAATTTTAGAAGAATTAAAAATATATATCTTGAGTTTTAAAAAGGAGGGAAAAAAAATTCGCTCTCGTTTGTGCAGTGATCCCGGTAAAAAAAAAACTGTACTCTTATAATCCCTCCCTAAATAACAATTTTTATCTGATTTTTGAAGATATATATATATATATATATATATATATATATATATATATATATATATATATATATATATATATATATATTAATCAACTTTAATTGTAGTCATCAAACTAAATACTGGAAAGATCACGGAGAAAAACCATATATAGCAAGTATATCATACAAACCTTAATATATAAAAAAATGTCAAAAAAAATAAAAGAACATAATTTTTTATTTTATCTTTTTAAAGACGGAGGGAGCATATATATATTACTGAACATTTTGTCATATCTCTTTTTCTTTTTCAATTTTTTTAAAGAGTAGTAAAATTTCATATCATGGATGTTTGAAATGGAGTATGTTCTAGGAGGCCTCGTCTTTTTGGAGACCACTTGTGAGTCCAATACTACAATACTGTTTATTTAGCTTTGTAGTATTTATTTTATAACAAATTTTGGAATGGTTTCAAGACTAAAGAGGAGCTGGGAAAGGTAAATGCCCACCAGCTACCCATACAATGATATTAACTACTACTTACCTTTTCTTTCTATTTTTCGGTAAGAAAAAATAAAAATTAATGATAAAATAGAATACAAAATATATTTCAATTATTAAAAAATAAGATCTTACATAAAAATTTGTGTTAAACTATATTTTTTAATAATTAAAATAAATATAATATTTAATTTTTATATATCCAGTAATAGCCTAGTAGGACATACTCAAACCGCACTCGAAATCGTTTAAGTGCGGTTTGATAAATTTAAAATCGCATATAAAACCGTAAAGTGCGGTTTGATGCGATTTTAAAACATGCAGTGCTATTTTATTTGAGTGCGGTTTCGATTTTAAAACCAATTGAATATATACATATTGAAAAATATTTTTTCTTTTACAAAAATTGATGGCAATAAAAATATTTATTCAGTGAATGATATCTATAAGTAACTAAAAAATGTCACATTGAATATTAATAACTCTTCAGGTTCAATAACTCTTATAATGTAAACTAATAAAATGTGGTTTGTCCAAAGATTAATAACTTAATCATCCTTTACTTTATGAGATTCATGAATAAAGTAAACCATTTTAGTTGACTAACGATAATGTAACACAAATTTATATACACAAAAAAAAAAAAAATTGTCAAAATTATGGCATTAATGTGAAACAAAAAGAACATTTTTATAAACTTAAAAAAGAAATAAAGAATCATTTGTATAGACAATCTCTTTCATATAAAAAGTATCCCGAGAATATAACACCAAATACCATAAATAAAAACTCAAAGAACAATTGAAATCACACAATTATGAAAAAATAATTATAATAACGACGTTATTTTTATAATAATACGGTGCGATTTTTTAAATACAATTTTACTTATAAACTAAACTCAAATTATAAATTTAATTTTTTAATCTATCTGAATTCGTTACATACACCAAAATTATTAATATAATTTTAATTAATACTCATCCCTATCCAGTGTCATTCGGCAAAACGTTAATGAGATATACTATTAAAGTGTGTGCCTTTTGTGGGCATGCATGCATATAAATGCCATGAAAGGTAAAGTAAAATCATAATAAAGCTGACAAATGCGATTTTGTCAGAGAAAAAACTGTTCATAGGCTGAATAATAAATGGTCCGCTTAATGTGTGCCCTAAGTACACACACTAAGCGCGAAAAATAAAAGATGGGACCCGCTAAAAATTATTTCTTTATATAGTTGCACTGAATTCAATACATGGGATCCACTAGTATATTATTTTTTTATACATTAAATTCAGTGCGCCTACATAAACAAATAATATTATATATTATTTTTCGCGCTTAGTGTGTGTCCTAAGGACACACATTAAGAAAATCCTTTAATAAAATAAAAAAATTATATTCATTCTTAATACTTTATTTCAATGATAATTATTTTTTTGTCTTTGTAGGACGGTTTCAAATCTGGTGTATAAATCTTTTTTTTGATTCATAACTCTTTTTCAGTATAAATTATTATAGTATTTTATTAAGTTTATTATTATGCATTATGAGTTACAAAAGTTTTCATAATGATAATTTTTCTATAACTATAAAAAAGATACTATTTGTATGTAATTTAGAAATGGTGGGAAAACATTAAAAAATACAAGAAGTTACAGAATGATCGAGAAGAGGCTAATAATTTCTTCTATATTTATAAGTAGACAAAAAATAATATTATGTAAAAAATTTGTTTTCTCAATGTTGCAGAGCAGAGAGAAGTTACAGTAATGATAACTAAGTTGTTATATGTTGGACGTGTCAATATCATTCTGTATCAATTAAAATTCGAGAGAAAATGCAAATTATCTTAAATAGAGCGATCTAATTCGCACTCCAATTTAAATTTTAATATTTTATTATTTAGTGTGAGTAATTTTTTATTGACAAATATATTAAGATAATCAATCATTTGGTGGATAAATATGAAGATAATATCTATTTTTACTCTAATTAAATTTTATGTAAAAAAATTGTATATCTAATTATTGTATATTTTGAATTTAATTCCAACAAAAAGTCTACGTAATGTACTAATCCGTGCATGCATGTACACTGGCGGGTGAGGGAGAGAAATAAGGAAAGGGAAAATTTAGATTAGAGCTACTGACGTACTTGCATACGATCCACTACAAAAAACATATATTAAAGTATTTAACATGCGTGGACTTTATCATATATTAAAGCACAATTAATTACTAGAAAATTAGGATTATACCATTTTAAATATTTTTCACGATATATATCTTAATTGTTTTGGAACTGGGCATGTCACGAGCTGTATAGTTTGAAAGCTACTGTTAATTAATTTTATAAATGAGATCTCTTTATTTTGAAGGAACATGGATACTGTTTTCTATTAATAATTTTGTTAGTCTTCAAACTTAACATTAAAAAAGATTAGAGAGAAAAATTATGGTTAAGTTTATTATTATATGCAAATCTTAATATTTAATAAGTGAATCGATAAAAAAGGGTATTATTTTTTAAAGACAAGGAATATATTACTGAGCATTTTTTTTTAAAGATTTTTTAAAGGGATAATATTAGGGGATTTAAATTTTTGATGTCAAAATGTATCTCAAATAATGTTAATATAATATTAATTAAGTAAACTTCTTTAATTAATTATAACATAAATTATTATTATTAAGATATTAAATATTATGTCATTTGAGCTCGATCTTTAGCGTTAATTGTTTTAAAGAATAGTAAAATTACATATCATGGATGTTTAAAAATTAAAATATAGTTTAGGAGGCCTTGTCTTTTTGCATACCACTTGGACTCGCTACCAATTATGCTTATTGCTTGAAAAAGTTATTAAATATTTATGGAGTATTTGTCATATAATATTTTACACTATTTATGTGTTATTTTATTTCACTTTAAATATTTATTGCTTGAAAAAATTATTAAATATTTTTGAAATACCTATCATATGATATCTCACACTATTTATATATTATCTTATATTATTTATATACTGTTATTTTAATATTTAAAATAAAATAATTTATCTTAAATATTAAAATAATAATATATAAATAATATAAAATATTACGTAACAAATACTCCAAAATCACTTAATAATTAGCAGCTTGCTTGGCGTAATACCATGGGGCGTGACCCGGCAGTGCTTATATTAGTGTTTAATTAGTCAAATACCAGTATGCTGTCCTAGTTGAATATCCCATAAATGATTTATTACCCCTTATGGTAATAAAGCTAGATAGCAACATATATGCCACAGTTTCCACTAATATTTTATATATAGTGGCCTGTGGGGGACTAGACCACCCAAACGATTTACAACTCTACATTGAAGATTCTATTCTTTAAGCCTGTAGCTAGGCTTCAATATATAAATAACACTATCAAAGTTTCTCATGTTTTAAAGCTGAATTTCAGATAAAGTTGAGAGAGAGAGATTTCGTGGCAGTGGTAGTTGCTACTAGTATTACAACTGTAGTAATATTATATTTCTTTTATTTCATATTATTTGATTATTTTAAATTCTTAAAATTAATTTAAAATATTTTTAAATTTAAAATTAATATAATTTTTAAAATTTTAATTAATATAATAATAAATATTATAAATTATTTAAAAATTATTACTCATTCTAAAAAAAATTATTTTATAATTTTTAACGAGTTATATTTATTTTGAATTTAAAACTGACTTAAATTGACTTTCAAAAATTAATAATGATAATATAATTTAAAATTGATGAAGTATTTTTTTTTCAAAAGTAGCGATACTTCGGTGAAACAATGAATTTAAAAAAATATATTTTTAACGTCAATAATATTGGTATCATGTATGATAATATTTAATTAACTAAGAATAAAATCAATACATGTTAAAAATTCACGTCATTATGTAGTCCAAAATAATAATAAATCTGTAATTTTAAAAACAAAAATAGAATAATGCATCTAACAGAGGGTTTACTTGTTACGGAAAAGACTAATTAGTATTATTGCTACAAAAATAGAATAATCTAATCGTTCCAACTTTTTAATTGAGCACTGACGAGAGGCGGAATTTTATTTGGTAATGGTTTTTTTGTGTCAAAAAAAAAGAGCTTTGTTAGAGTCAATAATCTAACTAATGATATAGATAATGACCTTTGTTAAAAATTAGTGAGCTCCATCATATATGGTAGGTCCCACCATTTTTTAACAAAGATCATTAATTATATTATTGTCAAACATCATTGACTATAGCATTTTTTAAAAGAAAAAGGCAGAGGGGTTGACCGGATTAATGCCTTTAATTCCTCTGTCCATTAATCACTAGCCTTCCTTTTCAGTTGTCACAGCTAGACTGTGTATTTAGCGTTGTAGGAGTAGTATTTAATAATTTTGGAATGCTTTCAAGATTTGCTAGGGATGCATGTTAATGAGTGCACCTATTTTTGTGCGTTGCGTGCGTATAAATGCCTGAAAAGTAAAGTAAAATCATAATAAAGTCGAGAAAGAAAGACGGTTAATTTTGTCAGGAAAAAGTAGGCTGAATAATAAAAGTGTCATTTTATATTGTTATTTAATTTAAATTTAATTTTTTAAATGATAAAATTTTAATTAAAATTTTCAAATAATTAATTTGATTTAATTGATTCTTAACGTTAACTTTTATTTCACTCAAAAAACAGCACGTCAAATAACAATTGAATTATATTGATTACTTGAAAGTCTCAATCAAAATTTTATCACTTAAAACGTTAATTAAAATAGAGTGACAATTTTGTAATTCGGCCGTGTTGGTCAACTAGAGCAATACATCTTACTTAACATGTTAAGAGTAATTAAAATAATTATAAAAATATCAATAAATATATATTTATTTTGAAAACATTATTTATATTTTAAAAATGTCAACAAGTTTATAGAGAGAGAGAGAGACAGAGACTTTGGAATTTATTTAATTTAATTTAAATAAATTTAAAATTTTAAAATTAATATTTCTTCCGTTTCAAGATCAACAATTAATTGACTTTTTTTGAAATTTTTAATCAACAATTAACGCTTGATGCACAACATCAATAAAGGAAAAACCCATGGATGAAGTTTGAAGCATCTGAATCGTAGATGATGATACTACATTTGATGTGCAATCTTAAAAGGTTTAATTGGAAAGGAGCTCAAAATATCCATATATACCGGTAGTACTGAATACTGCAATCAACAAAGCATCATCATTAAAAACAAGAAAATATTATTGTGAGTGCATTATATTGATTCCAACCGCTCATATCTTCTTTCTGCGCATCACTCGATCGACTACTAGTTTGGATAACCTAGCTATCACTGTTTTCAATGGAGCTTCAGACGAATGCACATTACCCTTTTGTCTCTTTCCGCCGCCCTTAATTAATAAGCGTGGCTCTTTAATTCCTTTCTGTCTAGTCATCTTAGACAGGACCTGACCAACGTTGGCATTATTAATAGTAATTAATAACAAACAAATATCATTTGTTCCTTCTATTTTAAAAATGAATTTTCTTAATGTGTGTAGGCACACATTAAGCGCGGAAAACAATGTATAATATTATTTGTTTATGTAGGCGCACTGAATTCAATGTATAAAAAAATAATATACTAGTGGACCCCATGTATTAAATTCAGTGCAACTATATAAATAAATAATTTTTAGCGGGTCCCATCTCTTATTTTCCGCGCCTAGTGTGTGCCCTTAGGGCACACATTAAACGGACCCTTTAAAAATTAGAGACTTTTGTTTTTGTAGTTTTGTTTTAGGATTTTCTTAAAATATGCTCTAAACACTGAAAATAATGCATAATAATATTTATTTATATATTTACACTTAATTCAATACATAAAAAAAAAAATATACCAGTAGACCATATGTATTAAATTCTGTGCAAATATATAAACAAATAAAATTTACTCTTATTTTTTGCGCTTAGCATGTGCCTTAAGAGCACATGCTAAGAGGACCCTTTGTTTTAAACCAAAGTACATTTTTACTTTAAAATATTTAATATATCAATAATTTTTAGGTGTAAAATAAAATAAAATTAAAGCTTGTCAAAGTAATAAATATTATTTAAAATCAGTAACGAAGTTAAAATTATTTTTTAATAAAATCAAAATAATTAATAAACTATAAATAATTTAACGGGTTTAAATACCGCGTCTTCAATCTATATTTATTTTTAGATATTTTTACACTTTCGATTTGCATTTTCGAATCACATACATAAAATATATATTTTATTTCAATGATAGTATATATATATATATATATATATATATATATATATATGCGTGTGTGTGTGTGTAAATATACATCTGATTGATTTCTAATTAACTTTTTTAATTATAATTATTCATAAATAATTAATTTATTAATTATTTTTAAAAATAATATAAATTAAATTATTATATACTTTTCAAATATTATAGAAAGAGATACATATATAGAAATAGATATGGTAAGAGTGATATAGAGTTAAAATTTGATAAATAAAAATTAATAATAATTTGGCCCTGCATATTAAAAAATGTATAATATATATATATATAAACACACACACTGTAAGACCCCGAATTTTATGAAATATAAAATTTAATTTTTCTTCATATATTTTTCCTGAAACAGTAAATGGTTAAATTGACGAAATTGAAAGTTAAGGATGTTATGTGCAAATTTTATTTTGTCGGGGAATATTCGTTTTGTCGGGGAATATTCGGGCCGTACGACGGCGCCGAAATAACAAATTATTTGTGGACCCCACAACGGAATATTTGTCGGATATAGAAAACGACAGAAGTAACTTTTTTAAATAAAAATAGTCAACGGTGTTAACTGTTAAAATACCGGTGATAAAAGAATAGTAGCATACGGTAATTTATGGTATTTTCTATAGCACACGGTACTCTACAGTAGCACACGGTATTGCACAGTGTCTCATATTATTGGTCTGATAATTGACACCGTAACTGTTGCGCATCATTTCATCAATAATTGTCACTGCATAATATTTTATATTATCAATTCAATAATTGTCGTTACACAGTATTTTGCATTATTGATTCAATAATTGTCATTACATTATATTTCATATCATTGACTCAATAATTGTTGCTGCACTGTTTTTAAAATTATTGAATCTAATAATTGTCACAGTAACAAATATACTGTAATTTATATTATTAAATTAATAATAATCTGTAACGTGTTTATTACATTATTGTTGAATTATTGTTGTAGCATTATTTTATATGTTGGACCCACAGGAAGGAAAAAAAAAAATATATTAATTTTACTATTTGAAATAGTAACGTGAATAGTAACATGTGGGCCCCTGTAGGACCCACTTGAAAAAAATTTGCACAAAAATGTGCAGGAAGGAAAAGCAGCCAGCGGCTGCGTGCTGAAAATTTTCAGCACTGGCGTGCGTGCTCACCTACCACGCATAGTGAAAATTTTCTCCTATAAATAGCTTGCTCAACTGAATAGAAAAATCACACCTAAAACATAAAATTTTTCTATAAGAATTTTATGAGTTTTCTCTGAGAATAGTAAGGCTATTTTGAGAGTTTGAAAGCCAAAAGGAGTGCAGAAAATTTTCAAGTAAGTCTTTTATTAAAGAGTAGTAATTTCATAAATTCCTATATTTCACGGTATTCACAAATCTTCCTTTAGAAGACTCTTCTATTAGAAGATTCATTTTTAAAAACTTTCTTTGGAAGATTTATTTTGAAATATTATTTTAAAAACTATTCTAAAGTTATTATATTATACTACAAAAATTATGTTAAATATATATAATTTTGATAGTTCATAATATACGAGTTATCATACACTTTGAAATTTATATGTGGTAATTACTAATTTATATTATAAATATATAGGTTGATCAACCTCATTTAAATCAATATCCAGTCACGTGTTAAGGTAAGGAATTTCATTTTCTTTCATACTCTTAAACTTACTACGGTAAGGAATATCATATTCTTTCATCTTCTATTATTTAAACTTACTACGGTAAGGAATATTATTCTTTTCACACTCTTAAATTTACTGTGGTAAGGAATATTATCTTCTTTCATATTCTAACTTACTATGGTAAGGGGTATCACTCTTTTCATCATCATAAATGGATATTATTTTCTTTCTTACTTGAAGGGATTATCATTCTTTGATTCTCGAAAATAATATCGTTTCTTTCTTGTGTCATTTACTTCCAGTATTAAATTGTGGGAATAACCTTACGGCGCGGTTTACCGCCTGTTGGTGAATAACCTTTTGTATTCATTCCTTATTAATCTTTGAGAATAACCTTACGGTGCGGATTATCGCCTGTTTGGTGAATAATTCTTCGTGTTCAAATTCTATTAAATTGTGGGAATAACCTTACGGCGCGGATTATCGCCTGTTTGGTGAATAACTCTTCGTATTCAAATTGATGGGAATAACCTTACGGCGCGGATTATCGCCTGTTTGGTGAATAACTCTTCGTATTCAAATTGATGGGAATAACCTTACGGTGCGGATTATCGCCTGTTGGTGAATAACCCTTTTTATTTGTCTCGTGTGAAAATAATTTGTCTACACGAATTATCACATGACACTTTTATTCCATATTCGTAAGTGATATCATTTTCCTTTATACTCATAAGGGATACCATCTTTTTCATCTTCCATTATTCAAACTTACTATGGTAAGGGATATTAATTTTCTTCACCTTTTGTTAATCAAACCTGCTACGGTAAGCGATATTATTTTCTTTCATACTCCTAAATCGAAACTTATTATGGAACTATTGCTTCTATAATTCCTGAAAATATTATATGTTCCATAATAGTTGAACTTCATTATTTCAACTGAACCTTCCTATTTACGTGAACCTTTCTATTGAACTGTAACCGTTATTCTGAACTGTGGATCTTGAATATCATTTTTAAATTTCACTCCACATCATGTTGACAATTTGGACATTATTTGAATCTGTACAAAGTAAACTTCTGATACTTATTGTTTATCCTGTTCTTCTGTTCATCATTTGTATCACTGTTATTTGTATTAATCATCAAGAATCAAACTGTTGTGAATATCTGTGGCCGAGGGCACAGATGTGATATAATTGTTGAACAGATGATAGGTTAAAGGCGATATACTAGGTTAAAGGCGATACATCTGTTCGGTGTCTTTTATGGCACGTGATTAATGTTCTCTTTGGCCCGTAGTGCAAAGATGAACTGTTGATTGGTATGATTATGACCAAAGGCTGAATCTGGTATAATCATGACCGTTGGTGTTATATTGAATGTCTTTGGCCCGTAGTGCAAAGATGAACTGTTGATCTACATGATTATGACCAGGAACTGTGAAGTTGTATTATCTTGACCAGTGGTATTTCAGATGATAAAAGTTGATGATATTTTTACTAAAAAGAGAAGCGAGTGGACATTATAGTCTGCATTATTCTTCTAATAGATTGCTCATTCCGCTGTTATTATTGATCTGAACATTGTTTAAGAATTTAACTACAGTTTTTGATATAAACCTTGTAGTCTATTGTATTCTATCAAGAACTCAACTGTTGAAGGCTAATGATAATTTATTCGTCATTATCTTAGTCATGATATTTCTTACTGGGCTATTTGAGCTCACCCTTTCTTTTGTTCCATTGTTTTTCAACAGGAGATGAAAACGTAACAGGGTCTAGCCGGGGGATGGAGTGAGAGTCCGAGGAATAGCTGTCGTAGTCTTCACGTGTTGTAAAATAGTGTGGCAATAATAGTGAAGACTTAGTTGTGTATTATTATACACTGTATTGTTGTACGTTGTGTTTTGTTGTAATAATTTTGTTGTAGTCTTTTGACGACTCAAGTTTGGGCTGTGTGGGCTCAGGTTTGGGGGCGTCACAGTTGGCATCAGAGCTTAGGGATATGGTCTTTAATGGAGATCTGGGGTTAGAACTAGGAGGGGAGAGATGAATAGAATCAGTCACTAGTGTGTCCTACCTAAATTAGATTTTATTATCTAATAAGTTGATTTGAATATAGGGACATGAAGTGATGAGTCAGTTTATTTGAACTAACATTTATTTTGTGACCACAGTTAAGTATGACATCTGGAAATCAGGAAGTTAACTATGAAATGACCGAAACAAATGTAGCTGCAAAACAAGAGGCGACGAATAATCTTCTTACAAACTCAGAGTTGAATCATTTGCCTAAGGCAAAAATTATGCGTGTTCTATCCAGTAAGGATGAAGGTGAAAGTTCTGCTACAGTCGTTCCAGATCCATTATTAGAAGTTATTAAAGGAAGTAATGAACTTGCGGAAATTATTGCCTTTAATTTACTCACTAATTGGGAGAATCATATCACCTGGTTATGCTCTATAACAAAGGATCAGAATATATGGACTTTTCATATTAGTCTTTGGGATTTATGGTGTTCCAGCTATGAGTTTCAAGATTATTTAAAAATGATGTTTCTATACTTTTGGGCGTTACAATTTAAAGGAATTCAGGTTAAGTTAGTCACTATTATGGAAACTGCAGTCTATCGAAAATACTATTCTTACAGAAATCATTGGTACGTTACTACTGATGAAGTTGAAGAATCCGAGAAACAGTTCGTTAGAGAATTATTTAGTGGTATTCCTATGGTTGAAATACGTGAAGATCCGAATGAAGTACTCGGGATTCGATTTGACGATAACAGTCAAGAAACCGAATGAGGTGATAACCGGTAAGCTATTCATAAATTCTCGTGAATTCTACGCTCTGTTAGATACTGGCTCTACCCATTCTTTTATCTCACCTGCATGTGCTCAACGTTTAAATTTGACTTCTGAAAACTTAAATCTTGTCTTATCAGTTGAAACCTCATTGGGAGAAATACCTATTACATCTACTGTCTATAAATCTTGTCTAGTTCAAATCAACAACCTCACAGTACCTGTTGACCTTATTTCTTTGGAGATGCATGAATTTGATGTGATTTTAGGAATTGATTGGTTGACTACCCATCATGCTAAAATTGATTGTTTTCATAAGATTATTAATTTTCATATTCCTAATCAACCTGTCATGCAAATTCAAGCAACAAAACCATTGAAATCTATAACTATTATTTCTAGCCATAAAGTCATTCGTTTATTGAAAAACGGATGTCAAGCCTTTTTAGCCCATGTCATTGATTTGAACAAAAACACGTCAAACTTGAATGATATTCCTATTGTTAATGAGTTCCTGACGTTTTTCCTGAGGAACTTCCTGGTTTATCCCCAAACCGAGAAATTGAATTCTGTATCGATCTTGAACCCGATACTAAACCCTTTTCCAAAGCTCAATACCAAATGGCTCCTATAGAACGCCAAGAGATGAAAGTTTGATTATTAGATATCGGTATCATTCGAGCGAGGAATGCGAGAAGAGTTTTCAAGAACTTAAGAGGAGACTTGTTTCAGCTCCTGTTCTGACCATTCCATCAGGATCGGGAGAATTTGTCATATACAGCGATGCTTCAGGCAAAGGTCTAGGCTGTGTCCTTATGCAACATGGAAAGGTTATAGCCTATGCCTCTCGACAACTCAAAGATTATGAGAAAAATTACCCTACTCATGATCTAGAGTTGGCAGCAGTCGTTTTCGCGTTGAAGATATGGAGACACTACTTGTACGGAGAGAAAGTGGATATCTATACGGATCATAAAAGTCTCAAGTATTTCTTCACCCAGAAGGAACTCAACATGCGACAACGACGTTGGCTTGAGCTGTTGAAGGATTATGATCACACAATCCAGTATCACCCGGGAAAGGCGAACGTTGTAGCTGACGCTTTGAGCAGAGAATCTTATGCGAGTACAAGTGCACTGCTGACAACACAAAAGCGTATTTTGTACGACTTGCAAAAGATGGAGATAGAGCTAAAGACATCAGGGACCCACTCGAAGATTGCTCACGTGCGAGTAAAACCGGCTTTAATGGATAAAATTAAAGCTGCTCAAGCTACCGATCCGGAACTGATGAACATGATGAAGAAAGTACAAGAAGATGTCATCCCCGAAGCAAGAATCGACGAGACAGGAATACTTCGAGTTAACTCTCGACTCTGTGTTCCTAACGATCCTGATTTGAAGCATAAAATCATGATGGAGGCACACAACACGCCATTTGCAATCCACCCAGGAGGTACCAAGATGTATCGAGATCTTCGACATACATTTTGGTGGAACAATATGAAAAGGGAGATTGCAGAGTTTATCTCAAGGTGCTTAACTTGTCAACGTGTCAAGACAGAGCATCAAGTACCTAAGGGTCCTTTACAACCACTTGAGGTTCCCGAATGGAAGTGGGAACACATCAATATGGATTTCGTGACGGGTCTTCCCAAAGTTTCTCAAGGCTTAGATGCAATTTGGGTCATCGTAGATAGATTGACCAAATCCGCTCATTTCTTGCCTATACGAGAAAACTTTTCACTTGAACGTCTTGCCGGTATGTACATAAATAAAATCGTGAGACTGCATGGCATGCCAGTTTCCATAGTTTCTGATCGAGATCCTAGATTCATTTCACGCTTTTGGATCAGTCTACAAAAAGCTATGGGCACTGAACTACGTTTTAGTTCTGCATACCATCCTCAAACGGACGGACAATCGGAAAGGACGATCCAGACCCTCGAAGATCTTTTGAGACTTTGCGTACTAGATTTCAAAGGAAGTTGGGATAAGTACTTGTCATTGGTGGAATTTTCCTACAACAACAGTTACCAAGCAAGTATAGGTATGGCTCCATTCGAGGCTTTATATGGACGCAAGTGTCGCTCTCCAGTATGTTGGAATGAGGTAGGAGAAGCAAAACTGTTGGGACCCGAGTTGGTACGCTTGACGACCGAAAAGATCCAAATGATCCGACAACGAATACAGACAGCACAAGAACGACAAAAGAGTTATGCCGATCTTCATCGGAGAGATGAGAGATTCAACGTCGGAGATCATGTATTCTTACGTGTTTCTCCATGGAAAGGAGTTACGAGATTCGGAAAGAGAGGAAAGCTCAACCCTCGATTTATTGGCCCATTTGAAATCCTCGATCGAGTAGGATCTGTAGCTTACAGACTAGCCTTACCACCAAGTATGTCTCGCATCCATAATATTTTTCACATATCTATGTTACGTAAATATGTGAAGGACCCAAACCACGTCATTGAGTTAGAACCGGACGTTATAGAAAAGGATTTAACGTACGAGGAGGTACATGTTAAGATCTTTGATAAGAAGGAGCAGATTCTACGCTCAAAGGTTATACCTCAAGTTAAGGTTTAATGGAGGAACCAAGATATTGAGAAAATGACCTGGGAGATAGAATCCGAGATGAAATCTAAGTATCCTTACCTCTTCGAAATGCCAGGTACGTCAATTTCGGGGACGAAATTTCATAAGGAGGGGAGGTTGTAAGACCCCGAATTTTATGAAATATAAAATTTAATTTTTCTTCATATATTTTTCCTGAAACAGTAAATGGTTAAATTGACGAAATTGAAAGTTAAGGATGTTATGTGCAAATTTTATTTTGTCGGGGAATATTCGTTTTGTCGGGGAATATTCGGGCCGTACGACGGCGCCGAAATAACAAATTATTTGTGGACCCCACAACGGAATATTTGTCGGATATAGAAAACGACAGAAGTAACTTTTTTAAATAAAAATAGTCAACGGTGTTAACTGTTAAAATACCGGTGATAAAAGAATAGTAGCATACGGTAATTTATGGTATTTTCTATAGCACACGGTACTCTACAGTAGCACACGGTATTGCACAGTGTCTCATATTATTGGTCTGATAATTGACACCGTAACTGTTGCGCATCATTTCATCAATAATTGTCACTGCATAATATTTTATATTATCAATTCAATAATTGTCGTTACACAGTATTTTGCATTATTGATTCAATAATTGTCATTACACTATATTTCATATCATTGACTCAATAATTGTTGCTGCACTGTTTTTAAAATTATTGAATCTAATAATTGTCACAGTAACAAATATACTGTAATTTATATTATTAAATTAATAATAATCTGTAACGTGTTTATTACATTATTGTTGAATTATTGTTGTAGCATTATTTTATATGTTGGACCCACAGGAAGGAAAAAAAAAATATATTAATTTTACTATTTGAAATAGTAACGTGAATAGTAACATGTGGGCCCCTGTAGGACCCACTTGAAAAAAATTTGCACAAAAATGTGCAGGAAGGAAAAGCAGCCAGCGGCTGCGTGCTGAAAATTTTCAGCACTGGCGTGCGTGCTCACCTACCACGCATAGTGAAAATTTTCTCCTATAAATAGCTTGCTCAACTGAATAGAAAAATCACACCTAAAACATAAAATTTTTCTATAAGAATTTTATGAGTTTTCTCTGAGAATAGTAAGGCTATTTTGAGAGTTTGAAAGCCAAAAGGAGTGCAGAAAATTTTCAAGTAAGTCTTTTATTAAAGAGTAGTAATTTCATAAATTCCTATATTTCACGGTATTCACAAATCTTCCTTTAGAAGACTCTTCTATTAGAAGATTCATTTTTAAAAACTTTCTTTGGAAGATTTATTTTGAAATATTATTTTAAAAACTATTCTAAAGTTATTATATTATACTACAAAAATTATGTTAAATATATATAATTTTGATAGTTCATAATATACGAGTTATCATACACTTTGAAATTTATATGTGGTAATTACTAATTTATATTATAAATATATAGGTTGATCAACCTCATTTAAATCAATATCCAGTCACGTGTTAAGGTAAGGAATTTCATTTTCTTTCATACTCTTAAACTTACTACGGTAAGGAATATCATATTCTTTCATCTTCTATTATTTAAACTTACTACGGTAAGGAATATTATTCTTTTCACACTCTTAAATTTACTGTGGTAAGGAATATTATCTTCTTTCATATTCTAACTTACTATGGTAAGGGGTATCACTCTTTTCATCATCATAAATGGATATTATTTTCTTTCTTACTTGAAGGGATTATCATTCTTTGATTCTCGAAAATAATATCGTTTCTTTCTTGTGTCATTTACTTCCATGTATTAAATTGTGGGAATAACCTTACGGCGCGGTTTACCGCCTGTTGGTGAATAACCTTTTGTATTCATTCCTTATTAATCTTTGAGAATAACCTTACGGTGCGGATTATCGCCTGTTTGGTGAATAATTCTTCGTGTTCAAATTCTATTAAATTGTGGGAATAACCTTACGGCGCGGATTATCGCCTGTTTGGTGAATAACTCTTCGTATTCAAATTGATGGGAATAACCTTACGGCGCGGATTATCGCCTGTTTGGTGAATAACTCTTCGTATTCAAATTGATGGGAATAACCTTACGGTGCGGATTATCGCCTGTTGGTGAATAACCCTTTTTATTTGTCTCGTGTGAAAATAATTTGTCTACACGAATTATCACATGACACTTTTATTCCATATTCGTAAGTGATATCATTTTCCTTTATACTCATAAGGGATACCATCTTTTTCATCTTCCATTATTCAAACTTACTATGGTAAGGGATATTAATTTTCTTCACCTTTTGTTAATCAAACCTGCTACGGTAAGCGATATTATTTTCTTTCATACTCCTAAATCGAAACTTATTATGGAACTATTGCTTCTATAATTCCTGAAAATATTATATGTTCCATAATAGTTGAACTTCATTATTTCAACTGAACCTTCCTATTTACGTGAACCTTTCTATTGAACTGTAACCGTTATTCTGAACTGTGGATCTTGAATATCATTTTTAAATTTCACTCCACATCATGTTGACAATTTGGACATTATTTGAATCTGTACAAAGTAAACTTCTGATACTTATTGTTTATCCTGTTCTTCTGTTCATCATTTGTATCACTGTTATTTGTATTAATCATCAAGAATCAAACTGTTGTGAATATCTGTGGCCGGGGGCACAGATGTGATATAATTGTTGAACAGATGATAGGTTAAAGGCGATATACTAGGTTAAAGGCGATACATCTGTTCGGTGTCTTTTATGGCACGTGATTAATGTTCTCTTTGGCCCGTAGTGCAAAGATGAACTGTTGATTGGTATGATTATGACCAAAGGCTGAATCTGGTATAATCATGACCGTTGGTGTTATATTGAATGTCTTTGGCCCGTAGTGCAAAGATGAACTGTTGATCTGCATGATTATGACCAGGAACTGTGAAGTTGTATTATCTTGACCAATGGTATTTCAGATGATAAAAGTTGATGATATTTTTACTAAAAAGAGAAGCGAGTGGACATTATAGTCTGCATTATTCTTCTAATAGATTGCTCATTCCGCTGCTATTATTGATCTGAACATTGTTTAAGAATTTAACTACAGTTTTTGATATAAACCTTGTAGTCTATTGTATTCTATCAAGAACTCAACTGTTGAAGGCTAATGATAATTTATTCGTCATTATCTTAGTCATGATATTTCTTACTGGGCTATTTGAGCTCACCCTTTCTTTTGTTCCATTGTTTTTCAACAGGAGATGAAAACGTAACAGGGTCTAGCCGGGGGATGGAGTGAGAGTCCGAGGAATAGCTGTCGTAGTCTTCACGTGTTGTAAAATAGTGTGGCAATAATAGTGAAGACTTAGTTGTGTATTATTATACACTGTATTGTTGTACGTTGTGCTTTGTTGTAATAATTTTGTTGTAGTCTTTTGACGACTCAAGTTTGGGCTGTGTGGGCTCAGGTTTGGGGGCGTCACACACACACACTTTTTGATATTTTCACATGATTTTCTCTCACATGAAAATAGGATCTACTTTATGTTCATGTGAGAGAAGACAAGGTGAAAATATCAAAAACACATGTAAAAATATTAGTTCCCATAATAAATTCTTATTGTATGTCGCTACTCTTAATAGCAACAAAGAAAATCTAGTATCTAGCATGCTTTTAGAAAGAATAACAGTTGAGACTTAATTGAATTGAGCCGTTACTAAGATTCTTTTTGTCGTTACTAAGAGTAGAGACAAGTAATTAAAATTCTCTACTTTTAGTCATTAAATTTATAGATGGACGATATAAGATTAATTTACTAGAATAATATTCATAACAATTATTTATTTTAAGTCACTATCCTATGTATATATATATAGCAATATTATATTTACTATCATAAATCTATTTTTTATTGTCATGTCTAATAACACACCACTACCATTAAATTTTAGCTAAACTAAAGGTATATTTGATTTTATTTTTTTTAAGAATCAACGTTTAAAAAATTTATTTCTAATTTTGAAATAAAGGAAATATTTTAGAGCATTATATATATATGGGAAAATTATAAGGTATTTCTAAGGTACATATTACGTGATACTCCACACTACTCATGAGCTATTATCTTAGCCCTTAAATAAAAATATTTCATTTAAAGTAATGAGATGACAATATATAAATACTGTAAGACACTATATAATAGGTACTTTAAAATCAATGAATATTTACTCCTATATATGACGGAGTCACGTACAAAGGACACTTATGACACATGAATTTTGTGAGGTTTTATTATCTGCATTTATATCTTTTTTCTTTGCAAAAGTATAAGTTTTTAAAAATTAGTGACAAAATATATTTTAATTATTAAAAAATAGAATTTAATACAAAAATTCGTATCAAATCTTAATTTTTAATAATTAAAATAAATATAGTATTTGATTTTATCATCAATTTATATAATATAGTATTGTCCTTTTTCATTTTATAAATGACAAAGCAATGGGAATCGCAACATAAGTCTTTTTAAAAAAAATAAGTTTACACATTTATCAAATATAAATTTTTACACACATTTTATATCAACCATTAAAAAATAGGGTATAGTGTGAAAATTCATGATAAATTTTATTTTTTAATAATTAAGATAAAAATTATATACAAATTTATATTTAATATTTATACGTGTAAAGTTGTCCTTTTAAAAAAGCATGCATGACATGCTTATATGGAGTTTATAGTTCAGAAATCTGAATTGACAAGTGATTCATTCATCGGAAGGGATTGCAAAGGAATATATATATATATATATATATATATATATATATATATATATATATATATATCGGGAGGAAATGACTTGTGCAGTTGTTTAAGCAAATGTAAGCAGTAATTTTTTATTTTTATTTTTGTTTTTGGTTGTTAATTTGAGTCATACACTCATACTCATATGCACACATTTATTTTGACTTTATTAAAAATTAAATTTTTAATCTTATAAATCTTATGAATCAAGTAATATCACTCCCATCAATGATCCTGGATGAAGGAAGCACTGCTGTACTAACTAGCAAGCGAATAATATTGTAGTGGTGTTACCGGTGGCAAACAAGCTTCTTGATTAGGAAACTCTCTTTATCCGAATCAGGTTGAAGATCTACGGTGGAAAAATTATTTCATATTTCTTCCTCTTTTTATATGCGTGTAAAATTCTTTAAAATTTACGAGAAACTCACATACACGTGAAAAAATAATAATTATTTACCATGTTTTAAAAATATAAAATAATTTATCCATAACATGCGATGGACCTGTTTTTCCGGATCAGGAATGTGAAATACCGAAAAAGTTTTAGTGGAGCTTTAGATAAATTATTAGATAATACGATCCTTCAATTGGAAGTCCTTTTCTTGTCTCTTTTATTGGGAATGGGAACCAAGCATTGGGTCCCCTAGCTACAGTACCACCTCATTGGAAGTTTGGAACCAGAGGATCCCAATTCATTGCTTTGATCCACACCAATATGATAGCACAATTCTATTGTCGGGGTCTTTAACAGCTGAAAGACCCCCTCCTTCCAATTTTTAATGTCATACTTATCCATGTTGAGATATTCGAAAATGGATGTCAGTCTTCAATTAAGATATTAATAACTATAATATATACCCTACTTTGGCCCTTTTCCAAGGCCTTTCTCCAAATGAAGGAAAATTACCCTAGTTTAGCCTTTTACCAAATGAAGGAAAATGTTTATGCACCCAACCCTTTTTAATTTACAAATTATAAAAAGTTCAAAAATTAAACTAAATTTAAAAGGTAAAAACTTTCGTAATACTCATTTTTTTCTTTCAAATTATATGATTATTATTGACTTTTAAAATCAATTTGATACATTTATAATTTCAAAACTGAGATAACTCATTAAAAATTATGAAATAATAAAACTTATAATGAGTAATATATTTTCGATAATTTACAACATTTATCATTGTATTGATTAAAATTATAAGCATATATGTCAATTTTAAGTTTAAAAATATCTCAAGTTGACTTTAAAAAGTCAATAATGATCAAATAATATAAAATAGAGAGAGTATTTCTTAAAATGTATACCATCTTTGTTTCAAAATTTGAGATGCATTTATCATTTTTATTCATCTTCAAACTGTAAAATTACGTGAAAATTTAACATACTATTATTAATTAATTTCAGTTGATTGAATATTATTATATCACAATTATTATATTTATAACCAATGTTAAAGATAAATTCGCAGAAAAATAAATAAATTATAATTTTACAAATGTATCTATAATACTTTAAGGGAGAGAATACCATTTAAAGTCCAACATCCAAATTGGACTACCACAATGACCACAATGAAAAAATTACTACTGTAGAGTTTAGTACACCAATTCGAGATATATAACAAAACAGTGCATTTAATATATGGATACTAGCTTTTAACATTAAAAAAATAGCTTTGCTAAATCATTCTCTAGAGCTGCAACTAATTCTTTTAAATTATTGTAGTAGTAGTAGTTCCTGTTATTTTGTGTTAGAAACAATAAGAAAATATTGTAAAGTCGACAACATGAAGTTTATAATTTATTATTATACATTAATATTATATATAGCAAAAATAGCTGGCAGAGATCCTTATTCTTGCCAACTGCTCCTCATAATGGAGTAAAATTCTCAATTATCATTGAAATGCAGCCACACCTTAGTTTGAGAATGTTTTTACCGCATAGAATGGAATAAGTCTATAAAAGTCGATATTACTCGCGTGAAAAAAGAGAATATCGTACCACTTGACTTAGAGCTAATAAGGAGGTTTTGTCCGATCACTAATAATTTGATTATTTTAAAATAATAATAGATGCAAGCATGGGGCAATTTTTCCCTTACCCTTATAAACAATGACGAAGTCAAAATTTATGTTTAGTGTGATGAAAATTATTATGAGATTATAAATAATTTAATGAGAGTTCGAGGGCAGCGCTCAAATTAATTTTTTTTGAATAATTTTATATTTTCAGGTTATATATATTTGATTACAATAATAACATAATAATTGTTAACACTATATATATTTATATGTATGTATATATACACCATATTGACTCCTAGTAGACTTTTCTAAAGACATTGTTTACAAATTGACCAATCGGATATATTTGCGATCGGATGTTAAATGCATATGAATACGCCTATATTTATATCCGTTTATTTATAGATACTTTAAAATTGAATACAGATATATCCGTTTTGTTTTAAATAAGAATAATATTCGTTTTTTTCGAATACGGATGCAAAATATATGAATTTTTTGGTTATCATTTATAACTTTACATATATACAAGAGGTAAGGATGATATGAGATAGAGATTTAAGTGAGAAAGTTATAAATTTTTAATTTGACTACATATTTTAGAATTTTTACAAACTTTAAGTAAGTTTAATTTGTATATAACATTTAAAAAAATTAAATTTTGCCGTATATTATATATATATATATATATATATATATATATATATATATATATATATATATATATATATTAGTGGGGTCAAATGACACAGCCTCCTATTTGGCTTCGTTTGCTTATAGAGGCACTCTACTTATTGTAATTCCATCGCCCCGAGTCATTCATTAATTGCAAAAAAACGCTCACTTGCGCATATTTGAGAAGGCGGGCAAAAGTTCTCTATCGTTGAATGAGATTTTGGTTTTTTCATAAAATTACCGTCGTAATATTTACATTTGAAGTGAGAATAAAGATATTTTTAATAAAACAAAATAACTAATTATATAATAATACGTTATCATCCCACGGAGTTGTGAGTCACTTTTGGATATAGCTTGTGCCAAGATCGATCATAAAAACACAATTTATATTGGGGTCCTGTGCAAAAAAAAAATTGGGGGCCCTCTTTTACATATAAAATAACAGACATTAATATATAAAGCACAATTTGTGGGCCTTCCGAATTTAAGGGTCTTGTGCAGTCGCCCCTTCTACACTCCCTCAGGACCCCTGACTTGTGCCATATTTTTCATCAAACAAATATGACTAAGCGATATATGTATATAAACATTTCTTGTCAAAAAAAGATCAATTCGGAATTTTAAGGGAATTGTTAACGGATTGGGGACATTCTAGGCTCAACCCTAGCCAATAATTCAGGATATATATTTCTTAAAACTCGAATAAGTAACAATGGAAAACTCCAAAGAGATGTCATCTATAACAGAGATATCTGACTTTTGGCCATGATTCAATTCCAAAGTGACTTATGCAAATCTTTTGTACAGTGAGGTGCTTGATCGAAAATACTACTTTTGGTTGAACTTGAATGCTACCTAGCAAGGTTGCCATTATAATCATCGGGTCATCGAATTTATACTCTGTGAAAGAAAGTTCTTCAAATTTTGTGGACAGTCTCAATCTCAGCATCTTTTCTCTTGTGCTTCCAGAGTTCCACTGTCAGTCCAATTACAAGAAACATTCTTATGCTTCAACAGTGGTTCTGGGTTTCTTCTTCTTTCTGGTTTTCTTCTTTTAATTACTGGCTCTTTGCTTCTCTATAGAATTTATTCTTCGCTTTCTTTCACCCCGAGAAAAGGGGAATTCTTTGGCAGAGGAAGAAGATTAAGAATATTTGTTAGACCCGAAAGTTTTTAGTTGAATTACTATTGCTACGTTAAAATTGGGTAAGATTATAAAGTTACCTGTTATATTAATTTTTTATCTATTTTGAAATTAAAAATATAATTTAATTTTTAAGATCAAATGACGGTATATTAAATTTTAAATTGATATGAATTTATTTAATTTTAATTGATATAATTATTATAATTGTATAGTATATAATAAAAACTATTAATCATAAAATTTATTTTATTTTAAAATTTTTTGAGTCATACTAATTATAAAGTTTAATACGTCATTGTTTGATCTCAAAAATTAAATTATATCTTTAATTTTAAAATGGAGCAATGAAATATCTATACTTAGCCGGTGTAAAATACACAAAAATACTTTAGGAGTACTTTATATATATACACACACACACACACACATAAAGTTAGGGGATTAGATAAAATAAAATTCAAGTGATTGGCTAATCAAAATGAGGAACTTTTACATTACATTTATAAGTTTTGGACAGAAAATAATAAAAAACATAAATTAGAATGAATTTTTTTTAGAAAACCTGTAACCCTTCTTTTTGTGCTATGTGTGAGTTTAGAAAAATCATAAAAAAACCTTATCTTTTAAATGAAGATTACCACTAATTTACTCTTTAAATTTTCTTGTGTTTGTATATAAAGTGTAATGTAAGAATTATAAAATATTTACGAAGTTTTTTTTATAGTTCAAATTTATTCAATTTTTAGACAATGTGACCAAATCTTTTGGTAATTTCTTTTCTTTTTTTGTCTCTAAAAAAAACTAAAAAAACAAGAGAAATGAACATAAAATTCATTTTTTCATTCCTTTTTTTTTTGTTCGTTTCAAAATTCAAAAACATAGTGTTATGTACAAAGTAATTTTGTACCATTTTCAGCACATACCTCCACTTTTATAAACGAATTATGGAATGGAAGGAGTATATTATATTTTAATTTTATTTACTTTGTTCTAATGTTTATTTAATTTGTATTTTTTTTAATAAAAAATAATTTACTTGCACCGAAGTCGAATTCTGAATTCGTCACCAGAATAAAAGAAGTACATCATTCAAATATTATTAATTATAATTATTTATGTAATTTATAATAAAAAAATTAATATATAAAATTACAAAATATATTATTTTTCTACGAATATTTTCTCTAATACGTTAACGTTACTATCGGTACAAGATTTCCCAAAATATAAAAAAGGCCGCAGCCAGTGCATAGACTCCCCAAAATAGGAGGGAAGGGGAGGGTTTCTCCGATATGACGAGACAATAAAAATACTACTTTTTGGCCAATCATCGCTATACCATATAAAATTAGACACCTATACTTTAGGTTAAAACATATATAGCAATACAATGAGCAAGTAATAATTTAAGAGAACACTATTTCATATATAATATTTTTATATAATTTTCATTCATATGAACACTATTTTATGTTTATATGAATTTTTTTTATATAAAAATATTAAAAATACATATAAAATTATCAATTTCCATAATTTAACACATCTCTGAATTCACATTAGAGCATCAACCTTAAACCTTTAGTACTATTCTTCCACTAGCACACAACTATAGTGGCAAGCAGGGCCGGCCCTACTATATAAAAAAAAAAGCGCGCGCTTTAGGCCCCATTTCAAAAAAGGCCCCAAATTTTTGAAGATCATAAATAATTCATATAAAAAGGTCTTATAAAAATATAAGCCAAATAATTTTTTATGGCCCATAATTCAATTCAAATATTAAATATGTAAAAAAAAATAACAGTATAAAAAAAAACCTCATTTAAATAAAAATTATTAATACTCCCTCCGTCCCAAAATAAAAGTTCTCCATTGATTTTTATAGTCAAATTGACCATTTTTAAAATTAACAATTAAACATAGATATATTTAGATTTTTAAAAAAGTAAACATTGAGATATGTACTAAATTTTATATAATTTATAATATTTATAGGCTTTTTACATATATATTAAATAATAATAAGATATATTTATTTAAAAAATGATCAATTTGATCATAAAAGTCAATAAAAGATGTATCAAACATAGAAGGCCTCATTAAAAATATCACTTTAGCATTATAAAAAAAAATAAAAAATATCGCTTTAGGCCTCATATTGTCTTGAGCCACCCCTGGTGGCAAGAGCTTCATTTGTAGCTCCCATAGTAGATCGAATAACAGACTCCCAACATACTGTCATCATTTCAAAATAAAAAATATATTTATAAAATGATAACTTTAAAAAATTATTTATTCAAATTTATTTTTAATATTAATTAGAAATATAATATTAGTAACATGATAGTACTTGATCAACTAAGATTATGTTTGTTTGTAAAAAATATATTTGAGATTTGACTATTTATATTAATTTAACACTGTTTCGAACTATTTTATCTAATGATGAGAGATTATTAGTCCCTTAATGTTTATACTATTAGTCTCATAAAGTCATTTAATAACTTAAAATAAAAGAAACTATTAATCCCAAATTTATCAAGGGATTATATAATCTATCATAAATAGTCTTAAGAATGATAAAAAAACAATCCATATGATTATTTAAATGACTATTAATTCCTCATCATGGGGTTAAATTGTTTGAAATAGTGTTAAACGAAGACAAATAGTTCAATCCCAAATATATTTTTTGTAAACAAACATAGCCAGAATAAAAGTAATGACATATTAAGATTTCATCTTATTTATATTTTAAAAATAGAAATTTATCTCTAAATTTTAGAATGAGAGAGTTCATATATAATTTATACATTATCAATCTTAAGAATGATAAAAAACAATCCATATGATTATTTAAATGACTATTAATTCTTCATCATGGGGTTAAATTGTTTGAAATAGTGTTAAACGAAGACAAATAGTTCAATCCCAAATATATTTTTTGTAAACAAACATAGCCAGAATAAAAGTAATGACATATTAAGATTTCATCTTATTTATATTTTAAAAATAGAAATTTATCTCTAAATTTTAGAATGAGAGAGTTCATATATAATTTATACATTATCAAGATTTTTTAACAACTTGTTAATTCATGCAATCATTGCTAATTCGGACTACTGAACGTATATACGTGTATTCTAGGCAAACCAAATACGCCTCTTCACTAGAAATAATTGATGGAGATAATGGTTCAGGTCATATAATCACTTTTTGTTCAACTAAGTTAGTACAACCAACAAACTAGTGCTAAGAGACAACTCATCTCAAGTTGCAGAGGACATATATATTCAATAAATCACCGATGATATATCTCATCATTCTCTTTCTTGATCAAATATTAGGTTGGCCAACTTGTCCAATTATTTTAAAAAAAATAAAAAACATAAGGTAGCCTATATATTATTTGGTATCATGTCACATGGACTTAACAGATTATGATTTGACAAACAATCCATTAATTGTCCCTTTTCGATCTGCAACTAGGTTTTACAATGAAGTATATGCACTCTAGGGACATGACTCCGGTGGGAGTCCATTTGCCAAAAACTACCTGAAATTTAGGGGTAAGTAATGAATATTAATTCATGTTGAAGGAGAAAAAATGGCATGATTTCGACGAATGCATAACTCTCGAGTGAGACTATAAAGAATATAGGATCCACCATCCACAATGAGGAAATCAAATAGAATCACGCCTTCCACAAATGACAAAGACTAATGAAATACTGATTTAGTTGTCAATCTGTTTCATGTACAACTTTAATCATCCGGCATGCCCGCAACTTGGTGAAGATGTCCTCGAAATTGTATGCTTGATGTGTTGATGGCCAATTGTACTTGGTTGCATTTCCAAAATGCTTTGTGAGTTGTTGCTTTCATATTGGAAATGCACTCACATCCATCCGTTTAATTATAGGGCCCTGTGGTTGGAAATTACTACTAAACATTGTTGGTTTATTCTTAAGCTTTTAGTTTGGCACTATACTTTGTCACAGTCTTAAGCTTGTAGTTTGGCACTACACTTTGTCGCAGTGGTGTTTTAGGAGTTTTTGTGGTATCATGTTTCTAACACTTTCTTGAAGGTAGAGAGTATTTTTTATTTATATTTACAGAAAAAGACATATGTTCAGAGTAAGACTAAAACTCATAACCACACGGTTGAGAGTTTTGCCAAACTCAATCCCAAATTAGGCCCGCGTTCTAGAACACTAATTCAGTCATCTTGACCTACCACAAATTTATTTAATTTCCCAAGTGATGTGTTAATTTCTAGTCTCTTTTTAAGTTTTTACTCTAAATTCTTTGATAGGAGCCTAAACACGTGTTAGACTTGAATTCAGATCCATCTGTTTTATCTGTCCAAAATAAAATCTACTCAATTTTGTTTTATTTTGTTTTTAGTCCCTTTGTTCAACAAAAAAGTCTTATTTCATTATTTCTTTTCTAGTCAAATTTGTTAAATCATTCAAAATTAATGTAAGTTTATTTTATTTTGATTAGTACAATAATTAATATCATAAACTAATTTAAAAATATTATTAACTGCAAAATTATTATTTTGTACATTAAAATAAATTTACACTACAAATTAAATTTTAAAATTTTATAAATTAACTAAAATCAAACTCAAATAGAATATTTTTGGGGAAGGAACAGAGTACTGTTTTTGTCAATAGTTCATCTGATGCTTAGCCGGTTAGCCCCGTCAACTAGGGGTGAGCAAGAAACCGAATTGTCTCCGAAACCGTACCAAAAATCGCACAAACCGCACCAATTAAAACCGCACCAACGGTTTCGGCGTATGTGGCGGTTTTAGGTGGTTGAAAAACCGCAAATGCGGTTTGGATTTGGTTTCCGAGCAAAACCGCATCTAAGAAACCGCACCGAATCATGCACTATTAAATGAAGCATATCAAGAATTACAAATATTTAGAATTATCCCAAATTGTAATTATCTCTATTTAGAATTTTCATATATAAGGATAAATCATTATTCATGTTTTTAGGTTTTATTTTGCTTTTGTTTAGACAAAACATTATAAGTAAAATTGTGTATTATCAAAGTAGTATTTAATATTGTGTGATGTTAAATTGTTAATTTAAATTGCATAAAATTTAATTATTTCAATTGATTTTGGAACCGAAACCGCACCAAACGATTCAAAACCGCACCGCACCAATCATAAGCGGTTTCATGTGCGGTTTTGAATTTGTCAAACCGCACCTAAGCGGTTTCATGTGCAGTTTGAACTTCAAACCGCACCAAACCGCACCATGCTCGCCCCTACCGTCAACATCAAGTTCAAAATTGAGTGACACTCAAAGTCAAAGGTAGAGGAGTCATTTGGGCTGGGCAACCAGATTTTGTCCCAAGCTTGGCCCAGATGAAACTATTAGTCTAGTAGGATTAAGGCTACGACATGACAAGATTTGGGTTGAGCCTTAGTTTTTACAAGGTTGAAACCTATCTTAAAATTGGATTGGGCTAAGTTGAGCCTTGTGTCAATTCATTCCAAATTAAGCCAATAAATATAATAAAGATAATGTTAGATGTCTCAAAAATTTGCTCTCACGTAATACTGCCTGGAATACACATTTGAAATATTCTCGAGACAAAAAATTTAAAACCATTGACATTACCCATAATACAGTTACATAAATATGGTTTCATATTAAATTATCTTTGACCAATCAATCTTAAACAAATAATAATAAATTCTCACTATTTATTTTATTTTGTTCGATCAGTCTTCATTATATTCTTTTAAAACCAAAACAAAATAATTGAAGTGTTACTTTCATTCTCAATTGTAAGCAAATGATTTTTGCATTCGAATGTTCATCAAACTTCACTTTGTAATGATATTAATAACAAAAAACTGGAGACTTCGGCCATAAATACTTTTTATTTAAAGAATAAATATAAGTACATAACATCTAAACACAATATTCAAACGTTATATTTATTTTAATTAATAAAAAAATAAAATATAACATTAAAATTTATATCATATTTTATTTTTTTAATAATTAAAATAAATATAATATTTAATTTTATATTTAAATATTATATACGCAAATTATCCTCGTTTAAACAAACGCGGGGTATATACAGGATTAAGAGCTAAGGCCAAGTCTGTAAGTTATTGATAAAAAAGTAGCAGGAAACAGAAAGGCACACAGGGTATGACAGGAAGTGATGATCAGCAGAAGCAATTTTTGACATTAATCCGAGGCTTCGTTACTGAAAGCACCCAAGGAGGTAATAATCTCTCCTTCACGACTTCTCTAATGAACTCTCCGGTTTTGGCAAGCTCGCTTGCAAGTTTCATAGTGTTCGTTTAGTCTTACATCCGCAATGAAACGGCGCATTTGATTGTTAGATTGTGTTTTTAAGTTTAATGATTTGAGATTTGCAGAGCTTAGGATTGTTGATCTCAAGAAGCGAATTAATGAGAGTCAATCTGAGATAATCGCATCCAATACTGAGCTCGAAGATGCCAAGCGTCTCGAAGAAACTACTGAGCAAAAGCTTAAAGGCTACGAAGTTGAATTGGCTATGAGTGAAGCTTCGATTCAAACCTAGAGGTATGCTTCTCTCTAGTTTATATCACTGCTTGATGCTGGTGTATAATTTCTCAATCCGACTATAACGAGATAGTAATTGTCTTCAAATTTAATTTAGTTTCTAATCATATATTGAATAAGTTTGGACTGAATGATGTTTCTCTGATTTGTTTTTGAATTTCGTTAGGCTAGGATTTGTTTGATTCAGGATGAGGTATCGGTCGTTGGATCTCATTTAGAGGCTCTTAAGGTACTCACTAGGATAGGCTTTTTATCATCTTTTTGGCTTCATTGCACTTTTTGATACTCTTTCATGATGTTTATATATGATTTGTTTGGATCTCCTTATTATGCAACTATGAGAAGGATCTTTAAGGTACAGAATTTATATTTTTAGTTTTTCACACTGATTCACCGATGTGAATTTTTAGAGTTAGGATAGTTATATCTGCTTGTTTTTTCATTGTCTTTGCAGAGACGATTTCATTGAGAAAATACTTGAGATGAATGCTAAGATAAGGTAAGTCCCACTCCCATATAGTTATTGGTGTATCACTTTCATCATGGAACCTCGTTTGTTCTATTTCTTTAGTTCTTATGTTATAGTTTGTTCTTTGATCAATATGTGCATATAAGTTATCTACCACTTGGAAATATTTGACTGGCTTCTGTTACTTTGTCGATGCAGGAAATTCCAGAAGACACTAGTTTATGCATTTAATGGAGAAAATTGCAGTGGAACATCTAAAGATGGTCCGTACTTAGAGAATTACTAGTTGACATAGAGATGAGAATAGACATTTTTTGCGTTATATAAATATATGGTCCATACTAAATATGGAAGTGTTGGTTTATGAAGAGCTAATAGTGTTCCTTATACATTAAATTGATCCTTGTTTTGTAGCTGCTGCATACGTAGGATTTGTTAGAAATGTAGTTGATAGGTATTAGTAAAGATGGTGTAACTTGTTTTGTCTTCTATTTGGCCTCTTCCTCCCCCCCTCATCACCCCAGAAGCTGAATCCACTTATGACAATGTAGAAGATGCTGAAGTTGCCAGAAGCGCTCTTGAGAATAAGTTTGCTCAGGTAATATCTCAAACAAATAAGGAGGAGCAAGAATACCAAGCGGAACAAATTGTTTGTAAGCAGACAAGAAGTTGGTCTATGGACCTCGCAAACATGGCTGCGGTACATGCTTTTTTTGAGTTTCAATTTTGTTTGAACTTTTTATTGTAATTGGACACATTTCTTATGCTTTTGCTTCAATATGTGATCTTAGAAATTATCATATAAAGATTGAGTTGGGTGGATCTTCTGCAGGTCCAACAGGAGCTGATTGAATTGGAAGAAAAGGTATCCCTGATGGAGGCACTTCTGAAAGAAAACAAATAGTTGCAGGAATTGATCAGATATATCCTCACTAATAGCGTTAACATACTTAAAACAATGGAGTGTTATATCAGCAAACTATAAAGAGAAACCTTTCTAATAAAGGGTAATAAAGGGAAGACAGAAAAAAAGAGACTAAAATAAATTGGGGCGAGTGTGTGGATAAAGAAGTAACTTGATCTTTCCAAGAAGGCGGTGGATTTTTTTTAATTTTTTTTCACTTTGTCTTCGACTAGTGGGGGATCAAGTCATTTGTTGAAATTTTCCCATCTCGGCATTCATCTAATAGCATTACTGTAAATAAAAAGGGTAAGTACTTTACATTTTGGCTTTCATAACGTGAGATGTTCTCCATGAGTAAGCTATCCGTGTAACATATGCCATGACCATTAGTAGTTAATTGTCTAGTTGAAGACATCAGAATTTGAAGAGACCTGTGCTTCACTCGGAAACGAGCTGCAGAAGAGGTCTTTATGTCCCATTTGTCATCTTGACAATGTGGAGGCTTTTGGTGAAATTCTTCAGGCAAGTTGTGGAAGTTAGCTTTTTGTTCGGATTTACTATGGAATCACTGTATTCTAAACCCTGCTTCAGCACTTAATTGTTGATGAAAACTTGAAGGTAGTATAGAGTTTGCTGATCCGTTCTCGTGACATATTTGCTGCAATTGGCTACAAGAAGTGAAGCTAAAGCTCAGTGTTCTTGCTGAGTATTCTAACGCTATGTTCTGCAAAAGGTGAGACTGGGTTTTTGTACTGTTCTGAACTCTGAAGTAACTCTTCTCTTGAAAGATGTTCTTATAAAACCTTCAGTTTCATTAATTTCTCGTGAACGCGTGAACTCCTGATGCAGAAACCCTCGATAGACTGAACTTGACACTTAATGTTGTATGAAATCAATAGTTAATAGTTTTTTGATTTATCCTTTTGTACAACATACGATTCATTTTCTTTATCGTCAGCTACCTATTGAATATCCTGTCTTTAGGTCTTGTCTTTGGCAAAAAATTGATGTGTAAATAAATATACAACTTTTTTGGCGGGCGGTTTTGCTAGTGGCTACATTCCAGCTGCTCCACTATCAGCTTGTCGATCTACAACTTTGCTCTTTTGTTGGTGATGCTTCTATGTCCTCTACAATAAATGATTTTTGTTGATGTAGACTCTTCATCAGCCTGCATTTCTCCCTGCAGCAATAAATATTTGTGGTGAGAAGGGTACAAGACCTTCACAGTTTCACTTGATTAGGTTTTTAGGGTTTAGGGTAATTGGATGCCTTGTAGAAGCATGATGTAAATGTAGGTACTTACAGTATGATTGGAAGGGCTTATGGTGGGAACAGTTCTTGGGATCAAAACCAGCCTTGGATTGGCAGATTTGTGAACTTCAATCTGTGAAGAGAAAAGAGAAGATACAGGTCGATGATCGGAGAACTTGCTCTCACAGCGGAGATAGGAAAGTTGTTTCACCCCTTTGCCAAACCACAAAATCCTGTCACACCTGCCAGCAGGAGCAATTATTTCATTTAATGAATTGTCCTCGTGAAGCTATTTAGAAGCTAGCAATCTGTAATGTCAAAACACTAATCTTAATGCGAGCAATTGTAACTTAGCCCAAGTTGGGCACTCATCTGAACTACTACTCTATGGCCCTACCTAGCGGGTTTAGATCACCTGTTACCAAATTCTTCTATATCTTTGTATCAAGACTTATAGCGACAGTTTTTAGGATTTATGGCGACGGTATGTTCCGTCGCCGTAAATCTACAAAAAAATAAGTTTATAGCGACGGGCCATAAACCTTAAAAACCAAAAACCGTCGCCATATGTCTCGATATAAAGAAACAGAGAAATTTGATAACAGTTGATCTCACCCCCTACCTAGCTGGCTAGCTCATACACTAGACCAAACACAAAATCATTGTTAATCAATGTACCATGCTGGAGTCCTTTTCTTCTCTCCTGCTCTACTTGGAAGTCCTCCGGAGTACCGATTGCAATTAACTGAAGAATACTTGTATGAAGGTGGAAATTCTATGTTTCCCTCTTTCCATCCTTCAAATACTCCACTGTCTTCTATTTCCTTCCGTAGCTGAGCAAACTCTTGCAGTACTCTCCAGTCTTGCTCTTTTATGAGCCGCCTGGTTAAGTTGTCTTTTAAGTATAGCCTGTAGTTTAGATCTCCAAACCAGAATATCCGACTGTTCTACAACAGAATACATCACATTGTTAGAGATGGAAGTTGTCAAACAATCTACTCCTATGTCCACTTCATATTGATCTTATTTTTCTTTTCTTCGAAATTAAGGTTAAGGTTCCGAGCAGCTCAACTATTTGTGGCTCGAGAGAGACGGTTCCTAACCCCCATAACCATAAATACACGATAGAGTGTAATGGCTCAAGTAGTCAAGTTTGCTCTATAACTTCGAACAAAAGTTAATGGTTTATAAAGGAAGTATACCCTTTGTACTTCGATTTTTAACATGTTTTGTTCTTGTTCTATTTAATTTTTATATCATCTAATAAGGCGAGAACAACTTACTCGTGTGGTAAGATGGTAAGAGGATGATTTTTGTCACCGTCTTGAGGGTAGAGAAATTTGTTCGTCTGAAAATTTCTGAGACTTGGTTATTTCTTCTTCCTTCCTTGCCCATCTTCTCACCAGAAGCCAAGTGTGCAGCAATGAAGCAAAAACTAGTTTCTGCAATCGACATACTGACGGACACTGAACCTTTGTTTCCCAAATAACCCATGATACCACAAGCCACTGAACTAACACACTCGATATGCCTCTCAACTAGTGCCCTCTTCGTCCAGACACTTATGAAGACTCCAACCATCTTCTTGCTTGCAATGAGCTTTGTAACTACTACTTCTATTTGGCTCCTCATTTTGCATGCTTGGCTGGCCTGTCAAGGGAGTTGGTGTCCAACTGGCAGCAGAGAGCCTTTGTTCACATTCCAGGACTCCTGAATATTGATAACTTTCACTATTTATTGGGTTTAAAATAGGTGTCAACCAAGGACATCCATGTTTGTCATTGACAGTTTGCCTGATAAGATGGTTCCAGTTTATAGCTTCTTTTGGGTCTTCTGCTCCGATTACAGTTCTAGCAATTAGGGGGACAATCTCTTGAAATCTGCAAGGAGAAAGAAGCTTTTCTGTTAAACCACAACTATTGGATAACTATGATCGCAGGGATTTGGACTTCATAACCTACCCAAGGACATATATGTCGGCTGCTTCCTTGAGATTTAACCATTCATCCAAATCTACTGTCAAACTCCCAACCGGAGATCTTCCGGTTACATTCCAAGTACCCACAGAGACTCTGGAGGAAAATACAATTAATGCCTATAGGCCAATGTACAACCCTTTTCATTGTTTAATTATCTTACAAAGATATGCAAGACGCTCACCTTAGCATATTGGTTGAAGTGCATGGATCCATCTCAATTGTCCTATAATGAAGATCATCCGTGTCTACATCTTCATCTTCAACTCGACCTGCTAGAAGCTTAATTTTTATATTATAGATTATATTATAGATTATAGATATCCAATACTTGGAGAATGACCAATATAAAAAAGTTGGTGGACCTTACAAACCATTTGGTTGAAAATGAATGCTGTTGCTTTGGGGTCCTTGTCATTGAAATCCACGGTTAGCGTCCAGTCTATCCTGCTACATAAAATTATAATTAGCAAGTTTCACTTTATTGATTTATTCTTACTGTTTATGTTAATTCTCAAATTTCAATAATTACTTTAGGCTGTTCTAGTGTTATATCCTCTATTGTAAAAGCAATCCAGGCTTCTTACTGCTGTGTTTTAATGTTTACAGATGGGTGATATAATATGAAATAATTACCTCCCTCCGGCAACAAATGTCACTTGTGAAATGATCTCAAAAGCAATTTGAAAGGATTATATATAATTCTTGAAATTTTTGTGTTCTCTTTTAATACTTTGGTGGATCGTTTTAAAAAGAAAATATACAATCATTTTAGTAATATTTTGTAATCATATATGCTGCAAATATGAAGTTCTCAAGTTGATAAGACAGTAGTACGTACTTCCTTCGATGAAACCTGTAAAACTGCTTTTGTTAACGATTATAGTTTCAGATAATTTGCCTTGGTTACGGTTAGTCAGTTACATGTTGGTGGGTGTTCCCATATTTCTTGGCTATCTAGTTAACTTCACTGGAAACTAGGACAAAGTCGTTAATTTATCACGTGGTGTCTTATACCACTTCAACGCTTAAAGTAAAATGATCCACTTTAAATGTTGAAATAACAGCACATCAGTGGTGCAGAGTACCACACGGTGACAAGTGTTCCAGGACATAATAATTTTTCCCTTAATAAGTGAGAGAAAAAAATGGCACAGATAAGGTGGTCCAGGGAAGCTGAACACAACATGGAGAATAGTAATTAAATTTCATCTGTATTGTTGTTGGGTTACTTTTAAGTGAAAGAAGCCTCGGATTGACGTATTAATTCCCGTGAGTTGCGACATTCTAACTTATGATTGAGGGCGCTGCAGTTATCTATCAGCCTCACCCATTAACTCCATTCCCTTTCATTTTCTTTTTCTAGGGCGGACCGACCTTTTGTACTTAATAAAATGTATTCCTACAATTAAATTATAATAATATAAGTTTTTAAAATAAAAATAAGAAAATCTTTGGTTGTTTGTTATATTCTCTAACTACTTTTTGTGCTAATTTGTTAGTTATACTCGGTAGAAAAATCTTCTAGTTAGGGGCCTACATAATTTATTTTTGAATTATAATAGGGACGCTTTTATTATTATAATTGAATTTGCTGCCTATATTTTGTTAAGTGAAATCATATGTATTGAAAATCGTTAAATTCCCAACCATATACCACCTCAACATTCTAAATATTTCCCCACATTTTGGTAGCAAACAATCATTTCTAGATTTAAATGATAGGGCGGGCAGGATCCTCCTCACGGAGAATATTTTGCCCTCACTAGTAATAAAAAAGGATAGAGATATTAAATTGATTGTTGCACACCCTTATACATTAAAGAAATAATATTATTCTTAATTAATAATAAATTAATTAACATATTTATCGCTTGTCTATTTTAATTTAAAGCTTTTTTTATAAATAGTTTACACTACCTAAAAGTCTAGTCTAAATAATTTCATGTTTGCTTTGAATTTTAATTTTTTGTAAATTAATTTCAAGTCAAAATAAAATCTTTCGTATTAAATGCATCAATAACTATATTGTGGATAATCACTTAAATAAGATAACAAGTTAAATTATATATCATATCTTAAGATATACAAACAACTAGATTTACCATTTATATATAAAAAAAAATTCCTAATATTTTATGTGTTCTAGTCTTTAATTCAAATGTTTAGTATATTATTTAATAAAATATCTCAAATTGAAAAGAATGGTCAAGTAAAAAGATAACAAGTTTAATAAAATAGTTTAGTTCAATATATGGTTAAGAATTAAGTTTTGAAACGGCTAACTAAGTGTATATACATTTTATCTTATAAATATGATGTATAATAAAATTAAGGCAAAATGGATAAAGAGTTAATTGATTTTATGTATATTAAGGGTAATATAGTCTTTTTAACTTATTTGAGTGTGCAAGTAATATATATATAATTTTTTTGGTGCAAAGGAGGCCATTAAGGCCTTAGATTAATAAGAAATAAAATCATTATAAGCAGGCTTGTGCATCAATTTCGGTTTTTTCGATACAAAACAAATCGGTGGTCCGGTACTAGTACAAAAAAAACTTGTATATACTAGTTTTCGGTACCGGTTCCGGTACTGCCTTTTTATAGTTCGGTATTTATCGAACCGGATCGGTTGTACCAGTTTTTTAATTTTATTTATTTATTATTATTATTAATAAAAACTAATTAATAATAATAAAATATTAACTATATTAATTTTCAATTTTTATCCTGTAAAAACTGATTTACCGATACCAAAATTTGCCCACTTCAAATACAGTTTGGTTCGGACTGATATTTACCTGTCAAGTGCATATATCAAAACCCATAAAAAATGGTCCTTTTTAAACTTATGTTATCCAAAAGGTGTGGGTCACTCGGCCTTCCGAATTTAAAATCTAACTGATTAAAATTCAGTTCTAGAATTGACTTCACAAAAAAGAAATTTTATCTTTGCATTTATTATTACGTTAGGTTAGGGTTATCGAATTTGATTAGGATTGAAGAATTATCTCATCAAATAAATTGGGCTTCGCTGATCCAATATTCACTCTCGAGAATGCTCATTTAAGTGGGCTTCGTTTGCTAGATGGGCTGACATGTAAATGTTTATGAGGGTTCTCATGAAGTAGACATTTGACAAATTAAAATTTAAGAATGTAGATATCATTTCTGAAGTACTACTAGCGTTCACGCAACTCATATCCCCCCACACAAGAGGAGAGAGATTAGGCCCATAACAATGGAGGATTCAATTAAACTAAATAGTGACATAAATCTTCAAAATACTCTCACACTCGTTCCACAACAAAAAGAGTTTTATTTGCAAAAAAAATTGTTCTATAAATCACTCTGATAAATTTGAAAGGAAAAATAAATTTTAAAAATTTGTAAATTTAAGAAGTAGGACTATTTTGTGGAATTGTGGCAGTGAGATTTCTTCTATGCATCCGCTTCCAACAAACTTCTTCCTTTCAAGATAGTAAGGAACAGAACATAATCACCATCTTGAATAATCTGTTTGATCAAATAACCATGTATTAAGGCTCAAACTCACAGCTTTAAATCTTTATCCTCCAAACCATGAAGATAACACTGTATGTTGTCATACACTGATATGGGATGGGACAAAATGGCAGCCTCCACCCATAACTGGTGCTCGATGACTTTTTCTTCTTCTCCTCCTACTCGTAACCATGGAATGATCTGAAACCAGATATTGCTGCCTAAACATAGCAATAAAAGCCTCCACTCTCTCATTCAGCTCCTCCTTTGACAGCCCACTTGATTTCCTTTCATCTTCTTCTTCTTCTTCTTCTTCTTCTTCTTCTTCTTCTTCTCCCCTTTCTTCTTCTTTTTCTTCTCCTTCAACCCTGTAATTTCTAATAATCTCCTCTCTTATGCTTTCACTCTTCAGTATCTTCGAGTTATCTTCAGTACTTTTTGTTGGCTCCAAATTACTACATTGTTTCAATATCCTCTTCTTCCCCTCACTCTTGAGCTCAACATCATTAGTATTGTTTTCTTCTTGAGTACTACTACCAAGTTCATTCGGAGGGGTTGAACTACTACTAGTCGAACATGTAGATGTGAAGAGTATGGCTAAGAGCAAGAGGTTGAGCGCAAGGAACACCCACACGCGCCACTGCTCGAAAAATGAAACAAGGGCCGCGCGTTCCAAACACGCCATCAGCACAGCCACTCCGGCTGCAAACCTTACTGCATGTAGCTGTTGCTCATCTTCTTTCCTCTTCCCCTGCTCCATTTATGTATATGTTTAATTGCAAAGTACTTCTATATTGTCTACCAAAAATTTATATATATAGATGAGGGAGGATAATGGAGAATACCCTTGAATTTATGGTTTATCAACGAGAATGCCATTAATGGGAATTAAAAGTAGTGTTGTCCGGTGTTCACATTATCACATATGTTATGATGAGTAGCTAGCCTAGCAGGCCCTGCAGGTCTAATGATCAGGTGACGGTGAGTCTGCTTGGAGCTACGGAGACAAAAAGACATTCTCTTGCGTCTGCACTGCTTCCAGCATCCTGTTTGTATCATTCCTCTTTATACCAAAATAACTTGGAATTTAGATACAACAAGTACTATGTTTCTTTTACTTTTTTTTTTTTTTTTTTTTGAATTGATATTTTCACAAATAAAAATGATATTTTCACATAAGAGGAACCTCGTAGAACTATCAATTTTGCTTGTGAAAATATTAATTTTATTTTTTTCTCTAATACTAGTTCCAGGTCACTTAGGCATGCCCTGCTTCTGGCCCTGTAAGGTTTGGAATCTGCAATCTCCTCGTCATTGGAGAAATCTAAACATTAAACCAGTTTCCCATTAATTTTGTAGAATTTTTTCTCAGGTTGCAGGGGCCATGTTCAACCTCTATAGTATTTTATGAAACAGTACTTACAAAAAGAGGAATTCTTCACTATATACTCCAGTCCAAATGATAAGAATTTAAAGTTCGAATATCATTGGGAAAAAAAAATTAAATTCAAATATCACTGGAAAAATAAAAGACTTGGAAGGCAGAGGAGAGGGGCATAACTTTATGCTGCTCTTGTTCTCTCTTTTTATATATATACATACATACTTATATTTGCCAAACATGTATGGGCCGATACGGGCTATAGAGTTTCCCAACTTTATCGCCATTCATAACTAAATAGTCACGATTTAAAAATAACTATCATCCACTATTTTGAATTGGAACCTATGCATGTAATATGTATAAAGTAGATTTGGAGTACAAATGTTTCTACATATATATGTATGTGGTTATTATTTTATTTTTATTTTTATGAAATTCACCGACTACAGATAGATATCACCAATATCGCCCAATCATGTCGTACCAAGCTAGGAGACAAGAATACGTGGGAAAGTGGGGTTCTGGTGCTAGAGTAGGCATGCTTTTTGCCGGCATTTGAAAGCTGATTGAACAGAGAGAGAGATTCGAGCAAGTGGGGGCAGTAATTTGGCGGGTGAAACCATGGACGTGACGAATCGAAAGCACGCCTGAGGGTTGATGCAGCAGCAGCATAATACTACTAGTCTTGCCATCCCCATCAGAATCAGAAAGTGACCCTACATGTATGTTCCATTGTACTCTTTACCACTATCTGCCCCTAGTTTTTCATTAACTACTCCACTCCGGCGCCCAAGCCAGTGGAGCATATGCATATGTTCTTTAGCTGCCAATTTCATCCTTTCTCATGTTAGCTTCCTTGTAAATTTACTTGTTCACTAATTTTACACCATCACCAAAACCAAATAATTATCTCTTGGGATTTCATATCCTCTCCATCCATTGCCGAAACTTGAAGGAAAATAGCAATGACAGTAATAGGAAAAAGGACGTATCCAAAGAAGACAAGAAAGAAATACTCCTATAGGTATTGTGATTTCATGATACCAGTTGACAGCTTCTTTTAGCAACCAGTTTCTGCGCATCAATGTTAATTGTGGTTACAATCGTCATAACTTTGAAAACTGAAGAATTCTCAGAAAATATTAATTCCTTTAATGGATAAGTTACTTTCCCTTAACAGCTCTTGCTAAATGATTCATAGCTCAGAAGTAGCAGAACAAAAAAATTCTTTGAAAAAAACTATCGAGTTCAAGCCAGCCTCATACTCTTCAGCAATATAATATTAATAAGAGTACTGATAATTATCCAAGAAGCAAAGATTCATTGAACTGCATCGCCAACTACTACCAGATATTACGGATTGAATAACCTCTATATCTATCCACCACAGAAGTTGGCAGTAATTGCTTGAAAGTTACAAAAATGATCTCATGTATTAAAAATATAACCACAGATTATACATGTATTAAAAACCACTTATCTTCAAACCTCCTCACTGAGGTGTACTAATGCTTCTCATAAATATTAGATTTCTCCCCAATGACCAAAGAACTAGCAAACTCCATCACCATCTTTTCCCAGATAATGATATAAGCTGCACAAATGGAGAAATACAAGATTGGAAGAGAGACTTTTAAAAGTAGCATTTAGACAGTACAAGAGCAACAAAATTGATAGAAGTTTTAATATGCATCACACAAGCACATATATTGATACATATAAAACTGTTGACCCATCAGTTTAGAGTTTAGACATATATATTATCAACTATGATTAACAACTAGAGTCTTCAAAAGATCTTTAAAATATTAACCACATGGATAAATTGGGGGATGGAGTCAAGTGACAACATCTTAAAGGTACCTTACCAGGGGTACTTCGTTTTTTTTTCTTTTGCTTTTTTTTTAATTTTTTATTTATTATTAAGGGTGGTCAGGGGGGACATAGAACCCAACCTCAACCCTACAAGAACTAGACCCCTTATGGGGGTTATGAATGAATTCCCTTGGGCTTGAACCCTGCACCTCCCTATTAGAGGATGAGAGGAATTCAACTACAGCTATAGCTCATTGGTACTTTGGTAGTTTTCACACCATGTTCTTTATCCTTTTTTTAAACTCATTTGGAAACATGAAACGTACCAGCATATTATGATGAACCACTCGGTTCAATTACAGGCACAAAGTCAAATATTCAGAACCTGTAACAGTGAGTTCAATCATTATCTATCTCTCTCTCTCTCAATTCCCAGCATTAAAATTAAGAGCAGGCCTCAAATTCAAATTCTGAAATGTTAAGACCTAGCAGACTACCTCAGTTTTAGTTCTGGATATAATAAAGAAAGAGCTTTCAGAAGGGAGGAGAATTATCACCAACCTGTCGCGCTACCTGAACCAGTAATCTGCTTTCTCTAGATGATCCATCTACCAAACTAGACTCTTGCACCTCCGGAGATATTTTTACTTTCTCCCCTGCCGTCCTTTCCCCTCCAAGAGAAGAGCTCTCAACCACGTTGGTCAATGGTTCCTTCTTGCACTTCCTGCTAAATGTGTACGTAAGAACCCTGCTTTTGTCAACATGGCTAGGAGTTCCATTAGTAGCTTCAGATGTTTCGGCGTCAAATGAGTTAGAAAATGTCGATATTACATTGTCGACCTCAATACTCTCCGCAGTATTACTATCCTGTTTTACCAACTTAGACTCATCTAGCAAGTTGGCATCCTTCCCTTCAGCATTCTGCACAAGTCTAGAATCTCTATCCACTTTGATGTCTACAGTAACATTTCTAGATGCCAATGCAAAATCTGCCTCCTCTTTAATCCCAGCCTCAGATTCAGTTTCCAAACAATCTAAAACGGACTTTACATCATGATTGATCGAGTTCATCTTGCAACTGGAAATAAATGAAGGTACAGTGGATGGATCAATATCATCCTCCTGATATCTGACTTTCCTTTTCCTAAGGCTTCTTCGGAGCATAAACACAGCTTCCCCATTGTCATGCGGCAATTTTCCTTCCAACTCAGAAAAATTCTTCACTAAATTCATTTTCTCAGGCTTATTCGAAGATAGTGTATTACCAGAATTATCATTAGTATTCCCCACATCTGATGAAGTTGATTTAGCTTTTCCATATTGAGATTTTCTTCTTGGCATTTTGTGGTCTTTAACGGGTTGATCTTTGACAGTTGTAGAGTTAACGCATACTTCTACTGATCCAGCAGGGTTCTTCATTACATCCATCTGTCCATTGGTAGACTTAAAGGTACATGTCTCTACATTATGTTCATGCTCTTTGATGAAAGAGTTGCTCTTTATCAGCATATGTTGATCAGATACATATACATAGGGCAGTTTTTCTTCATCCAAGTTCCTCTCAATTGCTCGAATTCTTTGTGTACATCCATTTCTGTACAAGTCGGGCTCCTTACTTTTCAAGATTACAGAGGATAAAGCAGGGTCATCAACAAAGAAATTTTCAAATTGACCAATTTCTCTTAAGCTTTGTTTTGTTGAATTACAGCACTTGTTGAACTGAGGAGACAATGTGAAGGGTGAAGTAGTTATATGCTTCTTATTTGTTGTAATTTCACAATGTGGCACGTCAGCCTTTTCATTTGGACTATTCAAGTGGTTGTTCTTCTCTTTATCCAATTGATTATAAGCCTGCCTCAGTTCTGCTCTTAGGTCCAATATCATTTCTTCGGCTTCATTCAGCAGAGCTTCAACCTCTTCAATCCTTCTTCTCTGAGTTAATGATGTAACCTCTGCTTCAGTAGTCTGTAACAAAGGACTGTCTGGTTAGTTCTATATCAGGTACAACATTTAAAAAATACATACATGAGAAGGCACAATGATTATCCATTGAATTCTGGGTGACTAAAAAAGTTATGTGATTCATAGAACTTCATAAATGTAGTGAAAACAGCTAGTTATTAAGTCAAATTAAGTAATAACTTTGCTAAAACCCTGAATTTAGCAGTCTTTGAAACAGAATAAGAAATAAATTTGTTAGATTCTCTATAACCAAAAATGAGAGGGAAAATATTACTTCTAATGCAAGCGAACCTGCTATACTGTTTCCTGATAAAAGAAAATCAATTTCATCCAATCCATGCTGAATTTTGCATGAAGTTAAGCATTCCTCTAACCATAAATTTAATGAAATCATGTGATAACTTGTATAACAACAATTTTATCATCAACAAAAAGAAATCTAATTTAAAATTTACAGTATCACCATATCCCAAACAAGTTCCTATACTCGTGAAGTAACTTCATATTAAATCTGGATCCCATGTAATTTACATGCTACCAACTTAGTAACAGACTCACTGGTTGCACTGTTTAAAAGTACACTTGTGATTCTATTCAAGTATGTCATTAGCAATTCAAACTCCATATCTAAGAGATGGAGTACAAGACTATAAGTTGCATGACACTACTAATTAAATTTAAATTTCTTGTGCATAGAATTCTTAAAACGTTAAATGTATGTAAACAAACTTCTACTTTTTAAATTAAAAAAAAATCATCAGAACTTCATCCCTACATCATGGATTGTCTAACATTCTTCAACAGTCAACAGCTCGCAACATCAAATTTTATGTATACAACAATATTTGTTAAGATAATTCAGCATCATGAGAAGTTATTCAATTGGAAAAGTAACACCTTCACCGCCAACACAAGCACTAAATTACAAAAAAGAAAAAGGAAAAAAAGTGCAGTATGTATACTTCCAAGGGTATAGTGCATGCCAAAATCTAAGGTTTAGCTCCAATAATTTATTTATGTAACATGTACTATTAAAATAAATCGTATATAATTTCCAACAGTTACAATAACATTCCTTTATGTTCAAAGAAATATCTTCTTTTTTTATAAGTAATTCGACCCAGCATAAAGAAACAGCAACCTTGATGATATTCCTCAAAGCCTCTACTATTTCTCCCAACCCTTGGATTATATATATATATATATATATATATATATATATATATATATATATATATATGAAGGAACCAATTAACAATTTAACATTTCACATTCAAACTAAAGATGCAACAAACTGAAAAAGAACGCACACAAGATTAATTACTGAAGTTCACACCAGAGTTGCCTTCGCTGAGTCTAATGTGGAACCTAGAGGATAAACTGCCATTTCCTTTGTAAACACCTCTATTAAGAATGTTTCTCTCATAGGTTCATCATGATTGTAACTTTTTCCCAAACTGAATTAAGGAAAAGTTCTTGTTTTTGAGACTATTCACTTGGCAAAGTCAAGAAGTGGTATAAAAGAACTGTCTTGTATATTTTGTTTCATGGATATTTATATGTTATTAGCTTAAATTTAAAGACGGAAAAGAATCCTCCACCAGATGGCACTACCAAGGTTTCAAAAGCTTTGGTCGTGAACTATTTATAGTCTTATAGATATTTTCTTTTTCTTTGGTAACTAATTTTAGATTATACTACTATCATATGCAATCACACATATTACATCTCAATAAAAGGACCATCACCCTTATAAAAGCATCCTGAAATCCTAGTAAAAATACATTTCAAAATTTTTTTAAATAGGAGTATCTGACTTAAAAGGTAAATTAAATTTGAAGTTATTCTTTTGAAGAAAACAAAATGCCCAACCTCAAAAATCATCCAAAATCAGACCACATAATTGTACAAAGACACCAACAAACAGACAAAATCGAAAACCTAAAGACCATACAATTTTCAACAAAAAGAGAAATACGTAAAGACATAAAGTACATTGGCATCAAACATGTGTTTGAAGCGGAGGAGCATTCGAAGCGCCTCGTCTTTCGTATAATGCAGATCTTTCTCAAAGCTAAGAGCTTTTTGCTCGGATGCCATTACTCGAGCAGCTGCCTCTTTCGCCGTGTTCAATATAATATCGGCGTATGCCTTCTTTAAAGCCATCTTTTTCTACATTAATCAAACAAATCAATATCCAAGCCACAAAATGAAAGAAAAATCAAACAAAATTGAATCGTGATTCTCTTTAGTCTTTAGCAAAATCATAACTTCAAAAAATTATACGTGTATATATATATATATATACATAAATGTTTTTGGGGGACGATTAATGAGATTACCTCCGCTTCTTCCATGAGTGTGAATGATCGCTACTGTTTGGATTCAAACCTCAGTTTCTAGAGAGTAGTAGTAGAGAGGGGGGAAACAAAAAGAAGAAGAAAAGGGAGGTTATTGGGTCGTCGTCTGAACTGAAACTGATTGCGTTATTACTAGATTGCCCCAGAGCTAATTCCAATTTAACATGTTAGTTGGTCTGTTTTGTCACTAGGCAAATTACGATTTTGACATGTGGTTTAGACAAATTAGGTGATTTTGTTGAGGAGTGCTAGTATAAAAAGTATTACCTCCGTCCTTAAATATATGTCCTTTTTAGAGTTGAGCATTAAAATTAAAAAAATAATTTTATAGTATTAAATATAATATTAATTATCTATAATACTCTTAAATTCTTATAATTATCCTATAAGTATTTTATACTCTCTCTTATATGTACTCCCATAATTAAGGGACGTTTTTCTATTATTTTCTCTTAAAAAATTCATTGGTCTCATTTACTCTCTCTCTATATATCCCCTCAATGTGACTCAGACTGATCATTAAATTAAAAAAAGTATCAAGTGGTAGGTCACTAGTCCAATCAGTGATCGAACTGTTATTGAATTGGTGACGTCATAAATACATAAAAAATATATATTATTATTAATTAATAAAATTTTAAAACATCTAATTTTTTCTAAACTAAAATATAGTAAAATAATTGTCGACGCCGGGATTTTCGTCGTTTCGTTTTTTAATAATTAAAAGCTCATTTTCAATTTTAGCCTTTAGATTAAGATGTGTTTTTTGAAAAGGGTCGGCTTAGTGTCGACGGGGTTTTGAAATGTCGATTTTATAATGAGCCAGTTGACCAGAGTCGCCAGTTGGTATATTTGAAATGGATGTACCAACTCATTCGAATTTTATTTTCGTAATCGCTGGCTCATATGTGACTCCGATTCAATTGGTCCGCAAACCGAGATTCATAGAGTTCGGGGGCTTGCTTAAGCGAGAGGAAGGTGTTAGGCACCCCCCGACTTCCGTGAAACACGGTTACCACAATCTCGATATTTTCCTATCCTTTTAAATCCTAAAATGTGTGTATGTGTATGTGTGTGTGCCTAAATGTTTGTTGTGTTGAGAAAACCTGTTTTGACTCTTTTATAGGAGACGTGCTTTATTTATTAAGTGCTTTAAAATGACTTTCGACTCGAATGACAAAGCTTGGTTTTCTAATAAAACATTGATTTTAAGGTTGAAAATGATGGGCCTTTTATTAGATGTCGTTTTCAGAAAATGAGAGTTTTTAAACTTTTGTCAAATAGGAATCGAGACTATTCATTGCCTTCTAACAGGAAAGTCAAATAAAAAATGAAGGTAACTTCTAGAAGCTCTTTAACCCTATGCACCAAAGTTTAATGAAAACGTTTGTTTATTTTTTATGAAATCATTTTGTGATATTTCAAAACCACTTATAGCCTTTTCGCCAAACAAGGACCGACGTTTACTAGAACTTTCAATTTTTATCCTCGTGATTTTAATATCCTAATTTGATTGATTTTATGAAAAATCTTTACCATTTCATTCCAAAATAATTTTCTCGCGTGATAAGGGAAAACCAAACATTAAAATGACGTTGGAGCTATTCATGGGCATGTGAGCCATCCAAATAACCCTAAACGCCCATAATCGCACATTTCACTATCACGGGGCCTTAAACCCGATTTTCGACTCGATGTCTTTTAAGGCCCAAAAATTTACATATTTACATAAAGGTGCATCGCGATCGCTACATACGTAAAAGCTATAAAATAAACTAAAAGGATATCATTGGGAGGTTAGGAGGAGATTACATCTGTAATAAATCCTCCCTAACCGTCCCTAATCCACAGATCTACAACATATATTGACTACATTGGATCTAAATTCAAAATGAACAAAATCAAACTATTTAAATAGCAATGTACCAAATATTTTCGGATCTACAGTAGATCCACCCAACAAATGCAATAAGAACGAAATAAAACTATATCTACAAGATTTACTAGATAAAACACAACGAAGCTATGAAACTCGAATTTTTTCACATTCCAAATGATGAAATAAACGCTTTAACACTTGGAAAACAACTAGGATACAATATATGATGTTAAGATCTAACCAAAGATGGAAGAATCTCACATTTCTCACTCTTTTTTCTCTCTTTTTTTCTCTTCCCGTCGCCTTTCTCTCTCTATTTTCTATTTTTCGTCCGCCGCTTGTCGACGCCGGGATTTTGTCGTCTCGTTTTTTAATAATTAAAAATGTCCCTTTCCAATTTTAGCCTTTAGATTAAGATGTGATTTTTGAAAAGGGTCGGCTTAGTGTCGACGGGGTTTCGAAATGTCGATTTTCTTATGAGCCAATTGACCAGAGTCGCCAGTTGATATATTTGAAATGGATGTACCAACTCATCCGAATTTTGTTTTCGTAATCGTAATGGCTCATATATGACTCCGATTCAAATGGTCCGCAAACCAAGATTCATAGAGTTCGGGGGTTTGCTTAAGCTAGGGGAAGGTGTTAGGCACCTCCCGACTTCCGTGAAATACGGTTACCGCAATCTCGATGTTTTTCTATCCTTATAACCCTTAAAATGTGTGTGTGCGCGCGCGTGTGTGTGTGTGCGTGCTTAAATGGAGGTTTGTGGTGTCCTTTTGCATAAAGTTGCTTTGATTTTATATGTCAAAATGTGTTTTGTCGGGAAAGCGTTTTAGACGTGTTTTGACCCAAATGACGAGGCTTCGCTTTTTATAAGAAAGATTGATTTTAATTTCGAAAACGATGAGGGTTTTTTATTAGATGTCATTTTAGAAAACAATAGTTTTAAACTTTTGTCAAATAGGAATCGAGACTATACATTGCCTTCTAACAGTTAATAGAAATAAAATGAAGGCAACTTCTAGAACTCTTTAACCCTATGCACAAAGTTTAATGAAAACGTTTATTTATTTTTCACGAAAACATCTTTTATGACATTTTAAAACCAAACGTAGCATTTTCGTCAAACAAGGATTAAAGTTCGCCAAAACCCTCAATTTTAAACCTCGTGAATCTAAAACCCTAAATTGATCACTTTTATAAAATCTTCATTATTTGCCTTATTTTGGAAAACCATTTTCTGTACCGTAAATTAAGACAAACATCCCAAAACGTGTCGGGGCTATCCATGGGCATGTGAGCCATCCAGACAACCCCCAACACCCACAATCACATATTTTATTATTATTACGGGGCCTTAACCCGAACACGACTTGGTATCGTTTTAAGGCCCGATATTACAAAATACACATCCATGGACTCTATACAAGGATTACATATGCCAAAACGTCCATCATCGGGATTCAATCACGAGGATCTCGTCCCTAGGCTCACAGTCACCCAAACCGCTACACAACCAATACTAGGCCAAATCTAACAATATTGAACATTGCTATCATACTACATAGCTCAAATATCACAACTCAATCACTACAAACTACTCATTACCACAACAAACGATATATCACCGTACGGATGTCATCGGGGCGTTAGGAGGAGTTACGTTCCGATGGAACCCTCGCTAACCACCCCTAATCCACGGATCCTTTATCAATATATAACAATAAACTACATCAAATAAACCAATCACAACATTATGCTAACAATACAACAAATAAAAACTCAAGAACACACTCCTTTCACCTTGCAAAATGTCGATTTAAAGCTTCTATATTCCACAAATCGAACAACACCACAAGAATACTAGACTACTTAGCACAATACAATGGATCTAAGCTTGAAAATGGCCAAGATCCGAGCTCTCTCTCTCCTCCCGCGCGCTCTCTCTCTCTCTCTATTTCCTTTCTTTTTTCTTCTTTTCTTTCTCTCGGACGCGGAAATGGCATTGTATAGCTGATCGGAGGCAGCCGCAGGTGCAACTGCGGCTAGCCGCAGATGCATCTGCAACTAGGCCTGCTGTGGCCGTCTGAGCCGTCGCCTCGGCTGCCGTGTGCCGCCCTCGAGCCGCGAACCTGCCCCCTTTGTCGGTGGCCGCGGTTGCATCCGCGGCTGTCCGGCTTACTTTTCTCGATTTCCGTGCCACGCGGTCTAAATTCGTCAATTTCTGCGGTATCATTTTGGAAGGCTGTTTCTTGATACATAAATCACTCGTTGTGCTTGGCTTCCAGGGGGCGCTGCCCCCTTCCACCCCCGCCAGCTCACCGGCGAGCTGGGCAGCCGCTCGCTCACCGGGGAGCGAGACCCCCGAACATCGTAAACGTAGTGGCCATTTGTCGTCTTTAGTGATCCAATCAGGTTCTTCTGGATCAGCTGTTTGCATTGCCTGATGCTCGTTGTCTGCTGTGGCGGATTTAACCGTAAGTCGTTGGGGTGGCTTTGTGTTGGGGTCCACCTTCCTTTTCGCTCGTCGGGTCAAATGACGATTCTGCCCTCCTGTCAGGGTTAGTACAAAAGTGCAAAATTTGGGTGTCTACACCGCTGTTGAAGAAATGAACTGGAAGTGGCGATTTAGATCTTCAGATTTTGGCCGCAGGTGCAACTGCGGCTATCCTCGGTGCTTCCTTGATTTTCGCATCTGATGTCGGTCTTTCGTTTTTTCGCTGGAAAGCTCGTATTTTGCAATCCGAAAATCCCTGGGCATTGTAAGCGAGACCCCCAAACATCGTAAGCGTAGTGGCCATTAGTCGTCTTTTGTGATCAAATCAGGTTCTTCTGGATCAATTGTTCGCCTCGCCTCAAGTCACATGATGCTCGTTGTTCGTTGTGGCGGCTTTAACCGTAAGTCGTTGGGGTGACTTCGTGTTGGGGTCTACCTTCCTTTTCGCATGTCGGGTCAAGTGACGACTTTGCCCTCCTGCCAGGGTTAGTAGAGAAGTGCAAAATTTGGGTGTCTACAATAATATTATAATATTAGTAAAATATCTAATTTTAAAAATAAAAATATTTTTGTACAAAAAAAATATTAAAAAATATTTTAAAACCGGGTAAATTAACCGAGTTTATCGGTTCGATCTATGGTCACCTAAGTTTTGACTAAGTCAATAAAAATTAACTTTTTAAAATAAATTAGATTAACCTGCCAACCGATTCTGATTTTTGATTAACTGGTTTGGGCCAAATTTTAAAACCATGATATCCCTCCCCATAAAACAACTTATGCGATTCTCTCCACTCTCTTCTCCCTCACAATTTACAGTAGTACTCCACTTGAAAACAAACTTCAGTGTCATATTTTTTATTTTAAACAATGGTGCCATGCCATGCTCTTTAAGATTTTTTTGTTTAATTTTTATTTTTTTAACGTAACAAACTCTTTGTGAGAAGATCTTCATTGAAGAATTTATATATACGGAGGGAAAAAAAATTTGAAAAAATAAAATTTCTTAACTCTATAATTAATCTGAAGAGAGGAAGATCAAAAATTGGTGAAAATGAGAGTATATATAGAATTAGTAAAAATAATGTGTCCAATTGAGGTTCATTCAATCATTTTTTTTTTTATGTCCAATTGAGGTTCATTCAATCCTTTTTTATGAAATTTTGACCATTTCTAACTACTCAATCCTTTTTTATGAAATTTTGACCATTTCTAACTACATAAACTGAATTATTTCAGTCTTTACACCAACCCGACAATATTCTACATTTCTGGGCCCAATACAATGAATAAAATACCAAAATCTGAAAAGTCATCACAAACAAAATGTATGTGGGACGATACCTCCCCAAAAATTCAAGGAAGCTCTAAAGCTTACTGTTTACTTGGAAAAAAATCGAAGGAACAAAACCACGTAAAACAGTTTTTCCCAGTCCAACTCCCGAAAACGCGGAACAGCTAAGATGTCTGCTCCAAAACTCATCTATCTCGGAAGATATTTTGCTTAATTCAATGGCATCGAGAGTTCTGATCTCTCCTCTCCCGGTGTATTATTAGGTTCTTAATTATAACAAAAAAATAAAATAAAAATTAGCTGATCTCCCGTCAACCATGAAGTTTGTAAAGAATTTATTCTGATGAAAGAATCACATAAACTTTTATATTATTATCTTTAAAAAGAACTTTTTTTTTAAAGAACATAATAATTTGACATGATAATTAATAATACGATAAAGGAGGATATTATTATGAATTTGTTCGGTTATTAACATTTGCGGTGTTAGCAATGATAACGTTTGGACTTTTAAACGCACAACACCAATATTGATATGTTGCGTTTGAGCCCCAAACATGCGTTTGTGAGTAAAATTAAATTCGTATAAAATAAATTGTTACTAAACGAGTAAGATTTTTAACTAATTCAAACGTTATAGATGCATTCAAAAAATACCAAACGATGCAATCGATGATAACATGCAAAGGGATTTAGTAAACACCTTGCATATAAAGATATATACCGCTACAAATTCGAAAAACAATTCCACTCCAACTTGCAGCAAAGTATTTATTAAAGCTACAGACGCCATGGCTTCTGGTCAGACAATGACTTCACTGTTTTATTAGTTTACTACTTCTAATAAACATAACTAAATTCTAGTCAAAGCAGCCGTAAGCATCAAACCGTTTACGCGTTGAAAATACTTGAACCCCATTATCTACAAATTTCGTATATACTGCAGTAAAGTAAAATTCTTTGAACCAAAACAAATATATAGTCAATGCTTCCCTCCTTCTATGTTCTCTTTACTCTCATTCAAAACTTTTCTCTCTTAACCCTCATTCAGAATTTTTCACAAACACCTTAAGATCAACTTCATAAATGTTGAATCTTTGAACCATAGACTCTTGTAACTACAATCACCATGGGCTGCTTCAGTATATTGAACTCGGTATTATTAGCTGCTGTTGTGATTTGGTGTTTTCAGTTGGCTGTGATTGCTGAGGACGATGTGAATTGCTTGCAAGGGGTGAAGGATTCGCTCGTCGATCCAGATGGGATGCTGATTTCATGGAACTTCGGGAATTCGTCGGTCGCTTTTGTCTGCAATTTTCTGGGCGTAAGGTGCTGGAACGATCGTGAGAACCGTGTGCTTGGCCTCGAGCTTCGTGACATGAAGCTCGCGGGTCAAATCCCTCGGGAATTGCAGTTCTGCCATAGCTTGCAAACTCTTGATCTCTCTGGTAACGCTCTCTCCGGTCCTATTCCTCCTCAAATTTGCACTTGGTTACCATTTTTGACAACCCTAGATTTGTCCAATAACAATTTCTCCGGTTCAATCCCTTCCTCTCTTGATAAGTGTGTCTATCTGAATAATCTCATACTATCAGACAATCAATTATCCGGTAATATTCCGTTCCAACTGACTACTTTGAGTCGCCTTGCGAAGTTTTCTGTAGCAAACAATGATCTTTCCGGCGCAGTTCCGTCTGGTTTTAGCAAATTTGATAAGTCTGATTTTGATGGTAATAATGGACTTTGTGGCGGGCCGCTTAAGAAGTGTGGTGGATTGAGTAAAAAGAATCTTACAATTGTTATTGCCGCCGGTGTGTTTGGTGCTGCAGCATCATTGTTGATGGGGTTTGGGGTGTGGTGGTGGTACTTTACGAGGTCAAGCCGAAGGAAGGTAGGATATGGAATTGGGAGAGAGGATAGTGGTAGTTGGGCTGAGAGGTTGAGGGCCCACAGACTTACTCAGGTTTCTTTGTTTCAGAAACCGCTCGTGAAGGTTAAATTGGCGGATCTGATGGCTGCAACGAACAATTTTAGTGGCTTAAGTATTATAATTTCCACTAGGACAGGGACAACTTACAAGGCTGTTCTTCCTGATGGTTCTGCACTGGCAGTTAAGCGGCTTAGTAGTTGTAAGCTGAGTGAGAGGCAATTTCGATTGGAAATGAATAGATTAGGGCAGCTTAGGCATCCTAATCTAACTCCACTGTTGGGGTTTTGCTTCGTGGAAGATGAGAAGCTTTTGGTATATAAGTACATGTCTAAGGGAACTTTGTATTCGATGTTGAATGGGGATGCAAGTTCGTTAGATTGGCAAACCAGGTTTAGGATTGGTTTGGGTGCTGCAAGGGGGCTTGCTTGGCTTCACCATGGATGTTGTCCCCCGATATTGCACCAAAATATTAGTTCTAATGTGATACTCATGGATGAAGACTTCGATGCTCGGATTATGGATTTTGGATTGGCTAGTCTAATGACTTCTTCTGATTCCAACGAGAGTAGCTATTTTAATGGAGATATGGGTGACTTTGGCTATGTAGCTCCAGAGTACTCAAGCACGATGGTTGCTTCTCTAAAAGGGGATGTTTATAGTCTTGGGGTAGTGCTTATGGAGTTGGCAACCGGGCAGAAACCTCTTCAAATCAATGGTGCTTATGAAGGGTTCAAGGGTAATTTGGTGGATTGGGTGAATCAGCTTTCTGTTTCAGGTCGAATTAAAGATGCAATTGATAAGGGTCTCTGTGGAAGGGGACACGATGAAGATATTGTGCAGTTTTTGAGAATTGCATGTCATTGTGTGGTTTCTCAGCCTAGGGATAGGTGGTCAATGTTCCAGGTTTATAAATCATTGTGGACTATCGCCCAGGAACAAGGATTCTCAGAACAGTATGATGAGTTTCCACTGCTTTTTGGCAGCCAAGACACAAATAATATGATTTAGCTTCTGGTACAAAAAGGTGTTGGAAACATGCAAAGATGGTTCAAATGGTTTTCTGGAAATTTCTGCATCTTTTGGTAGGCTCTCAAAAACCGTTGATGTAAATCATTATATCCACTTTAGCTGCCTTTTTGTAATACATTCCACATTTATCAAATATAGCTGTATTATATATTAGGCTTCTCTGTTGCTCCAATCATGAAATAATGTTTGTTTGCCCCTTCTATATTGGGAAATGAACCTTGAACCTTGATGTTTATTATATAGAACGCTTGCAAAATTTACAATGAAGTTGATGCCTGCAATTTATAATGCCAAACCGGACTCAGGTTTGGGTTCTGGTAATTCTTGCGTGCCCTTTATTGTTTTATTACTTGCTTGGCCAATACAAAGAAAACAAATATTTAGCCCTAACGGAGTTTCAAGTCTTTTAATTCATGAACTACTGCTTAACTTGTTTACTTTTCAGCGTATTGAATCATAGTAAGGTTTGCATTCTGTGTATTTTCTCCAATCATGCTTTATTCTGAATACTTGATTCGGTCATTTGTAGGCGCTTGTCCGTATTGACCTACATTTCTCTTGATTTGAGCGTTGCCTAATTTTGTTTAATCCATGAGTAAAGGGTAGTTCTTTCTTTTTCCCCACTTTTTGTGGACGATCATCATCAATGAAGGTCCGAATACCCAAAAAGAATCACATTTTGATATTTCCAATAATTCTTTTTTATTCTCCCTCCATTCCGAATTATAATAATATTAAAAGTCAATTTAAAATATTATTAAATTTAAAATTGACATGATTCGTTTAAATTTTCAAAACAATATATCTTATAACTAGTAGTACTTTTCATGTCAATTTTAAATTTTAAAATATTTAAAATTAATTTTTTAAAAGTCTATATTGATATTATGATTTAAAATGGATGGAATATTTATTTATGTAAAAATATATTAACGGAACGGACAAATGTTGTAGCATGATACAGAGTAAAATATATGTAATATATTTGATGTACCATCTTGGTATGACGCTTTTGTCAAAATATGAGTTTTTACAAACTACGAGCTGCAATCATTTTGGCAATTAATATTAGATTGCATTATAAAAGAGTTTTGTTATATGTAATGACTTATGTAATGATGTATATAATGATTTAACATAAAAATGGTGAGATTCACTATTTTATATTATGGGTCTTATTATTTTTATATTGAGTTATTGTACATATCATTATATAAATCATTACTCATAGCAAAATTCAAGACATTTATATTGATGATTTTCAAGTAATATGTTTATAGTTGGCCTGCACTCACAACCATAGAAATAAATACAGAAACAAGGACTGTGATTTAGAAATTTGTGGGGTACTTTTGGCGCAAAAAAATATTGTTTTTAGTGCAATATACAGTTGTATCACGTGTATAAAATGTTGTACATTGTACTGAAAATGGTATTTCCCGCCCTCAAAATATCATCTACAATACTATTATCACAAATCTTGTGTCCGAATGTCTTGCAGCTATAATCTCTATTTCATAAGATGCATCAGCTGTAGAATATGAATGGATAGGTTCAGTAAGATGCTTGCATAGAGTTGTAAACACAAAGCTATTAGCAGCCTGAGATTAAAATTTAAATCTATAGCCTGCAAAACACTGAATTCTTGTTTTAGTTCTGGTGGTATTTTAAATGCAAACTGAATCATTATATGCCATCAATTGATATAATTAAATAAGTGGTTTGTGGGGGTGGGGAAAGTTAAATAAGTGGTTCTTAGGACCGAGGTAGCATGGGATAATAATTATTTGTTTTTCATGGTAATCGATCAATACTAATATATAATAACTTATCAACGATTTTAATTTGAATCGGTTCTTTTAACTAATTAAGAGTCAATTTTATTCGTACCGAGTTAATTTAACGAGTTTGAACCAAATTAAAATTTCATTGTCTCTTCCTGATTTAATTCACGCATCTTCCTTGCTGATCAATTTCATTCATACTAAGTTAATTTTATGAGTTTGGTCAAATTTAAAATTCTACTGTCTTCATAATTTAATTCACGCCTCTTCATTTCTCTTCTTATTTATAGACTAAAGTTCTTACTTATAGACTAAAGTTTAATTTGTATTTTAAAATTTACATGTCAGACATATAATACATCTCAAAATTCAAAATGTGTCTCTTTACACCCCCAACGTTTTTGTTTACATATTAAAATGTATTTTTTAAATATTTTATCGGTCAAAAATAACTGAGAGTTTAAGTTAATCTATAATAATATTTTAAAAAAATAATATAATAACATTAAAAATAATAAAAAATAAATAAATTAACACCACTCATTTCTCTCTCCACTCATGTTTATCTTCTTCAGTTTACTTACAACAATCCTTTACTCTTCATCTGCTCCACGTAACACCACTCCATTTCCATCAAACTCACAAAAAATTTCTCAAAACGCATCTCAATTAGAAGCGCAATTAGCCGCACAAAGAAGGAATAAACAATCAAACTGTCACTGCCACATGTTTGGAAGCCGTCCCATGTTTCCCTGTTGACGAAGGCCGGAGCTTTGTGGAAAGCGACGATGATATTGGGTGCGGCGAAGGTGGCGGTCGGGTCATTTAAGGTCGCAACGAAGTGAATAAGGAAGAACAGATACTCCTAGCTGAATCTGCTGCTCCCTTCTATTTTATACCTACATCTCTCTCTTTCAATCTCTTTCCCTCTTCACATTCCTCATTAACTTGTTCATTTGCTGCCATTTAATCCCCATCATCAATGATATAGTTTCGCTGCTAATTAAGGATTCCCAAAAAACAAAAATGTTTTGGGTTATGTTTTGAGGTAAACATATTTTGGGTTTTGATTTAATATGAACGAATTTTGGGTTTGGTTTTATCTGTATGAATTTTGAGTTTTGATTCTTGATGTGAGTGAATTTTTGGTTCCATTCGATGTAAGAATTTTGGGTGTCTTTCTCTCTTCAGATCCAATGGTTTGGGAATTGAAGTTCTTTTTTTATTTATTTAAATTAAATAATAATTGATGTTTGAAGTGTTTTAATATTTTTAAACAATATGCTTCTTTCTTTTATATTTAACTGAACTCTCCCGGTCACTTTGACCAGAAAAATGTTTGGAGAATATATTTTAACATGTAAAGCCACCTTTTGAAGTTTGGAAAACATCAGATGTATAACATTTAAATTCTGGAATACAAATTATACTTTAATACTCGAATACAAAAATTGATTCCAAAACTCTACTTCTCACTAATAAAAACAGCCCTTCTTTTTCTAATCCAGCATATTTATACCCGTATACTCTTTTATTTGGATTGTAAAAAAGAGAAAAAGTACTTAAAATTTCTCATCTTTGATCAACTTTTCGCAATCTATTAATCCAATTCACCAATTTGATCTATTTATTTACGTTGGTATGATAAAAAGATACCTTTTTACGTTAATGCCTCGATTTTATTTTCATTATATGTGATTTGCATGTATATATATTTGAACATGTAATTTTTTTTTTTTGTGGATATTTGAAATTTGCAAAGAGACATCTTCAATAATAGCATAATGATGTTTTTCTTTGTTTCTTTTCGTTTTAATTGATCTAATGATTTTTGCAAATTTATTCGTGCCTAAACGGGTACCGTGCTTGTGTTGGTAAAGATTAAATCACCTAATTTTGGTTTCACGCAACTTAAATACCCGATTCGGTATTCCGCCGACCCAATGAGCAAGCAAAGCTAGCCCAAAGAGGGAATTAATTTTTTTTTCTTAATAATAAAATGTAGCATTAAACTTGAAAATGTGACATTTAAGATTACGTTTATTTGTAAATATGATAAATAATTTTGATGATAAGAAGGTTTTAATACCAAATGAGTGAACTTCACTAAAAAGGTTATAAAAGTGTATCACTACTTTCTACCAGAATACGGTAGGAGTATAGGAATTTTTAGGTAAAGCATTGAAATGCGTAGAAAATTTCTAATTACCGAGTAATGCCCCATCTTTTAGTACTAGCTTCGAAGTATTCCTCTTGAAATAAAATAAGTCATTAACAGCGTCGTATAGCTCCTTTTAAGCTTAGTCGTTGTCTCCCTAGCCAGGGAAGCGATAAGTATAAAATTATGTATACTAATTTATAATCACTTTAAATTATTTTATTTCATAATTAGTCCGTTATTTAATCTCATTAAATATATTTTATCATTTTTAATGTTATTTGATGATGAATTATAATTTCAAGTAAGAATATGATATTATATAATTCTCTTTTGAAGTATCACATGAGTTCTTAATAATGTTAACAATAGTCCATAAACTAAATGACGAACTAATAATAAAATTCTTAATAATGATAACAATAGTCTATAAACTAAATTATGAACTAATAATAAAATAAAATAATTCAAAGTGGTAATAAATTATTTCACATGCTTGTATCTTTCTCATCATCGTTGTAAACAAATGTAGTTGTAGTTTTAGAGTTCATAACTAGACCAACCAATCTATGGGCTAGGCTATGTTGACCTCAAACAAATTTTGATATTTTTACAAAAAGAAGAAGAAAAAAAACCTAATATGAACTCCAAATATTAAAGCGTAATTATCAAAATATAAGATATTTTGTCCGTTACAAAATAAAAGACTAATTTTAATTTTTTTTAAATCAATTTGAAATATTTTTAAAATTGAAAATTGACATAAATTCTTTTAATATTATATAATACAATTATGAAAATCTTAAATAAACTAGGTAAAAAGTTACTATAATTACAATATTTATTATTTTTAAAAGAAATTGAATTATCATAATTTTTAATTTAAAAATATCTAATATTCAATTTGAAAAGTCAATTTTAATCTCATATTTTGGAACCGGAGAAGTATATTTTTAAAGATAATTTTATGATTCCAAAAGAACCCTTAATATTAATGAAGATTTTTAAATTTTTTGTAGTGATGGTGTGATATTAGAAATAATAATAGTGGAGAGACAATAGCAAATTAGAAATATCATGTTATTTTATAGTGTTAAAATAAAAAAAAAATAAAAATATATTTCTAATTTTGGAAGGTAGAGAGAATTTTGTGTGCGTCAAAATTGTAAAGTGATTTTTCTCCGTTTGAGGACATATTCAATAGAGATGGTTTCTTAGGACGATAGTATTAAGTTTTTTGAAGAAGTGATTCCGGTATACAGTAGCAGAAAATATGGTAACTTTACAATCATAAAAACTGCATGAGATGAGATGGAGATTTTATCCCCCAGTTACTTTAAGACCAGTCTTTGCTTCTTGAAACAATCAAAATAAAAATCAAGAACCGGAAAAAGAGAAAGCGAAAGAGATAAAGAAGAAGCAGAACGAGTCACTTTGTTTCCACTTTAGAGAAGGATCATAAAAGCTACCAGTAATTAATACACCACATTGCATAAACTGGTAAAAATACCATCATCAAAAGCTCAATTAATTCAAAGGGGAGGGGAAAATGTTGAAAAGAAGCTCCCTTTAACAGAGGCAAGTGCTTTATTTGGGAAACACAAAGGCCAAAGCAACTTCATAAAAAAGCCAATCCAAAAATAAAGCAAAGATATCAAATTTTTTTACATCTTGCATGCCTGCCTGCCTACACAAATACATTTGGAGACTCGTTTTCTTTTTCATGCAAAGCTCCCTATTTCTCTCTCTCTCTCTCTCTTTTATCTCTGAAATGGAAGTAGCTAGCTGAGGGACGTGCAAGGGATGCCTCAAAAGTGTATTCTTTCTCAAGGTTCGTGTACTTTTCCAGAGAAGTTTCGACAAATCTGATACCCCGTTGGCTTTGGACACCAAACTGCAGAGCTCTGGGAATAATTTGGTAATTCGAGGACCAAAATACATCAAATTTTAATAAATATTACGTCTCTCCCATATCAAATTGAAAGTCCTAAACGTGTAGTGCAGCGCGACTACGACAAGAACAAGAACAAAAAGAAGAAGAAGAAGAAATCTAAATCTAGAGGTTTAAAATCCACTCAGTATACATGCATTCACATAACCTGGCTAAACTAAAACTTCACAAACAAATAGTAGCTGAAGCATTTCTTTTCCTCAATGCTGAACAATTTTTTTACGTAGATTGTCTTTTACGCAAGCTTTTAAGCTCCTTAATTTCCTTGATGCTCAAGCTCGATCAGGCGGTTTTGTGGACTTCCCTGCTCTTCTGAAGTACAAAAATATTGTATAGATATGAGAAAGAGAGAAAAATGACGCCAATGCATAGCAAGTGGATTGAAATTTAGCTAACAGACTAAACTACCCTTCAAGAAATTACAGTACATGGTCCAGTTTTCCACCCCCTCTGTTTTGCTTAGCTTTGTATAACAATAAGAGAGAGACTGGTATTAATCTTTACCAAACCAAGACAATAGTTTCACATGATAAGTTTGATAGTGCCAAAACCAAACAGAAATGTCGATATATTTGATGTATAAACTATAAAGCAGGGTGCAAGTGTGGAGAATGTAATATACCTGTTGTGAATAGGATCAGGTCCATTAGGTACTCTTCTCTTGCTAACATAATTAAGATCAAAATTGCGATGACCAGCACGCCTCTGTTTTCCTATCGGCTTCAAGAGATCGAAACTTCCGGATGATGGAACTGTAATTGTAGCCATTTGTCTTGTTTGACAGCTTATAATCCCAAGATATAGGAAAAAGAGAACCCCCACTAACAAAACAGCTCCCAGTGAACCTTTAGAAACCCTACCACCGCCAACCATGATTTATCACTACTCTTCTTTATATACTCTCTACAAGACAGACTTGCGGGCCATTGAGACGAGAATGAGATTTCTGAACAAATATGAGGTCGAAACAATCATGACCATTTGGAGCTCTAAATAGAAGCAAGCAGAACAAGAAGATATATATATATATATAGAAAGGAAAAGCAATTCAAGGAAATAAGGAGAGTTAAGATTTTTTGGAAGAGGGATTGGCTTTCTTTATTAGTGGAACATTAGAATTTAGAATCAATCATGTGGTACTTGACAGTTGAGAGAGGGAGAGAGATTAATATTGAAATTTAGAGTTAATAAAGTTACTTATCCCTTGTTGCTTTTGATTGATTGGGTCCACGAGGGAAACCCCAACGTTTTTTTTGTGTGCGCATTTTTATGCAACTGTTCAAAGGAGGGACCTCACTATCTCCTATTTCAGTATTTCTTGCATACACAAAGGCCAAAACTTGAAAAAAAAACTCAAAAAGCATAAACTTTTGTGCACGAGTAGACCTCGTAATTGGGATAATGAAGAGAAATCACAAACTTGCACACTCCAATTTGACGGGATTAGCTTTAGACGACCATAATTATGTTGAAATGGTATTGAATCTATGGGTTTATTCGGTTACTAGCGTTTGGAGGTCCAAACGCACCGTGTCATTTTTTGTGCGTTGTGTTTAGGCTCCCAATATTACGTTTGTGAGTTAAATAAATTGTATTTGATTATTGTTAGACGAACAAGATGATAATGTATGCGGTGCGTTTAGAACTCTCAATGCTCCAAACGCCATAGATGAACAAGAACATATAGGTATTATGATTTGCATAAACATCATACGCTTATTAATGCTTATACAAAATTAAAGACGACTAAACATGCAAAATTTAACCGAAAACAAATCATTGTTAGTTCAAAATTGTAATCTATGCAGTTCTTTCCATCTCTGAAGTTGAAGTAGTAGGATTTCATTTTCCCCTGCTGCTTGCAGAGTATGTCACTAGTCATATGGACATTTCAATATAAGGCATATTCTAATCCTATTCATCCAAGAAACAGAAAATCAACTAGATTTCTTCGTAGTAGTACATCTATAACTAGGAGGAATTTCACCATATATTACCCAAGTTTCTACGTCAATGAAACCCATAAAATCTTGAAGGTCTATAGAGGAATAATAGTGAATCAAATCAATTTTATAATACCAAACAAAAAGAAAAAAAAACGAAAAAGAAAAAGAGTAGACGCTGCCAAGAATAGAATGTTTCCATGGTCTATCAAGGAGTTTACACGAGATGAGCACAAACTTTTCAGACTGGCAAGAGTATCATAGTATTTATTATAATAGGGAGTGAAAACATAAAAGCACAGAGCCAATTCTCGCAAGTGATTAAATAAATGTCTAAAGCTAAATGAACATTTAATAAAGATTATATATAATTATTATATAGACATTCAAGCTTCTGTTTCCTAATCAAATATACGTTTGACAAATTCCATTTTCCACCTGGCTTGATCGATCTTGCCTGTTCTTACACCAACTATGATGTATCTTTCCGTATTATAAAACCTCGTCTTTGTAGCTAGGTCGAGAAAAAATCTTTGGATCTCGATTAAACCTACCGAATTTGTGAAAAATAATCTGACATAATGAAATTAAAGTAGCTACTCCATTAAATATTATAGTAATTCTGAGTCAAAATACCCTTCCCTTGTGTGTTTGTGAGTTTTGTTTAAGAGGGAAGATAACCTTTTTCCTTCATTTTTATTTTTATAAAAAAAATAACCTTCCCTTTCCGTCTCTCAAAATAAAACTCACAAACAACATGGGTTAAATTTCAATAATATATCCAACAGACAACATGGGGGCACGGTACTCTTTAAAGTTGAGATGATTCGAAGAACAGATCCATTGTCTTTATTGGCAAATTCTCTCAAGAGGATCATAGTTGAATGATAGTACTTCATAATTGTGGGGTAACTCTAAAACATGTTGGGATTGTAAGCTCTGTTAAAGCTCATGTGGGGTAATTCTAATACAATTTAAGTGAGACAAACCAAAATGAAAATTAGAACAAATAAAATGGGACGGACAAGGTATACAAGTTCTTTTTATCAATATGTTAATTTTATTTTGTTCTATTTAAATATACAGGAGCTGGAGCTGGAGCTTACTGGTCAATGGTCCCGGGCAAAGAGAAGAAAAAAGATAGAAACTTGAGCCCGGTTACCATGACAATGACAGATTCAGCAAAAAGAATGCTCCTTTGATTTGAGGTGGAACAATGTATTTTGCTAACAATTTGAACTGAAAGATAAATTAGGACCAGTTCCACCTAACACGACAACTAACCGGAGTAAGGTTCAAACCTACATAGATAATGAACAAAGTAGAGAAAATGATATATATGTTGACAAATATGTGACGAAATTAGATCGCTAGAAATCTATAAATTAGACTGGGATTAATTTTTAACAATCTCATGCATGCACGTACGTATAATTGCAACTGAAAACTTTTGCAATACATAGCAAGATTCATAAAGTAATTTATATCAGCTTCATTTATGTCCAACAAAAAAAGATTATTCGGATAGCAATAGAATGATCGAATGATTCAACTTGAACCAATTTTGGCAAAAAGTATAAATGACTTGTATTTTCTGGAATAAAGAGGGCCGATGATTATCAATCAAGAAGGTACAAGTACCTATTTAAAAAAATTATAGTATGTTGTTGGAAATATAAGCCCATCATCTTCAAAATCTCTATTATGCAATACGACTTCCGAGTACAACATAAATTACGTTATTTTTTTTTATTTTTTGCAAACATACCCCTGATTATACGCATAAATCGTATAAACATCGTGGTGACAACTCTCAAGTTCTCCCACTCGCCCAACGTCCTTTCCTAACCTTCGCCTGTGCTCCAGTATTCCTATTTTCTATTGCACTCTCAATACGAATATATAAAAAGGCATTAAAAATTTTTATCTAATAATTTTGTAAATTATTTTGGTTAGTTATGAGTTAATATGAGTAAATTATTCAAGACTCTTTATTTTTTATATATAATGTATAAACTCTTCCTATCCTATTAAATATATACAATAATTGTATATCCATACGTGCATGCCTATATGTCATAATTTGAGAACTAATGGATATAGAAAGATAACTTCTAAGTTTAAGTTATTCAATATATGAAAATAAATTATATTTTTGACATATTATCTACGTGTATACACACATACATATTGCACATGGCTTTTATAAAAAATAAGTCAAATTAAAAGGTTAATTATTTATCATCAAAATTGAATAAAGGCATTAAAGTAATTAATAACAACTCTAAATTAATATTATAGAATTTATTGGTCAATACAAAAATGCATTGACTTTCATTTAAAATATAATTTAAAAAATATAAATTTTATAAAAACTCTATATCTAACACGGGTTATCAATTTAGTTAAAAATAACTAGTGGTAAGGATTTAAACGAATTAAGTTGTTTGAAAATAAAATTTAATATGATTGATTTTGATTTGATTTAAATTTGTTTGATAAGTTGAACTCGAATAAAATTATTTTTGTTGGACTTTGAGTTATTTCTTGTTAATTTAATTCGTTTAAATTTAATTCAAATTTGACTTGTTTACTAATACTTTATTTATCAAAGACCGAAACACATAAAGCTTGAAATTGACTCGCTTCAATTAAGTAAAATTAATGAAAAAGTGGTTATTAAATGCATCGAGGTCAAACACCCAAAATGAACTGTTTAGAAACTCAACTACGTTCGACTTGTTAAAAATTTATCCCTTCAATCTAAGTTTGTTAATTTAAAACTCACTAACTTAATTTATTTTCTTGTTTACAACGTTAACTAATTTTGAAAATAAGTTGGGAGCAGAAGGATTTCACATCGTCTTAAAATTAAGATTTCATTTTTTTTATCACTTTGGATAAAACAACACGCAAAGTCCATTTATTTTAAAATTACAATGACATCGTTAAAATATACTTTAGGACTCAATTTATATCACAAAACAATAACATGACATAAAACATTTTACTATTTTTTTTTAAAAAAAGAGAAGTTATTTGTGATAAAACATGCCAAATTTTGTTGCAAATAAATACATTAATTAATTATTTATATATTTAGATTAATTTACTGATATTATTCGTTAACGCTCGAATTTCGTCCGTATGTTTAGCCATCGGTTCGCACTGGGACTTGCACAGAAAGAATCACCAGAAGTGCTTGACGGCTTGGGGCACCGAGGGATACCTCCGGTGTGAGAGCAAATACAGATTTCAAGATGTGTCAACAATGGAGGCAGAAAAAATTTAGTAAGTAGAATCAGATGTGTGTACTTCTATTATTCATCTAATATTTATAGTACTCATATTGCTCAACAAGACTCCAATTTTTAATAGGAATTGTGTAGCAAAATCCTTGTTAGATAAGGTAACTGTCATGCTAATCAATGCTAGATAGGTAACTCATAGACCAATTAATATTAGATATGGTAATTAGTTAGTATCCGAATCGATAAGGAAAGCGATCTCAAACCTATCGGACTTAGGAGTCCTCTTGTACATGCATTAGACTTAATGGTCTGCAAGGCCAAGCCCATCATTGATATTCCATTTATGCTAGTAAAATACGTAGCCTAACATTGCCCTCCACTCCTTCAGCATATGAAATGGGTTGGAGGAGTAGATAAGAGGCTCCGGGAGTTCAAATACTGCAATGACCGAGATTGACGAGTTCCTTCGAGAGCCCGGGAGAGTTAGTCCGAAGGGAAGGCTCCATCTAGAGCCCGGATGCATCAGACCGAAGGAAAAGTTCCATTAGGAGCCCGGAGGTATCAGACCGAAGGGAAAGTTCCATCGGGAGCCCAGAGACATCAAACCGAAAGGAAAGCTCCATCGGGAGCTCGGAGGCATCAGACCGAAGGAAAAGCTCCATCGAGAGCCCGGAGACATTAGACTGAAGAAAAAACTCTATCGGGAGCCCGGAGGCCCGAAGAAAAAACCCCATCGGTAGCCCAAATACATCAGACTGAAGGGAAAAATTCCATCGGGAGCTTGGAGGCATCAAACCAAAGGGAAAGCTCCGTCGGGAGCCCAAATGCATCTAACCCAAAGATAAAGGTCTTCGGGGTTTCGAGGACGTTAGACCGAAGAGGAAGCTGTGGTGAAAGCCAAGTAAGACTACAATTGCTGAACCAAGTGAACGTGCGGACCCGAAGATAGTATGCTTTCGGGAAGAAATAAGTTTTTTCGATCATCCTTGTTATGACGTATGGGAGATTTCGATCTTTTTCTTAGGCCTCTAGAAGTTGTAGATCGGGAATTGATTGTCTTATAATCAGGATGGTGGTCGGAGCAACGATCTATGTGTCAACCATGACGGCCTGAGCGGAAGGCCGAGCCTCTCTGGCTCAACAAATCTTTTCTAGCCCTAGCTAAATCTGCATATTGTCTATCAAGCTCTTCTTGTTGGAGATCAAGAGCTTTCTTTTTATCAAGCACCGACGCTACATGTCAGCATTGGTTGTGTAATATGACTGCGAGTGTGTATCTCTTCGAGAGTTATTCTGGCTCTTTGAGGGCGATACGGTCGCCATCTTAATTGTTTTTGGTTGAAAAGATCGTCTCTACTAAATACTAGAGACCCTCCTTCTAGTGCCAATGTTAACGTTCGAATTTCGTCTGTACGTTCAGTCATCGGTTCGGACTGGGACTTGCATAGAAATAACCACCAGAAGTGCTTGACGGCTTAGGCCACCGGGGGATACCTCCGGTGTGAGAGTATAAGATGTGTCAACAATGGAGGTAGAAAGTATTTAGCAAGTAGAATCAGATGTATGTACCTCTATTATTCATCTAGTATTTATAGTACTCATATTGCTTAACAAAACTCTAATTCCTAATAGGAATTGTGTAGCAAAATTCTTATTAGAGAATATAATTGTCACGCTAATCAATGCTAGATAGATAACTCTCATACCAATTAATATTAGATATGGTAATTAGTTAGTATCCGAATCGATAAGGAAAGCGATCCCAAGCCTATCGGACTTAGGAGTCTTCTTGTACGTGCACTAGACTTAATTGTCTGCAAGGCCAAGCCCATCATTGATATTCCATTTATGCTAGTAAAATACGTAATCCAACATTGACATATTTTTATTTCAATAAATGAAATGATTCTCTTAAAATAAGAATTTAGGTAAAATATATGTGAAAGAAGAAAAAAGAAACACAGAGATTAGGATTATCTTTTACACTCTGTTTTTTATTTTTAAAATAGACAGGAAAAAAAATGATGGAAAAATTAAGTTTTATGTCAAATTCTTGCATTTCTGAGTTTTTTAAGAAACAAAAAAGAAAATAAATAGATAGAAAATTTGGTTATTTTTTTTGTTAAAGTTTCTCATCCAAAATTGACCTGGTTTGTACAAAAAAAAAAAATAAGATAAGTAATATTTTTATAATTTTTATATTATTCTAAAAAAAAAATCATACATTGTTGTTATAGAAAAAATAATGTGAAAGGGGTTCAAAAATTCGTAGGGCTAAATTACTTATGTTGATTTAAAAATTCCACGGTGAAAACGCAAAAATGATGAGAATAAATGTCATGATTTGAGTAAAAAAAGAATCTTAAGGTGAAATAAAAGGACTTTTCCTAAGTGCATTGCATTGTATTCCTCATTGCTTACGGTTTAAATTTGGCATCATCTTCCTATTTAAATCTGCACGAAGTTCACACCAAGAAGAACAACATCATGATTCTCTTTTGGATTATTTAGACTTTGGGTACTAGTTGTTTCATTTGGCTATTTAGACTTGGGTACTATTTAGACTATTTAGACTTTGAGAGAGACTTTAAACTATGCTGACACCAATTAAAAATGATACTAACAGAGTCTCTCTAATTTGGGGACTAGTTGTTTCATTTGGTAAGGAAACGTGAATTAGTTGCATTACATTTTTCATAAAATTGAAAAGGAACTAGCTACATAAATTTCCTTGATTTTTTTTTTTATAGCAAATGTTTCATGATGAATGGTTAAATTTATATAAAAAAAGATTTACTTAAAGAAAATAATAAAAATTGAGAAGAGTATCGATGTACTCTTGAAATTTTTTCTTGATTAAATCTTACCGATTTATCATACTGAAAAATCTGTGAACTAGTCATGAAATATTTAGATAATATTTTTCAATAGAACTACGTTCTAAATAACTTGAAAATGGTAGCTGACATCTTATAATATCTATCATTGGTATCATTGGTTTTAGTAATGAGTATACTTCTTTAATTGATCCATCAAGAATATTTAAGGCTTCAATCAACTTTCACAATTTGCTTCCACAACTCTTACCACAGGCTATTAAGAGTATCGAGATTATCCAAGGCGATGGAGATACTAAAAATATTAAACAGATTAACTTTGTTCAATGTCTAATTTTTACTCACAAATCTTTATTCAAAAATATATACTTTCATGTAGTTGATATCAATATTAATATATAACAACGTAAGAGGCGATTCAAATTTAATTATTTTGAGTCAACTTCGTTGATTACGAGTCAATTAATCGAATTTGGCTTAATTCAATTTGGATAAGGTTGAAGACTCGTTTATTCTTAAACTCTTCTTCTCTCATAAAAAATTCTTATTTCGAATAGTCAATCTCAAACTCTCTTTCTCCAAATAAATTAGATATTTATGAATCAATAAAATTATACTTATAATATATAATAATATACATATATATCACGTATGTATAATATTGTAATATTTATACATTATATATATATATATATATATATACACACACACACACACACACACACACACATATATATATAGAAAGAGAGAGAGAGAGAAATAGAGTATTTGTAATAATTTTTTAAAAATAATTTAATAAAATTAAAACATCTAAGAAAATAAATAATTTAATTTATAATAAAAACACTAAATTGTGCCATATAAAAAAATAACAACACATGATGATCAATATTTAAATAAAATAAATAAATAATACTTATAAAATAAATTAAAATACTTTTTAAAAAAAATCTTTCACACTAGCCCGTGTATATCAAACTTGTATCTATAAAATTTACACGATCTAATTTTCATGAATTTAAACATATTAGATTATTGTACAAGAAAATGAGAACCCAAAACCTTAGATGATTCATAGTTCAATAGTTATAACTATAGAGATTTGATATTTTCACAAGCTAATTTGATATTTTCATAAGTGGATCTCATTTTATCTTGCAAAAATATCAAATTAGTTTGTGGAAATATTAATTCCATATGAGAATTAATATTTTCACAAGTTAATTTGATATTTTCACAAGTATATCCCATTTGATCTTGTTAAAATATTAAATTAGCTTATAAAAATATCAATTTTTTAATTATAATTGGTATATCACATGTAATAGAATGGTAAATTTGTAAAAATAATTTTTTTCTTTTCTTTTAATTAAAACTCAGAAACACAAGAAAACAATTTTTTAAAATTTTATATTCTTTTCTATTAAAAATTCAGAAATAACACAAAAAAATAAAATAAAATAAAATATTCTAATTTTTTTTCCCATTTTAATTAAATTTTCTAATATTTTCTTTTTCGTTCTCAGAAATAAAGTGTTAAAAGGAAAGAGGACGTATCTCTTCAGATATATAAGCGCGTGAGATTAGCGGTCGACAAGAAAATAAATAGCCTCGTGGCAACAGTTAAGGAGGTCGAAGAACAAGAACGTGGTCATTCTTCTTCTTTCAAGAAGCTGCGTACGCTGTCAACTACATACAGTCAACTATACCATCCTTTTTACCATTAAACAAACTACCTATTTAATTTCTTGAACTTTTTTTTTTTTCACTCTAATAATTTATTATTAGTAGTGAGCAGATTTTTACGTGTTTCTAATTGTTATTATTGCTGGATTGAAAATTGGGTTCAGTGCGTCAAATCTATTTAATTAAAACAAACCATCATCTTTATTCGCACAATCTGTTCTGTTAGTTGTCATTTAATGATTCTGAGTAAAGTCGGGCATCAGCTGTTTGATAAAAGACCTCAATGGAGAATACTTGATCTGTTTGAGAAAGGAGAAACTTGATCCGTTTCAGTAAGAGGAGAGAGAAAATGGGAGCTTGTGGATCCAAACCGAGAGGATGTGGATTGGGTTTTCGAAGGAAGCTTCGAACCAGGAGAAGAATAACAAAGACCCCTTCTTTATCTAACAAGCTCAACAAGGTCGATCCCTCCCCTGTTTCCTCTGTTTCAATTGATCGTTCTTACTGCAATCCTACTTATCAAGGTATCGTTTTATTCAATTTTTTGTAACATTTTAATGAAATGCTTTATGGGTAGTTCTCAATTTCCAAATTAGGTGGTTTTTGTTTACTAATTTGTTGGTTATTGATTGTTGCTTGTTTTGTGAATTTATTGATTCTTCTTGCTTGGAATGCCATGAAAGGTTACAAATCTGCTAGTTAACTTCCTACATTGTGATAAAACATGATTGGTCCAGCTAAAAAATCACAACACGTTACAAATCTATTACTGCCTGCTGGTCATATGATAATTTTATAAATAAAATATTTGAAACAATACTATTTTTTTTAAATTAATTGTCTTTTCTTGTTTTCGCCTGCCATGAAAGGCTAGAGTTCTGCCTTTTTGTTTGCTACATTTAGCTAAGACATGATGAGTCCAGCTAAAAAGTCACATTTACATTTTCTGTAATACTAGATACCTTGAATCTTTCGTACCACACTCTTTGTGAAAAATATTTAATTTGTAGAATAATATATTTCTACACAAAGAATTAGAAGACATGAAAGTTAATTTCATAAATGTGATACAAGATAGAAGAAATAATTATTTTTTTATAGTTTTTATGGCAAGTCTATCTACTGTGAGAAATATTGCTATATATGCATGTGCCTTAGAGCTCATCGATAAGATTACTATTAGATTTCTCTGTTTCACTGCTGAAACTTTGGTAGTGATTGGATCACATATATCACGCGGTAAACTTTGTTTGGATAGATATCCTTTTTTAACAGGACTTCGCCTAATTTCTTGCTTACATTCTACTGTACAAACAGGAAATTCAGAGTCATGGTTCGATCCTGTGATGGTGGTGGAGTCTGATGGTGATGATGATTTTTATAGCATTCAAGATGGTAAGCAGAATGTTTGACATCTGGTCAAATAATGTTTCAGTGTTTTTAAATATTTTTTGCATTAATCAGGCTTGCTGAGTTTCATTATTTTTACAGATGTATCTCAAAATGGCTCTGTGTCAACTGCTGTAACTCCAAGATGTTCTGATTACATAAATTATAATGGCAGTGTTCCATCCTTTGCTACCTCGGATCCCCTACCACAACCAAGCATAGTATCAGCAGAAAATTCAGACTGTATTTTGGTCAGAGAGCTTGCTGATAATGTAAATACCCTGACTGGCTCTCAACTGAAATTTAGTGATCTACAAAGTGGGGGGAAAATTCCAGTTCCAGCGGATGATATCCCTACTCAACCTGTTGATGAAAGTGCTAGTGGGGAAGATATGGGAATGTTGCACAATTGTGGACTTCTACAGACTAATTGCTTGCCTTGTCTTGCTGGTACTACCTCCTCCTCTGATGAAAAGAGAAAATCACTAAGCTCAAGCCCAAGGAAAAAGACAGCCTTAAGGCTATCCTTCAAATGGAGGGACGGACAGGCCAATCCTACATTATGTAAGCTCTGTGACTTCGTCATATATGCCTCCTTTTCTGTTCATGTACACAAATTGTTGTTTATAAGCTGTTGCAGACTTGCAGTGTTGATAGAGAATGATTAACACGGTATAAGTACAGGAAGAATTTACAGTTGCTATCTGGTATCTTTACAAGTCTAGGCTACAATAATAAAAAATAAATTACATATATATATGTATATGCAATCTACAATAAAATCAGTGCCTAAATTAGACTAAGAAGAAACACAAGATTCTCTCAGAGGGCAAGAGTATATTAAGTTAATATTATGATAAAATCATTGATAAGATTTGATGTGCCTCCATGCAAGGACGCAGTTAACCATTTACATGGCATGACTACGTGTACATTTTGCTTGGAGAACGCAGTTGAATTTTCCAACAGCACGATAGTTTATGTGATTCTTATTTAATTTTCATTTTGAAGGCTTTCTTTATTTGTATTGTTGATATGCTTGCTACTGTTCCAGTGTCGCCAAAGGCTCTTCTGCGAAGACCGATAGCAGGTTCTCAGGTTCCATACTGCCCAATTGAGAAGAAATTGTGTGATAGTTGGTCACCTATTGAGCCAAGTACTTTCAAAGTCCGGGGGAAGAACTATTTTAGGTGAGAGCATAACATTTAGTTGGTTTACGCTTCCATCACTATATTCATAGAATGCTACATTATGGTAGATCCATCCGCCAATTTTGGTTTCTCAAATCTTTTGATTTATATCTGTCTAACTTGATTCTGCTTTGCAATTCTTCCCATTTGTTTGACAGGGATAAAAAGAAAGAAGTTGCTCCAAACTATGCTGCATTTTTACCTTTCGGTGTTGATGTGTTTGTATCTCCACGAAAAATTGACCATATTGCACGTTTTGTGGAACTACCTGGCATTGAATCGTCTGGAAAAGTCCCTCCTATCCTTGTAGTAAATCTTCAGGCATATCTACTTCTCAGTTTTGTTGAATTTCACTTTTCAAGTTCAAAAAACATGTTGCTTGGTCAAATGATTTGTCAGTTTGTCTAACAGTAGTACTAAATTTAGTCCTTAAGCTTTTGATCTGGAGAGGGATAATATTTTCTTGTATTTAAATGACATGCCATTGAGTTGGCCATATTGTTGGTAAATTGCATGCAAATAGGGTAAATGTTGACGTTTCTTTTTTCTTTTTTCTCTCTCTTCCTCAGATACCATTATATCCTGTCACAATATTTGAAAACGAATATGATGGAGAAGGAATGAGCTATGTTCTTTACTTCAAGCTATCAGAAAGTTATTCAAAGGAACTTCCACTACTTTTTCAAGAAAATATTTTGGTAAGATAGTTGCTTCTCTAGCTTCCTTCTTTATATAGTTTGCCCTCTGTTCAGATTATAATATTTACATTAGAAAAACTGCAGTGGATATAATATCTCAGTTTAACATCATTCTTTTGTTACACAAACTTATACTTAATCTTTTGGTCATGCTTCCTTCTGTGACAGAGGTTAATTGATGATGAAGTAGAGAGGGTCAAAGGTTTTGCTATAGATACAGTTACTCCATTCAGGGAAAGACTGAAGATCTTGGGTCGAATAGCAAATATGGAGGACATTAACTTGAGTGCAGCTGAGAGGAAGCTTATGAATGCTTACAATGAAAAGCCTGTGCTCTCACGTCCTCAACATAAATTTTACTTGGTAAAGCTTCTTTGAAATCTCAAAACACATTGAATATTGATAATAATAAGTGCCATTTTATCTTATTCGCATGATCAGTAAATAAACCTTTTGCCTATATTTCTTTCTGGACATAAACCTATATTATATTTTGTCCGACCCTTCTTTCTAATTAGGGACTCAAATTTACCAAATCGGGATATTATGTTTCTCTCCTAGCTAGAAGAAGCTTCCTCCCTCTCTTATGATTTTGTTCCATAACATTGGCTCCTAGCACGTATTAAAAGAAGTTTTACATTCACCATTCAAGTGAACAGTAGTTCATACAATAAAAAGTTCCTGCTTTCTCTTGGGCAACGAAGCTAATATAATGAATCTAGGATTTTTCATCTACATCAGCTAATCTCTGCGTCATTAAATTATCTTCTGGTCCCATTCGTTCAACCTGGTTTTCCTAATAAGAACCATAAATTGAATAATGATTTAATAAGCACAATATTTGAATTCATTGTTTGAAAAAAATAACAGTTATAAAGTAGAATTTGCATGGGATCTGGATGGTATATGATGGACCTATTAACAAAATTCCGACTCTTAAAATATCTTCTTGAAACTCTTACAGGGAGAAAACTATTTTGAGATTGATCTGGATATGCACAGATTCAGTTACATATCGAGAAAAGGTTTTGAAGCATTTCAAGATAGACTAAAGCTATGTATCCTTGATTTTGGTCTGACTATACAGGTAGCTCTACCTTCATCAATTTCCTAAACAAGGCCTAATTCAACTGTTTAATTGTGATCCTCATCTGATAGCTATATATTTTATATGTACATTGTTAATTTGAAACAGGGAAACAAGGCGGAAGAGTTTCCAGAGTGCATCCTGTGCTGTGTACGGTTGAAAAAAATTGACTACACTAACTATCATCAACTAGCGATCTGAATTCAAAATCTACCCATTACTTAGGTTTGATTAGAAAGCTATAACTTATTTTTCTTTGTTGCTTCATGAATAATTTTTTTAAGGTCCAAACGAATCTTGTAACCTCTGAGTTGAACTGTGAGCCCCTCTCTATTCAATTGTGTAGATCGGTAACAATATTTAAAGTTCTGACACAATATGAAATGAAATAAAGGAAAATATCTATTCAATCTTCTTTGCCATTGCATATAAAGATCAGTGCAAGTCTGATAAACTTTGCTTTGTTCTGCTTTCTTCATTTTTTTGTAACTGCTTTTGCCTTGGGAAATTGGTTATGGTTGGAGAGGAACTGAGGATATCATCGTATATTTTTTATATTGAAAAGCAAGAACAAAATATTACCGTCTGCGAGAAGGAAGAAAATGTAACAAATCAGAAAAACATCAGAAAATGTACGAGAATTCCCTCCAGAATCATCAGGTGTCAAATTGTCTGACACTGGAATCCAAGAATGCCATAAATAATCATCAAATAAAACAACACAACTAGGCATTCTTTGTCAGGTGATTCCCTGATTGCACGATCCATAAGGAATATGAAAAAAAATGCAATTTTTCCTATTTACAAATAAGAGAAAAAAAGTCTTTTAGTTATAATTATTATAATTAGGAGGCAGATGGGCATACACATCGGCGGAGAAATGAAAGGCACTCGCACCTGTTCCGCCTGGAGGTCTGAATGCTCCTCTGTTTTCTAGAAGGGGCAGGTCTCAAAGGAGCAGAAAATTGGCGTTGCACCAACTTTGTATTTTCATTGGTTGCTGTAATTTCTTGGCTAAATCTGCTTTCTTGAAGTTTTCTTGGAGTTAGCAACTCACCTGACTTAAAACGGTTGTCGTCCCAAATCCGGCCGGAGGACCCCTGTCTCCGAAATGAACATTCCGATCTCTGTAATGTATTATTCATGGAATTTATTTCGGTGGATTGTTAAATATGTATCTCCCAATCTAATCTGCCTTCATAGGTTTCTTTTTTTTACATGTTTTTTTGGTCTGTGGAGTATTAGGGTGGCTTGTTTTAAGATTGTTGGATAAAAAAATATGCTAAAAAGAGAATGAAATTTAGCTATAAATCTGATGAACTTGTAACGTGGATGCTATTAATAGTGTCATCCACATATGATTTGATTGGTTACAAAATAGATTTCTACACTCTAATTACTTCTTTGGATTTGTGGACAACAAATGTTGGTAGGTAGTCAATAACAGAAATTTGGGGCGGATTTAATTATTATAATTATAATTATAACTGTAAGAAATGAAATTATAATTATAATTTTAACTGTAAAGAAATAAAATATGATCGATTTTGAATGGTAGGATTTCATAATTTTGACTTCTTTAAAGTTATGTGTGACTTTTTATTGGACAGAGAGAGTCATTTTTTAAATTAGACTCCCTTTCTTTTATAAATAGACGCACAATTTTTTAATCCATATGATTTCATTAACCAGTTTCAGAAAAAAATGGATCCTGGAAAATAATTAACTCAAAAAGATTTGATAGCATACCATTATATTATAATTGCTTTCAATCTCTTACACAGTAATTTCATAAAAAGCACCATCAATACTTGTAATTCTCAAGTCTAGGAGATCTTCATTCTAGATTTTCTAGTACTACACCTCCTACTTGACATTGTTGCAACAACAACGTGGTACTTTTAACTTTTAAGAACTCAATAGTTCAAATGCATCCATCCAAGAAGAGTTGAGGGAATTGGGACTGCAGCTCACAGTCTCGATTTAAGATGGAATCCACAAATGAATCTGCAGCCAATGAAGTAGCTCCTGAACAGTTCTTGAATCCGGGTGTCTCACTTTGCGTTGAAACTGAAGGATAACTTGGCGATATGACCCCCTGGAATTCGCACTCCTGTAGTTGTTGCTGCTCTACATTTGTCGGGAGAGAAGGGTCTCCAAGAAGATAGTCGCTCCAACTAGAGGGAGAATATGGTAATATCGTCTGAAGCTGAGATTCTTGGCAAGGAAAAGATTGTGGAGAGCTCAATTGTGTACCGAGAGTACATGAAGATGATGACATCAAAGAGGAGACTTCATTGAACAAGTGTGATTGGATGGTTTCTTGGTTAGGGACCTGGAAATGAGCCACACTGTCCCATGAAAATTTGTTACTGAAGGGGTTGGCTTGACATTGCTCTGTCATTCGCCTGTTGAGCATGGTGGGAATTGTGATTTCTGGTGTGGCTGAAGATGGTTCTGGTTTCAACAGTGAATTGTTGTTCATGAAATTGTTGATAGGCTCGAAATGATTTCTAGTGTTGGGAAAGCTACTGATGTTTCCAAAATCGGTTAATATCTGAGAGAAGGGCTTGTGGGTTACCGGATCAATTTCCATTTTGAGGAGCTTCTTCCGCAGTTTTGTGTTCCAGTGGTTTTTGACATCATTGTCTGTTCTCCCAGGTAGTTGCTTTGCTATAAGAGACCATCTACACCCAAAAATAGAAAAGAAAAAACAAAAGAGAGAAACTGCTAAGACTGCTAAAAACAGTTCATGAACATCTTTTTTCACATAAAAAGCAAGAAAAAACCAAAGTCTCTCGAGGGCAATTCCTCGACATCAGCAGAGAAACATAAAACAGATTACATGAAACAGACATTTTACAGTCCTTGAATCCTATCTAAACAATTTTGAGGAATTCCTATTTTTCCTCTTTTTTTAATAAAATACGAAACTTGCACTAATTTACTTTATTTTTCTGTTCTTTACAACCTTCAAATATTGTTGGAGTGCTCTATAAACAACCTTGGCAATGCCTAAAGAAGTACTAACATTTTTTGTAGTACATTTTAGTTGGGCCATCCTATAAACAGAAGTCTAACATCATGAAACACTGCAGAAAATGAATATATAGAGCCTCTTCAACTCTCTTCATCATGAAAAAGTGATATAATTGTCATTTTGCAAGAATGAATCGAAGCAAATGCACATTTGCACATAATACTTTTAGCAATTAAATGGAATATTGCTCTAAAACCCAAAATACATGATTTATCAGTGTTAAGAAAGGAGAAGAATTCTAATCAAATAAGGTGAAGAATTTCAATAGGATTATAAGGGGGGACAGAATTGCAGAAACCTCAGAGAAACCCTTCACAAAAAAATTTCTTTTGTAATTTAAAATAACTAGCTTGGAACTTAACTATGAATTACCTGAATTCAGTAACTTGGCAAAACAAACATTTGGACTAGATGCATAATCAGGGTGCAACGACATTAAATTAAATGAAAAAAGGTAAAAAGAAGAAAAAAGGACCATACCTGCTACCTATAGCTTTGTGCAGTCTTAGAATGTATTCTTCTTCTTGAGGTGTGAAAGAATCATGCTTGAGGTCAGGCCTCAGGTAATTAGTCCACCTAAGCCTACAACTCTTACCACATCTGTTCAGTCCTGTACAAACTCAACCAGAACACAGTAAATATGGAATATGATACAGCAAGAAACCACATAAAAGAGTGAGCCTGTAAATATATAGAGTATAAGTAAACCTGCTTTCTCGGGTACCAAGGTCCAATTTCCAATTCCATGGTTGGCTACATATGCAAGTACCTTCGCATCTTCTTCTGGGGTCCAAGGTCCTTTCTTCACATTGGACTTGTCACAACATGGAGGTCTCCCCATCAAAATATCAATAGTGTAACACACACACACACACACACACACGAACACTCACAGAGAAGAAAGAGAGAGGAGGGGGGAGGTACTGGTGGTATTGATGTAATGGTGATGCAATTCCAGAGCAGCATAAAAAGTACATATTGGGAGGAAACATTTAACAAGTGAGGAGGCAGGAAAAGCATGTAATTTGGCTCCCAATTAACAACAATTGCATGAATTCATCATCAACTCATACAACGGTTTGACGTGACATGAAAAATAATTCATCTCTCTCTCTCTCATGTGCTAGGCTCCAAGTGCATTACTCTATAGAAAAAGGTTCATATTGGGTGAATTAATTTGTTAAAGCTTGAATTTACTAACAACCTCTAGAAGCATGGAAACATTCACAACTGTATAATCTTCACTGAAAATTAATTCAGCATGACACACTCTTGTAGGGTTTATTTAAAATTTACATATTTATTTTATTATACTTGTTTGGTTCTATAGTCTGTCACAATTCCAGTGCAGTATATAAACTGATTGCTTTTCACTTCCTCTTTTATTTATCCTTTAAACTACGGCTAATGAACATAGCACAATGTAATATACAACATCAAAGTACAACTCCTTGCTATGTAAATAAAATAACTCAGAAAAGGATTTCTATGATGAGCAAGCCTTACAGCTCTTCCTACATACTCCAATATAATCTTCAGAGCCGACCATGTATAGAGGATTTTTTTCACATTCACCAGCAGCAGCCCACTGAGTGCATCTCTCATTCTCATCAATGCACTGACTGCTTGCTGTGTGGTCAACTGATTTGTCATAAGATCTCACATGAATCCACTTGGTTGCAGACTATTTTTCACCTTCAATCACAGGGCAGCTCCCATGGTAGCTCGAGAGGTCAGCAATTGCATTAAGATGAAGACTGAAAAACAATAGTGAGTCGCCCTTCTTGGGTTTCACTGCAGTTATAACACAGCATCACATGCATCAGATTTTGAGTTGATTATGTTGAATTATACAGAACTTAAAACTCAGTAGAAACATTTCACACTATCTCAATTTATGTAAAACAACAAAACACAAGACAATACTCCCTCCTTCCACTATAAGAGTCCCATGTACTAAAATTTTTTGTTCCTGCAATTTAAAAAGAGTCCCATTCTTTGGTGGTACTATAAAATGACATAATGTCCTTCAGTTTACCATCATAATTTCATTATAATGCCATCACCAATATACTACACCCAATAAATTTAGGGATAAACATTGGACAAAAATATATACCAAAAGTCCGTTAATTTTGCAAATATGGAACTCTGTTTGTAGTCAATTAATTTTCAATTGGTCCCTACAAAATATTGAAATATTCATTAAAATCCTACGTACATGCAACTGATGCAAGGAACCATGATATTTGACAGAAAATGGTGTTGAAAATCGTAAAACAATTTTCAAGTCAAACTGAACATGCAAGTCCAAGTCTACTTCCAATCATTATCACAAAGTGAGAACATTGAGCATAACCACATAGGATCAGCCAATCCTATATAGAAAAATTACAGCACTAACTATTCTTCAAAGTGATATCCCCTCACCCTATCTTCTAGTCTGCAGATGTCATTAAAATTGCCCTTCGTATAAAAATAGATAAAGCCATTCATTGAAACTGTTCCTTCAAATTGAGCACAATCACACGTGAAAAATCTATTTAACATATAACAAACCGCATAATAAAATAAATACAATTTACCTGCATAACCTGCTTTAGCACAATCAGACCAGCTATCATCCTTTGGTTGAAAGTCTTTTGCCAATAAGCAATGTAGATTTTGATGTTAGCTCGTAGGGAGAGGTAACAAAAAACATGGACAGCATAGCAGTATCAATAAAAGATACCTCTGAGCCAAGAAAGACTGTTTCTCCACCCTTCCTTATCAACATTAGATAGATAGATAAGTACAGTGGCGACTCGGTTACCACCCTTTTGCTGATTGAACTTGTCAAATAAAGAATCATAATGCGGTTCATACTTTTGACCATGTTCATAACGCAGTATTTGAAGACACTCCCCATTCTCTAACGACAACGTTAGGTTTAGGTAAAGAAAGATAATTTGCTTCTCCATTCAATCATATAAGCCATAAACCAACTCAGTGAGTATCACCAATTACCAGGAGGAAGGAATGTCCAAGCCGCAATATTTGCCTAAATGCCAGCAACTACTTCATCCTTTGGTGAAAGGATTGCCATTCAGCTTTCAATTTCAACACTTCATAGATGTATATGCATTACATGAGCACTAAAATCTAATTTCAAATTCAGATAATGTTTTTTCATGCATTTAGGAATTGAACCACAGTTTTAAAGGAAAAAACAACTATCACATCTATTATAATAAGTATATGCTTGCATACGATACGAATTATCCAGTACATAAACAGAAACTCAAGTCTGTAAACTAATTAAATTTTTCATGAGGAACAACGTGAGCATGGACCATGTGTACCTCACCCAAACTTGTCTCTAACTAGACAAGCCGAACACAAGCCTATTGTGAATGTTTAATAGTAGATGAGATAAGACTGAGCATAAAAAAGTTCGGGTAAAACTAGCTATGCACTAAGTAAATGATAGTGGCAATCTTCTAATCTTGTTCCAACTAAAAATTTGATCATTGATCACGCGTCCAATCTGTTACACTACACTACTTTAACATCATATGGATAAAAAGTTACATGGTGTGGCAAGTCCGTGTTTTAGGGAGTAACCATCACAAGAAGTAATCAAGCCAAATATATAAGGAGACCGAGTAACTGGACTAACTAGAAACTAGTAAGAAACCAGAACCTATTTTCAACTCATCTAACATCTAATATGGAATTGATGACATTAATTACTAAAATGACCAGTACTCTCAGACCGTCCGTTATCCTATCAAGGTTTACATTTGCCGTTGCACATAACTTGTTTTAGAATCTAAAACTACACAAATTAGTTGTTTACCCCTTAATGTTTAAGTGTGCCACATATTAAGGTACTCTCACCTAATCTTTTCCATATATGAGTCCCTTGAAAGAATAAAATTGTGAGTATTATTCATAAGCTACAGCTCACAATTGAGTATTAATTTTATCATTTGAATAAATTATGTAAAAAAAATTAATACAATAATAAGAATATAGAGAAAATTAAGCTTTTCAAATTGCCATGGTTTTCTAATACTATGAGAATATTATTTCTCTGTGTCAATTTTCTAAAAAATTCATTATTGAAAAAGTATAATTACCTTAAGACACTCAATTCTTTCTTCTCCTCCTTTTCTTAATCAATGCAAATACTTTTGGCAAATTAAAAAAGTGAGGAAACACAGATAGATGAATTGAATGAGTAATTAACCTGTGCTAAATCTAGAAACATGCCAGAGCTAGTCCGGACATCACTTTCATATCTCATACCTGTTTTATCATCATAAACCATTGATTTCTGCAGCTTGGCCTTGGCCTAATTCAACAAAGACTAGAGCTTTATAAAGTATGGAGCTTATTAGAAACTAATATACAACCAAAAGGAGAATGAAGACATTTTTATTTTTAAAAAATATGAGCTAGTTTTTGTTGTGATATTCTCACTCGCCCATATAGTTTTTATTGATATTGTGATTGAAACATTATTGATGTTATATCCCTCCATGGTAGGGGCTTGCAGAAAATCAACAAATAACTAATGAAAGAAAGGGTGAGAAGAAAAGCCTAACCAGAATAATTAGATAATCACAGTCTTCATTGGTTAAAAAGTAGTTGTATATGAACGACCTGTATTATAGTATAAATATTCAAAATCACCATCTACATATATAGTAACATACAGATTTACTTGTAGTATACCAGTATTCGATAGTCAAAGTTGGTTATGTAGTGTATAGTATTCAACCCCATCTTGTGCCGTGCATTCCTAAATTCAATAGACGAGATATTAAAAAAGGAAATCATTTGATGCACATGCATACCAACTTTATGAAATACTCCCTTTGCACCATTATTAATGGTTTTGACTACTAAACACTCCAAAACCAGTTTTAGCGACCAACTCATCTGGTTATTTTTCAGATTCTTCGTTCACAATAGATGTGTATAAATGAAAGCACCGTAATTCTCTCAAGACACCGTATAAATGTGTATAAATGGAACAAAATAGATTGGCTACTAAATCTCCATAGCCAATTTGGCATATCTATATAGAGAGACGCACCTGTATAAACAAATGTGAAGAAAGAATTTGAACTGGGTTGAGGAGAAAGCTGGGTGACCCTTGTAGGATCAAAAGTTGCAGATGAAATAGCAGCAGTGGTTAATTTCAGCACCGACCCTTTTTGTCTGATTCAGAGAAATAAAAAATTAGTATTCTGTATAAGTTAAAGTTAAAGTTAAAACTGAGTAGTGAGATAGACGCTATGTCATGATGTACACCACCGCGCCAATCACCATAGGAGTTGAAAGCATACTGAAAGAGAAGAAAGTAAAAGATGAAGATGAAGAAGAATACTTGTTGATTTAGCAACAAAAAAGGAAAGAGAGAGAGAGAGAGAATACAAGTTGGCGATAAATAATAATCATAATAATAACTGTAATATTTGTCCGAATCAAGCAATTCGACCCCACACCCAAACAGGGATTTGATTTATAATTTTTATTATAGAGAGGAGGAGGAGGAGAAGAATAGGACATAAATTTTCAAGTAGATTTGAAAATTAATGCAGAGATTATTTGATAAGGAAAATCCCACGCAAGGATCTTACCATCAATGCTATAGTTATAAAAGGACGACAAAGATTCGTCTACTTGATTAATAACTTTAGCTCTTAAATACACTTCTTCTAAATCAAATTTTATCAAATTTATAATTTGATCTTTAAAATAATTAGACTTATAAATTATTATATAAAATATCGAATTACATACAATGTCTATTCTAAAATCATTTTTCAATATAAATTAATTAAAATACCTAATTTGTCAACAAGTCAATTTATTTTATATAGTTTAATCATACTTCATATATGATTTGAATTTATTTAAAAAGTCTTAATTCATTAAAAAAATACCAATTTGTTTTATACGTTTTTGTCCTCAATTGATTTGATTGATTCATTGAATTGTATCGTTAATCGATTTGGAGGGAGAAATTGAATGAAATCGAATTTGATTTAGCAAATTATTAAGAAGAGTTGCTGGAAACAGTCAGATCTAATTCCGATCATCATCCGTCGTCAAGCTACTCGAAGGCCATGTCCAGTTTCAACTCAGTGACAAGATAATGAAGCGGAATTGATAGCGATATCTAATAAGATTTATAAGTATCGAGACGTAATTTTTCGATTCTTCTTTTTCTAATTTTGTTTGTTTTATTTCCTATGTCCACTCGTGAGGATTCTATTGCTTCCAACCAAAAGATTTCTCTTCACTTTGGTCTGGATTATAAGTATGCGGTGATATTTGATGTTGGTAGTTCTGGTAGCAGAGTTCATGCCTTCTGCTTTAATAAGCATTTAGATCTTATTTCCATTGACAATGATCTTGAGCTTTTCATATAGGTATTTTCACAATCTGATACACTCACCTTATTTGATGTTCTAGAATGGTTTGATTAGATTCTTAATATATATGCTAAATATTAACCTTATTTGACATGCATAAATAGATATTATCATTATTTGTGATCTATGTTTTCAAATCAGTGTTTTACATGAATTTTTAAAAATTGTGTAAAGAAATGGGTGTTTGATGATGGTTATGGAGGAGTTAAAGAGGTGATGGTGATGGTAGTAGTGGTGGTGTCACGATGGTGGTCTGACTGTGATGGGGCTATGGTGGTAGTACAGGACGCTGGTGGTGAGATTTTTTTTTATTTGTTATTTTTTGTTAAACATCATTATAATTTTTAGTTTTATATTTTTAAACTCAGTTTTGTATGTAGTGAATTATATTTAGAAGTATTTTAATTTGTGGTTAATTGTATTTAGAGATATTTTAATTTGAAGTTAATTGTGTTTAGAAGTATTTTAATTTTATAATAAAGTCAAACCGTATAAAACCAATCCGTTTGGATCCGCGAAGGCAATCGCTCGAATGTTCCCCTAACCCAACCTGGGAACGGACCGGAGGGAACCGTAGCATGGGGAATGTCCGCGTCTCGTCGCAAGGCTCATTTTTAGTTGTGGGTATCCAATAGAGTTGTCCGCTGAATCGGAGATTTCGGTCAATTTATGTCGAAAGGGGATGAATATTATATATAATTCAATAGTTTATGTAATAATTTATAAATTTAATTATTTTAAAGGTCAAATTATAAATTTAATAAAATTTAATGTAACAAAAATGTATTTAGGCCTAATTTTAGTTAGGGATGTAATTTTAGAATGGGTCTTCGCCGTATGAATTGTTGAATTTCACCACACTACATAAGTAATGTTATATAATTTATTTATTTTTGGCCCTAATTAACATATTAATTCAACAAGTTATGTGCTTGCATATGGGTAGCCTCAAGCCTACGCAAGAAGAGATCTCGTAAATGATGTAAAAGACCTATTTTTTAATGTTATGAGTGATAGCTAAAAGAACAAGGCACATAAGTTTAATTTAAATTTTTGGGAGCATTATATATATGTATATATATATATATATATATATATATATATATATATATATATTACATGATTTTCTCTAAAATGAAAACAAGGGTAGGATAACCCACCTTTAAGTAAAAGAAGACCTTGGGAAAATCTCAATTTCTTAAATTTTTTACATGCATATTAAGATTTGGGTTACAAAAAAATGATTTCTAGGTTAGATCACTACAAATACGATGTGTTTTAAATTTTCATTGAACAAATTTAACCTCACAAATGTAAGGAGTACAAAAAAATACAATTTTTTTTCTCCATTAATTTAGTGATAAGCATCAATGACTTTCATAATAATAAATAATAAAATAATTTTTTCCGTTCATTTCTTTTCTTTTTTATCCATTTTAAAATTCAGAAACAAAGTGTTGATGTTTTTTTGGAGCCGCATCTAACATGAACTGATGAAAGTTCAAATATTAACTTCTTTAAAATTCCTTTTATTCTTTGCAGAGCACAATGTATATATAACATGAAAGTACAACCCCTTGCTTGCTATGTAAACAAAATGACCGAAAAAAGGAATTCTATCTATTAAGAGCAAGCGTTACAGCTCTTTCTACAAGCTCAAGCTTCATCCTTAGTGCCCATCACGTATAGAGGATTAATTTCACATTCACCATCCTCGGCCCACAGAGGGCAGTCCCCATCCTCATCAATGCAATCTTCGCCAGTTGCCTGCTCCTCTGATTCCTCAAAAGGCCTCGCATGAACCCACTTGGTTGCAGACCACTTTTCACCTTCAATGACAGGGCAGCTCCCATGGTAGCTCGAGAGGTCAACACTTGCATTAGGATGAAGACTATAAAACAGTAACGCGTCACCCTTCTTAGGTTTCACTGCAATTATAACATATCACGTACTCTTTCACTCAAATTAAAGGCAGTGCAAACATTTCACAGTATCTCAAATTGCATAATATTTAAAGACAAAAACACACATCATCTGTCAAAATCTAATTAGGCCTCTGCCTAATGTTGGAATATCTAGAATCTAGAATGTAAACATATGTGGCAAACTGCACTATTGAATAAATTGTTGCAGAAACAATCATATATAAAGATTTTGAACAAACAAATTTAACACGCAAATCCACGCCAGGTTCAAATAATTATCACCATGAACTTAACCGCCTAGTTCTTCATAGCAAAGTTGCAACATTCTAACTATCCTTCATCATTATTTTATCCTCTCGTCCTTATCACTTGTCTGCAGCTTTCACATTCTAAGACCGTTCATGGTAGGAGTATTTCATATTCCATAAAACAGAGGGAGGAAAAACAAGAAGAAAAAAAAATCCCCTTGAATCATTTCCTTCAAATTTTGCACAGAAGCACGTGGAAAACCTATACAACATGACAAACCCAAATAAAAAACGGACGCTATTTACCTGCATAACCCGTTTTAGCTCAATCAGACCGGTTATCGTCCTTTCCTAGGCAATGTAGATTCTGTTGTTGTTAGCTCATAAGGAGAGGAGGAAAATGGACTGCATAGCATTACCAAAAAAATCCTCTGAATATGGAAAAACTGTTTCTCCACCTTCCTCAGTATTAGACAGATATATAAGTACCGCGGCCACCCGGTTACCACCCAATTCTTGATTGACCTTGTCAACAAAATAGTCATAATGCGGCTCATACTTTTGACCATGTTCCTAATGAAGTATCTGAATCTGCTCCCCATGATCTAATGACAACATCAGATTCAGGTATAAAATTAGAATTTAATTTCACATTCATTAGAAATGAAACCATAAACCAACTTAGTGAGTACTGCCATTTTACCCTGAGGAAGGAATGTCCATGCAGCAATCCTTGCCTCAATGTCAGCAACTACTTCATCCTTTGAGGGTGAAACAGGGACAACTAGTAAGCTTTTAGTGTCAACAATTTATAGATGTATATACTGTACAGGAGCATCAAGTCTATAATAAATGAGAGAATATTTTCATATACGCATGTTGGAATATAGGCACGATTTTCAATGGCTTTAATAATATGCAAGGTCTTTCCCAAAGTAATTCTGAAATAGTTTTGGTTGAACTTTAAGTTTTGATTATTAGTAACTGATTTCGTATCATAATCCACCAACCTAATAGTAAGCAAGTTATAATACAAATAACAATCACATCCCACATATTCTGTGAGTTTTATATGCCATAAGTTTGGCTACATAGATTACCTGTCTTTTCCTACTCTTATCTCTCTCTCTCTCTCTCACACACACACACACACACATCTCTTTGTGCCAAGTCCAGTAAAGAACCTGATGTTGAAAATAGGTTCACAATCTGCAAAAGACTTTAATTTATTAAATATGACTGAATATGTATCCAACTGAATCAATGAATTATCACAGAACACATTTTTGATTTAACTGTATAAGCATAACTCTCTTCATAGCAAAAGAACTAATGTAATACTTTCATTTATTAAATTGTCCGTAAGATCCATATCCCTATAAAAAGTGATAACAAAATAGAAAATGATACTATGTATATCTATTTTTATGTCATCAATTGATTAACCTCCTCCGCGACAATCAATATGAGGTGCTTCATGTCAAACTGTGTCAGTTCACTATTAAGATGAATTACTCTACATATTTGACAGATAGAAAGTGAATTAACCCGTGATATATACCATTAAATTGTACAAAACAACAGTTTGAGCCTACCAACGGATTGAACTGTTCATAAACACCAACTTGAGAATGCACAGTTTGTAGCTCGAGCTTGTTTGCTAACTAGAAAACCCCAAGGCAAGCTTATAACGACTAATTAATAATTTTTTTTCGAGAATGACTACTTAATAACTAAACAAGTTGGACTGAGCATTAGCAAGTTTAGCTAAAATGGGTTCCTCATTGAGTAAATATAGTGGCAAGAGTTTAAATCTTGTTCCGACTCTAAGACCTTTATTACAAATCCCACATGTTCCAATGGTACATCATATAATTTAGTATCATGTGGAGGAAAAGTAAGGTGGTAATCTCTTGACATATAGCAAGCTCATGTGAGGGATTAACCATCACAAAAAGTTATATGTAGGTATCTCAACAACATTCTCAGACATAATTGTTTTTGGTACTTCTTTTTAATATAAATTTTAAAAGACTAAAATTTGTGATTAGGAACAAAAATGTCAAAAGAAGGATATCTTTTAAAGTGTTTCTTTGACAAGCCACAGTATACAGAAGAAATCAGATGAGACTTTGAAATTGAAATTGAGGTAGTATTAAAGGGATATTATTGCCTAAAATTACAAGTACTAATGGAGAAACATCCATTTATTTCCTACATGGGTTTACATGAAACCTCAGGAAGGCTATTTTGGAAGCTTAAATGGCGCAACATTAATCGAATTCCCTTTAATGCTAAGGGTGGAACATGTTAGGGCTCACCAAAAATTTCTCGTATTTGAATGCAGATATATGACGGGTTTTTTCTAAAAGTCGTGTATAAAACTACGTAAATTTTGTTTCATATATGACCTTTTCATTTTCTAATTTGGATAAATATGTAAAATTTATAACCACAACAATGAGAAGCTGGGGCATACCCAAGCCAAGCCAGTCTTCTTTAGTTCTGCCAAGGTAACAATTCAATATTTTTCTTCACACAATTAGATCAGTTACGCTTGATGCAAATGCTTTTATTAGTAATTTAGAAGTGAAGATAGAAAGAGGGGTGAGTCAATAAACCTGTGCTTTATCAAGAAACATGCCAGAGCTTGTTCGGACATCACTCTCTACACTCTTACCCGTTTCATCATGAACGACCATTGATTTCTCCAGCCCCTCCTTGGCCTAATCAGCAAAGACTACAACTTTCAAACAAGGGTTGTAAATGAATCAAGTCAAATCAAGTCAGGATTGGCTTTCTTAAGAATTTATTGAGTTCAAGATGATAAGAAGTAGAGCTTACAAAGTTTAAAGAACTGGAAAACTCGATTCATTTAATATTCAAACTACCGACATGCGGTTGTGAACCCTACCAAGAAACTCGAGCTCATTTCGAGCATTTTTTTTATAAGAAAAACTTGTTTATTACAAAATAATTATATACACACACACACATATATATAATATAATGTTTAGTGTGATCAATTTTTTTATATTTGTAATACTAACACAAATATAAGTACTATGATGTAAAATACAAGGTACATATTATGTATTAATCAAATTTAAATGAGTCCAGCGAATTTAGATAACTCATTCAGTTGGGATCCGAGTTGGAGTAACTCAATAACTGGTAAACCAAGACTCTACTCAAGCTTGACTCGTTTAACTCCTCAACCCAAGAAAATCAGGTTTTTAGTTGACTCTAAGTAGCTCGACTGATTTACAGGCAATGGCGGAGCTACTAAGAGGTGACTGGGGACTGTGGCGCACACTACAAGTTTACAAAATAAATTTAATAATACAAATATTAATTAACTAAACTAATCTAGGTAGAAAGCTGTGTCTTTACATGTATCGGTTTGAGTTAAAAGTAGCCACTTGCCTATACCATATATAATAAACATATCATTTCTCTCGACTTAAAGAGTTTCAAAAATCATATATATAGGTTAAGTGTGGGGATAATTACAATGATATTGATGGATTATTCATTGTTGTCATGGATTTAACAGCATTTTTTAATTTATTGTTATTGCTTTCAAGTTCAGATTTTTTATATATTATTTTACAGTGTATTTCGCGCCACTTTATACACTATCCTGTCTCCAGCCCAGTTTAAATGCCTATAGCAAGATTGAAGATTGGAGCCCCTAAAGCTTATAAGAATTTCGAATTTTGTACTGCTTAAATCTTACTACGACTAAGCAACCAAAAGGAGAAATATATGCTATAAATTTAAAGGGAAAAATATAAGGCCTTACCAGATCGATAAGATGATTAAACTCCTCATCTGTTACAAAGTTTCTGTATATGAACGCCGTGTGTATTCACAATAAATATAACAAAAATATTCAGTGAGAAATAAATAAGAGCAGACAGAATATAATGAGCAGACCTGGGACGCCATGAAAGTTGAGTGACCCTTTTTGTGTCAAAAGTAGCAGTAGGTGAATTATCACCGGTCATTAATTTCAGCACCGACCCTCTTTCTCGGAAAAATCAAAATTTAATTAAATATAATGAGGGTGATTCCTGATTAGTAAGTGACAGGAGAGAGAGAGAGAGAGAGAGAGAGAGAGAGAGAGAGAGAGAGAGAGAGAGAGAGAGAGAGAGAGAGAGACTTTATCTGATTCTCTGTGTCAGACTGTGTGCCAGGTCCAATCAGAGGAGAAGCGAAGAGCAGGGTGGGAGAAATGAGGGAAAAATAACAGGAGAGAGAAATATAAGAGAAAACAAACTCTTTTGTTGTAATCCATGAGGATCATGAGATGAGAGATTGACAGTATATATATATATATATATATATATATATATATATATATGATTGATGCCAATTTTTTGCTCTTTCAAAGCCCTCCGATTTGGAGAGGGAATTCGAGATTAGAGCATTGCAATTTTGCAGCTAGTAGAGTGGTGGTGGGGGTAGAATATAGTAGAGATGGAGCTGAAGAAAAAAAACTTGAGTTCACTACACCGGTAGAATTTCGCGGTGGAGGACAAGTGTCTGTTTGCCCCGAGGTGTTATGCTGTGTTAAAAGCACTATTAATTGAAGAAAACATTTGGTAGTAGAATTTTGCGTTTAAATTTATTTTTTGGAAGCTGATAAAATTTAATTTAGTATTTCTAAGGCTATGCTTTTTATTTTAACTAAAATATTTCCCAAAAAATGTTCATTAAATACTTTTCAAATCATTTGTTAAATATTTTATATAAAGCGCAAATTTATCATAGTTTGTTCTTTTTATTTCAATAACTATATAAACATTCTTGCGAGAAAAATATATGACATGTTCCACAAATCCCATTTGTTAATATTTTATCATCATAAAACACCCTCTTGACACGACGTTCTTAGATGAGTTTTGATTGGTCGAATAGAAATGTGATGTAATATAATAATATATAATTGACTTATAATGTCATGATAATAAATTATTATAATATATTTGTTTAATTAATTTTTAATATTTGTATAATAATTATAATATTATTATATTATGTTCAAAATTATAGTTGGTTCACTAATATTATTATTATTATTTTATTATTATATTTACACTACTAAATTAATAAATTGCTTAATTTTTTGTGTGCAATAATATGACGTGGACCAAACGTCACTTTAAGATTATTATTATTATTATTATTTTATTATTATGTCAACACTATTAAATTAACAAATTACTTAATTTTTTTGTGCAACAAAAAAAGCACTTTCTTTGTCACAAAATAAGTTAATTGATTTAATAATATCATATGTAACAAGTTAGGTCAAAATCTAAATTCGAATCAAATCACAAACATAATAAAGTACAATGCACAGTCTTAATAATATCTTTTTGTATTATCTTATTTAATTATAAATTCACCCAAAAAAATATACTAATGAGAATAGCTTGAGTATACCCTTATATACATATTTAAATATCTTATTGTGTTACAATTTTAGCTTAGTCGTTAGACTTATATATATATATATATATATATATATATATATATATATATATATATATATATAGAGAGAGAGAGAGAGAGAGAGGAATATATAGCTTGCCCATATATATTTATTTTAATAAGAGTGTTATGAAAAAGTATTCTTTTTTATCTGTGGGTTGTAAATTTAAAAAAAAAATTAATAACTTCATTTTTCATATTATTAGGATACATTAAATATAATTTTTTTTCTTCATCTTTTCAACAAATTTAAAAAAAATAATATTATAATTTAATACTCAATTAATCAAATAAATACAGCATTATATTTCTTAATCTCTTCTTCCTATTACGTTTACAGACTCTAAAGAATGGAGTGAGTAGATGGGAGATAAAACTATTTATTTAAATTAGTTACGTTAATTGTATCCTTCATAAAATTATATGCATAAATATTTTAAACAAAATTTTAATAACGCTCTTACTTTACTTATTGGCATATAACAAGTAGTTTTATTACATGATGTGTCATTAAATAAAAGAAAAGTTGAGTCCTACCAAATTAAATAACACAACCAGTTTGACAAATTAACTCCTTATATAAAAAACCCAAACAAACACACTAGATCTACTCAACGACTTCATTATTTATTTCTACTGGGCCAGTCCAAATTAAGGCCCTCATTTGGTCAGCCTCAGGCATTTCATAATATCTGGGTTTATTACTTTATTTTCACATCCAGAAGAGGATTCAAAAACATCTCTCTTTAAAATGACCACCACTGTCAAAATTATTCAGTCAACTGCTATAGCTTCATTCATCCCCAACTTCACTACAAAATACACTTTTCCCACTTAATTTGTTTTCTCCTACATGGGGTATAAACAAAGCACAATGTTATATATACAACATCAAAATACAACTCTTCGCTTTTGGGGTAAAAGAAAAAAAGAGGAAGGTTAGGATGCATACATATTGGTCAAGGATTCTTATGAAGAGCAGACGTTGCAGCTCTTCCTACAAAATCCGAGCTCATCCTTGGAGCCAACCATATAAAGAGGATTCTTTTTACATTCACCCGCAGCAGCCCACTGAGCGCAGTTCTCGTTTTCATCTGTGCAATCTCCGCTTGCTTTGCTCTTCACTGGCTTGTCAAAAGACCTCACATGAATCCATTTGGTTGCAGACCACTTCTCACCCTCGATGACAGGGCAGCTCCCATGCAAGCTCAACGGATCGGTAGTTGCATCAGTATGAAGACTGAAAAACAGCAAAGCATCGCCCTTCTCAGGTTTCACTGCGATTATAACATATCATACATGTAAGATCCAGCAGATATTTGCAGCGAGTCCTACCCAACATCTTTATCCATTGAAAAAATTATATAACATTTTTGACCATAGAACTTCACATGCAAGTCTGTCTATTCAAAACATTATACCAATAACCATCAGGCATTTATCCATTCTTCACATAAAAAACTTACAACATTTACAAGTATTGTACCAAAAACGATACCATCCTGATGAGGACAAGTGTAGGAAACACTCTTCTACAGGCCAAAACTTATGTTCAACAGGAAAAGGGTAGGCTTTTTGAATGGGTAATTTCCGGGGGAAATGCAACTAAAGGACAAGGAAATATTGGGATTTCAGGGTCTTAAAGCATAACATGGAATGGCCTGACAGATTATGCAATGTGGAAAGATTTTGGGGCTGTCATCTTTTTACAGAGATCCTGGTCAACAGAGTTTTGCTTTTAAGGGTGTTCTTGAGCTGATAGGCTAAAGAGGAAGGGTTAGCCGCATTAAAGTAGAGGTTAGGATGAATATCAGAGCTGATTGTAATTTAATTGCAGGTAAATAAAGACGAAAAGAGAAAGAAGAAGAAAAACAGGCATCACAATTAAAGATGGAGTTGCCTCTCATACAACATAGAACACAATTGCTAGGAATATTCCCAATAACACGGACTTCCCAATTGGACTTTTACTTGAAGATCTCTAAAAGGATAGTTGACTGTTGAGTCTATACAGAAAGATCCAATAAAACATGTTCGTGGGTTGCTGCTACACTCCTTGTCCAGTAAACTAGCTCTATCAAAAACCCTTTAGATTAAAAACATTTTTTTATATAAAAAATGTATATACTTCCCAGCTACATAACTAATTTCAAATAACATATCTAGTTCGTATTTGAAGCAAGTTTAGATAAGTTATCCAAGGTCACCTTTTACCGATATATATCTTCCCAGTAACATATCTAATTTCAGATAACATAGGAAAGACTTAATTAAGTATACATTGAACTATGCAAGGTCCAAATTGGACTAGGTACCCATCATCTAGAATTTGTCAAATTAGAGCGTGGGACTCAAAAGAATCCCTTGCACGCCACTCAAAGACTTCCAATGGTTGCTTCCATTTGTCACCATCATTCACACATTCTTTCCTCCTACAGCACTACAGTTTCATATTTCTGGACTTCCTAGTTGTCCAAGGTTAGGTAATATGCCATATAGCATTTTTGAAACACTCAAGTGAAAGAACCAAGTAGATTAAATTTTTACCTGAGTAACCATTTTTTGCACAATCAGAGATGTCCTCATCCTTTGGTTGAGAGTCTTTTGACTGTAATAATGTAAATTTTGAAGTTAGCACAAAGGGAGAAGAAAAGAAAGACTATGAACGAGCATAGCATTACCGAATACAGGTACCTCTGAATTGGGAAAAACTGTTTCACCACCCTTCTCAACATTAGACAGATACATAAGTACCGTGGCCACCCTGTGACCTCCCAATTCTTGATTGGCCTTGTCGTGAAAATAATCAAAATGTGGCTCATACTTTTGCCCATGCTCATAATGCAGTATTTGAAGAGACTCCCCATTTTCTAGTTACAACATCAGGGTCAGATACTGAACGAAATTTTTTTTCCTATCAAATGAAATATGAAGCCTCAAATATATTCACCAAGCATACCAAGTTACCTGGAGGAAGGAATGTCCAAGCAGCAATTCTTGACTCAATGCTGGCAACTACTTCGTCCTTTAAAGGTGAAACAAATTTGGTTACTGATCTTTAGATTTAAACCATTGGCTCATATAAAGTAGATCTATTGAATTTTTTGTTTTACTTAAAATTGATCTTCAAACTGGCCAATGAGGTGACAGAAGTGCAAAATTCCAATCAAGAAAATTCCCAATTTTTTCTGCCAATTAGTACAGCAATAGAACAAAATTTCATACACGAGGTGACGTTCCTAATAATTACAAACTCAATGCACTATGAAGAGTGTCGAACTCCAAAGCCACCCCAAAAGAAATAAGAATTCACTGCATAAACACAGCCTTCTAGGAGCCTAGGGTATTCATAGTTCTCTGCTAATTTAGTTTAAAGTTGACCAAGTATAAACTTAAATAACGATGAACAGTCAATCAGTCATGCTTATGCTTATCTTTTTAGTGCATAACTTATCACTTAATGGTAACATCGTAAGCACCTAAAAATGCATGCAAAGATGCAAGGTAATCATCTCGTCTTAATTACTTTGTGCTTCAAAAGCTTGGATATTTTTAAAACTCATAACCTAACATAAAACAACTACTTATGACAAAATATACACCACTATGTTACTTTGAAACATATTTTTTTGGCTTGTTGAGTTGATTCTTGCTCTCTAGGGTATTGCACTATTGCTGTATTTTTGTTGACATTGAGGTTCCCCTGTCCAAGAGCAACAACTGTACTCCAAATACTTGGGACAAAACTAAGTATGTATTTTTTTGATATAGTAATTCAAACAGGCTCAAATTAAACTGAGAGAAGCAGCGTACTGATTCATCTCATAATCTTGTTTTAATCTACATTTATATTAAATCATCAATCACAAAATCATTTCACAATGAGGAACGGCCAAAAGAGTATCAACGGAGGATTCCTTTCACAGTTTGGATTAGTTAGTGTTACATTCTTATTGTAATATTACAACTGAGGCAAAATCATAGATGTACACAACCAAGTCAGATCTCAGACCCTCGTTTCAAAACGTAAGATGTTGGGAAAAGAACTAGAATCTGTGAATAGTTCAATTTGTATAATATAACACCATGTAACTGGGATCAATCAACAATTTACTTGACCAGACATTCAACTGTAGAGGCATAAATCTACAAATGAAAACAGAATCAAATAATGCTCTAAGATATCTATTCTCCAAATAACATTCATCATCACTATGTATGCAAGCAACTGAAGTCACACACACCACACACACACAAAAAAAAGTATTGTTTGCCAATGCATTCTAAATTTCAAACAAAATTCTAAATAACTGTAGAAAATTAAGATAAAGAGGGTCGACTGACCTGTGCTTTGCTCAGAAACATGCCAGAGCTCGTTCGGACCTCACTCTCTATACTCTTACCAGATTCATTGTCAGCAACCATAGACTTCTCCAGCTTATCCTTGGCCTACTAACAAAAAAATCAACAAAGCAAAGAAATCGCCTAATAAGCAAAGACTATAGCTTTGTGGGATCACCTCAATTTCTTACCCCCTCTTCATTTTCTCAGAGGCCATTTTCCAAATATACATATTGAAGTTTATCAAAAATAATTAGAAATTGTAAATCTTTATAACTCTTCCTTCCTTTTATCAGTATAAAAAATCAGCTTTAGCATTGACTTTATGAAATCCATACAAACAAGCTGAAATTATAAAGATGATATATAAAACCTAACCAGAACAATAAGATGATCACACTCCTCATCTGTTAAAAAGTTCCTGTAGATGAAAGCCCTGTAGTTCCAAACAGAGAAACGACAACAAAAATGATCAGATACAAACAAGAAATCTATAGAAACAAAAATTAGGAGAGAGAAAAACCAAGGATTGACCTGGGACGCCAAGAAAGTTGGGTAACCCTTGTAGGATCAAAAGTAACAGCAGATGAAGCACCAGTCGTCAATTTAAGCACCGACCCTCTTTGCCTGTGAAATCAATAGAAATTGAAACATAGTCAGATATGATCTACAAAATACATGAATGTATGTGTGTGTGTGTGTGTGTATATACGTTTTTTGGTCTCCGCGCCATCCCGAGAAATGGAGAGCTGATTGAGAAAGATTAGGGACAATTATTAGGGAAGAAAGAGAAAGGAAGAGAAAAACTTGATGGAAATCCATGAGAAACAAATGTTTATATTGCTTTGGTTTGGTTTGATTAATGGAAGAAAGAGAATTAACAGAGGGTAGGAGGAGGACCGGAGGAGTTTATATAGAATAGTTTGGCGTGCTTTAAATGGAAATTGGGCAGGTTGGCGTTCTTTTTTGGGCCATTTTCCTATTAATTTTATTTTTCCCTTTCTTGTCTTTAATTTAATTAAAACCTTCTAAGTATTATTACTACTACCGCGATAATCAAGGGGCGGTTTGCGCTCACTGATTTTGGTTAAATATTTATTGCTGGATTTGTAGTTTCTGGAAGATTCTTGAGTACGTATAGGGGATCAACTCTAGCGATGGCTTAAATTTTATTTTTTTTGAAATTCTTAAAATATTTATAATATTTTTTTTGATAAAATTTAATAATTTAGATATAATTTAAATATATATATAAATAATAGTATTGTATAAATTATATAACATTTAAATCATTGAATTTTATAAAAAAAATTATTAAAATAAATATTATAAATATTTTAAAAATTAAAAAAAAAATTGAATCGATCACCGGTACCGGTCGCCCAAGAGTTAGTCAAGATTCTTTCATGCGTTTGGCTTGGAAATAAAGACGTCTGGTCATACTTTTAACTAAATGGATGTCAAACATGGAGAGGAGTAGAGTACACTTAACAAACAGTCAACAGAATCCACACGCTTTTAGAGTCTAGCTTTGAATGGGACCAAATTTTTTATGTATTTTTATTACGAGATTTATAATAATATTTTTAAAATTTATGGTGATAATTTGTCTCATTATCGTAATTCTATTCTATGACGATGGGATAAATTATCATTATAGATCCTAAAAATCGTCAGTATAAATATCGTAACGAAGATACAAAAAAAAAATTATTACAAAAAATTTGAAGCCATTTTAATGAGATACAACTGTTAATCGATAGGTGGTGATTTTCCCCTTGTGGTGTGATAATTTTTTAAAATATATAATTAATAGTGTTTTTTTATCTTATATATATATATATATATATATGTATTAGTTTTGAACTTTAAAATGTTTTTAATCAACTTTTATATTCTTAGAACAGTGAAGTATAAGTTTAAAAAAATTATAGTATAATATATTAATTAGTTAAAAACACAAAAAAAAAAAAAAAAATAGCAAAAAGACGATTATGCATCGCTGGTTCAATTTTTTAGTTGTTGGCTTTCCCATTTGATATTTTGATAATTTTAATATATAGAAATTCCAAACATAGTAATCGATGATAATAATAATAAGGATGTATCTTCATTTTATATTTATTGTTAAAAACAATAAGTTGTTAGGTGAATAGTAATAAAATGATAATATATATATATAAAATAATCAATTTAAAAATATTGCGTCAGTCAGTCTAAACTTAATATTATCAACAACAAACAAATAATTATAACATTGTTGGCAAATGTGTAAGACAGGAGTAACAACTTAACAAAACTAATTTTGTACCATCCAATTATAAAACAACTTCGAGAGTGATTATGAGGTATTGAGATCCAAACCAAGATTATTAAATTTTAGTTTAAGATAGCAAAAAAAAACTAATACTGTTGATGTTAGAAGAAAAGTGTTACCATCTGGGGAGGAAGGTTGGTATTGCGCATTTGCACTTTGGACAATCTCGAAGCTTGTCTCACGTTTTTTCTGCGACGGGTGGACATCACAAGATTCACAACATACACTTGTAGCTTGCATTTTGTTTTGTTTCATCCACTTTTTAGTGGGGTTAAAATTAATTTTAGGTAAAAAATAATTGACAGGAGTTAATTTTTTTTTTTAGATAATCTTATATTTTTTGGGTTGTATATAGAGTATACGTAATGATTTTAAAAAAAATAAATTAGATATATATATCTTTTTTTTAGTTTATTTTTAAATTATATATATAAAATTAACTTTAAACTATAAAATACATTAAATTCTTACCGTGATATCATCTATATACTAAGTAGATCAAGTATTATCATACCACTATTATTAAATTTCTAACAAATATTAGGAATATGTTGAAACTTATAGTAAAATTTTATTTTAAAGATCTTTTTCTTAAAAATATTTATATAATTTTAAAAATAAGGGAGTATTTGATTAGAATAAAATTTAATTAATAATAACATTATACTCTCTATTGACCCATGATAAGCTTTTTTAATTACAAATTTGTTTATAAATACTTGATTAAAAAATTTGAATAAATTTAAATTTGACTCAGTATATTATAAAACTTATAAAATTTCAGTAGGGACAATTTATATATTACACCTTTTATTTTCTTTAATATGTCATATATTTAAAAAAAAAATCAGTGAAATCAATTGACTCCATAACCCAACACTAGCTTCGTCCCTGCTCGACAAAAAGAAAAATTAGTTAGTTGATTTGATCAGTACGGACAATTCCTTTTACGTGGCTTCTAAATATAGTCAAAGTCTAAAATACTACTCGTGTTCGGAGTTTTATTGGGGTAATGGGCTTATGGTTGAATTTGAAACTCTTTCTGTTTTAACTTTGTTACGATTAAGGCTTATTTTTTTTAAATGAGCTTTTTTAATTACTAATTTATTTATAAAATATTGGATTACTTAAATACTTTATTGAGAAATTTATAAAATTTTAATTTGACTAAGTATACCATAAAACTTGTAAAATTTTAGTGGAGACAATTTATATATTACACCTATTTTTTTTTTAAATATATCATATATTTGAAAAAAAAAATCAATGGGACAATCAACTCCACAACTCAAAACCTAGATTCGTCCTTACTCGACAAAAAGAAAAATTAGTTAGTTGATTTGGGGACAATTCCTTTTACGTGGCCTCCAAATATGGTCAAAGTCCAAAATACTATTGGCTAATGGGCTTAAGGTTGAATTTGAAACTCGTTATGTTTTAACTTTGTTAAGATTAAGGCTGTAAAATAAATTAAGTGGTTTGGATTCGATTCGTACTTACTCAATAAAAAGTTTGAATTAAACTCGACTCAAAATACATGCAATTCAAATGTCAGTAAAGTTCAAAATTCGATATATTACTCTAATCTCTTCAAATTATAATTTTCTATTGATGCTCGAATCATATTCGCTCGAAAAGTTCAAACTGTAGGGGTTTGATTCGAGATCGTGCCCAACTCGATAACTAAATAAATTTCAATCAAAATTTATTTTATACTCGATAAATTTTATAAACTAAATTTGAACAACTTAATATTCGTCTCGACTCGATTTGTTTATACCCTTAATTATGAAATCGTCAATCCCAAGCTCATTTTCCTATAAATAAATAAAAAAAGTTGGTAGCATAATCAAAAAAGGTGGAGTCACATTGATGGCCAAAGAGGAGCTCTTCACCTCACAAAGTCTTCGTTAGTCTTCCAAAAGTTTGGTACAATTGTTTGAGTTGGACAATTGTGCGTTGCTCGTACTAATATCAAAACTTAATTTCATTGTCAAGGCGAAGAGTTTTAAGTTGTGTTTGACTGTATCTTAATACATATTAATAACTTACTTTTTAATATATTTTAATATTTAAAATTGGGGTAACAAATTTTTCTCTTAATGCCTCTAAATCATTAAGATACAAAATTAAATCTAAATTATTCAGATGACTTATTTAAGATATATTAAAATACATTAAGAGATAGATTATTAAGATACATTCAGATGCAATAAAATACAGTCTTACTTTTCTATTAGCATTCTTCTTTAATAAAAATCTCATTCGAAAAAAAAAAGATTCACTAAAAGACTCCCAATAGTATAAAATGATACAATAGTCTTTAAGTTTAAGATCACAATTTTATATTATGCCATCCTTACTAATCTTAATTTACTCCTTTACTTTGACAATTACTAACTCGTAGTGGATATAGATACAAACGAATAAAGAGACTTATTATAGTTCGATAATACTGACATTGAAACAAAAGGATAGTCGATTAATCCAATAATGAATTCCAAAGACTTGGCTTCTTATTGTTTTGACCGCAAAAGATTATTCTAAAATGATTCCTAAAAGTATACAACTGTATAGAGATCAAGAAGAATTAACAATTGAAATAACAGTAATATTACAATCATTCTTATGTGTAGCGGTACTTCAGCACATGCAAATACAATAAGAAATTGGAATAGTAGGGTGCCATTTGGGAGAGAAACTCTTCACCAACATTAATATTCTCCTACTTGCCGGTGTCTAATGAACTTCAAATTTCAAAACAAGAAGAAATATGAATTGCACGTCAGGCACAAGGGACGAACATAATGCACGGAGTGACAGCCATCACCTGAAGAAAAGCCTGTTAATGCAGAAGAATAAAGCATTACACAAAGATAAAGGCAAATACAGCAGGAGATTAAGCTTTTAATGAGATTAAGCTTTTAATGACGTTGACGATACACTTCTTCACTGTCTATGCATTAACAGTGCAACCTCACCGTGAAGCCTTATGGGTGATATATCCAAGTCTAATTTTCTTTTGCTCATCTACTAGTAGAAACTTCAGGAAAATGCAGTGCCAATTTAGATTCTGATACAAAAGAAACTACATAAAAGATAATTGTGTCAAAAGGATTTAGACTATCAACAAAGTTCAGCCACTTTATTTCTTTTACCAACTGATATCTCTGAGAAGGAAAATAATTTTTACGCAAATGCAATATGCACTAGTCTTAGTTGTAAATCCCAGCTGAAAAAAAAAGAGAGAAGGCATATCCACATAACAACTTGATGAAAATATTTTGGGCTAAAAGTCTAAAACAAGATCTCATTGATGTGATAAGAATACAAATGAGCAGCGATGAAAATTTACTTGCCTAATGAATAACCCCTATCTATCCTTCGTCCAAAATTTCTCTAGAAAAATTCAAAATCTAGGTAAGGACCTGAAGATCTATCTGAGTCAGAATCTCCCTTGTCATTCAGAGACAAGGATGAGTTTAATGTTTGATTAATTAATGCAAGATCAACTGGTTTAGGAATGTGAGGAAGGTGAGCACCATGAATGAGAGCCAAATTAACACTTTCGAAGAAGGGGCGTTGTTTTATCTCTGTGGCACCTTTCTTGTACCCTAGTCTTTTCTGAGGGTCTTTTACAAGCAAACCCCGGATTAAATCTTGTGCAGCAAAACTAACAGCACCCTCAGGAAATTTCAAGGACTGGCCAACAACATTTTATAACGTCTCTTGGTTTCCATTACCTTTGAACGGTGTCCTCCCCGTATATCAATTCATACAAGAAAATACCAAATGTCCACCAATCAACAACACTTCCATGACCATCTCCTCTAATTATTTCAGGGGCTAAGCATTCATGTGTACCAACAAATGACATGGATCGGGCAGTAGTTGGCTCTGCAATAAGCATTGGAAATGAATCTGAATTTACCAAAGTTGTTCTCTCAATCTTTGCCTATGCTGCTTTAGACTTAAATAGACTAGGCTTAAAACAAGAAGGTTGGAAGCAAGACTGCCCCACACAAATGGGTAGTTCGCATGCTGGATCAATGCATGATGGCTGAATACAATAGGAAATGATTGTACAAGATGGCTCATTACTGGACTGAACAAGGGTGGGAATCGCAAAACTTCTTGATGATAAATCAAAGTCTGATAACATAATATACCCCTCTTCCCTCACCAAAACATTTTCGGGCTTCAAGTCCCAGTACACCACGCCTGTTGGAACTTGTGGCTCATAACCGGGAAGCTCAGAAAAGGCCAGTGCCGAGCGAAGTGGAGCGTAATGGAGGAGTGAGGTAGCGAAGCGACCGAACAGAGTGGTCGCAGTTTGGGGAACCATGTATATTTTTGTGTTGATTTTTTACTGTTGTGTGCGTGTGTGTGATTCAATTCTAACAACGCCCATCATATGCAAATACTCGAGGGCAAGAAGAACTTCTAAAGCGTAAAAACTACAAGCCGCAATAAGTGAAGTTATTAAGTTAGTTTATTGACACTTACAGCCCTATTCTTCTTGCTATTGAGAAGGAGATAAATTTAGCTGCGCCAAAGAAACAGGACTACCACTTCCTTACTAAAATCTTGCTTAAACAATTAGAAGAGTTTCGACCAACGTCATTCAGGTAGCTAATCCAAGTACTTGGAATTTAGAATAATGCAACAATGGTGTTAATTCATGAATTAAAGCATGGTCAATGAGAGAATGAGACAATGCATATCAAATTTTGAAGACAAAGAAAAAGAGAGAAAAATGAAATTATATGTTTAATTAAACAACATATTGATAGAAACATGTGTTTAATTGAGGACAAACCTTGCTGCCAGTTCTGAAAAATGTCTGCCTCCCCACCGCTGCAAAATTCCATAATCAAACACGAAAATTTGTCCCTTTCAAAATGCGAATAAAGGGTTGGAAGAAACGGGGTGATCCAATAAACCTAAAATTTCCCTCTGTTTGAGCTCTCACCAACTTCTTCCTTCCAGTCAACATCCCCCTTATCCATCAATTCCATTGCAAACAAGCATTCCATTCCCCTCAACTAGGCCAAATACACACTCCCTATATCCCCAAATCCTAACTTCTTTAAAAGCCTAAAATGCTCTAATCCTAAAATGGGGTGGTGGGAATATGTCTACAGAGAGTGAATTGCCCATTTCTGGCTATTGAGTTTGGGAGAAGCAATTGGAGTGTGATCATAAATGCCAATTTGTATGGCAAGTTATGCGGTTATTGATATTGGTTTATTTGGGGGAGTGGAAATATTATCTCAAGTATTCATGGAATTAGTGTATAGTCTGTATAGTATTACTATTTTGTTTTTCCACCCTCAGCAAAATAAATTTTAAAGATATGTTTTTAACAAATAAATTTTAGGTTGATCATATACTCTTCCAAAAAATTGTTTTTGAGGTTATAATATAAATTAATATATAGAAATGATTTAGAAATTCTTTAAGCGCGTTCATATGTTCTAGCGGTGTTCTTCAAAATTATAAAAAAAAAATTGTCTATATTTAAATACAAAATTTTGACCATAATTTTTCTCACATAAATTTCATCAAAAACACATATCAACAGAGCAGTTTGAAGTCCGGTTGGAGTGAGGTTTAGTTGAAGATTTTCTGAATGGGCTAAGCACTTACAAAGCCTGTACCTATTGGGCCCAGGCCGAATGCAATTCGTCAGTTACAAAGCAATCAAAGCCTCGCCGCAATATTTAGGGTTTTTCGTGGTAGAGTACTATAAATTCCCCCTATTAGCAGATCGAAATACATAAACCATACGTTCCTTTTGTTATCTACGCGCTCGCTCTCACCTCTATCTTACTATTTCCATCGTTGTTTGTTTGCTTGATTGATTATCTATCTATCTATTATGTTTACTGATGAATGGAGAAATCAATTGATGCGAAAAAAACTGCAACAATATGAAATTTAAATCTCCATGATTTGGTAGTATTTAAGTCTCTGATGGTTTCCTTCATCTTTTTCCGGCGATCTTGCTCTTATGTTTTTGTTTTACTCAATATCAATATCATAGATTAATATAGAGGGATATGATGATTATCAATTTGGTCCGTGTTTCAGATTTAACCGTGACCGATAAACCATAACCAACCTCTGATCTCTCATTTAGTCTAAACGATTTGTTTTAATTTCTGTAAATGTGTACTGGCTCTGTGATTAAGTGCCTTTTTGTAGGCTATATACGCTATTCTGATTAATTACATGAGTCGATATATATTATTTGGAAGGATGAGAGCATTTAATTTTAATTTTTTTAGTTTAAAGTTATACTCTTTAGTTTAGAAATAAATGGTTTTTTTTATTATTATTTCATATTCTAAAATCTTCTGCAATGAGGAATTTTGAAATAATTCACATGTCAGACTTCAGAGATTTTTCTTTTATAAAAAGTCTACGAGAAGGAAATTTCATTTTTCCTGAGCAGAAAGGACCTTTTTTTTTATTTATTGTAATTATATTATTTGTATTTTAGCTATGATAATAGCTGTTTCCCCCTCCCCCCTCTTCCCTTGCAAAGCTAAAGCTAATGGTATATGGAGTGGCAAAGCATGATGATAACAATTAGATGTCCGAAGCTCTTATGAGTGAGAAATCGAGGCTTATTGATATTCTGACTTTGCAACTTTAAAGATTTTGTTTTTCCTAATTAATAGGAGTGGTAAGGAACAATTTTTTTAAACAAGCCTTAAAAATGAGGCTATTCGGAATTGTGCTGTATTGATATTCTGACTTGTGCTAAGGGGTTCCCGTTCTGTTTGTGCTCAGTCAAATTGTATTCAACTTATTTGCAAAGAATACATTTATAAAAACATCCGCCTTACTCATTTCTTCTCGATACAACTTACTATAAAGTTAATTTTATATTAATCGTATCCTATCCAAAGCTCGTTTTGATAAAATAATTTATTTTTTTTTATTTTTAAAATCAATACACAAGACCAAAGGTTGTTTTGATAAAATAAAAATTGTTTATTTTTTTTTTAAATTGTCTTTCTTAAACTTTTGTACCCTACCCTCTCTCTCCAACCCTTTGTCCCTAACTTCTCTCTTGTATTTTTTCATTAATGTTTTATAACTTTTAGTTAAATATTATTATGTTTTTAATTACACACATTGTGCATGTCATAAGAACTAGTGATTATAATGTATTGTGTATCTAAATTTTGTTCCATTGTTTAAATCTCTCAGATTGGAACAAGTTTAGAGCGGATGAAGTGCTTCTCCTAAATTTGAATGGAGTTATTCATATTTGAGTATTTTTGATATGTAAATTTCAATTTTGAATAAATTAATTTAGTAAATCACATGTAAAAAAAATTAAAAATGTCATCTTACTGTAAAAATCTAAAGATGGAACAAAATGGTGTTTTCCTTTTTAATTCTAACTGCGTTCATTTAAAATGACAAGTTTGCATATTGAAATATAATAAAAATATGTAAATAATTTTATTTAAATTGAAAATGAACAACCTAAGGCCAGAGTAAACAGGAGTAGTCCTTTCTTCGAGGGAAGGATCTTTGGACTGCGTATCAGACAGAAAGGTGTAAAGTGGGTGCACTTATAGAGTTTTCATTTGCAAATTGTTTGTTTTGGAATAGGATTTGTTTGTTTACGTAGGCACATAATTTATGCATCTATATTTTATAAACGCAGTTGAAAGTGCATTTGTAATTGAATTTAAAAAATTGGAATAAACTATGTTTGTAATTAAAATGTTGCTAAATGAATAAAAAGGACATGAATAATATTGTTTTAAATTTTTTATTATAAAACTATAAAGTAATGTATATATATAGATACATACACATTTAACTAGTTGTTATAGTTATTAATAAGTATAATTAGTTAATAATAATAATGAATCTTTTAATTAGTATATTTTTAAGATAAGCTATGATAAATTATAATTATATTAACAAAAACTAAACAGTTATTAATTTTGCAATATAAAATGTTTCAAATTAAATTTTAAAATATGGATATATATCTTATATTGAGAGAGAGAGAGAGAGAACAAATTAACTAGTTTAATAACAATAAGCTTATTATCCATAGTGATAATTAGTACTATAATAATAGTTGCAGTAGTAGTTAGTAGGATAATTTTTTTTATTAAAAATGTCTTAAGCGCTAGACATCTGTGTTTAGAATAATTGAGAAAACCAGTTCAATTGACGCAAATCAGGGGTAAACAAGGTATGCAATATATTTTGGTATTGCGTTAACGAAGAATTTTTTACGTTCCGTTTTGGAACGTTAACGCACCTTGAACGCTGCATTTTGGCGTTTTATAAGACCTTTTTACTATTATGATTATATTATCGTGACACTATCAAATAAAAAATTTAATAAATTTTAAATAAATATGTGACACAAATATGCTACATTCATCTCTTAATAATTGACTTAATTTGATTTTTTGAGTTAAATTGACTATTTTGTAATTAAAATTTTTACTCTCTTTGTTCCATAAAAATTGGTTTAGTTTGAATTTTGAAGTTAAATTGATCAATTAAAATCAAAATTATATTGAATAATATTTTTTAAGTAATTTATAATATTAATTAAAATTAAATAATTTTTTATTTATTCTTAATTTTTTTCAATTGAGTTAAAAAAAAAAGTTATTTGGGGAGTGGAGGGAGTATTACTTTTATAAAAACCTGGAAAGCAGTCAAAGAAGCGAAGGTGGACTACAGTCTACACAGTTCATAATCCGACAAGGGGAAATAAATTATTTTGTTATTTTAAATTCATGTATTTACAGCAAATGTCAGCAATCAAGCATTTTCATGCCATGAAGATTCCAATTTCAACAGACTAGAAAATAAACAAGCAATAGCATGTGAGAGAAAAGTAGTGGCGGCCCCTTTATGTTTTAGAATTTTAGTACTCGCGCACTGTTGCTGCAAGTGGTGTACATCTTGTACGTGCCGGATTGAATCGGATCAATACTAAAATCATAAAAAATTCGATTTTGATATTAATATTGGTTAAATCGATATATCAAAACAGTTAATCAGTTTGGTACTGATTTTTAATCAAAAAAATTAATTATTATTATTAATATTTTTATCATTATTAATAAATATTATTATTATTCATTAATAATAATAATAATTAAAAAAAATCGATACGGTCCGACATATACGGAATCTCCAAAATGCTGAATGGTATCGAATCAGTATCAAATCGATTTTTTTGCATCGAATCGGCCGATTCGGACCGGTTCAGTACACCCTAAATATCGGTTGTATTGAAATTTTTGATCACTCTTAACTGCAACCATGGATGGAGAATCAAGCTGCTTAAGTTCTTGGCCGCCATTAGGAGTGGCGGCCCCTTTATGATCGGAGGATAATTTTGTAATTTTACCAAGCCGCTACTCCTAGTGGTGTTCAGGAAAACAAAATTTTAAAAAAAAAAAAATTCACTCACTACTCCTAGTAGCGGTCAGAAAAAATTAATTTTAAAATTAGCCATTGAATTACTTTTTCAATTGCTGGAACAGTTGTTATAACAAATAGTTCTTATGAATCACTTCACTATATATTAGTTTGGTATGATTTTTTGTTAATAATCGTTATTGTAAATAAATGTGTAATTTGATTTTGTTCGAGTACGATTTATTAATTTTTTTCATTGGTTATGATTTTTTTCCCCAGATTTTTCCAATTTTTTTGGTTCACCCCTTACAAAGGTTGAAGAGATTGAAATTTTGAATTGTCCTACTTAATCACTCAGTAAAAGAAATTAATGGACAAATGTTTTAGTACACAAAATTCTTATTGTATATATTTGTAACACCCTTTTCATTTATCCAGTAAAAGGTTCACGATTGCAATCGTAATTGACAATTTAAACCATAAATATGCTAAAATACGTTGATAATTTATAATAATAAAATTCGAGCTGTTAAAATTATTTTTATTTTACTCCATTATAATAAGGTGCACCACAATTTGAATTATATGAAAATATATGTTTCATGTAAATTTGAATTATTTAAGAGAAAATAAAAATATTTCGTATTTGAAATGATTTTAGATAAATTGTGTAAAGTCCCTTTGAGTAACGTTATAGCGATAAAACATAGTTATAAAAAATAAAAATAAAAATAGATACACACGTCATTTTTCTATTTGTCACTAAAAAACTATCGCTCTTAAAAACATTTTCCTATTATTATCTTAGATAAATTATGGGTTGCAGTGAGGTGTCCGGAAAAGAAGAGCAAAGCAAAGCAAAAGAAGTTGCATAGCTAGTTCGGAGGGAAAGACATTTTCTTAGGTTGCCAATGGTTGGTAGATTCCCTCGTGTTACACTCGTAAAGAAGCCAGATCATACTTTGCCTGAAACTAAAGGCCAAACCAAATCAAACCTTCACCAGATGATAGTACCAAACAAGTGATGACCTTTTTATACGATGGAAAATTATATATATATATTGACAAATATATGATCAAATTAAATTGTAATTAATTTATAAATTTATGCGATAAAATAAAATAATTTAAAATAAGATTTTTCTTAATTTATACTTGTCTCATATATATGCATATACGTCGTTATTATAATTCGATTGAGAATTTTCGCAATAACTTTTTCACAATCTTGCAAAAGAAAATATAATGACGTGTGAAGCCACGCCAGAAAGAACGCACAAAAGTACTGTCAGTTACGCTAGCAAATTTGAACCACTTATTCTTTGTTTTACCTCTAAATAAACACATAACGTACAGCAAAATTATTGCAAAAGATTATTCATGTGGTGTAAGAAGTGAAAGAACTACAACACTTTTCTTGGTAAATGATGGTGAAGAGTTGTTGGCTCGGTGCTTGGCAGTTGGCAGTCTGCAGTCTGCTGATGTCCATTCGGGCCATTTTGAATAGTTTCGATCAGAAGCATATTTTTTCTATCAAATATATATGGGATCGAATTGATATGAGAGTTAATTCTGTTAAATAAAAAAGAAAAAAAAAAGAGAGGGCTTCAATCAAAGCATAGCCTAGCCGACATCTAATACACTGGCATTCTTGTGAATCTCAATGAAAGATCAGAGGAATTTCAACGTTTGATGTAAGGGCAATGACATCAGTGTAAAGATGTCACTATATTTCAATCTGAGGACCCTGATTTGGTGAATTATTGAATGACATCTTTCTTCTCCACCAAGTAAAAAAAACAGGATAACATTACGTACACAATAATTAAATATTATATTTATTTTAATTATTAAAAAATAAAATTTAACACGAATTTATATATCGGACTTTATTTTTAAATGATTAAAATTAATATTATGTTTAGTATTATATTTTATTATTATATTTGTAAACTTGTTTAAAAAAGCAGCCATCCTCCACCGACTTTTGGGACTTCCAGGAAACTACCTTTGTCTTTCTTTCTTTAGAAAAACTGAACTGTTTCGACATGGACCAAACGATACAAAGATTATCTAGTTAACAGAGGCTTTAACCGAAGGAGAAGTCTACGTACATAAACATTCAAATATAAAATTAAATATTATAATTATTTTAATAATTAAAAAAAAGATATGATACTACTGATTTTAATGACATGTCTTATTTTTTAATAGTTAAGATAAATATAATACTTTAATATTGTATTTGAATATTGTGTACTTAAATTTTGGTCCTGTTTGTTTAATACTTAATAACTCTAAATGGCTGAATGATTGAATCGATCAATCATTCAGTGCGTTTGTTTTGAGCTGAATGACTGAATCGGTCAGAATTTTGGACTAAATGACTAAGTCTACTTTTTTTTACTAAATGAATAAATCTCAATTGAATGAAATAAAAAATAAATAAAAATATTAAAATAAAAATAAAAATATTAACTATTATATTAAATAAATTTACAACAACTTTGAATTTTTTCAGAGGGATAAAATAATAAAAATTTGTTATTCAAATGTATCAATTAGTAAATAATTTTTTTTATTTATAATTTTATTTTATTCAAATTACTTAAACATTCAGAATTATTTTATTTAATTTTTTATCAAACACCCCCTTGTTGTTAATGAAAAAGACAGAGTACTAATCAGCCATGACGCATGAGGTCAAGTGTTCTATATATTATGATAAGATAATTGCATAAAAAAATTAAAATAAATAAATAAGTGGTATGGAAGAGAGCACACTTTCTATATAAATGTAATAGGAAATGCAGAAAGTTCAATAGCCTTAACAGGAAATCATAGGCAAAATCATACAAGGAGAAGAAAGAGGAGTTTAGAGAGGGGAAAGAAAATGGCATCCAATCCAAATATGAGCACGGGAGAATTTTTTACTCAAACGGGATCAGTGATTGCTGGTTTCATGTTTCTGTGGGCAATGTTTCAACAATGCTTTCCTCATCAACTTAGAAGCTCAATAGAGAAATATTCTCAAAGATTTGTCAGTTTTGTTTACCCTTACATCCAAATTACTTTCAACGAATTCACCGGAGAACGTCTCATGCGCAGCGAAGCTTACTCGGCTATAGAGACCTATTTGAGCTCCAATTCATCTATGCAAGCCAAAAGGCTCAAGGCTGATGTGGTCAAGAACAGCCAATCTCTAGCACTTAGCATGGATGATCACGAAGAAGTATCGGATGAATTCAAAGGAGTGAAGGTGTGGTGGGTTTCTGGCAAAAATATCTCCACAGGGCAGTCATATTCTTTTCACCCGGTTACAGATGAGAAGAGATACTATAAACTCTTGTTCCATAAAAAGCAGAGGGAACTCATCATAGGGCCATACCTGAGTCATGTATTCAAAGAGGGCAATGCAATCAAAGTGAGAAACAGGCAGCGAAAGCTTTTTACCAACTCCGGATCGTATTGGAGTCATGTAGTGTTTGAGCACCCTGCCACATTCCAAACGCTGGCAATGGGCGCGGAGAAGAAGAAAGAAATTATGGATGACCTACTTACGTTCAGTAAGGCAGAAGACTATTATGCTCGAATTGGGAGAGCATGGAAGCGAGGGTATCTTCTTTATGGGCCCCCAGGAACTGGAAAGTCTACGATGATTGCTGCTATGGCCAATTTTTCAGGGTATGATATTTATGATCTTGAATTAACGGCAGTCAAGGATAATACTGAGCTGAGGAAGCTGTTGATTGAGACATCAAGCAAGTCGATTGTTGTGATCGAAGATATTGATTGTTCAATAGATCTCACTGGACAGCGGAAGAAGAAAAAGGAAGAGGAAGAGAAGGATCCAACGAAGAAATTAGTAAAAGATGAAAGTGAATCAAAAAGCAGTAAGGTTACTCTCTCTGGGCTTCTGAATTTTATTGACGGGCTATGGTCATCTTGTCGAGGAGAAAGACTCGTCGTCTTTACAACCAATTATGTGGAAAAACTGGATCCTGCACTAATCCGGAGGGGACGAATGGATAAGCATATTGAATTGTCCTACTGTAACTTTGAATCATTCAAGGTGCTGGCTAAGAACTATCTTAATCTTGAATCACACAATTTGTTTGCGAAAATATGTCTGTTGTTGGAGGAAGTCAATATGAGTCCAGCAGATGTTGCAGAGAATTTAATGCCCAAGACTGTTCTTGGGGACGCAGGAACTTGCTTGGAAAGTTTGATTGGAGCTCTTGAGATGGCAAAAGAAGAAGCCAGGCTGAAAACTGAGGAAGAAGAAAACATCAAAAGATCATCGGTGCAAAAAGAAATAAACGACAAAGAGAAGGAATCGCCTGCTTATGAAGAAAGTACAACAAAGAATTGATCAATTTTAGAGGCAGATGATAACAGTTCATCAGCTAAGGATGCATTAATACCATCAGTTCTTCATCAGCTACTATTGCAACTTGCAAGACTCAGAAGTGGACAAGATTGGGAAAGATGTTGTAACAATGTAACTTTGCAGAGAAATTATCTATTTTCCTTGAAGAAATTTAACATTATTGATTTGCACTGTTGTGACTTTATCTTGAATGGTTTCTTAGAATATATATCTATCCCAATTCTCTAAGCGTACAACCAGCATCTAGATTGAGCACCTAAACACCTGGTTGTGGGTTTTAGGAGTGTAGTTTTAAAAGGGTAATGTTTAAAGAGGGGCACCTTTCTGAAACTCCCCAACATATTAACAATGCTTCACTAATTAAGCCAGAATACGGACAAAAAATATCAAGCAAACTCCAGGATTCCCCTTGCTAATTTAGATGTCATGTATAGCTTTCTTTTAGGCCGTGTTCGCACTTCATATGACCCTAACCCCTACAAGTAAAAATGGAAGATCATAACCATTTAGTGCAAATGACACAGTTCTGATCTTGGCAGAAAACAGAAGCGGTAATGGAAACTATCACGACTCTAAAATACAAATTATATACAGAAGCTATGCATGCTGATTAAGAAATACTTTAACAATTCACTTAGTAATATTCAGCAGCACAAAAGCAGTATGTCATTTAGTTTCACCTAGGCTAGGATCACATCAATAAGTCTAATTTTATTCTATTAGTTGCATTTAAAGCTCTTCAAAAGCCACACAAAAAAATATTTAAATGCCAACCATATGCAGCCCTTCACGGGAACCTTCTACCATGACCTACCCTTGAAATCTTCTTCTTCTTTTTTACAAGAACTCGTTAATTTACCATCGTACATACTTATGAACAAGTTTGGTTCCAATCAACTAGATCAGCAATATCATTACAACAACTTTTCTTGATACACCTGTAATTTACCACGACAGGAAATGCCTTCTCTCTTCCTGATTCATTTTCTGTTCTTCCATCAGTATGTTAGTTGTAGTTACTATAATCAACTGTATTTCCTTCATTTATGCAGAGCTACAAAGGTCCATCTTTTACAAACTAAAATACAATCTCTTTTATATATTTTGAAAGTCAAAACGCTATAAGCTCATCTGATATAACCAGAAAGAGTGCATAATACAGTCTCAGCCTCAAGATACGAGATAACCAACACTTTTTACTGTTCAACAACTCCAACAACGAAATCAAGCAGATAAGAAATGTTTAGAATGGAATATTTGAAAGTTGCTACATCCTGAGATGAGCGGATTATGAGATTACTGCTCCAAAGATACCAATGTCTTATCTCTGTTGCTTATCTGCCCTATGTTTAGGCTGGCTTTTTCATATGCATCTATGTAATTACAAGACACATGCAACGACATGCTCCATTATGTATAATCCTGTTCATACATAACAAAAAAATATTTGCCCCTTGTTACGTCTCACATGAATACTTTTTGTTAGTTACTTATTTGAAATGATTCTAAAATAACAATACTAGATGATAGTAGGCAAGACATTCCTCCATTCTTCATCTTCATTCTCTGCTCATATTGTGACTTCTGTCAATAATGACAATAGAAACCCATGAAAGTTTACATCTAACTTTACATACCATCAAATCAATCCTTGAATTACAAGCACAGTTACATTTGACGCTAAGTTCATAATAGGTGAAATGATTAATGACTAGTGAACAATAAAATATTTTTGAAAAATGGAAGAAAATTGGAGAAATTACTGCAGACCTTCAATTACAGAAGTTGCTGTATAAATGGAGCTTTTGTGATGGAAACTCTAACAGATTGTTTGGCCAAGAAATTTGAATGACAGTTATACGTATGTGTATACACAAAATTTCGTAACTCTAAAATTTAGAGCGACAAATTGAAATGCCAAGTATTATTGATTTTGAATAAAAGTGAGTAATGAGTACAATATCTATGCGAATAATCTTTTACAATGAAAATGAATCTTTAGTACGAAGGTAATTGGTCATGCTGAGGAAACTCCTTACCTCCGTCAAATAAATCTCTTATTTTATTTCCTACGTTGATATGAATATGGGGTTGTATGAACTTGATCCCAAATTTGCGACAAAATCTCATATCTGAATTTGTAATCCTGTTGACTTGATGGTTGAAAGGTTTGAAAGTTTGAATTTTCAAGAAGGTTTGTAACTTTGAATATTCAGAAGTGCCTAAATAAGGCTATAGATTTTGAATTTTCAAGGTTTGAATCTTCGAAAATACCTAAAGAAGGCTTTAGATCTTGAATTTTCGCTTTGAATATTTAGGAAGACCTAATTAACCTTTAGATCTTGAATCTTCAAAAGGGCTTAGATGTTTTGAATCTTCGAGAAGGCCTAAAGAAAACTTTAAATCTTGAATTTTCAAGTTTTGAATCTTTAAGAAAGCCTAAAGAAGACTTCAGATTTTGAATCTTCACTTTGAATATTTAAAAAGGCCTAATAAAGTTAGATCTTAAATCTTCAAAGAGACTTTGATATTTTGAATCTTTAAGAAGCCTAAAGATGGCTTTACATCTTGAATCTTCAAGGGGGCTTCGATATTGGATCTTTAAAGAAGACCTAATAAAGTTTTAGATCTTAAATCTTTAAAGAGACTTTGATGTTTAAAATCTTTAAGAAGATCTAAAGAAGACTTTAGATCTTGAATCTTCAAGGAGACTTTGATATTGAATCCTGTACATTTCTCGATCCTTATAAAATCGGATCAACTATGCGTTGCAAATTATACAGAGAAGAACGCTTTGATCTTGAATCTTCAAAGGAGTTTTGATCTTTTAGGAAAATTCCTGAATCTCCTCTTGATCTTCTGAGTTGTCTCTCTTACAACAAAGAAAATGAGTTGTCTCTAACAACGAAGATGAATTGTCTCTTTTACAATAGAATTCTTATATCTCCTCTTGATTTTCTGAGATGTCTCTCTTCCTGAATCTCCTCTTGATCTTCTGAACTGTCTTTCTTGATCTCTGAAGTTGTCTCTCTTGATTTTTGGAGCCGTCTCTAGAACTGTGTTATATAAATGTAGTAGAGGATCCTATTTATAGGCCTTCAATGATGAGATATTCTATGAGAATATTTCTTTTTAATAATTATCTTTATTTTGTTTATTTAATAAACATAATCATCAGATATATGTAGCAATTATTTCTATTTTATTTAAATAAAGATAGTTATCAACTTATAATTATCTCTATTTGTTTTAATAAAGATAATTATTAATTTATAATTACCGCTATATTAGTTTAATAGAGATAATCATCAACTTGCCTATTTTAAAAATTACAGACAAGAATGATAGACCCAAGGGATCGGGATCTAGAAATGAGGGTAAGGGTGTGTATAAATTGAAAGATTAGTTAGTTAACGTAATTTAGATTTGATAATTATCTTTTTGGATGTAATTATGTTTTAATGAAGGCTAAGACCTGGGAACGATGAAAGCTATGTTATGTATGTAATAGAATAGTCTAATTATTATAATATTAGTAAATGAGTTAGACAATGTTAGATAATGAGCATCTAATCTGCTGTAGCGAGTACATGAATTTGGGGGCTAATAGTTGGGAACGATGAGTTAATTACACAAACAAAGGTTCACTTAGAATCAGTACAATAAATTGATTCACAAATAAACAAACAAGTAACTAAGTCTTGGTTATAACAGATCACTAAGATCTATACAATCATTAATAAGGAGATGTTTTAAGTGCTGCTAAGTTACGTTAAATCTTTCTTCAATTGACATAGCAACAATTTATGTTTTTCAGAATCGTAGAGTAAAGTTTTGAAAACTTAGACTTTCAACACTTTATTTCTTAATTGATTATTTTGTTCAACATTTGATGTAGCAATCGTTTTATAGTTTTTTCATGGGATTTTTCTATTTGATTGTTATTGTTGTTCCATTTTGTCTGAGGCACTAGTCAAAATTCAAATCTTTGACTACAAAGTATTGTCTTTTTGGATCATTTTAGGTCACTTTTTTCAGTACTGTATTTTGTGCATTAGTATACACACACCTTTTATCCTTGCAAATATTGTTGTTAGATAGTGCTTTTGTTATATTGTCCTTATCGCAAACACACACGAAAATTAATCTTGAGGAACGTGTGTTTAAGGTTTATGACCTTAATCATAAACTGCCACTGACTTGTCAAAATGTTGCACTTTATGATTGTGGCTTTTACTGAGCGAAATCGTAGAGTTTATACTCAACTACTATAGTAACTTTGGCTCTACTATTTTTTTTTTTTTGCTATACGAATGTAATGATTCTACGATTCTGGCACTATGAACTGACGTTTACTCTGCAATGTTAGAATAAATCGTATAGTGCAGTTAATATTATAGAAGTAACTGGAACCACGGTTGACCAAGCTATTCGGTTACTAACGATTTCGATTAATATTTTGCAATTACTATTTTTTTTGATCAATGTGTTATTCATAGAATAAAAGAAATAAATAAAGAAGCTAATAATAAAAAGGAGTTTAAAATTTTTAATCACAACTATTATCCATTATTAATATTGATACTAACGCATCCATGAAATTATTAGAACTTAAAAGCAATATTATACTATTAAAAAAAATTATGAATACTTTCCACAAATTTGTTGTACATTATGACATGAACAAGTAGAAGAAAAATTATATAGACAATTAAAAAGCTAGCAACACGTAGACAATTAATACATTATGGATGCACTTTTTATTATTAAGTTAGTAATCATGTACTAGGGTTTTAACATACATTGTGTGTTTGTCTATGTGTGTGTGTGTATTAGTTTGATTTGGTTAATTTGATACGTTTTTTCGTTAATAACTATTGCTATAACCAAATGTACGTGCAATTTAGTTTTTTTTCAATTACGGTTTATTGAATTTTTCATTGGTTACGATTTTTTGCGGTTGGATTTTTTCCCCAATTTTTTTGGGTTTTTTTCTCATCCCTAATAAAGGTTGAAGAGATTGAAATTTTGAATTGTCCCACCTAATTTTTAGGGCTTAGCAAGGAACCGATTTGCCCCCAAAATCGCACAAAAAATCGCACCAATTGCAACAACTATTTCGACGTATATGACAGTTTTAGGTGGGTTGAAAAATCGAATTTGTAGTTTGAGTTTGGTTCCTGGGCAAAACCGCATTTAAAAAACCGCATTGCACCATTTTTTTTATATTAAATATCAGGATTCTGTTTTATACATAGAAAAACAGAATAAGCTCTAGTAAAGTAAATGAATATGTATATGGGTATGTATAAATATGTGTGCATGTATGTATGTCAGTATGAATATGTATATAGGTATGTATAGATTATTATATATGTGTTGATTACCCCTTCCATTTTGTTTAATGTTCTTGCATACTAGGTGGGTATCTCTCGAGTATCCTGAAAACCAACTTCAAAATGACACAATTGCTCTAGTGTAATAAACCGAAAAATCAATTTTGTATGTTAATCTTTATAGTAACTATTTATGTTGAATTCTAAGCTATTTTAAGGAAAACTCCTTAACATGGATTACCACATTAAACAAGAGACAACATAAAGAAATACTTAATACAATATGGTTTCTCTTGCATTGGCAGGGCCTTAATAAAACTGAACATTCATTACTATCCAGTCTACTCAATGTGACATTTTTTAGTTCCTTATAGGTAGCATTCATCGAAAACTACAATGAATATTTTGGATTTGTAACTGTTGTTGATGTTATGGTTTACTTGACGCTAGTCAATGATGTTATTCATTAACATCAATTTTGTAACAAATGATGATGAGAGGATGTTGTTTGACATGTTGCAATGTGACTATGGGGAGTTTTCGTAGTTATGTGGCAAAGGATGTTGCAGATTTTGTTTCAACTAATGTTTGTATCTTAATTGTCTTTTTGTTGCAACTAATGTAAGTGTATTGGACATTCGGACTGTGTTTATGTTCTTACATTGTGCTTTAAAGTGATTTCTGTATGTAAAAACATGAATATGTTTCTAAAAAATTTCTTAGAGAGTAATTTATTACCATCAATTTTTATAATAGAAAAGATATCTTTTCAATATGTATATTGTTCAAGAGGTTTTGAAACTGAGATTGCACCCAAATGAAACCGCACTGCACGTTTTAAAATCGCACAAAATTATACCTTACGGTTTTATGTGTTATTTTGAATTTGTCAAACCGCACTAAAACGATTTCATGTACGGTTTGGACTTCAAACCGCACCATGTTCTATCCTACTAATCACGCAGAAAAAGAAATTAATGGACAAATGTTTTAGTACACAAAATTCTTATTGTATATATTTGTAACACCCTTTTCATTTATCCAGTAAAAGGTTCATTAAGTCTTCAAATATTAAGTGATTGCAATCTTTACTTGACAATTTCAACTATAAATATGCTAAAATACGTTGAAAATTTATAATAATAAAATTTGAACTGTTACAATTATATTTATTTTACTCCATTATAATAAGGTGCCCCGCAATTCAAAATCATATGAAAATATACGTTTCATATAAATTTGAATTATTTAAGTGAAAATTAAAATCTTTCGTATTTGAAATGATTTTAGATAAATTGTGTGAGGTCTTTTGAGTAATGTTATAACGCTAAAACGAAGTTATAAAAAATAAAAATGAAAATTATATATTACCAAATAAATATAATGATTATAATCAATCACACCTCACAGTCATTTTTCTATCTGTCACTAAAAAATTACTGCTCTTAAGAGCATTTTCCTATAAATTATGGGTTGCAATGAGGTGTCCGGAAAAGGAGCAAAGCAAAAGAAGTTACATCACTAGTTCGGAGGGAAAGACATCTTGTTAGGCTGCCAATGGTCGGTCGATTCCTATATGTTACGCACTCGTAATGAAGCCAAGTCATACTTGCAAACAAAAAAAGACCCAAGAGGACAAAGATGAGTGTGTCGATTATCTTTTACACCGGAGTATGCTTTCATACATTCACACAACTTGCAGATAAATCTACATACATCAATCTCCTTTTATTGGCTACACTAGATATATATGCCCTATTAAACCCACAGAGACACTGGTCCTAAGTCACTCTCATTATCTGAAACTAAAGGTCAAACCAAATCAAACCTTCACGAGATGGTAGTACCAAAGGCGTGATGCTTTTTTTTTACGATAGAAAATGATATATATATTGACAAAAGTTTATGTGATAAAATAAAATAATTTAGAGTGGGATCATTCATAATTTTTATCTATCCCATATATGCACATACGTCGTTATTATAATTCGACTGAAATTTTTTACAATACGTGACAAGAGTCTTTCACAATTTTGTGATAAAAAAATAATAATACGTGAAACCATGCCTGAAAGAACACACAAAAGTACTGTCAGTTTCGCTAGCAAATTTGAACCTCTTATTCTCTGTTTTACCACTAAATAAACACATAACATGCAGCAAAATTATTGCAAAAGTTTATTCATCTGGTGAAAGAACTATATAACACTTTTCTTGGTAGATGACGGTGAAAGAGTTGTTGGCTCAGTGCTTGGCAGCTGGCACCCTGCTAATGTCCATTTGGGGCATTTTGAATACTTTCAGAAGTATATTTTTTCCTATCAAATATGGGATCGAATTAAGATGAAAGTTAATTATGTTAAATAAAACAAAAATAAGTAGAGGGCTTCCATCAAAGCATAACCAAGCCGACATCTAATACACTGGCATTATTGTGAATTTCAATGAAAGATCAGAGGAATTTAAACCTTTGATGTAAGGGCAACGATATCAGTGTAAAGACGTCATTATATTTCAATCTGAAGACCCTGATTTAGTCAATTATTGAATGACATCTATCTTCTCGACCAAGCAAAAAAAACAAAAAAAACAGCCATCCATCACCGACTTTTGGAACCTCCAAGAAACTACCTTCGTCTTTTTCTTTAGTTTAACTCCTTAACTATTTCCACATGGACTAAACAATACAAAGATTATCTAGCACAGGCTTTAACCAAAAATACGAGTACTAGTCAGCCATGGGTCAAGTGTTCTATATTATGATAAGATAGTTGCATAAAAAAAACTAGAATAAATAAATAAGTGGTCTGGAAGAGCCCACACTTCAATTACTATAATATCAAAGTACGTGGGCCGATGCTTTCAATTTGAAAAACAGGTGAGCCAACTTAGTTAATTTTAGGGATAAGTTTGAAAAAATAAATTTTTTCTTAAAAGTCATTTTTTTACAAAATTATATCTCTACTTTTGGACTAATTTTGAAACGGATGTATACTTTTTGGGCAAGGCAGATATTTGTCATGGAATACATAGTTTAGTGGAAGAAATCATCTTGGAAATGCATGATCATGATGTGTCTAAGCATGAGGTAGCTTGAAGAAGCTAAGAGTTTGTTTCATGCAGCAGGTGAGAATAATATGAAAAGATATTGGGGGTGAATGCAAGATGAAGAGGAATAAATAAGATTGATTATGAGGATGATGAGGTGTGTTTATAAATTTATATATTTTGTGTGTTATTGTCTTACATGTATCGCTCTCATTGCATATTTAGCAAATTATTTAATTTATTATTCAAACTGGCCCGTGCAAAATCACCTTGGAAATGCATGATAACGATGTGTCTAAGCATGGGGTAGTTTGAAGAACCTAAGAGTTTGTTTCATGCAACAAGTGAGAATAAGATGAAAAGATATTGGGGGTGAATGCAAGATGAAGAGAGAGAAATAAGATTGATCATGAGAATGATGAGGTGTGATTATAAATTTATATATTTTGTGTGTTATTGTCTTACATATATCGTTCTTATTACATAATTAACAAATTATTTAATTAATTATTCAAACTAACCCGTGCAAAATCATCTTGGAAATGCATGATCACGATGTGTCTAAGCATGGGGTAGCTTGAACAAGCTAAAAGTTTGTTTCATACAGCAGGTGAGAATAAGATGAAAAGATATTGGGGGTGAATGCAAGATGAAGAGAGAGAAATAAGATTGATCATGAGGATGATGAGGTGTGATTATAAATTTATGTATTTTGTGTGTTATCGTCTTACATATATCATTCTCATCGCATGTTTAGCAAATTATTTAATTCATTATTCAAACTAGCATGTGCAAAATCACCTTGGAAATGCATAATCGCGATGTGTCTAAGCATGGGATAACTTGAAGAAACTAAGAGTTTGTTTCATGTAGCAAGTGAGAACAAGATGAAAAGATTTTGGGGGTGAATGCAAGATGAAGTGAGAAAGAAATAAGATTGATTATAAGGATGATGAGGTGTGTTTATAAATTCATATATTTTATGTTATTGTCTTACATATATCATTCACATCGCATGTTTAACAAATTATTAATTTATTATTCAAACTAACCCGTGCAATGCAGGGGTTATCAACTAGTTCTATATAAATGTAATAGGAAGCTCAGAAAGTTCAGTAGCTTTAACAGGAAATCATAGGCAAAATCATATACAAGTAGAAGAAGGAGTTTAGAGAGGGGAAAGAAAATGGCATCAAATCCAAATATGAGCACGGGAGAAATTTTTACTCAAATGGGATCAGTGATTGCTGGTTTCATGTTTCTGTGGGCAATGTTTCAACAATACTTTCCTCATCAACTTAGAAGCTCAATAGAGAAATATTCTCAAAGATTTGTCAGTTTCGTTTACCCTTATATCCAAATTACTTTCAATGAATTCACCGGAGAACGTCTCATGCGCAGCGAAGCTTACTCAGCTATAGAGACCTACTTGAGCTCCAATTCATCTATGCAAGCCAAAAGGCAATCTCTAGCACTTAGTATGGATGATCACGAAGAAATATCGGATGAATTCAAAGGAGTGAAGGTGTGGTGGGTTTCTGGCAAAACAATCTCCATAGGGCAGTCATTTTCTTTTCACCCGGTTACAGGTGAGAAGAGACGCTATAAACTCTTGTTCCATAAAAAGCAGAGGGAACTCATCATAGGGCCATACCTGAGTCATGTATTCAAAGAGGGCAAGGCAATCAAAGTGAGAAACAGGCAGCGAAAGCTTTTTACCAACTCCGGATCGTATTGGAGTCATGTAATGTTTGAGCACCCGGCCACATTTCAAAAGCTGGCAATGGGCGCGGAGAAGAAGAAAGAAATTATGGATGACCTACTTACGTTCAGTAAGGCAGAAGACTATTATGCTCGAATTGGGAGAGCATGGAAGCGAGGGTATCTTCTTTATGGGCCCCCAGGAACTGGAAAGTCTATGATGATTGCTGCTATGGCCAATTTTTTAGGGTATGATATTTATGATCTTGAATTAACGGCAGTCAAGGATAATACTGAGCTGAGGAAGCTGTTGATTGAGACATCAAGCAAGTCCATTGTTGTGATCGAAGATATTGATTGTTCAATAGATCTCACTGGACAGCGGAAGAAGAAAAAGGAAAAGGAAGAAGAGGAAGAGAAGGATCCAATGAAGAAATTAGTAAAAGATGAAAGTGAATCAAAAAGCAGTAAGGTTACTCTCTCTGGGCTTCTGAATTTTATTGATGGGCTATGGTCATCTTGTCGGGGAGAAAGACTCATCGTCTTCACAACCAATTATGTGGAAAAACTGGATCCTGCACTAATCCGGAGGGGACGAATGGATAAGCATATTGAATTGTCCTACTGTAACTTTGAATCATTCAAGGTGCTGGCTAAGAACTATCTTAATCTTGAATCACACCATTTGTTTGCGAAAATATGTCTGTTGTTGGAGGAAGTCAATATGAGTCCAGCAGATGTTGCAGAGAATTTAATGCCCAAGACTGCTCTTGGGGACGCAGGAACTTGCTTGGAGAGTCTGATTGGAGCTCTTGAGATGGCAAAAGAAGAAGTCAGGCTGAAAACTGAGGAAGAAGAAAACATCAAAAGATCATCAGTGTAAAACGAAATATAAACGAGGAAGAGGAGGAATTGTCTGTTAAAATAATTATTGTGGAACGTATTATTTCATAAAATAAAATTACATAAATTTTTACATTAGATAGTTGCATGAATTGAGAGTTGTATGCATCACATTTCTGCTACGCGTGAAAGTCTTTTTTTTTTTTTTTTCTTTTCTGAAAAATGAAAGTCTTCAATTGTCTATTAATTTTTAGATGGATGTACAGGTGTGCATAAAATTATTGAGAGGACAATTGAGACTAAATTGTTTTATTTATAGAATATCTAAGGGTCAAAATCGTCCATCAAAATTATAATACCTAGGGCATTATGTCAAATACTATCAATAATATTATTTATAGGCCACATAATTATCAAACCCATAAATAAAGTGATTAAATTAATGTAATATGCAAGTCCAATAATTCCATAAATAGAAATGGCCGCATAAGAAAATAAAATATTTTAACATTGTAACTTTGTAGAGAAATTATCTATTTTCCTTGAAGAAATTTAACGTTATTGATTTGCAGTAATGTGACTTTATCGTGAACGGTTTCTTATAGTGTGTGTGTATATATATATATATATATATATATATATATAGATTGGATCAAGAACATACCCTCTTAAACAACATACCTAACATACCCCCTTTAGCGTACAGCCAGCATCTAGATAGAGCACCTAAACACCTGGTTGTGGGTTTTGGGAGTGTAGTTTTAAAAGGGTAACGTTTAAAGAGGGCTCCTTTCTCAAACTCACTTCACCTTATTCTGTCCACTTCAACATGTAAGCTGTCATACCATACACTTTGTCTATATTGCCCTACATATTAACAATGCATCACTAATTAAGCGAGAATGCAGACATAAAAATTCAAGCAAACTCAAGGATTCCCCTTGCTAATTTAGATGTCATGTATAGCTTTCTTTTAGGCCGTGTTCGCACTTCATTTTTATTTTTTTTTGTTAAATTGTGTTTGTTTGTTGTGCTTCAAAATTCTAGTATTAAGCTAAGTCTCACATTACTTACTTTGTAAAACTTTCTCGAGCATATTAGTACACTCTCCTGTTAGGCTTAATAACATGGTTGAGAAAAAGGAGTGGGTTCGCGCACATGAGGTGGGTAACAGAACTGTGTTGGGCCAAGCTTGGGTGTCCAAAGCCTCTATATGTGAATACAAACAATCGGAGGTTTCACCGTTGAGGATTCAACGCCAAAGCTCATATATACCAGAGGTCATGAGCCAGTGGAGGCGGACTCACTTTTTAAGATAGTAGCTTTGGTACGCTCCGACATCATTCAATCACCACACAAGTTGTTCCAATTTTATTCTTCATAAAGAAGAGCGTATACCAGGTGATAACGGACAACTTTAACAGTATCAAAACCATTTAGTGCAAATGACACAGTTCTGATCTTAGTAGAAAACTGAAGCGGTAATGGAAACTATCACGACTCTAAAGTACAAATTATATACAGAAGCTATGCATGTTGATTAAGAAAGACTTCAACAATTCACTTAGTATTCAGCAGCACAAAAGCAGTATGTCATTTAGTTTCACCTAGGCTAGGATCACATCAATAAGTCTAATTTTATTCTATTAGTTGCATTTAAAGCTCTTCAAAAGCCACACAAAAAAATATTTAAATGTCAAATATATTCAGCCCTTCACGGGAACCTTCTAGCATGACCTACCCTTGAAATCTTCCTGTTTTTTGACAAGAACTCGTTAATTTACCATCGTACATAACTCATGAAAATTTGGTTCCAATCAACTGGATCAGCAATATCATTACAACTGCTTTTCTTGATACACCTATAATTTTAATGACTTCCCTCTTCCTGATTCATTTTCTGTTCTTCCAACAGTATGTTATTTGTAGTTACTAGAATCAATTGTATTTCCTTCATTTATGCAGAGCTACAAAGGTCCATCTTTTACAAACTAAAATACAATCTCTTTTATATATTTTGAAAATCAAAACGCAATAAGCTCATCAGATTTAACCGGAAAGAGTGCATGATACAGTCACAGCCTCAAGATACAAGATAACCAACACTATTAACTGCTCAACAACTCCAACAAGGAAATCAAGCTGAAAAGAAATGTTCAGAATGGAATATCTGAAAGTTGCTACATCCTGAGATGAGCGGATTATGAGATTACTGCTCCAAAGATACCAATGTCTTATCTCTGTTTCTTATCTGCCCTATGTTTAGGCTGGATTTTTCATATGCATCTATGTAATTACAAGACACATGCAACGACATGCTCCATTATGCATAACCTTGTTCATACATTAACAAAAAATATTTGCCCCTTTTTACGTCTCACATAAATACTTTTTGTTAGTTTCCACTTACTTGAAATGAGATTGTAAAATAAGAATACTAGATAAAAGTAGGCAAGACATTCCTCCATTGTTCTTCTTCATTTTCCGTTCATATTGTCACTTCTGTCAACAATAATGACAATAGAAACCCATGAAAATTTACATCTAACTTAACATACCATCAAATCAATCCATGAATTACAAGCATAGTTACATTTGAGGCTAAGTTCATAATAGGTTAAATGATTAATGACTAGTGAACAATAAAATATTTTTGAAAAATGGAAGAAAATTGGAGAAAAGGACAGCAGACCTTCAATTACACAACTTATTGTATAAATGGAGCTCTTGTGATGGAAACTCTAACAGATTGCTTGGCCGAGAAATTTGAATGATGGTTATGGATACGTATGTGTATACACAAAATTTCGTACCTCTAAAATTTAGAGCGAAAAATTGTGTGACAATATCTCAATGAAAATGAATCTTTAGTGCGGAAGTAGTTGGTCATGCTGAGGAAACTCCTTACCTCAACTTAATCCCAAATTTGCAACAAAATCTCTAATTTGAATCTAAAATCCTGTTGACTTGATGGTCGAAAAGTTTGAATCTTCAAGAAGGTTTGTAACGTTGAATATTCAAAAGTGCCTAAATAAGGCTTTAGATTTTGAATTTTCAAGGTTCAAATCTTCAAGAAAACCTAGAGAAGGCTTTAAATCTTGAATTTTCACTTTGAATATTTAATAAGGCCTAATAAACCTTTAGATCTTGAATCTTCAAAAGGGCTTAGATGTTTTGAATCTTCGAGAAGACCTAAAGAAAACTTTAAATCTTGATTCTTCAAGTTTTGAATATTTAAGGAAGCCTAAAGAAGACTTCAAAATTTGAATTTTCACGTTGAATATTTAAGAAGGCCTAATAAAATTTTAGATATTAAATCTTCAAAAAGACTTTGATATTTTGAATCTTTAAGAAGCCTAAAGAAGGCTTTACATATTGAATCTTCAAAGGGGTTTCGATATTGAATTCTTCAAGAAGGCCTAATAAAGTTTTAGATCTTAAATCTTCGAAGAGACTTTGATGTTTTAAATCTTTAAAAAGATCTAAAGAAGACTTTAGATCTTGAATCTTCAATGAGACTTTGATATTGAATCTTGCATATTTCCCCATCATTATAAAATCGGATCAACTATGCTTCGCAAATTATAACATAGAAGAATGCTTTGATCTTGAATCTTCAAAGGAGTTTTGATTTTTTAAGAGAATTCTTGAATCTCCTCTTGATCTTTTGAATTTTTCTCTTACAACAAAGATGACATGTCTCTCTTAAAATAGAGAAGATGAGTTTGTCTCTCTAACAGAGAATTCCTGAATCTCCTCTTGATTTTCTAAGTTGTCTCTTCCTAAATAAAAATAAAAATTATTTTATAATTATCTCTATTTTATCAAATAATTATCAATAAACAACCAATCAAAATTCATTAAAGGGATACTTTTGGTCATACATGACAGCTTCTTAATTTAAATAAAATATTTTACTTGGTTGAACTGTGTCATTTATGACAACTGGCGCTTTGCAATTAAAGCACAAAATTTAGTGTTCTACGGTATGCAATGCTTAGAAGCAAGAAACTCAAAATCAGAAGGCGCCACGAGCGTCAGTTAATGAAGAAATTATCAATTTTGGTGTTTGTTTGTGTGAAAACTCCGAATAATTTATACCCGCCAGAGTTGGATTCGACCCATTCGAGGTCATATGTATAGTTATACAGGCCGAGTTGGATTCGGCCCATTTGAGGTAATGTGGTGGACGTAGTGCTGTATATTGATTGGGCCGAAGCTAGTGGTACATGTGATTGTATTACTATTAACTTTTAAAAATTAATTTAAGATATTTTTAAATTTAAAATTTTAAAAATTATTTTCAATTAAAAATAAATAAATATTATAATATGTAATATTTTTTAAATATTTTATACTTTTTATTATTATATTAACTAAAATTAAAAAAATTTATATCAATTTTAAGTTTAAAAATATCTTAAATTAATTTTAAAAAATCAATAAATTTATATTTTAGAATAGAGTATGATTTACTGATTTGTTAAGCCTGTTTCTGTTCCAATAATTTAAGGCTCGGAACAAATTGGTCCCATCAATCCGTCCAACAATCCACAAATTAATGGGTTCATTTATTTACTTATATTAAAAAGTTATTAATTGGGTTGGGCTAAATGAACAATAAATAATATATGAGTTAAATGGGCAAATTCATAGGTCAAATAAATAACTAACCCACGTAACATTGTAGAGGGAGAAACGTCAAATAATATATTAGCACAATAAAAGTCGTAAGGCGAGAGTCGGCTGGACCTTTTCGGTATTCCATTTCTTTTTTTTTAATTTATTTTTTAATGTTCTGGGGAGGAGACTTTTGCCAAAAGATTAATCAATTACGAGATGCTATATAAGAATTTATTAGAGGACATGTAATATCTAAGGACAATGTATTTGAATAGATGTTGTATAAATTTAGGATGATGTGACAATGATAATGCTCCCGCTTCGTAATTTCTTTCTTTTATGCACGTAAGACTTATAGAATAATACTTTTCAATTTGTTTTTCATCATTAGAATTTAATTAAAATTGTTATTAAAATCACTTATACTACGTTTGAATTAAATAAATAAAATGAGTAAAGGAATGGAATAGAAAAATGAATAGAATAAAAAGTGGAATGATTTATTCCATACCCTTTCTCAAAAAAAAAATTCATAAATTTGAAAAAATGTGAATAGTTCATTACATTCTATTGGAGTAACCAAACATAATTTTTTTCATTTCGTAAAATAAATCATTTCTATTCCTGGCCACCTCCATTCAACCGATCCAAACGTAACATTATTCTCTTAAATAAACAATCTATGATATTAACATTCGGTATAATTCATTCAGTTTTCTATTCAAGTAAAATAATTTAATTGCTTAGAATAGGGCCAAACTACACAACTTTGCCCTTACATAAAACAAACGACCCCTAGATGTGAATGGATGATCCAACCAAATTCTTGGAACTGATTCGAGAGTATGTGTTGGATTCTTTCTATTAATGATGTTCAATATAAACCATATATCTCCACTGGGTAGGTTTGTTCAAATAATGACTTGCCCTCACTTTTAATCAATCATTATTATACTAGAATAACAGGGATGATTTCCCTCCTAATGGTGAATTTGTACCTAATACACCTAACCTATTTATAAAAAAAAAGTATTGAATGATTGTTTAATACTTTTCCATACAAATGTTAGACAAATTTTCTCTACATGCATTTGACTTGGTCCACTTATATAGTTATATATAATAAACATAAACATGAACAAGATTAGTGTGGATGGAAGACCTGGACCATATTAAGCGGTTCTTTGTTATGGAACTTTATAATTTTCCCACGGCCAACATTCTTTCTATGCCATTCAACATAAGTATATTATATTACATACTTTACCCAAGGTCAACATTTCATCTATGCCATTCTTACATGCTAGTCCTATACTCGGGCGGATTCAAGGCAGAGCCAGCTATGGGGTAGTTGCCATAGCTGGAATTTTGGATTTTTTTTTTTTATATATGGTGTATTATATTAGTTTGGAAAATATAAAAATTATTCAGGGTAGGTATGAGATTTTATTAACTAATATAATTGCAGTGTCATTTCCCCGCTACAATCTACATACTTCATTCATTCTTCGGCCGTTGAGTCGGGCACCATATACGGCAATGACAACTTGAATTTGGGACTAAAGTCAGCTAGTCATCTCCTCTCCTATTTCAATTATGAATTGTTAACAGTAACTTACTCTTATAATCTCCTTGATTTTTTATTTCTCTTGGGCTCTTCTGCTAACTCAAACAGTTGAGTTGCCTAAAGCATATTTCTATTTCACAAAATAAAAAATAAAAAATTAAATTATTAAATTTAATTTCATGCTTCGAAGTTTCAGTTTTTATAGTTGATATGTAATTTGATACCAAAAAAAATCTCTCTTTTTAAATTGTTTTCATATCCTCTAAACTTGTATAAAAAATTTAAATTATATTTGCGATTTTGTTGTTGTGAAGAGCAACTTGTATTCAAGTAGTGGCATCTAATTGTTTGAATTCCTTGATTTTTATTTATAGTAGTAATTTAACTTCCCTTTTGAAGTGAACTGTGTTTATCGTGCTCTATAATGTCACCTATGCCCTAGCAGTCAGCAACCATTATTAATTATGATCTCATTTTGTTCACAATGCACTGTCGATCAACTACTGCATAAGAATCCATCCAGCTATTAATTACTTAATTATGGTATAAATTCCTGTGCAATATATAGGACATATTGCTTCTTAATTAATAGTGTTAGCTTAATTATATATGATGTCAATGTTGTTGGCTTGTTGCTTAATCTATGTTTCTTATTTAAGTTTGTTAAAATAATAAACGTTGTCAACCTAAAAATTAAAGGCCTTACTCAATAGAAGAGTTTAATAATGAACCCGTACGTGGCTATCAAACAACTATTTTTAAAATGAAAATAAATAAATAAATGTTGCCAAATTCTTGATCCGTCACTAACTTCAATCATAGATCATGTACATTAGGCCCGCAGAAGTAAGCTTTCTTTGTTTTAGCCTGAAAATTTCTTCTACTACTCTACTATGGTTATAAGATCCGCAAATGTGGCTGATTGTAAGCCTACTTCTTGAGTTTCAAGAGGTTTTGGATCTACTCCTGTCAAAGACAGAAATATTAGATTTTTCCTAAATTAGCAAAAAAAAATAGACCTTCTTATAGATATTTTTTATTTATTTAAAGTATAACGTATAATTCACCATACACAAAACCGTTAAAAAAATATCAACAATCAGATATATTTACTGTTTTTTGATTACTATATTTAATTTTTAAAAAAGAATAATTCGCAAGCCCCCATACAATCACGAAGGAAAACATGAATACTTTCAAGCGACACTCGAATCGAAGGTATGAGATAATGGTATACTCGCTGCAGCACATCAATTTTGGAAGTTGGAAAGGAACAGTGGGCAGTGATCTTCGGTTGAAGTTTCCGTTCTAGTAACTACATAGGCATTTTCTAGGGGTAAGTACTCCTCGAGGCATCGGGCAAGAAGGTTCATATATAATTTTCTCCTTTTGACTAAAATATGGCCATTCAAAGAATGTGAATACTAATCAAAAAACTAACAGTGATTTGCCATAAAGCAAATCGCCTTTCTCTGCAATTACTAACAACATTCCCTAGTGAAGAGAAGCTGCAAGTTTTTCAAACATGCGGAACATGTGCATGGACCCGGCGACTCTTCTTCTCTATCAATTTCCCAACCTAGACCGGCAAAAGAGACAAAAAGAAAGAAAGTTTTGGGCGTATAAATAGGGTAGAAGAACATATGGCATAATAGTCAGGGAGAAGAAGAGGAAACTGAGAAGGAAAAAGAGGGGTTTGGGGAGTGTTGTCGCAGGAAAGATGACACTTGCTTTTTGTGCTCTGCCAAAACCGAGCAAGTGCATCTTCCTGCAACAACATTCCCTGCAACTCCAATATTTTTGCTCAAATTGCTTCTATATATATATATATATTCCACATTTCCATTCCGAGGTAATGAGCAGATTTCCATCATATATACTTGCATTTTCACAATGTAAATATATGTATACACACAGACACATGTTAACATGCTAAAATACGTACGCCCTCTCACACACACATATATATTTTATACACACACAACTATACCTTCTTCTACATTTTATATATATGTTTGTATATATTGTTAATTTGTTATATACATATGCAAATTTCTTATCTACGGATTCATATGCAAAGTAAGTCAAATCCATGTTTACCTGTAAGAGTGAGTAGAGCAGCACCGTCTTCGAGGTAAGATTTCTTAATTTATTTAACAATTTATCATTAATAAATTAACTCCAATCTTCAACAATAATTATTGATTCATGAATTATTAATTGTTTATTCATATGTCAGGCTGTATGATGTCAACTTATGACGTGTGAAGAAGGAGTACAAAAATATATTTAAATACTAGAGTATATTTAAATATGCAATGTAAAAATATATTATAAATATGTCATCAATATATATTATATAAATATATTTTTGAGAAGGATGTTGTAGTAGTTTAATTATGCTTGTTTGGGGACGTTCCCTTCTTCAATCTCTCTTTAATTTTCCTTGATTTTCTTCACATGTAGTGTTTCTAAACATGCAAAGTAGAACCTGTTGCCCCTCACAAATAATTATATATAAATAATATATATTTACGTATACACACACACATATATAAATGAACAGGATGATATTGGGAAAAAGGGTTAAAAAATAACAATAAACGGATCTGTATTAATACTCCTTCTGTTTTAAATTAAAAAATTATCATTGACTTTTAAAAATTAATTTAAAATATTTTCAAACTGAAAAATGATATGACCCATTAAAATTATAAAACAATAAATTTTATAACTAAAAAACTTTAAATGAATTTATTTTAACTTTTTGAGTTTGAACAATTAAAAATTATCTTATATTTTAAAACGGAAGAAGTAATTCTTTTCAATTGCTTGAAAAGATTTTTATTTTCAAAATTCATAGATTTTAATATTTTTATGTAATAATTACCTCTAAGTTCATTGATTTTTTTTTAATATAGTAGTGATTATAAAATATTAAAAGTAAACTTAATGATATTTAATAAATTAAAAACAAGCATTGCTTTGAGTTCCGAATTGAATTGATCTCACTTCAATTACGCACATGTTCTTCTTTGGTCCTTTTTCCGTTCAAACATGATCATCAATCCCCATGGAGTTCTTATCATTTCCTTTTTGTTCTTTTGGGGGAAAGAAGGCCTTTAAGGCCCAAAGCCAAAGCCCAGATAAGTGAACGTGTGGTGATACCATCAGGGTATGACTTAAGCGCTTGTAGTCAGGCCCATTAACTGCTTTTAGCCATTTTCAGAATTTCTTCGGCGCCTAGTAGGAATTTAGGAACCGAGACCACTGAAGCTCTCTAATATTGGGAACCAAGGTCCAAGACCATTATTGATTTTTAAGAGGAACAATTACATATTTTAGTATATTTTTAGAAATAATTACAACAATGGTACATTCAGAAAATAATTACAAAAATAATATATTTTTTCATATTTATTTATAAAATTAATATATTTAGTATCCCTTTAATTTAGGTGAGTATTTTAAATTTTAAATATCATCTTCATTATCATCAAAAAGAAAAAAAAAATTATTTCTTCCATTTCATCCACCCGCCTCCTCCCTCTCCCCTCTCCTACCGACCACCACTCCCCAGCCGACGCCTCTCCTCCCCTCCGTTGGCCGCCTCGCCTCCCTCCCCCTCCTCCAGCTCTCCCCTCCCCCGCCTGCCCCCTCCCCCTCCCCCAGCCGCCGACCCCCACTCCCGCCCCTGGCCGCCTTGCCTCCCCCCTCCCCCAGCCGCCGACCCCTACTCCCGCCCCCGTCCCTCCCCCACTCCACCATAACCCCCCCCCCCACCCCTCCCCTCCCTCCCCCCTCCCCCCTCCCCTCGCCTCCACCGCCTCCCTCCCCCTCCCCTTCCCCCAGTCGCCGACCCCCACTCCGGCCCCCGTCCCTCCCCTCGCCTCCCCCACATGCCCCCTCCCCCAGCCGCCGACCCCCACTGTCGCCCCTGTCCCTCATTCCCTCCACCACAACCAGTCCACCCCTTCCCCTCCCTCCCCCGGCCTCCAGCGCCTGCCCCCTTCCCCCGCCTCCCTTTCTCGCATAATATTTTTTTTTAATACAGTAATCATTTTTTTTATATTCTAGTTAGTAACCAAACCTTCATACGAAGGTAACCATTTTAGTTTTTGTGTGTAACCAAATAGTGATAAAAAAAAGTTCAATACAATAAATATTTTTTTTATATTCCAGTTGGTATCCAAATCTTTATACAGAGGTAACCATTTTAGTTTTTGTGTGTAACAAAACATTCATAAAAGTTTGGTTACATTTCTATTAAAGTTTGGTTACCTTTATATTAAAGGTTGGTTACCTCTGTATTAAAGTTTGGTTACCTTTGTATTAAATATTGGTTACCTTTATATTACAGTTTGGTTACCGTTTATATTAAGATTTGGTTACCGTTGTATTAAAGGTTGGTTACATTTATATTAAAGGTTAGTTACATGTGTATTAAAGGTTGGTTACATGTGTATTAAGGTTGGTTACGTCGGTGGTAATGGATGGCAACGACGGTAATGAATTATATGGAGGACGGATGACCACCAGTCCACCACCACCACCAGTCCACAACCACTCTCCTTAATGTATGGTCGGCGAGGGGGGAGCACCGGGAGGAGCAGGCGGGGGAGTGGGGAGGAGAGAGAAAGCTGGAGGGGGAGGTAGGTGGGGGAGTGGGGAGGAGAGAGAAAGCTGGCGGGGGAGGGGGGCAGGCGGGGGAAGAGGTTCGATGTGCAGGTTTCGAAAAAATATTTTTTTGTTTTTCATCTATTTGATTTGAATTTTGAATTTTGAATTATGGCAGCCTTGATTTTAGGTTCCTTATTAATGTGAAATTAAATGGTTTGAATTTATTGTGTTATTTTTGTAATTATTTTGTGTGTGTTTTATTTTTGTAATTACTTTCTAAGTGTTGTATATTAGTGTTAAGGACCCTTTTTAAGATGCAAGTTAGAGAAGATAAAAAGTAAAAGGGTAGTAATGGGTGTATTTAGGGTCTCAAATTTTTTGTATTAAACTGTTTATAAGATAATGTATCATTATTACGTTAGCTGAATTCATTTTTTATAATTTTACTATTTCATAAAACATCATTTGACTTATCTAATATTACATCAAACGAGACATATTTGAGATCAGTATTATTACCCATAAAAAAACATGGAGAGTTCACTAAAATCACACATTGATCAAACAAGAACAATACAACTAGGGGCAAAGCTTATACAGTCTCAAATTAAACTTCTTAATTTCTTGTGTAATTTATGATTGTAGTAAGTAAAAATATTTGAAAGTTAGGCTCAAATTATACAAGAAAATAAGGACAATATATTTGAATAAATGTTGTATAAATTTAGGATGGTGTGACAATGATAATGCTCCCACTTCGTAATTTCTTTCTTTTAAGCATATAAGACACCTAGAATTATACTTTTCAATGTTTTTTTTTTCATCATTAAAAATTAAGACCAAAAATTGTTATTAAAATCACGTATTCCCTTAAATAAAAAAGCTATGATAATGACATTCGGTATAATTCATTCGTTTTTCTATTTAAGGAAAATAATTGTGGTATAGAAAAGTTAATCTATGTAGAATTGCTTAGAAATAGGGCCAAACTACACAACTTTGCCACATAAAAGAAACGACCCCTAGATGTAATGAATGGATGATCCAACCAAATTCTTGGAACCGATCCGAGAGTATGTAATACCCGACAACCTTATGTGTTATTGTAAATAAAATTATCATTAATGAAATAAATTTTATTTAAAAAGTATAATGTGTATATCATGTGATTAAATGTGTATATATATATATATATGTTTGAAAAATGAGGAATGAATAGTTAATCAAGCTAAGCAATTTAATTTGGTTTGAATTAACTAAGAAATTATTAAAATAAAAGTCAAGATGGATAATTAATTTTGATTAATTAATTGAGTCAGAGTTAAAGCTTATATTATGAATTAATATTGCTTGAATGATGAACTTTGTATGGCAAAATATTAATGTTGAATTAAAGTTTTATGAAATGTATAAATAATTCATTTATTTAATTAGTAGATGAGCATAAATATTTTATTTTATTATTAATAAATGAGGGAATTAATTAATTATAGTGGTACAAAGTCCAATTAATTAAAGTTTAAACTAGCCCAATTGATGGCTCAAATTATGTTAAATGAACTAATAAGCAAGTATGGGATATATGTACATATATGTTAACTAGTGGAATGCTATGTGTAAATCATGCATTCATTTTAAGTCTCACCTAGCTAAGGTTTGTCATGATTTTATTGGTTAGTTTGGAATTGGTGAGAGAATTATATACATGTATATATGTATATGTAAGCCAAATTATATTATAAGAATTAATAAAAGCAAGAATTGTGTAATATGTATATATGTTGGGATATACATATATATATATGCATGTAAGTATATGGTTTAATTAGTGAAAAATAAGGTGTTGATCATGCATGAATTTTAAATGTCACCTCCCTTAGGCTTGTCATAAGTTGATTGGTTAGCTTGATTTTGGTGGAAAAAATGCATACATATATGTCTATGTATAGGCTAACATGCAAGTATTAGGGAGTTAGTGAAAAATTATTACATTTCATTCCATTTCAATTGTTGTCTTCGCCAAGTATAGAGAGAAGTTTATTAAGTGAGTTCTTCATTTCATTGCATTCTTGTCCAAGAGAGAGAGAAAGAGTGGGAAAGAAAAAATAGCTTGTGAGCATTAGATGAAGGAGGTTCTTACTTAGAAGAAGAAATTTGAGGTAAAGTTTTAGCAAGGAAAATTATGCATCAAGTCCATCATGGGCGAATTCACCTTAAGGGCAGGGGGTCACTTGACCCCACTAAATTTTAAGGGTCAGAAGAAAGCCACCTAACTTGGCTTTGATATATCCTGGTAAGGAAAAGTCATCCAAAAGGAGAAGCGCGGAAAGTGGAAACAACTTAAAAGCATATTGGAAAAATTGTGTCAATAAAATAACACATCGTCCATTACTTCATTACCGATAAAGTAGTATTCCACCAAACATTCTTCAATACATTGAGCCCATTAATACCAGAAGCATCAATTCACTATTATCAAAACTGGACAAGCCCATGTGACTTTGCAGCTTGAAAATATTTTCAGTCTTTTGTCTCTTTTTGATTTGAACGCCTGCCCAGAATCGATGAAGTTAAGACGATTTCTCTCAATTCCCATATTCTCGGTGTTTGTGCTCATGAGTTTCATATATTATAGCACAATTTTCATTTTCCTTGAAAATTGGCTAAGGTTACTGACCTCAGCTAGTTCCTTAAACATTCTAATTTTCACTGTGTTGGCTTCGTCCACTCTCTTCTCTTTCTTAATCTGTGTTTTCACCAACCCTGATGGAGTCTCATCTGGGTTTGTGCCTGATATTAAACACAATGAATCCTCAGATCAAGAATATTCCAAAAGAAGTCTAAGTTTAATTTTGATCAAATATTCATTTGTGTTCTGTTTTAGAGATCATGAAATGAGTTACTTTGTTGTTTTATTATGATTCAGTGATTGGTGATATTATCTCAATTTGAAATTGAGCTAAGATTGTTTAATGGATGATTTTTATTTTATTTTTGTATTCTTTATAATTGTAGGAGATTTATATAATCATTTGAATTCGTATTACTTATAATGACACAATTGTCTTATAAACAATTATTACTCCATTCGAGTGGTAAAATATTAAAACTATTGCATTTTTAGGAAACTACCTTAAATATCCATGTAAATTCTATATTGTAAAAAAATAGATTTGGAATCAATAATATGATACAAGTTCGTTTTTACTCGAGTTCGTTTCAAAACGAGTAGTTCGAACATAATTTCGAGTCTAATCGAATTGAGCTTAAGTATCATTGTATGTCATTGAGTCGAATACGAGTACATTGTTTAAATTTCATTTCGAATTCGAATCGAATATGAGCAAGACAGTTTTGTATCGAATCGAATTTGAATAAACAAATTATATCATAATATTCAAATAATTTGTTTACTAGCTCGAATCAAAACAAATTGAGCCAGACTTGAGTGCCTTTCGAATACGAGCATTATTTAATTTTGCAATTTATTTTACTATATTTTTATTCTTTTGTATTTATTTTTTTTAAAAAACCCCATTAAACCAATGGGCTGGATCCGCCCCTGAAATCCATTTAAGGTTGAAAAGTACTTCGAATCTTTAGTTTAGTTAATTATGTTTATAGTATAGTTTTATGCATGCTTGGTTGTGAGAGTTCAATATGTTGAGGATCATGGTAGATTTGAAGATATAAGGATAGTGCTCTTGGAGGTGTTGTGATGATTTTGTATATTTGAAGGTTAAATAGTTATCTTGATGAATATGGTCATATTAAGTTTGGAATTTAAAAGACAAAGTATGTTTATAAGTTATATGGTTAGTAAGGTATATGTTAAGCTATGATCCATGTATGGCATGTTTTAGAGTTATAAGTTATATAACTAATCTTAATGGAAAGAATGAGAAATGCAGTTACTTGATTTTTTGGTCAACATTATGGTATTGTATATTAGATTGTAATGTTTAAGTGTTACGATCATTTTCGTTCATGGATTGTGGGTTAAATAACATGTTTGATGAACAGCCTTGATAAAGGAGAAAATGATATCGAACATTATAATTCCGGTTTATGCTTATGCATTGTTATGATTAATATGTTGTGCACAATATAGGGTACAATAGATTGACCCCTTAGAGTACTGATAAAGGATGAGTACTGTCTTTGTGATAGTAAAACATGTCTAGTAGAGGATGTTTAAAGTATTTGTGATTGTTAAATATTATATTTGTAGGTTGGGGTAGAAATACCTGTAAACCTCGTAATGTATAATGATTTCAAAATTAATGAAATGTTTTATAATTGTTTATTCAATTTTCTTCGTAATTATTATTCAATTGTTAAAGGTTTTCAAAAAATGAATATTCTATTCTTGAAATGTATTTCTTAAAAATGTTTTATACTTGCTGAGCAATGTGATTGCTCATTCTTGTTTAATTAAATATTTTCAGTTAAGGCCGAAAAGTCCGGTGGGACCAATAAGAACAAAGACAAAGAAAAGGCTAATAAATATAAGTTTATTTATATTAACTTTTGTTTTGAACTGTTTACAGTTAATCAATATAAAACTTTTGTATTAAATTATTTTATGTAATAGTTAAGGGTTAAGTAACTTGGGATTAAGTAAGTTATGTTTTGTAAAGATATTATAATTATTTATACCATTTAGTAGAATAGATATAATTACATGTGATAGTTGTGTAATATCGTGAACACTGAATTCGAGAGTAAAAATATTTAAATTTGGGAGCCGCTTCAAAGAGTATGTGTTGAAATTCTTTTATTAATGATGTTCAATGTAAGCCATCTCCATTGGGTAGGTTTGTACAAATAATGTATTGCCCTCACCTTTAATCAATCATTATTATACTAGAATAATAGGGATGATCTCCTTCCTAATGGTGGATTTGAACTAATACACCTAACCTATTTATAAAAAAAAGGTATTGAATAATTGTTGACACTTTTCCAAACAAATGTTAGATAAATTTTCTCTGCAAGCATTTGACTTGGTCCACTTATCTAGTTATATATAATAATCCAAGCGAAAAGAGAATTGAGCATGTACATTTAGCAACAACAAAAAAAAAAAGAATTGAGCATGTACAAAGAAAACTTAATTATGTTATTGACTCTTGCCGACGAGTGTGAAACAAGACTAAGTCAAGGTCAACAACATAGTTATTACATATGTTACCCAAGGTCAGCATTTCACTTATGCCATTCAACATAATTATTACATGCTAGTCCTATACTCGGGCGGATTCAAGGCAGAGCCAGCTATGGTAGTTGCCATAGCTGGAATTTTGGAAATTTATTTTTATATATGATGTATTATGTTAGTTTGGAAAATATAAAAAGTATTCAGGGACAGGTACGAGATTTTATTACCTAATATAATTGCATTGTCATTTCCCCGTTACAACCTACATACTTCATTCATTCGTCGGCCGTTGAGTCGGGCAGCATATATGGCAATGACAACTTGAATTTGGGACTAAAGTCAGCTAATCATCTCCTCTCCTATTTCAATTATGAATTGTTAACAGTAACTTACTCTTATAATCTCCTTGATTTTTTTTTTCTGTTGGTCTCTTCTTCTAACTAAAACAGTTGAGTTGCCTAAAGCATATTTCTATTTCAAAAAATAAAAATAAAATTATTAAATTTAATTTCATGCTTCAAATTAAAGTTTCAGCTTTTATAGTTGCTGTGTAATTTGATAAAAAAATATATAAAAAATAAAAAATTCTCTCTTTTTAAATTGTTTTCAAATCCTCTAAACTTGTATCAAAATTTTAAATTACATCATAATTAGTCGTCTACTATTTGCGATTTTGTTGTTGTGAAGAGCAAATTGTATTCAAGTTCTGTCTAATTATTTGAATTATTTGATTTTTATAGCACTACCTCCTTTCCATTATATAAGTCATTTAAAAGAGAAAAAAAATTCATAATAAAAAACGTTTTACATATATCTAGAATTTTTTTTTAATTATTTCCTACTTTATCCCTGAAAAAATAGAGTAATTGAGAGAGAGGAGAAAGAATAATTAATTAGTTCATAAGTAGTAATGAAATTTTAAATCAACATTAATTACTTAATATTAAAATTAATAAAAAAATTTAATATGAATGATTACGTCTTAAACGACTTATATAATAAAAATGAGTGAATAGTAATTTAACTTCCCTTTTGAAGTGAATTGTGTTTATTGTGCTCTATAATGTCACCTATGCCCTAGCAGTCAGTCAACCATTATTAATTATGATCTCATTTTGTTCACAATGCAATGTCGATCAACTACTGCACAAGAATCCATCCAGCTATTAATTACTTAATTATGGTATAAATTCCTGTGCAATATACAGGACATATTGCTTCTTAATTAATAGTGTTAGCTTAATTATATATGATGTCAACGTTGTTGGCTTGTTGCTTAATCTATGTTTCTTATTTAAGTTTGTTAAAAGAATAAACGTTGTCAACCTAAAAATTAAAAGTCTTACTCAATAGAAGAGTTTAATAATGAACCCTTACGTGGCTATCAAACTTAACTATTTTTAAAAATTAAAAAAAAAAAAAAAAATGTTGCCATAGCTGAGACGAATTTCTTGAATCGAAGGTATGAGATAAGGGTATACTTGCTGCACATCAATTTTGGAATTTGGAAAGGAGCAGTGGGCAGTGATCTTCCGGCGAAGTTTCCGTCCTAGTTAATAACTACATAGACATTTTCTAGGGGTAAATACTCCTCGTGAAGTTTCCGTCATATATAATTTTCTCCTTTTGACTAAAATATGACCAATCAAAGAATGTGACAAATAACAAATTGGCCAGCTCCCCCGGTCTATTATACTAACAAACACTAATCAAAAAACTAACAGTGATTGGCCATAAAGCAGCAGGTCTTTCTCTGCAATTACTAACAACATTCCCTAGTGAAGAGAAGCTGCAAGTTTTTCAAACATGCGGAACATGTGCATGGACCCGGCGACTCTTCTTCTCTATCAATTTCCCAACCTAGACCGGCAAAAGAGACAAAAAGAAAGAAAGTTTTGGGCGTATAAATAGGGTAGAAGAACATATGGCATAATAGTCAGGGAGAAGAAGAGGAAACTGAGAAGGAAAAAGAGGGGTTTGGGGAGTGTTGTCGCAGGAAAGATGACACTTGCTTTTTGTGCTCTGCCAAAACCGAGCAAGTGCATCTTCCTGCAACAACATTCCCTGCAACTCCAATATTTTTGCTCAAATTGCTTCTATATATATATATATATATATATATATATATATATATTCCACATTTCCATTCCGAGGTAATGAGCAGATTTCCATCATATATACGTGCATTTTCACAATGTAAATATATATGTGCACACACACAGACACATGTTAACATGCTAAAATACGTACGTGCGCTCACACACGCATATATACCTTCTTCTACATTTTATACACACAAAACTATACCTTCTTCTACATTTTGTAATTTTATTTATACCTTTGCATATATTGTTAATCTGTTATATACATATGCAAATTTCTTATCTGCGCATTCATATGCAAAGTCAAACCCATATTTATTTGTAAGAGTGAATAAAGCAGCACTGTTTACAGGGTAAGATTTTTTTATTTATTGGGGAGTACTATTTTTATATATATATTTGATATTTCAATATGGTTCCCTCTCACATAAATATTTGAGAGATGATTATATGAGAAAATATCAAAAATACATATAAAAATTTTAGTTCCTTATTTATTTTTTACAATTTATCATTAATAATCATACATAAATTAACTCCAATCTTCAACAATAATTAGCGATTCGTAAATTATTAATTGTTTATTCAGGCACGCCTGAAGATTCGTATAATCTACCAGCCTATAAAAAAGCTTCTTTTCCAGCTGTATCTTCATTGTCACCTTGTAGAAAAATTATCATGTGCAGGCACGAGAACTAATTAATTATCATAGGCTTTTGGCATCTAGCACTTCCTATATCCTAGGTTAAGCTTTGTCGCTAATAAAATTTTCTATACAATCAATATTCATTGTCACCTTGACACAGAAAAATTATCATGTGCAGGCACGAGAACTAATTAATTATCATAGGCTTTTAGCATCTAACACTTCCTATATCCTAGGTTTGTCAATAATAAAATTTTCTATACAATCAACCTTCCCCAAATTCCACCGGATGTATCAACTCATCAGAATATACCAAGCTTCTCTGCTTAATGATAAAGGATTGTAAAACTACAATTATATATTAATATGTGATGAGAAGCAAAGAATCAGCCGGATTTTTGATAGACATACTACTGGATTTTTGATACTGAGGCGCACATTTAAAGTACTTTAGTTTTGGATTTCTGATGAATTATTGTTCTGTTTGGGTTAATAAAGCATTTCGTATCGCAATATTCTTATGGTATCCCACAGGACATAACATAATCAAATTAAATCATAAAGGCTGACATGGTATAATTTCTTGAAATAGCACTATGTTAATATTAATTTAACTAGTTTTAATTATATGTCTGTCTTTAAAAAAGTTATCTTTATGTATCACGTATTTCGTATAAAATGAATCGAAAAAACTTATGAACCAAAAAAACTTACGCCTACTGTATTTCATACCACAAAATATGACTTTTTCTATTCTGATTTTTATTTCACATACCGTATCGAACCGAACCACAATCTAGATAACATTGATCGGACTTTTATGATAAACAAAATAAGAGCCACGGAAGCCATATGATCTATCAGTCAAATCTACTCATAAGATGACATTATTTCCTGTGATATGGATTTATCGCAAGATAAAATACAAATGAGGGCCCAAGAAAAAGAAATTTCACTTGCATAACATACTCCTTCAGCCACGAGGATGACCAAAGAAGTTCCAGACTGATCCCCTAAAAAGATAGCAGTACATATCAAAATATATACACATTTTCTTTCGCCAGCTTCTCACACTTGTACAATATTCGATACCTGCTTATTAAATAATTTGAAATATCATGTATAAAAAAATTCTTTCACTTCTACTTTCATTTTCATTGTAATAGCTGGTAAATAATTATAATATTTAATTATATTTGAATTGGACCTTTTCTTTTGTTCGTGCCTAATTTGTAAGGTGGGCCTTGGCCTTAATAATTTTATTTAATTAAATTAACTTGATAAAAATTGGGCCTTAAACAAATTTAATCCAATAAAAAATCGTAATTAGTATTAGTATATTAGGTTAACCTCAGTGGTAATTGTGTCTAAAAAAAAAATAGAAAACGACCGGGGGGAAAGAAAAAAAAAAAGAACCGCCGTGTTGCAAATAAGAGAAGACGAATCAATACCTTTTTTTTTTGTCCCTCTTTTATTTGGTAAGTTTTAATAACTAGAGATGCATGTGTAGAGGTTATATATAATATATCATGTATATGAATATCTGATGAATACCCTTAATTAGTTTAATGCCTAAATTGAGTGCAAAGTCAAAATATCCGTACATTCAAGGAGGGAATCATCTATCCGAATAAAGTAATAAAAATATTGAAAGTGATTTTATACTTTTGAAGATCCATTTTCCTTTCCACTGTTACGGGATGCTTTAGGTGCATGTAAAAGCTCTTCAGCTTCTTCATATCGATCCAATTCTGATACTATTAATGAATTTAACTACTTTTCCCCCCTGAACTCATTAACCGAAGAGGAGAGAGAAAGGAAAAATGAATTTGTGAGCATGAAAATAGATGACCCGGTATCTGGTATTCCTCGATTCATGATATTTATTAAGTTAAAGTAGGTCTGACAAAATATGATTATGGATTAATTTTGGTTTACAAAATTTGGTTATGATTCTATTTAAGGATTAAAATCATATTACCTATTTTTAATATGAGTTACGTAGGTTTAAAGCATATAATTATGAATCAAATATAGGTCAATCTATATTTCATATTTTAAACTTACCATTATTATGGCCTAATTAAATAAATTATTTATTATATTTAAATGTTATATTCTCTTCACCTTTTATCTCTAATGTTTTATACATTATTCCTCTCTCTAAATTTTTTTATACTCTCTTTATAAAATTTAGATTTTATCTCTCTAAAATTATTTATACACACTCTATCTCTAATGTTCTTTAAACTTTCTTTCTCTAAAATCTTATTACACTTTCTAATATTTAATATATAAATAGATGAACTATTATTGTAAATTTTTAAATTTATTTAATTATTATATAATTAGTTATACATTATTAGTTAAATAATATGTTTTTTAAAAAATAATTTTTTTATAAAAATATCATGCATAATGTTAATCTGTTATTACTATAATTAATATATAAATATAATATAATACAAAAAAGTATAGTATAACACAATAATTTTATAATAAAAATCGTTTTTTGTACGGGATTATAAGCTTTTTATAATAGTAAAGTACTAATACAAGATTCTAATACGTGATAAGAAAATTCCTGGCTCCTCAATTTTATTTGGTAGCTAGTTTTTCTAGGTGACTCTAAGAGCTAGTTTTTCAAGGCTTAAAGAGTAAATTATCATGAGTATGTCTACGTACACATTTAATATTATATGTAAATACATATATAAAGATAAAATAAATACATATCTAAAAACACACATTAAGATGGTAAAAATATTTTTCTCTCTCTTTTTTACTATTATTTTATCTTAATATCTGTCTTTGAATATGAAATTAAATATGCACATAAATATATTCCTAATAAAATTACTTTTCTCTTCTCTCTCTATAGCATTTTTCTCTTTTTTTTAACACTAATTTTATTTTTATATATTTATTTAAAATGTGATAATAAATATGCACATAAATATATTTAATTACTGTACTCCCAGTCCTACTTTGACCCTGGTCACCTGGTGGTAGTCTTATACTCCGATTATGCATTTTCCGGACTGAATCGTAAAACTCTCCCTCCAGTTTATATTATTTTTATAAAAAAAATTCTCTAAATTTTATTTTTATAAAACTCTTTCTCCAAAATGTATAAATTATATAAAACTCGCCGTCTAACTTTTATTTTTTGCAAAACTCTCTCTCTAAGATGTATTAATTATGTAAAACTGACCTTCTAACTTTTTAACATGTGTGCCGTAAAAAGTGAGTTTTACGTAATTAATACATACCGGAAAGAAAATTTTACAAAAATAAAAGTTAAAAGGTAAATTTTACATAATTAATACATCTTAGAAGAAGAATTTTATAAAAATAAAAATTAAAAAATGAATTTTATAAAAATAATATAAATTAGAGGGAGAATTTTGCAATTCAGTCGCATTTCCCGTCCAGGTTCAATTCCACCATCCACCTTTTGCATGCTTTGCCTCTTTGACGAATATATCCCACGCGCCTCCCTACTGTTTGAAAAATTAGGATGAACATGAAAATGAATTAAAATATGATTATTCAGTTTAGACATGTTTTTCATTTCAAAAATATAGTTTCAAACTTTAATCAACTCAGTTCATATAAAATAGTTAACCAACCCAATAGTATTAATTAAATTTGGGTTGACCCATAATTTGTAACTTGTATTGTCAAACTTACGTTGAAAGATCAAATTTTGACAATAACAAGACGAGTGAGTGTGTTTAAATATGAGTATAATATAACTATAAAAAAAAAAGCTGATCCGGGAAAATAAGGAGGGTAGAGACTACATACAGTGGTGGGGAATTTCTGATTTTTCCAGTTAGGTGAAAGAGCTCCGATTAAACACTTTCTTTATTAAAAGAAATAGCTCTGAATAATTTATGGCCCAATTATGGGGTAGACATACTCCAATCTGTCACAAGAAAGAATATAATAAAAGTTAAATACTTGGCTAAACATCGACAATCAACTGCGGCTGCCATTCTACATCACTATACAATCATCTTTCTTTCTATCTTCGAATAACAAGTCATTACAAGAGAAGTTCTAACAGAAACTCATAAGGGGGAAAGTAACAAAATTAGAGATGTAGATACAATAACTACAGAAGAATTAGAATGTGACAGTGCAACTTACAATAAGTTGGATGACTAGCTGCAAGGACAGATTAAGAACTTTAAAATGGCCGCGACTTCAAAATTCCTGCATCACTCATTCGATTGACTATTCGAGATGCATTATTTAGTCTATTCGCTCTTTCATAAATGCTGGCTACAACAAGATGCAACTCTTTCTTGTTAATATTAGGATCGGAGTCCAATCTATTAAATAGTGATTCTACCATCTCAAAATCCTTTTTCGCACCATAAAGACTTAGCATCTGGAAGTGAACTTCATCTGGAAAAACACAACCCTCTTCCTGCATCTCCCTGTATACAGCATCTGCCTTCTCAAAATCCCGCAACTTCCCGTATGCATTTAATACAAGAGCAATAACATTAGAATCAGGATAGTATCCCGCTGCTCTCATCCTGTCAAACACCTCAATCACATTCGTGTGTTTTTTATTTCTTGAGAAAAGGTCAATCATACACCCAAAAACTGATATATCCTTCACCTCTCCAGCGTCAAAGGCCTGTCTAAACACCCATGTGGCCTCTTCTATTCGACCAGCTCCAGCAAGAATCCGAATGGCTGTTCCCCTGGGAATATTATCTGGTCGTTTGAGCTCATGGAGCAACCGCTTAGCATGTGCAACCAAGCCTGCCCTCTCATATGCCACAATCATAGTCTGATAAAGGACCTGATCAATCTCAACCCCAGAGCTGCGCAGCTTCTGAAACAGCATTGCTGCTCTATCCAGTTTCCCCGACTTTTCCCATATCGATATGATCGTCGAGTACGTTATTGTGTTAGGTTCAATTCCTCTACTCTGCATCTCTTGAATAAGATTATTAGCCTTTTCATGCTCAAGTGACTTACCATAAATATTCATCATAGTGTTATAAGTAACAATGTTTTGCTCAATATCCTTCCTCTGCATCAACCTAAATAAATGTATGGCTTCTCCAAAAAGCTCAGCCTCACCGTAAACCCTCAAAAGGGTGTTGTAGCTGACCACATTGGGCTCAATTCCCATCTTCCGCATGCTCCAAAACAGCCTATCAGCTTCCTTTGCCATATCAAGCTGCCCATACACGTCAATCATAATATTACAAGTCGTGAGATCAAGAGTGCATTTAACTTCCTTCATCTCAGAAAACACCGACAGCGCCTCCACAAACTTTTGGTTCTCAACATACATGCTCAGAAGGGTAGAATAGCTAACTGTATCCGGCATAAGGCCAACTGCCCTCATTTCTTGAAGCAACAACGTTGCTTCACGGAAAAGCTTAGCCTTCCCAAATACATTAATCATTGAATTATAAGCAACCAAGTCAGGCAAAATACCAGACTGCTTTAATCTAGAAAAAATTGATATCGCCTTTGTGTAATCACAAAGCTTGCGAGACAACTCAATTAAATTGCTATACAAAACAAGGTCACCAGACACATGATCTTGTTCCATTTTTTGAAGCCAAGATAATGCATCATCAAACATACCCTCTTTCCCAAAATGCGTGATAAGTGTAGAATACGTGTACCTATCAGGCGAAAGCGATCGCTGACGCATTTCATCAAACAGTCCACGAGCCAGCTGCCACTGTTTGGCCCGGAGCACATTACGTAAAACCACGTTATATGCAAACACAGAGGGAGTGTACAAGGCTTGTTCATTAATCCAGTCGAGTAAAGCAACCGATCTTTGCCAATCGGTTTCGCGCGAAAGAAGCGTGACCATGAAACGAATCGAAAGTTGCCGAGTTTTGTACTGTGACATTAAAGCAAACAGTTGGTGCTCGTTTGTGGTTTGCCTAATTGATGACATTAGCTCGTCCATGTCGACGCTGTGATCTAAGAACACCGTTTGGGGCTTTCGACGGTAAGGTTGGTGCGAAGATGAGAACGGAGACGTGTTAGTTTTTCGCCACACATCTTTGGATGAGGAAGCAGCTGAGACTGCAATATTTGACATGTTGGTTGATATGAATGGTAAAGAAGAAGATGGAATGGAATTGAAATGTAGGGCATGAGCAAAAAACAATGACATATTCATTTGATCTTAATTTCAACTTTTTCGAAATAGAAATTTGATTTATGGTGGTGAAGCTGACTTGAGACGAAGGTAGTCAAATGCTTGCATGGAAAATTAAGACGAGATATGACTGTTTCTTAAGTAAAAATTTTTGGTTTTTGCTAAAAATAGTTGCTGATGAGGTGATATAGAAACCTCTGAACTAAATCAAATTTTTTTTTTTACTAAACTGGACGTGAATTTATATATGATATTATCATTAAATTATTTTTTTTTTTCGCTAAATATTATCATTAAATTATTATAATTTATAATCGTATTATTGAATTAAAATAATTTTATAAAATATAATTTTTTTTATTTAAATCTGTTAAAATTTAATAAATTATTTATTATGTCGATAATTTAATATATTAAATATAATATGCGTGCGATATGAAATTTAACAATTTCTTTCTCCACATTTTAACTCTCCTCTATAACAATGAAATGATGATTATACCCAAATTCTTCACTTTAGTTCAAAAAAGTCATCAACAGAAATCCAAAATGTCAATTATACCCCAAATCTCCCGTTACTCCTCTCCATCTTTCTCTCTCATCAACTCTTCCCCCTCCGCCACCATACCCTCGTCCGCGTCGCCATACCCACCGCAACCTCCGTCTCGACGGGTGCTTCCCTGAACGGGACCTTCATTCGGTCTAGTCACATCAACGGCCTTGGTACTCAACGGATTCTGACGCCAGCGGCGGGATAGCGATTATCATGCGGGTTAAGTTAATACAAATCTACAGGTAAAGGTACAAGAGATTCACCAAAAGAAATAAGAGGAGAAACTCTCAACTCTAATTCTCATAAAAGTTTTATTAATATATTCAACAACTATTCTCTATACCCACAAGCCGGATATATATAGCTAGGAACAAACTTAGTCACCAAGGAAGGAAAAAAAGTAAGAAAAATACTAAAAATAAAAGATAACAATATCTGACAAAATCCCTACAATCATGCCACGTAGCTGGTCCCCAATTTTGTCACTATCTTTCCTTTAACCAACTCACGTGTACTTACCATGTGACGCCTAACAATTAATAGCTAGATTTATACCAAAAAAATAATTAAAAATATAAAATAAAAGGAAATAGCTACTGAAAATAAAACAGATAAAATAAGTAATAGAAAGAATGCCCGAAGAGAAGTGTAGTAGATGTTTAATCCGATGTCGGACTGTCGACCCAAGAAATATAAGACCTTGAGGTGTTGACCCTGAAGAGATGTCCGACCTTGACGGTATTTCTCGATCCTTCAAGCCCGACCTCGATCCCGAACTTGGTGTTCAGAGCTCGACCCCAACTAAGGTCGTTCCCGAGGACATATACCTCTTGAAACCGAGGCCCGAGCCCTTGTTTTAGACAGCCGAGCCCATCCGAGATCATCCGAAGATGAACCAATCTTGCTCCAAAGGTGTCTGAAGATAAACTGACGAATCCTCCTGCATCAGATTCACTCATTCCTCTTCCATTGCGCGTCCTTTCCAATATATGTGTATAAATTTGTGGTCTACATTCTCCTCCCAACCTCCCTCTTCTGGATCTCTCATCCATTTTCATTATTCGACGATCACCTGATGGTAATCCCTTCTTTCTAGTTTAACTAATTGTTCTTGCCCTTTTCTTCTAAAAGGAACTTTGATTTGTGGATTATTTTGTTACTTGTCTGCAGTTTTGTTGGCGAATTCGACATAAACAGATCTATCTTGTGGGTCTTTGCAATGTAGTAGTTGCAGATCTGATTCTGATTGCTGTTTATTTTTATTTTTTTGGATTTCATTTCTGGGCTAACAACAATATTTATTTGGTTCCATTTCAACAAATGAGTGAGAACCGGTAGAATTAGACCTAGCAAAATAGGCCCGGGCTGGCCCAAAAAAATTGGGCTATGGGCTCCCATTTTTCAGCTAAAAAAAAATTTGGTGTTTTTGGCCCGGCCCGTGGCCTAAATTTTTTTTTTCTTATTTTTATTATTTGATATTGATGACAAAAAAAATATAAACTTAAAAAATAATCAAATAAGGAATTATGAAGAATATAAGAGTAAATTTTAACATGTGATATTGAATAATAATACAAAAAAAAATTATGAATATTATATATATATATATATATATATATATATATTACTTTTAGTCTTTCTTTTACTATTTTATCTTTAATATTAATATTATATACATTTATCAATTAATTAATCACAAGATTAGTTATATTTTAATATATATGACTATAAAATTATTGATTATTTTATTTACTAATACTATTAAATGATTATGTATTATAATTGTAAATAATTAGAGTTAATATTTATTTTAAATTATGTATTATAGTTGTAAATATATATATATTTTTAAAAATTATTATTTTTTAAATATATAAAAAAAAATAAAAAAACTTCAAAAGCCCACGAGCGGGCCACGGGCCGCATAATTTTAGCCCGGCAAAATCCGGGCCTTTTCAGCCTGGCCCAAAAATGGCCCGGCCCGCGCAAAACCCGGCCCGTTTGGCAAGTCTAGGTAGAATAATGTTTTCATTGTCTGTTTCCTATAATTTTTGGAGGTTTTGGAGACGAGAGAGTCATTCGGATGGAGAGAGTTCGAGATGGAAACGTGACCGTTCATTTCTATGACCTGAGGCATGCAAAGGCGGCGCTTGTGCAGATTCATGTTCTGGTCGGAGTTCGTCACGCGAAGAAGATGAAACGTTTTTTTTCTTTTCTTTTGCTTTTTTTCTTTTTCTTTGTGGGAAAAAGAATATTTTGGCCTAAATGTATAAATTAATTAAATTTCACATGATATGTTAAATTATTCATATAAGCAGTCGGTCTCGTAAGTAACCACGAATACAGATCATTAAATTTTAATAGACTTATAGACAAAAAAATTAATTCATTGTTGCGATTGAAAAAAAAATTAGTTTAATAATTCATATTTAAATTATTATTCAGTTCAATAGAAAAATAATAATTATAACCATACTTTTATATGGGTATTTTAAAAGTACAAAAATAACTTAAAACGTGCAATGAGAGACATAAATTCATGTATTTGATTTAGAAAATTGAAATATAATCAAAATTAAATACTTTGGTAATAAAAGTATTAAAAATTGGACAAAATTCTCTTTTTCAGAGGTTTCTTACTTTTCTAACTTAAAAAATCTTACGAATATGGAATTTTAGGAAAATAACACATACTTGAGCCTTCATATCATCTCCTTAGTTATCTTTTACTTTTTTGATCTCAAACAAATTTTTAAAACCAATTGGGCACAACTTTTTTTACCCAAAAATCTCTACATGTATTAAGAAACTTTTTTCAAGATTTAATGGTGGGCAAGTGACTACCTTTGTTCATACTTGTGCGGATCATTACTTTGATCAACACCTAAAGAAAAAGAGTAATTATTTAGTAGTTTTCGGAATATAGTCATTTGGTATTTTAAATTAATTATATATTTTTATTTTAGTAGTTTTTTTTTTTAGTAGATTCAGAGCTACATGTAGTGAGACACAACTAAAATGAGGAGATGTGATTAGTCTGAAATATCACGTGGCTGTGCTTCAACACTACTGAATAATTTTCCAAAGAAAAGAGAAAATATGTGTAATAATTTGTAAAAAATTTCTTTCTATTTTACGTGAGTGGCATTTTACTATATCAATATGACGATATGTAAAGTTGTAAAAGAGTCGAATCGACTCGAATTATGATCTGTTCAGTTTTGACTCGTAAAGTTAAATTCTTACTCGAATTATATTTGGAAATTTTTACTCAAATTCTACTCGACTCAAATTTTCGTTGCTCGAGTTCAATCCGACTCAAATTGAATTATATTTAAACTACTTGCGAGTTTCAAATTTAAACTCAAATTCGAGTTTCCACATAGTAACTAACTTTATAATATATATAATTATTAATTGAACTTATTATTTTACTTATAAATAAGAAAATATAATTATAATTACACTTTACAAATATAAAATTATAATTAAAATTACAATTAAAATAAAAAAATACTAACTAATTATTCAAAATTTGTTTAATTATGTATATATTATAAGAGAATGTGTCGAGTATCTATTCAAATATATATCAATCAAGTGTGTATCGAATCATGATTGAAAATTCAATTAATTTGAATTCTAAACGAGTCAAATATAACTTTACTTATATTCTATTAGTATTTTTATTCAAACCATTTTTGTGATTAAATTTAGATTATATTATTAATGAATTTGAGTCTCGCTCATATTTTTTCGAGTCAAAGTCCAAAACGTTTAAATCATATTTACAGCCTTAATGACATGATAATATTAACGTTGCATTTATTAGAAATGTAATAATATTTAAATGATAACATTCAATTTATTAATTTGTTAAATTTTTTATATCACTTTATGATTTAAAATAAAAAATATATCAAATTTCGAAACGAGTTCAAAACAAAAATGAAGGAGTAATTTTTAAATTGGAGCAGAAAATAATTGCAGGACGTCAAACCAGGAGGTGAAATTTGTACTTTAGTAAAAATATCTAATAAAATAAGATAAATTAGAGTTTGCCCTTAAAAATCAAAACAATGACCGCCTTATCAATGTAACAGAAACTGCATTCTCTCGCTCAAGACAATGAACTTCACTCTCCCGCGTTTTATGCTTCACCTTAGGGTTGCTTCCAGAACTTCAACCGTCACCACAAACAATCCCTATTTTGATATTCCTCCCAAGAAGAAGAGAAGGTTCAATACAATTGCACTCTCCCAATCTCCAAATGTAACTTCACTTGCCTAGGTTTAATTATATTTATGATTTTTCCTTCTTTTCCCCCCTTTTTTTAATATAGTTGTTGTGGCCGTTTAATCTGATTAATAGTCAAGTGAGGAACTACTGGTGGTTGTTGGGGGAGGTGCAGCTGGGATTTATGGAGCAATTAGGGCTAAAACTGTAGCACCCAATCTGAATGTGGTGGTTATTGAAAAAGGAAAACCTCTTTCAAAGGTTTGCACAAGTATTTTATGGGGTTTCCGTCGTTTTTTGAGTTATAAACAACATTTGGTGTTGTTCTTGTTGAAAATTTATGATCATATGGTATTAATATTATCTCTGCTCTTCCTGAAAAGAAATGTTGTGATTTGGCAGGTTAAAGTTTCTGGGGGTGGTCGATGCAATGTGACTAATGGGCATTGTCCTGACAACATGGTAAGGATAATATATAGACCTATGTATATGTTATACACATTGATTTACACATACAGTCATACAGAATTGTATGCATGTGTGGAATGATTTTTTAGGACTGTTAGGGTATTTTTTGGGGGATATTTATTAATTGCATTAGAAGGTACACCCATTTTTGTAAAACATAGTTCTTGAGTTATAAGACTATGATTCAATCAGTTCGTCAATTCAATTGTATCCCATGCCTTAAAAGAGTGCCTTTGTTATGTCAAATTATAAGTGGTTGTTCCCATCATGTTTGGAGATACATATGCTATTATCTTATGCAATGTCATAGTTCATAGTTGACACTTTTCTATGCAATGAGTAAAGGACAATGGTTGTTTGGACTTCAGCTTAAAAGTAAAAATATCCATCCTGTTTGAATTTCGTGTCTAATTTACTTTATTCATTTAATTTTGTTATGATTTTTGTCATATCTCCATGCCATGCTAGCAGAATAGATGATTTCATATATTTTTATGTCAGAATGTGAAAGATCTTTCAAAGTACTAAACAATTCCATTTATTAGAATGATTATTAGAAGTATGAATACGCGGAAAGGGTAACCACAGTTGGTTGTTTTGGTTTCATGTTAGAGTTCCTCTAATAGTCTAATGTATATCAAGGACATATTTCTGCATCAACTAGCCTTTAGAAGGTAGCTATGTAAAATGAAGATAATTAAGTAAAATTATTTACTTTACTGGTCTTTACTTATTCAAATTTGGTCCATCAAGTTCAATTGTTTATTAGCAAACTGGATATGTTGTTATTATTCGAGTTCTTAATTTTAACATGTGATGCTTATGACGTACTAATTTTTTTTGTAGATTATGGCAGATCATTACCCAAGAGGCTATAAAGAACTGAAAGGTTCATTCTTCAATACACATGGCCCAGTGGATACTATGTCTTGGTTTACTGATCACGGTGTTGAACTGAAGGTAGTCTTGTGGACTAAGCATCACAGTTTCATTCTTCCATATTAGATAAGCCAATATGATTTTGTTTTTAGTATGTTTTTTGTAATATATTTGACTTGGGTTAAATTGGGAATTTTCCATTCTGCCTCAGACTGAGGATGATGGAAGAGTATTTCCTGTTAGCAACAGTTCATCTTCTGTAATTGATTGCCTCATGTCCGAAGCAAAGAGAAGGGGAGGTATGTAGTTACAGTTTATGTTTTCATTACTGTAGTCATTATGTTTAGGGGTGAGGTGATTGGCTGTATCGAGGAAGCTGGAAACATGAAAACCTATTAAACTTCTGTTTGTGCCCCTTTTATAAATATTTTTGGAGAAGTTATATGTAAGTTTAGTGATCAAAAATTATTCATTGATAGAAAATGGGAACAGCTAGTTTAAGAATCCTATAATGGGTTTCTTTTAACTATTTTACAATTAAGAATAACTTTATGCCGTTCGATGTTTCCTTAATATAAGCTGTTTAAATACGGTCTTGATGATTCCAGCAGTTATTTGCTTTTCATTAAGGTAAAATGGTGGTTGTCATTTCATGTTTATCTGCAAGCAGTTCATGCTGAAATTTGACTTTTTCAATCAGTTGTGGTGCAGACTGGCAAAGTTGTTACAACTGCATCTACTACTGCCAGTGGAAAGTTCATACTCAAGATTGAGAAGCGCACAATTGATTATGTAGAATCTGTTGAAGCTGATTATTTACTAATTGCTAGTGGAAGTAGTCGGCAGGTTGTTGATAACGACATCATTTGCATATTTTTAGTATGTAAAATAATTATTTCTGTTAAGTCTTATTACTGTTGATACAGGGTTATAGTCTTGCTACTCAACTTGGTCATTCTATTGTTGATCCAGTGCCAAGCTTATTCACTTTCAAGATTGATGATTTAAAGTTGGCAGAGTTGTCGGGGGTAATGGTCCTTCTTAACCGAGTACTTATTTTCACTGCTAGTTAATCTGGTGAACCAGAAACTTTATTGCTTATGAAACCATGTTAGTTCATGGAATACACCATTTTTTCTTATGAAACCATGTTAGTTTATGGAATCACCATTTTAACATGCAAGCAACTAGCTAATAAATTATTTGGGGATAAAAGGCTCAAACTTTCAATAAGTAATGAGTTTTGAGTCTTTTGACATTTATATGGAGGATGGAATCCTACCTCAATTATAATGTGCAGACATTTCAGTTGTTTCCATTGTCCACTGCTAATCTAAAACAAGGCATTAACTTATCCAAAAACACAAAAAGGAGTAATGAAGATTCACTCAATTTTGTAAGAGGATTCTATTATGATATCTCAATCAGTATTTAGATTTCTTCTTCTCGTAATCCATCCCCCGCCCAAGTTTTTGTGATTATGTTTTGGAATAACCCCAGTGGAATTTCAAAAATTTCCTTCATGGCATGTTGGATGAGTTTGCTTCTGTTTTCTATTATTTTCATTCTCTAGTGAACTTTAGATCAACTTCATCTCAGGAGTACATGGTCCATCCTTGTCCTTCTTACTCTAGACATCTTTCTCACTCTTAAAGACATTGTGATCAGTGACTTTCCTTTGATCTGAAGATTTGGGCGGTAATATCTTCCAAATATTATTTGTTTGTTTTCTTTTGTTCCTAAGCTCAGGTTGTTTCAAGGAGAACATTTTTGGAAAATATGGCTTGTGACCGCTGAAAGTTTTCAATTGATCACAATTTCAGTGTCATTCTAAAAACCTGAAAATGTAAAAAATTTCCCTCCAAAAATATTTTCCTTGAAACAAACAGATCCTAGTTGTATGTACACATTCTTTTGTGATCCGATGTTCCTACATTGATATAGGGCATATTTCTAATAATTTATTTCCCTATCTATAGCTAGTTCTATTAGTATTCTCATAGTTTATTGCTGTTTTATGTTCTCCTTTTTGTTTTTTCATCTCTAGGTTACATTCCTGAAGGTTAAAGCAAAATTGGAGTTAGAAACTGTCCGAAAGAACATACAACAACTTACTCAGGCATGCTTATCTTACTTTGTTGTTAAGGGAATGGAAAAGGTCTATGAGGTAACAATGATTTTGGGATCTTAGGTTGGACCCATGCTAGTCACACATTGGGGGCTTAGTGGGCCAGTAATTCTTCGGTTATCTGCTTGGGGTGCCCGTTATCTCTCCAGTTCAGATTATAAAGGTCAGGACTATTTCTTTTACGAAAAAGATAAATAAATTATGTATTGGGGTTTTTCACTTGAACATGAAAACATATGTATGCAGGGTTGCTTTATGTGGATTTCACTCCCAATCTTCATATTGAAAATGTGAAGTCTGTGCTTATTCAACACAAGAACCAGTTTGTGGTAATCTAATCTGTATTTCTGAATTGTTGACTCTACTTTCTAGTGCTTTCTTATGAAATTCATTTTTTAACAAGTTTTCAGCTTCTTTCTTTTAAAGAGGTAGGTTACTGTTATAATTAGCTGAAAAGGAAAACGAAAGGAAAAAAAGAATAAATATCGTGTTTGTTTAGTCAACCATTAATGAATCATTGAAGCAACTAGCATGTGGTGGTAGAAACAAATTAAAATTGTGCCTCATTGCGTATCTTATTAGCAAGTACAACTTACTGTTTAGGGCCATAAACCTATTGAAAGTTGATCTTTTGAAACTCTCATTCAGCATTCATCTTCAAATTTTTTTAAGAGTTGCAATCACATTTTACCTTTTTTTTTGTTTTAACTATAATTTAAAAGTCATTGCAATTATATTTCTTGTGACTAAAATATTTTTTTCTCCTCCTTGCAGAAGCATAAAGTGCTCAATTCATATCCTTCAGAACTTGGCCTTGTGAAGAGATTTTGGAAATATATATTAGATCGAGAGGTTAGAAGATAATTTGTGTTCACAAAATTTGGTTAGGATCTTCCAGTGACTGATAATTTTCTCACTATACTTTTCACAGGGACTTGATGGGGATATCTTGTGGGCTTCCATTTCCAATAACTCATTAATGTCTGTTGCTTCAATGTTAAAGCAGTGTTCATTTACAGTGAAAGGAAAGGTATCATGTTGCACTTCACCTTGTTAAATAAATCATTGTTCATTCAAATATTTGTACATTTAGCAAAACAATATGGATTTTTTTAGGGCCAATTTAAGGACGAATTTGTCTCTGCTGGAGGTGTTCCATTGTCTGAGGTGATCTCTCTCTCTTCTCTCTTCTCTCTGTTTTTTGTGAAGGTTTGTTTACAACTTTACATGTGACTCTTCATCATGCATTCTGAAGATATCACTGAAGAATATGGAGAGCAGACTCAAGTCGCATCTATTCCTTGCTGGAGAGGTAATGTTACTTGGTTTTCTTGTTGATCATCTTATCTCTTCATGAAATGACATGTTACTTTGATACAGTCTCCATCAAAGGTTAGTGCCACTTATGGGGTGAAGTTGAAACTATCTGTAGGTATTGAATGTTGATGGAGTAACTGGAGGATTTAATTTTCAGGTATGTGAATAATTTATAGAGGAAAAGGCTGAATCCATTTTTAAAATTATGGCATCGGGCATTGTTGACCTTTCAACCTCACCTTATACCCCCCTCCCTTTTCCTTGTATATTGATTATTTTCATAGCCAACTAGGTTGGCACCCATTATCGTTGCTTTGGAGATTATCTGCTGGACTTTCAAACAGTCTATAACTTATATTATTGCAATAAGTCATGCAGACCGTTCAGTATATTATTGTTGTCCATGTAGTGCATTTTCAATATATAATGTAGCCCATTTAATTTTTCCTAAATCAGATGGAAGCTGTTACCTTTATGTTTAAGACTAGGGGTGAGCATGTTGCGGTTTGAAGTACAAACCGCATATGAAACCGCTTAGGTGCGGTTTGACAAATTCAAAACCGCACATGAAATCGCTTGTGATTGGTGCGTTACGGTTTTGAACCGTGCGGTGCAGTTTTATTTGGTGCAGTTTCGGTTCTAAAACCAATTGAAACAATTAAATTTTATGCAATTTAAATTAACAATTTAATATCACACAATATTAAATATCACTTTTATAACACACACAACTTTACTTATAATATCTTGTTTAAAAAAAAGTAAAATATAAGTTACATTAGGGATAATTCCAAATGGATTAATTAAAAATTTCTTCTCACATATGAAAATTCTAAACAAAGATAATTACATGAGGGATAATTCCAAATGGATTAATTAAAGAGTGACTTCCATAATAATGCTTTTTGATATGGTTCATGTTGAAAATAATTAAACAGCGGAAAAAATAAAATAAAAATGGTGCGGTGAGGTTTTTTATGTGCAATTTTGCTTAAAAATCAAACTCAAATTGTAAATTCGATTTTTCAATTCATCTAAAATTGTCATATACGCCGAAATTGTTGATGCGATTTTTGGGACAGTTTTCGGACATTTTTTGCTCATTTATAAGGAAGTGAGGTTGTCCTTTATATTTAAAGTTTATATTAAAAGCTTTGATATCATCTCTAGTGATAATACTTTTCACCCAAAAAGTAATCGAGACCTCCTCAACACAGATCTTGAAGTTAAACAGTTTCCTTCTCTTCGACTTCCAAAAACGGACTTTTTAATATTTGATCATAATCATTGCTCAACAAATTTGTTGCTATGAATGCCAAGTAATGGCTTGTGCTGCCCTCAATATTTACTGTTTGTTGCAGAATGCTTGGTCCGGTGGATACATAGCAGGTACGAGCGTTGGTAATCGTGCAGTATCTGCTACTCTGAGGGAGACTGCTGTTTGACCTATACTACACTTATCCTAGCTGTTGACTATCTTCTCCGGCAAGTAGCCAAAAGTAAAAAAAAAAATGTACTCTATATACCAATATCCTAACTATATTACCTTCCTTTTAAATTATAATATTAATGTCTATTCATTTTCAAAGAACAATTTGAGCTTGTGATTCCGCTCGCAGATTACGTTTTCCAGTAACACGTCTGGCCTATTTTAGTCTATCCCGAATTCCCTGTTTTGAAGCAAGATTTGAGTACGAGGCAGTGACGTGATTATTGTCCAATCCATATACTAACATCCAACCGAATATTCAATTTTATTTTCTCAACGTTTTCTTTCTTTTTTTCACCCTGAACAATTATTTGGAAGGAGTCCCACTGTTAATACTTGCTCCATTCTTAAGGCTGCAAACGAGCCGAATCGATCCGGATTTTAAACTGCTCGGATTCGACTCGTAAGGTTAAATTTGTACTCGAATTCGACTCGGATTCGAACTATATAAAAAAAACTTTACTCAGATTCGGCTCGACTCGAATTTTCGTTACTCGAATTCGATTCGACTCGGATCGAATTATATTCACACTACTCGCGAACGTTAAATTCAAACTCGAATTCGAGTCTTCACATAATAATTAGTTTTATAATACATATAATTATTAATTGAACTTATTATTTTACTTAAAAATGAAAATATATAATTATAATTACACTTTAAATATATAAAATTAAAATTACAAAAATAAAATAAAATAATAATTAATTATTCAAAATTTGTTTAATTGTGTATATATTATAAGAGAATGTATCGAGTATAGATTCGAATATGTATCAATCGATTATGTATCGGATCATAATTAAAAATTCGAATAGTTTGAATTCTAAACGAGTCGAGTATAACCTTATTCAGATTCTACTCGTATTTTTATTCGAACTATTTTTTGTGCTCAGATTTGAATCATATTATTAACGAATTCGAGTGTCGTTCACATTTTTTCGAGTCGAGTCCGACTCGAGCCCGAACTGTTTGGTTCGATTTGCAGCCTTATCCATTCTAGAAAAAAAGTCCCAACGTAAATTTTATTTATTTATTTTTAAAAAAAGAAGAGTTATAATTATAAAATTATATTTGACGTCCATAATTAAATTATACGCTGAATAATTTTAAAGATAAATAAAAAATAAAATATTTTCTTAAATAATTAAAATTTATAAATTTTACAAGGGAGAATATTTATATAAAAAATAAGGAGGAGGAGTATATCTTGTCGGATCTAACAATAACTAATAAAGTAGTGATTATATATATTAAGTATATACTTGCAAAGTTAAAAATACATTTAGGTAAAGTCGTTGCTGCACTGATTGATGAGATTTGTGCAAAACTGAGATATTATTGTCTTTGATAACTTGAGCTCAATGTCATTGTTTGTCACCGGCCATGAAAGCTCACCTACTAATCCTTATTGGTAGGTCCATTATGGTGATGACCGACTATTAATTTAGACCAATTAGTCAACCCAACCCCCAATGGTAATCCAATCCAGAACAACGATACCTCATCGTGTTTGACTGTCAATATACTAGTCAACCCCTATAGCATATGCAGTCACCTTTTAATACTCTGAAATTTAATGAGAGAATATTCGCATAATTTTATAATATGGAATGATAATATATGCATTTTATAAATTATTACATGTACTTCATTATAAGCTTAAAATATAGAGAATTTTGTTTCTACACTGGAGTGCAACGAGTGAACTACGAGTTGCAAACTTGCATATATAAGGGTTTTTTTTTTAGTTTTTTATGATGTAAGGTAATATAATTAATTAATTACCAAATATTATTACTAAGTTCAAAATAAAAGTCACCTATTTCCCAGTTTTTCCCTAAATTAGAAACTTTCATTTGATGGATAATAAGATTACAGAGCATTCTTCAAATGCTTTATCACATAATTTTTTAGCATTTCTTGACCTAATATACATCAATTTACAATGAACAAGTATGTGTATCTATTGAGAGTATAATTTTATTACTAATAAATACCTATCGATTATTCTCAAGTATTTTTTCATGTCACAATTAATTCAAAAAATTAATATTTTCATAAATTTTTTGTCACATAAATAATAAATGAGAATCACATTTATATAATAGAGATCTTATAAAAATATTTTTTTTTCTTACAAAATTAATAATTCTCTTAATTTAAATAAATTAGACAATTTACTCCTCCGTAACATACGCTTTAAAGTAAGAGAAAAAGGTCTTAAAATTCACGTGTTATTTTAAACAAATCAAATCGAAGAAAGGCACCCCAACTTTATAGACTATGGTAGTATGGTACTCCGTAGTAGACAATGACGATAACTAACGACTCCATTTCTATACTTAGCCGCTGCTTTTCCATGACCCCGGCCCCTCTCTCCTCTCCAATTGTATATTCTAGAATCCAAATATATCTTTTATCCCTAAGTCCCATATTTACCATAATACTACTCCAACTCCAATAAACATTAAATAACACAGGTACCAAAATATTTTAAAATCTTAGATTCAATAAAATCGAACCAAAATTTATTTCTTCTTTCTCGTGATTCGAGTCACCTAAGCCTGATTGAGTAGTTATATAGATACTCCTCAGTACTGCATACAATTTGCCGAACGTCGGCGTTCCTGGACTTTATCCGTTTCGATTCGTTTCCGGGATTCTTTCTTACGATTCTGGTGATTCCGACGTTATCCTGTTCCATATATGTGTATCTCTTTGTAGATATGTTTATTTTTGTGTATTTAATCGAGTTTGAGATGCGTAGGTGAAGTATAGGCGCAGGAGGAGAGATAAAGTAGAGGGAGTGATGGAGACGGTGGGAAGTTCATATAAAAAGATAACCATTGGAGTATGTGTAATGGAAAAGAAGGTGAAATGCGGCTCCGAGGTTTTGTTCTTGTTGCTTCATTCCAAAAAAAAAAAAAAGCATGTGCGAATCGTATATTCAGTAGCGTTTGGCTTTTTGTTCAGTTCTAGTTGATTCACTTTTTATTTGTTTTTCGAGTGGTTTTATTAGGTTTTCTCGGGTCCCATGGGGCAAATTTTGGATAGGCTACAAGCATTTGGCGAATTTGAGGTATTGGATATAATACACTCGTTATCAAATGCATACTAGTAGTAATGTAGTATTAGGTTTATTTTTTATACAGAATATTCGATGATTCACTGCAGTTTTTGAATCATTGTTAATAGTTTGTTTGTTATGCTGGTTCATGACATATGGTGTTGTACTATTTCCGTGTAGATCATACATTTTGGTGACAAGGTCATCCTTGAGGATCCGATAGAGAGGTACATTTTAATTTAATTAGGCGACCATTTTTTTGACTCTTGTCAAATAATTTCTTTAGTGTTGTGACTTCGATTGATTTTGAGTTGTGACTTTTTTTTGTTTTTAGTTTTGGTTAAACATTAAGACTGGACACTCTTAGTAGTAGTGGTATTAGTCCTAAAGTTAAGCTTCTTTTTCCTTTTGTCTTTATTTTATTGAATTGAAGAAGCTTATATGTCTTTGCTTACTTCAAAGTGTTTTGTTATGCGCTGTAAATTTATTCACTTACAATAAAACATGTAGCCAACTTAATTCAAGTTTTGTATATCTGTTAATACAATTTTGTCAATTATTATTTCCAAAGTCATTGAGCAAAGCTCGTCAGTTGCTGATCTTGGCTTGGACTTGGGAAAGTTTGGATCAGGTTTGTTTATTACGTAAATGAGCTGCTTGAACTCAGTTCATAAGCCTGTTTGCTAAATAAGCCAAACTTGAGCAAAGTGTTGCTCAGCTTATCCGGGCTGACTAGTTTGGAGCACGATATTTGTAATACATATTTCAACATTGTATCTTTAAGGAAACTCATAATGTCTAGCTTGCACTGGCGTTTGCTTAACAGTTCTTAGATACTGTCAGGTGATAGAAGTGGAACAAGTTAGTTATCTTGTGTGCTTAAGAAGAATTAATACTTACAAGACAAGAACGTCCGTATCGGATACCAATACTTCTCCGATAGTAACATACATATGTCCGACACTTCTCGAAGTGCCCGTAATTTCAAAACAAAGTTTGCATTTTGGACATGATTTCTACTCTCCTTGGACACTTGTTAACGCGCACCGACAAACATCAAATGTTAATATTTTTTTCTCTTTTTAGGAAGTATGATTATTGAAGGAAAAAGTAAAGAATTTATTTCGAACACGGGTATACATGAATAATTTTTATGATAATTGACATGGTAAATATGTAACTAATAATATAAATATTAAAACATATAATATCTTAATTTCTAAAGAAATGTTGTGTAGGCATGCTAGTGTCGTGTTGTCTCAATATGCCCTTGCTCATATTTATACTTCTTAATTGTGGACCATTTACATTGTACCTCAGTGGATGAGTGGAATCTATAGACAAAAGAATTTAGCATATTCCTGCAGTAAACAGTACATAGACGAAATTTATTTATGCTTATCATTATCTTTTCTCAAGCTACTCATGTTCATTCCTTTTCAGCAATTTACGAATTCCAATGTCTTTTGCTCAGTGTCATAATGATGTTTTACATAGTGTACTTCTGATAATACCATGCATCGTATACTTCACTGTTCAGGATAAAAGTTATTACTTTTAGCTGTCCTTTTTCTTCTTATTTTGATAACTTACCTTACCCATCTTTTCTGGAGTGAAGGCCATTGTTTGGATGTAGCCTGTAGGACATCATTTGGCTTTAAGTCACTAAATTCTTTGATTTTTTTTTTAAAATTTATTTATTCAGCTGGCCGATATGTGATTGCTTGATTGCCTTCTATTCCTCTGGATACCCCCTTGAAAAGGCTGAAGCATATGCTGCACTAAGAAAGTAAGTTTTTGATTCTGTTTTTTTTATGAGTGTTGCCAAAATTATAATAACACAATTATTTCCTGATTGAATGAATACTAAGTGAAATACTTAGTTCTTTTATCAGTAGTGAGACTAAAGATTTCCATACAATGAAAAATGTATTGATCTTTTAAGGGTGCAATTTGGACAACTCATATGCTTACTATAATTGAAAACCTATATAAGCTTTTGACTATGTCTGTGCCAACTATATCCACAATTATCTGGTTAAGTTGCTTCCTATGTACTCTATACTTAGTGGCATGTAAAACTTATTGTTTTGTGGCATGATTGCAGATTAATTTTGCAAAGTTTTGATTTTTGTATGGGAGACCCTTATAATAACTTTTAGGCATGTAGCCCTAGGCGTCATTCTTACAATAATATGCCTGTTTGTCAACATTGTTAATGGACAATTGGAATAAGCAAATCAGTTGAGTACGCGAACGTTAGACATAGAATTGTTTGATTTCTTAGGTGCCAAAGGGATAGTTAAGTGACCTAAAGCCCTTCATATTGTTTGACTTCTTATTTTTTGAATATATTATTTAAAGATACTTTTGAAGTATTCAAATATTAGGGTCGTATGCAGTGTAGTCTCATTGATCAATGATTTGCTAGGTCAGGCTGTGGAAAAACTAAAATCCTAATATTGTAATATGCTTATTTGCAACATGGGGAGATCATGATGGTATGGTCAGGGAGTAGTGGTACAGGGAGGAAATAGACTAGGCTGAATTAGATCATCTTTCTTTCTTGTCGTAGCATCGCATTTATTGACAAGGTCAGGGTCAGGACCGCTTACATTCAATAAAAGAACGCAAGGTCTTCATACGAATGTGAACCCCCTTTATAAACCTAGTTGAAATTAAGAACGACTGTTTTGATGCAGATTTTTACTCTGTAAATGAGAAATTTTGCTCCATAAATGAGAAATTGGAGTTATACTGAATACATCTACTATGGATTGAAGATCTTTATCCTCTGACATCATTATCATTAGTAACTTCTCCGTTGCTGTCACCTTAGCTTAGACTGTCTACACTGCCGATGCTATAGCCACTCCATGATTTACCTCCTTGTCCAAACTAACCCATGATACCCTTGTGGCACATGGGCTAGTATGACGTTGTTGTCTCCATTTCTATTCCAGTGAATCATCTATATTACAATTCATACCACATTGTTGCCACAATAATTGTCACCATGAGGGCTTCTATGTTACATTTTTCACCACACTACTATCACTGCTTACATGACCATACTATCTTTGTATTGATGCTGGTATAAGTTTTGTGAATCCCTTGGTCATCACCCTTTTTGATAATATCAATTGAATAATGTGGCAAGCACATATGTACATCTGCCAAATGAGGTGAGAGTCCAGCGCACAATTTATCTATTCGATACTGTTCATTTTTGATCTAAATTTCCATAGTACTGGACATGAGTGCATGTCCCCTGAATCCTAGTTTGAATGTCTCCAAAATTGAAACTTGGGATGTATGGGAGCTAAAGAAAGTTAACATAGTTATGTTTTGTTCTCTCTCTTGGGACATGGCTCTATTATTTCTTTTCCTTGGTACTGTATGCCTACAAGTGTGATTCACTTTAATTTTTTCTACTTAGGACCCCTAATTATTTGATACGAATTTTTTTCCGTAAGATTTATTTAAAAGGAATTCCACTTTTGTTACTATATTTCTTACTACATTTATGCTAGATGTTTGGGTCTGTGTAAACTCTTGATTGCTGCTTTTACTCTTTTGCAGTTTGTGAAGTAAAGAATCAATGTCTCACGATGCTATGTGCATTCTTTGTTTCAGGCCTTTCCTTGTAAATGAATTGGATCCACAGCACCTGCTTCACGATCGAAGGAAAGTATACGAGGTATGATGTTGTGCAAATCTTCCATTGAAAATGTTTTTGTTTAATATCGAATTAAATAGGTCAAGCAAGGATATCATCACTAGTTATAGACGATATGCCACTTGATTAATTGCATCATGTAATCACTAGCTTTGGTCTGGTTTACCATGGAAGCATGTAGAATGGTTGATTTATTATGTTGTGGGATTGGCGGTTAATGTTGGACAGATTAGCAATCTAGGGAAGTCCTTCAAACATGTATACAACCTTTCTCTAGTTCTTGCAGAAGCCAGAATGTTTTTGGAAATGGAGAATATCCATTGGGATGATTGTCTTTATATTATCCTTGATAATCCGTGTTCCATCTAAACCTTTTATTAGAAGCTAAACATTGTTGTTCAAATTGGGAAAGGATAATTTTTTTACAATGAATTTGAGGACTAACTGTTACTGGAGGGTATTAACCTTCATTATAGAGGGCCAAGAGAGAAAACTATTTAGAACAAAGTGAAGTTAAGGAATTGGTTTAATCCAAAGACCAGAGTTTTTGAGATTCATATATTTGGTAAACATTATATCTATATAGTGTATATTTCTTCTTGTTTTAGTTCTTATTTTATCCGCTTTTTGTAAGTTTTATTTTTGGAATGGTTTTATACATGTGGACTGTGGATCTTGTTTTATTTATTTAGTGAGATTTGGATATGTTGTAGATGCATGCCAAAAGTTTTGCTTTTCTTCCAAGTTTGCTTAGCTGGCTTTGACTTAATTAGCCTTCTTATACATAATGTATTAGAGTATATTAATTATTGTTAGAACTTGATTACCAAGTATTTTTGGTGCCCACACATACTCGGTTATTACTCAACTTGTAGCCTATATATACGACTTTAGGACCCTTTGTAATAACACAACAATAATATTCAATATGTCTATTTTATCTCTAACATAGTATTAGAGCTATGAATCTCTGAGGTTTTTTTCTTCCCTCCAGAAAATAAAATAAAATAAATAATAAAAAAATTTAGAGTATGGTTTGCTAGGCTTTGCTCATCATGCCTATATTTTTCATATAATTTTCTGGTCATTCGTTTTTTCTAGATCTGAGTGGTTGGACTTAAAAGTATGTTTTATTGATGTTAGCTATTGTTGGAGATTCTTTTGGGATATTGCTGTGATACTTTGCACTGTAAGAGGATTGTTTTACGCCATTTATTTTGTGTATTTTGTGAAAATTAGTTGTGGAGGTTTTTCCTTTAAACTATGTTAGGGACCTCTAAGAGTGCAATGTCTAGTGCAACTGATTTGAGGACTTCGACTAATGTTATTAAGGTCTTGTCATCTTTTAGTTGCCTTACCGATAAGAAATTAAAGGGGGTTCAAAATTATTCGCAGTGGCGCAAAATTGTGCGGCCGACTCTACTTAGCCGTGACCAAGGGATATCATTTAACCAAAAACAAAACTCTCTGATGCCGCTTAGCAAACGGTCGATACTCGTACTCTCTATCATATGCTTAATTCTATGGAAAGTCATGTTATGGATATGGTTACTCATATTGGGACTGAAAAATTGTGAAACTATTTGGAGGTTTTGTATTCCAGTCATAATAATCTCGCCCACTCACAGAGTTCTTTGCTGCTTTCAAAAAGATGTATGAGGAAATGAATTTACTACTTCCTGTCTCTGTCGATGTTGTCAAATTACAGGCATAACGAGAGCAACTGACTATTATGGGGTTTCTTGACATTTTTTGATTCGAATTTGATGTTCACTAGCAAATTCTAGGTAGTACTATGGTATCTTCACTTACAGACACTTTTGCTCGTGTGTTACATGTCTACCGTGAGACCATTTTTACAGTTCTTGACTCTGGCAAGTCCACCTTTATTGTTTTTTCTGGGCGAGGTGGGGGCCGTGATAGTACCCATGGGCTATTTGGTGGTCGTAGTGGAGGACATACTCATGGAGGCTTTGGAGGTCGGGGAAGTAGTGGAGGACATAATTGCTTCTTCCCTTCTTAACTGCATGCTATTTAATTAATTGTATGCCTTCATCTGTTTTGCGTGGTGATATTCCTTACATTACTTTATACACATAGCAAACAGTGGGAAGATTGGTAGGAAAGTTTAATTATCTTACTGTCACTCATTCAGATATTGCATTCCAATCAGTGTAGTAAGTTAGTTCTTATTTACTCCTCGAACCTCCTATTGGAATGCGGTGGTGTGTATTTTAAAGTATCTCAAGGATGCTCCTGGGAGAGGCTTAATCTTTCGAAATCATGGTTCACTTGCATATTGATGGTTTTTCAAATGCGGATTGGGTAGGGGGGTCATTCGATAAACGCTCCACTACTGGATATTGTGTTTTCTTTGGAGGAAATCTTGTCTCATGGAAAAGTCTACTAGAATATCTTTTATCAGTGCAAGTTGGGTGTGATTGATATCCATGTTTCGACTTCTGGGGAGTATTAGAGTATATTATCATTATTAGAGTATATTATTATTAAAACTTGGTCGCCAAGTATACTTTGGTGCCCACACGTACTTGGTGCTGGCTACTACTCAACTTGTAGCGTTTTAGTACTCTTTGTAATAACACTACAACAATATTCAATACATTTATTTTATCTCTAATATAATGTGTAGAAGTTTATATAACTATATTCATGACATAAACTCTTGTGGAATCTATCTCCTTGATTTTGTGATGGCACCCTCTCTTTTGTGTAGTGCCCATATACATTCGTGTTTTTGTTTATGCCCTTTATTTCGTTGATTTGGATCAGGACTTGGGAGAATCTTTTTGTCCATACTGAAGTTGCACTATTTAACTTTTTTGTCTTATCTTTTTTTATCGACTGAAACCATCGTTTTAGTCCCCTTTCATTTTCTTTATAATATTTCTACTTTTGGATTTTATCTACCCTTTTTTAACCATATGCTAGTTACCCTTGGCTGATCAAAATCCATTTGTATACATTAATTTAAAGATGTTTAACTTTAGATAGTAGAAGAATGCTCTCTGGGAATGAACCTCATTCTAAATCTTTATAATGTTTATTGTTTTCTTCTTTTCACTCTCTTACCTATTGAGATATTTTCCTTTTTGGGTGTAATCCAGCGTCTTGAAATGTACGGGATTCCTGTTCCAAGATATGCCCTTGTAAATAGGGAGGAGCCATATCAAGAAGTGGATTATTTTGTTGAAGAAGAAGATTTTGTTGAGGTTCATGGGAACCGGTTTTGGAAGCCTTTTGTGGAGAAACCAGTTGACGGTGAGATTTTTCTTCATAAGAAAGTTAATTGACAGATTGTTTTTTTCTGTTAAATTTATTAATTTTTGACCATTTTGGTGCCATGTTTTTGCTTGATTACAAGATGATCAACTAAATGCTGATTTAAAACCAAATGTATGAAAATGCTTTCTGTATTAAATACTGATTTTGCTGGCCTCTGTGAAATGATATAAGCTGCAGTTTGTTGTTTCTTAGTGGCTTTTGATAAAAGAAAATAAGATCCATCCAAATTTATGAAATTTGGATTAGAAGACGCTTTCTCTCACCTTAGGAAAAGCTTAGCTGCAGTTAAATTTCCTTTTTGAATAGTAGAAAGAAATTTTATTAGATTAAAAGATAGAATACATACTTCGGGGATACAAGGTGTCCACCCCATAATAAGTGGAAATGAAAAAAGAAGAAGAGAACTCTGGGCAGCTCTCCAATCTCTCTAAGATACAGAAATACCCCCATAAGAGATGGAAAAAGAGATTGTCTTTTAACAAAACGAAAGATAAATAGCTATCTATAAATGGCCAATCACTATACTCGGTCCAAATTGTCAAAAAGCATAAAGATAGCACACTTCTAAAACATCATAGCATCCTTCCTCCAAAACCTCTGAACCTAGTAAGCAACAAATCCTCCTTTGAGGCGGGACACACCTACTCCTATCCTAAGTTCCTAACACTTCGAAAATAGAGTTCAACAATCTTCAAGTAATAGGACAATGCAAAAATAAATGAGAGTGCGTCTCGTCACTCATAAAACAGAGGTATGGAATTAAAGCATTATGGGGTCTGAGCACTTGAGATAGATCGTTAGTACTTGGTCTATTTAGAAGAAATCATAGACCAAATAAATGCCTTGATTCTGGATGGCACTTATGTCTTCCAAATGATAGGAGTCAAAGGAAGCTGAATTGGAGCATCAAAACGAGTCATGAAAGAAAAACAACTCTTACAAGAAAAACTACTAGAAAAGTTTAGGGTCCAAACTCATATATTATGAAAGGTGAAAATTTGTATTGAATTCAGTAAATTAATCACCGATACCAACTCAGTTGTAGCTCATGATGTTTGGGTTTATGAAACACCTAATCTTCAATAGAGACTGAATGCGTTTCGTACCATCATTAAACTTTATTAATTGTGTAATTGTTATTTTAAAACATCTTTGCTTATGTACAATAGATTATCTCATATGGGAGTTGACCAAAAAATATTGCTAGTGAATCGCTTACTCCCCTCGCCCACCCAAAGAAATAAAATAAAAAATGTAGGAGAAATCATTTAGACATAAGGCGCGTAGAGCACAACATGAGAACTGCAGTATTTAAAATGAATTATACCTAAAATCAGTGGCTGATTGTGAAGATTTTCTCAGCCACAGCAGTTGGGCAGAAAACAGAGCATCATGAATTAGCTTCAACTGAACCTTCTTTTGGCATCCATTGTGACTGGGTATCCCAATGGGTGTCACATTGTTTTGATGTGTTTTTGGTCAGGTGTTGGGCTGGTTTCAACCTGTTCGCTAACAGGGTATGGGATTGGGGTCTGGTGTGATTTTATTTCTTGCTTTGAATATGTTTTTGTGGGTGATTCAAGTTCGGTGATGATCAAAATTGTTGATGGAACAAAGCCCAGAAATTTTTTGCGACTCAAATGGATGGTTTTAGATGGTCTTCAAGTTGTTCCGGAGAATAGACGACCGACACGGATGAAATTTCTGAGATTGGCTCTGGTGTTGTTGTTGTTTATAGTTCGTTTGTACTAGAGATGAATAAATGCTTGTAGCTCGGAAGATTGGTGTTTGGAATGAGCTTGGACTTTTGGTTGAAGGCAGTGAGCACAGTGATGATGAACAATAACTGATCAGTGACAATGGTGATTTTAGGGTTTTTGGGGTTGAGAAAGATTGAAGAAGATGAAGGTTGCACAAGGGTTAGTCATACCAATTGCTAAGCTCAAACTTAGTTTGAACTGAACTAAGTAACAATGGAGTTGGGTTTTTAAGAGAAAATGGTGTTTGAGAAAGAACTTGGAGAAGAAGATAGATAGTATAGAAAGAAAGGGATAAAAATGTCCCAGTAAATTCTTCAATTCATAAATTCATAATATTAATATTGATACATCCAAGCATTACTTTTATTCATTCCACTATCCTACACTAGCTACCAAGCTTGGGGACTAAGAAAATAATACTAGTTATATGGCAACTACTTGTAGAGTACTCGTAACTAATTAATAAGTCCGTAGACTTAAAGCTTATGGTAGTTATTTGGCACTGGGCCTTGCACAATATTGTATTCCTTTCAGCCATTGGTGAAATTTATAGGTCAGAATAACAACCATAACAATGATATTGATATCATGATGTGCCAATAAACAAATAATTAAGGATATTATGGTAGCACAAATTTGTTTAATGTGAACCTGAAAATTTCCACCTTTGATGCTTTAGTAGTTTAGTTAAGAGGTGTTGCCTTACTACAGATTGAGCCTTTAATTTGTCAGCACATTAAGGCGTGAAAATTACTTTCAGTGTAAAATAATGCGTCTTATTTTTGCTTTTGTGAAGGTGACGACCACAGTATAAAGATATATTACCCTAGTGCAGCAGGTGGGGGCATGAAAGCATTGTTCCGAAAGGTGAGAGTTTAGATATGATCTTTTAGCCTGTCTCATTTTGGACATAAATTACTGATGTATATAATTTATTTTCCTCTATGCTGTAAATGTCATTATGAATACTTGTATGGTTTGCCAATTGGATCGGGGTTAAAGAAATTGCAGAAAACATTTTTAAGATGTTTAATGTTTCTTGATTGGTTGGTTATGTTTCTAGGCCAAACGTAACCTGTTTTAGTCAGATTAAATTTTAGATTACTTGAGTTCAGCTGGCTTCTCAAAATATTCATGCCAAACTGTTTATGATGGCAGCTTCAAATTGGTTTCTGATTGTGGTTTAGACTTTGTCAGCTCTCTGCTCATGTTTGATTTTATAACCGGGTTTGCCTGCTAGAGTGCTACTATGTCCGCAACATGTCTTTCTTTTAGTAAGCAAAAGTAATATTTAAAAACACCAGCTTTTTTGATATGTGTAATGCAAGTTTCTCAACTTCTAAATGACTGAACCAGACCCTCCAAAATGGTCAACTGAAGCATTCCTCAAGAAACTCTACCTACCTCCCACATGATTCCCTTTCAACGTAACTGCATCCATGTCTTCTCTCTTTATTCTTCGCCACCATTTGAGTCTCGGTTCACTTATGTAGATATGGTGCCTCCCAAAATGAAATGCTGTCTGTCATGGATGAAGATGTTTAGCTCTTTGAATCTTCAGAACACTGCTACTAAATATCTCCATCGTAAGTCCACACGCTCTGTACTTTTTCATCTGTCTTGTGCCATTCTTTTATTAGTCTTGCACCCCAATTCATCATCTCCAACAATTACTTCTCAAAGAGCATCTGATCCCGTCCTTCATTAGCATTCTCGATAACCTTTGTCATTCCTTTTCTGGATATGGGTTACAGAGATAACAAACTCGCTTCACCTCAGTTACACTCGAACAAGATCCTTTCCACTTCTCTTTCCCTCTCAACAAGTCTGAACACATTTATCTGTTTCTCCACCATATATGAGATACAAGTTTTCGGTCTGACAGCCCTGCTGCATATATTTTTTCTCACTTCCTATTGTTTTTCTTATCACCTTTCTTTATGTTGGGAGTATGTTTATCATGCCATATCAGAAAACTATGCTGGGAATTCACTTGCAATTCTAGAACATGTCAGAAGTGAAAACATATTTTACTTTCAGCTCTTCTAACGAGGATAGATGGGCATTAAACTTTCTTCTTTGCGTTGTCTATTTAATTATATATTCCCGGTTCCAGAGAAACTCCAATGTATCTTTTCTGCAGAACATTATCCTGATGTTTTCTGGTGATTAAAATGTGCTTTCACGTGCGTCATTATAATTTCTTGAAACCCCAAGGACTGGGTGAAATGACAGAAGCCTTTAAGGAATAACATCAAGATTGCTGGCTCCAAATTTATATTCCTCAAAATTACAATTCTACCTAATCTAAAGATTGTAATTTCATATGTAGTTGAAGTTATCCTTTGAAAGTTGAATTTTTTGTTTAATGTGATTTATTGGCCATAATTTTTTGTTACTATCGTGAATTCTCAATTTGTTCAAGCTTTTATTCTTTGCCTTCAGGTTGGTAATCGGTCAAGTGAGTTCCATCCAGAGGTAAGAAGAGTGAGACGTGAAGGCTCATATTTATACGAGGAGTTTATGCCTACTGGAGGAACAGATGTCAAGGTTTTCTAATCTTCGATTTTTTTAGCTTTGTCGATGGTTTTATTTATTTGTCGTTATTAGATAATTAAAGCACACACTATTTTCTTTCTACCCACCTGAAGTATTAATTCTATTGCAATGAATTCTTGAGCCTCAATCATGAATCAGCAGATGTTTAAGGTCGTCAAGAGAGTATGTTGTCTGCCTTGGATGACATTGAAAAAGAACTTTCAAGGTTAAGGACGTCGCATTGACCATTTGCATGGAAAATGATTGATCATTGGGACTATGGGAGTAACAACTTCCTGAGATAACTGTTTGTTTTTGTTTAACTTTCCACTTTTTGAATTTCTGTTTTCACCAAGTCACAAGTACGGAACCACATATAAGTTATTTTAGAATTTTTAAACAGCTTAATTGTAAAAATTTGTCGTACAAACTAACTAATTAGGTACGATTTTACTCCTTGTCCGTAAATGCATAAGAGAATAGAAAGATTCATTAATGTTCTCTCAGGTTCTCATCTTCTTTGAGATGGACACTTTCATGGTCTTCAGTGATGGGTGCTTTTGGTATCATGTTCAGATTTGTAGAGGGACTGGAGGGCAGTCCTCTTCCAAGGGCTTAGTTTTTTTTCTTCTCTTTTCTAGCTTAGTAGGAATTTTCATCCTCCCATTTATTATGTAAGCTCTGTTTTATAATATGATCTTTTACAATCATACTTTAGAGTGTGGGAATGTCAATATATTGACAATAAAAAACAAGTGGCGTCAGTCATAATGCTTTTGTTGCTTCTGTTTCTTATATCTGCTTTGGTCTTTTGTATTTTTATATGATGGTCATCTGCTATCTTCTCCCCGGTAAAGTTTCACCTATTTTACATTTGACTTTCAGGAAGAGCTGTTTGAACTTACTGGCATGTTATTATAGGTTTATACAGTTGGTCCTGAATATGCACATGCCGAGGCAAGGAAGTCTCCTGTTGTTGATGGTGTTGTTATGAGAAACACTGATGGCAAAGAAGTAAGTAATTCTTTCATTTAAACTTCAACAAATACTCCCTCCATCTCAAACTACTTTCCCCACTTTTAGGCCTGTATGACATGGATTTCAAGACGTGTTTAAAACACCTTTTTAGCGTTTTAGGGTTAAACTCTTACAGTCACTGCTCATGCTATTGTGCTTGAACTGCATTTTAAATGTATCTGAATTTGTTACTTTGTCAGGTCAGATATCCTGTGCTACTCACTCCTACTGAGAAGCAGATGTCAAGAGAAGTTTGCATGGCATTTAGGCAATCGGTAAGTCAATTTCAACTAATCTCAAATAGTAGTTGTCTCGAGTGGTAAGTGTTCATCCTCATTTCTTTGTTTTTTTGTAAAATGCTGTTTGCGGTCGTCTGCTCTTCTTTCTCTCTCTCACTTTAACACCTTTGGTCCTCCTTTTTATTCATTTTTTCTTAGATAAAAAGAAGATATTTTAGAGATAAAGAAAGAGATTACAAAGTAGAGGTGGAGAAAAATTTCGCTGATAGAAAAAATAAAGACAAGTGGAATAATACCACAAACCCCTCGATGGAGAGCAGCCCTCCATCGCATAGGCCAGGAACGTATGCAAGGAATGCTCCCATCGCATAGGCCAGGAACATCATAAAAAGTATCCAAAACATACCTATGAATTCCCTTGGACCCAAAAATGATACACCGGAAATATCTGTTGGGTATCCCAATATCAATAGGTTGATTATTGAACTTTTGAACCAAAAGGAAAAAGTTCTCTTGGAGTTTTCTCTGGGATTCAAAAGAGATTACTTGGATTCTCCCAATAACTAAAAAGTGTAGCATGCCTGAATCTAGCCAGGGATCCAAAAAACTACATAGAGGAGCCTCTCCAGTCTCCACTCTAGAAGGGTAAACTCAATTTTCTCCCAGCGCACCAAACAAATAACACAAAAGTTGTGCGTAAAATGTATTTGTTGGATTGCTAAACTCATGTCTAGCAATCTGACAAACACATTATACACATCAGGAAATAAGGATTTGTGGGGCCCGTGCCTCTTTCTCATGTCATTAGAACTAAAGACCACACAAAAGACTATATCTTTGAAAGAGTCTTTTCCTTCCAAATGTAAGACACTAATACAGAGTAAAGATTAGGGAGATATTCAAGACAATAAGCAAAAGAAGAATGACAAAAGAGAAAAAGCCTGATGGATCCAGAGACCAAGTGCACCTTTTCAAAGAGTGAAAAATAGAGGAAGAATCAAGAGGCTGGGTCAGCCGTCAATGCAATCAATTCATCTGACTCTCTTTCATTTAAATTCTTAGCATGTTTTTTTGTTGTATCATTACATTTTGGTTGTCTGCATTGGAATAATTACTTAATTACCTGGATGTGTTAACTTTCAGTAATACAAGATTAGGTTGCATAGCAAGATCGTGCTCTTTCAGTTTTTTGATTTATTTTGTTATTTTTATTTTTCCCATTAACTCTCCATTTGATTTTGATTAGGTTAACTCTTCATTTTTGCTTAGAGTTGGCCAATATCTCATTGACAGAGACATTATTGTCCCATGTTTTGAGATACTTGCCAAACTTTTCTGCAGTAATCATAACTGAACCATGCTCTTGCAGTTTTTTCCGCTTTAACTTGATTTGATTAGGTTAACTTTTGTTTGATTTTGATTAGGTTAATTATTCATGCTTGCATAGAGCCGGCCAATAGCTTATTGACATAGATATCATTGTCCCATGTTTTGAGATACTTATCTCCAGGTGTTTTATTTTGTTTGGACTTGGTGGGCTGTGTGTCATAAATATTATAGTGCAGACTTGATTAATCTAGTATAATTATGCATCGACTTTTCTCGGATAAACCAACACCTTTTCTCATTCATTATAACATGTTCATGACTCTTTTTAGATGTACTTCATAAATGAATATTAGCAAAGACACAAGGCCACAGAAATGCACAGAATATACTGTCTATATCAATAATTTGTATCGACTGTTATAATTTATCTCTCTTCATGTTGTCTGCAGGTTTGTGGGTTTGATCTCTTGCGTTGCGAGGGCCGTTCGTATGTCTGCGATGTCAATGGATGGAGTTTTGTGAAGAATTCCTACAAGTAATTCCTTATTTAAATAGAGTGATTATCTTGTTAGTGTTGCAATGTAGTCTTACTATTTGCCCATACTCAAAGCTTCTTTCTTTCTCTTCTTTTGGGCTTGGATAAAAAGTTTCGTACAGACATGCATTATGAGCTGAGCTGAAGATGTTGAGGCCTCAATTTGATCACTTTGTTATCTGGTGTCTACATTACGAGCATTTAAATCACATCTTCTTGTTTGATAAACTTAATCAACCTCCATGACCTAATTTTGTAGCCGTCCTTAATGCTACGCTTGGTAGGACCGTAGGAGTGTTTGGGTAATTGAAGGAAGGAAAAATAAGAGGGATAGGAAGTGTATCCCTAGGAAGGGAAACAACCTTTCCTTCTTTGTATTTTATTTTGTTGGAAGGAAATAAGGAACATAAGAAAATTATCTCGTTTGATATCATAATTGCTCACTTCTACATGAAAGGTTAAAAGTTATTTCATAGGCAAATGGTTGAAAAATGGATCAATCCCTTTACCTCTTCCTTGTTTCTCACTTTTGGGACATCCTTCCTCTTTTTCTTTCCCTTTCGTTCTCCATCCTACCAATTGGCAGTAACCTATTCACCCCTCCTCATTTCCTTTCATCCACAGCTTCATCCTTCAGTTTATTTAATTTTTTCAATTAGAAGGTGCTTAGACTTCTTTGAACATTTGACTAATCCCTTTTTCTTCAGATCCACTCCAGAAGAACTGTACACAAGTCTGGTTGAGTGTTCCCCTCATGATGTGAATATTTGATCATGAGAGCTCTCTCCTGTTAAATGAGCCCTTAAACTAAGAGGTCTGGGGGAAGCATTTAGAAGAATAGAAAACTCGCTTCATGCATGCGCAGGGCAGGGCGGGGCGGGTTGGGTTGGTTATCAGATTATCATTGTAGTACTGTGCATAAACTATTCTTCTTAAAGCCATCCTTGCCCAAAAGTTGATAAATGTTCAATTATGTTGAAGAAAAAGGCAGAAAGTATTGATGTTACATTAATTGTTCAAGCGGAAGTTCTTATCAATATTTAAAAGGTTTAAATCCGCCTTCTCTAACATACAAAAAGGACTTGTAAAATAAGGGATTTATTAACGTGATCCATTTCTTAGTTGTACATACTTAACTTTGCTGTCTGGTAGCTTTATGAGAGCTGTAATATGCATAGTGAAAGGTGTTACAGTCACAAACACATACATACAAGACATTTTGGGTTGAAATGTGAGAAGTCGTGCTAGATACATGCATCATTGAATGTAGGGATATTAAGGATTTTGGGTTGAATCTTCCATTGTCCTTTTCTGGTTTTCTCATCTACTTTCTTTTCTGAAAATCAATATCACTCAAGAATGATTCTGATTACCCTTTACTAATGGTATATTCTATATAGGCATTAGTATATAAATTAAAACTATTAATTTACTACTTTTTATATTTTAATTTGATTGTTTGAAAATGAAGGAATAAGCAGTCAAATAACAATTTGGATTGCTGACTTGCATATTTTGTTTTATCCAATATCTGGTATAATCGAATGCAACATAGTTCAATCAGCCTCTTTGTTTTTTTTGTGTGCACTTATGTGGATCCGTGAGCACAAGGAATTAGATTTTAAACTAACAGGTTGGACGGTTGATTTGTATATATTGGTTTATCCAATCTCTGGTATGTTTAGGTTCAAGGTAATATGAACAATCAGCCCTTCTGTGTTTGCGTATATGTGCACGTGCATGTATGTGTGATCGTGCATGCACAATCACGTGAATGTTGTATTTGTGATGTATACATTCTCATGTTTGCTATGCTTTCATTTTATTCTCTTGTGATATATAGTCATGGTATCAGTTGTTATATACAGGTATTATGATGATGCTGCTTGTGTGTTGAGGAAGATGTTTTTAGATGCAAAAGCCCCCCATCTTTCATCAACAATTCCACCGATTTTGCCATGGAAGGTTAATGAACCAGTTCAGCCTTCTGAGGGACTAACACGTCAGGGAAGTGGGATAATTGGCACATTTGGGCAGTCTGAGGAGCTACGATGTGTAATTACTATCATTCGTCAGTAAGATCAACATCCTTTTGGTTATTTCTTGTGTAAGGTGGCACCTTTTGTTTTCATATCTCTACTTATATTTTACTTGGGCAGTGGTGACAGAACTGCAAAACAAAAAGTTAAGCTGAAGGTCACCGAGGAAAAGCTATTGAATTTGATGTTGAAATACAATGGGGGAAGACCTAGATCTGAGGTTCTACTTTTCTCATTATCATCCTACTTTTTTTTTTTTTGTTGCTTAAATACTTGACATCTTGTACTATTACTACTTCTTTTCCTTGCTTTTAAACTGATTGGCAGACAAAACTCAAAAGTGCTGTCCAGTTGCAAGATCTGTTAGATGCCACACGACTTCTTGTTCCACGTTCTAGGTATTGATCCATATGAAATTTGCTTTCCGTTAAATTATCAGTGAAGTTATTTAAGACTCATTCCAGTCCCTGCTCTTTTCAAGCTCATCTTGAAAAGAAAATATCATGGATGTATGCATGATTTAGTCAAATTCTTTCTTAAGAAGGTGAGATCATTTAAAAAAGAAAAACAAAAAAGCTACTCGTTCTACTTAATGGATGGCAACCCTCGAGCATCAGGGGATATGACGTTTTCTTATGATTCTTATTTTTTTTAGTTTATTTGCATAATGAACTAGATTTGAATAGCAGATGGCTCATAAATTAACATGTGACAACCAACAGTAAAAAATATTGAGGGAAAAATAGATTGTTTTATTCCTTTTTTTGTGTTAAATTTTTAGGGAACTGGTACACAGTTTTGCAACTAGAAGCAGGACAAGTGTCGATAGATAAGAAAGAATAATTTTAAAAGATGTTTTCTGAATAAAAATGAAAAAAATGGATGTCATTGTGACTTAAAGGGAAAAAGGCAGACTGCATGATATGTAGGCCTTAAACCTCTAGGGTTTTGCACACATCTTTTATTGAGTTATGGCCTTCCAAGCATATGCTTAAAATGACCTGTTATAATCTTTGAGGGCACGAGGCATTTTGGAACCTCCCCGCCTTGAGGGAGTCCCAAGCACAACTTGTGGTCAATTTGAATGTTCTAAGGTTTCTTGAGGGGCATTTAAGGATTTGTCGGAGTTTGGGTCCTAAAGACTTTTCATGATTGTTGCTTCTGACCTATAATACATTAATGGATATGGATCCTGTTTTAATTCTGAATACACATCCTTCTACAGTTCTCCATGACAATTGTCAAAGACATCGTGAACATTGTAGGGCAACATTTCCAAAGTACCAGCATGCTAAATTTTCAACAGCATTCATTAAAGGGTTTCAACTGTTTGGACTGTCTTCTGAACAAGAGAACAGAAGACAGAATAAGTGTAAATATGTAATATGGTGCCTTTTCAATCTATAAGCAAGATTACCTTTCAGTAATCATGTAACATCAAATTGGAATTCTGAGTATTTTGTAGATTCATAAGAATGCTAATTTTGTCATCGTATATGTGTACAATGTGACCAGTAACTATCTCCAAAACTCTAAACGGACTATTGGTTTAGATATACTTTTATTGTTGTATCCCCTGTTATTGTGTATACTTTCTGCGTATAATATTTCAAATCTTCATGTTCTCACTGTGTTTTGTTCATAGATCTGGTCCATATTGACTGTATCTTCAACCTGCCTATATTGTGGAGAACAATTTCTGCATTTACTTTTGTTGGATAAGGAAATTTGTTCCATACACATCAATTGATTTGCATTATTTTATACAAATAATAACAATACAAGCGTGTGCTATATTAATTACATAGACCTTAAAATTGATCTAGGTTGTCTACAATTTTTTCATTCAAGTATCAATTCCTGACTTAACTACTTGTCATTTTAAACTATATTTTCAACTGATCTATTTTATTGGTGAAAGCAGCATATATTATAATCACTTATTGTTTTTTTTGTTTGGAACAAGTTAATGTCTCTGAACTGTCTGGAAATTTAATATTTATGTAGACCTGGTCGGGAAAGTGATAGCGAGGCAGAAGACATTGAGCATGCAGAAAAACTTCGTCAAGTTAAAGCAGTTCTTGAAGAGGTCCACATTTGTAGTTTCTCTCAAATAATGCAGTATTGCCATTTCATTTTTGTTGTGCTTAAATTTTGAATATTTGTGTTAGGTTGGATTTACACGCATAGATCAAGGGTTCTCTGGTTTGCAGACTTACTTGAATAATATTGAAAATGAACCTATGTCAATAAATATGGCTCCATGGGCAGAAATTTAATTGCTTTCACATGATTTAACAATTTGGAAAATGAAAACTTTCCAGTAAATGTAGCTATGGGATTTTCATGTGAAGAAAATTTATTACTTTGACATGTTGTGAATGGGAATAAAGAAGGAAGAATGCCTTGTGGTTCGGATGAAGTTTTCTTCATTGGTTTAAACCCAATAAGTTGTATTTGTACCATAGGAACCTTAGAAGCAAAATTACAATTCTGTATGTTATTTATTTTTTAGCTTATACGGGGTGAGTTTTTTAGGCATCTAAAATGCCATGGGCGTCCAGCGATGTGCAAAATATGGGTAATCAACATATCTTGCTCTATTTTGTGGGTGTGTTTGTTTCTCTTATGAACTCATAATTAACATTTTCTACTCAATGATATTACTTTCTTTTGGAGTCACATTCTATTGGATTAGGGCTATGCAGTTCCTTCCCTAGGAAAAATAAAAATACATGACACTTCTAATCAATGTGTATTGCAAGTTGAATAAATTTGCATAAGCTAGACATGAAGACTAGAACACAGAACTTTCCTTATGATATATGAAACTTTTCCCCATCTTAAAACATAATCGTTTATAAAGGAACATATTTGTTATCCAGGGAGGGCATTTCTCTGGCATTTATCGGAAGGTTCAACTAAAGCCACTAAAGTGGGTTAAAATTGCAAAAGTTAATGGCGAAGGTGAAGAAGAAAGACCTGTTGAAGCATTGATGGTTCTTAAATATGGGGGTGTTCTTACGCATGCTGGCAGAAAACAGGTCATGCATATGATAGATTATTTCTCTTGACTGTGCTATTATATTTTGAATAGTAATCAACGATTGTTTTCTCTGAAAACAAATGCTCTTTCCCCTCACTCTCTTGGCAGGCTGAAGAGCTGGGAAGATATTTTCGGAATAATATGTATCCAGGTTAATACTTCTTAGTCTTTCAATTTTACTAGTGTTTTCTGTTTCTTTGGAAGGTAGGACTTTCTCGTTTACATAGTCCAATATATATTTGTTTTCTAAAGTTTTTGTCTTCCATCTTTCGATGAGAGCATAGAATGTTAAACTAAATTCTCGCATTTAATATTCCGCTAAAGTAAAAAAAGAAAGAAAAGAAAAGGTTACGATGCTTTCATGTGTGATGGCTTGAAGTTGTATCTATGATTGCTGAATTCTTAGTGGATTTTTGTCTTGGCATGAATTATTCTTTTAAAGAACTATTGTAGTCTTCACGTTCTAATTGATTGTCCTGTTTGCTAATTCTATTTCTCTCTCAGGCGAAGGTACTGGTCTGCTTCGTCTCCACAGTACATATCGTCATGATCTAAAAATATATAGCTCAGATGAGGGCCGTGTACAGGTATTCTTCTGAAATATTCATGGGTTTTTTTGTATGTGTTTGAGCACTGTCGCACTAAGCTCCTAGTGTTTTCTTGGATTTTGATCTTTACTTTAGTTTAGTATCATATGAGCTCTTCTGCCACTTGTTACGCAACTTGTATATAGCTTACCTTAGACTTTCATGTTGTGTATGAGCTGTAACATTGATTGAATATTTGCTGACAGATGTCTGCGGCTGCCTTCGCAAAAGGCCTCCTTGATTTAGAAGGACAATTAACGCCAATCCTGGTTTGTATCTTTGTTCTCAGAAATTTTCTGTGTTTGTTGGCTTGTACTTTAGATGACTGACATGCTATATGCTATCTTCTAAAGGTTTCACTTGTCAGCAAGGACTCCTCTATGTTGGATGGACTTGACAATGCCAGTATCGAGATGGAAGAAGCTAAGGTTTCTCCTGCTCCTTTTACTGCATTATGTTGCTATGCTTTTATATGAAGTTAAAGAGCAAAATTGTAGATCTGGTGGTAGATGTGACACTGTCAAACTATTACTAAGTTGGAGTCAATTAAAGTGTTGGAATTTTGAGATGTATGATGGCGCTTTTTGCCCATCTAATTTAGGGTGTCATTAGATCAAAAGATTTGTGCAGCGTTATTACTAGGATGTTTAAAATTATTCTGTAATGGTAATTTTCTTATATTATCTCCCCCACCCAAACTTTCATCCCAGGCTAGGTTGACTGAGATAATAACTTCTGGAGCAAAGACAGTTCATAACAACGGATCACCTGCAGAACCTTGGATGGCCGATGGGGCTGGACTTCCTTCAAATGCTTCTGAACTTCTCCCGATATTGGTAAGTCCTAATATATACTGCTTGGCAAGTAGTTTTTCAGACTTACATCACTACTCTTAATAAAAAGTTGCAGTTCCTTTTGCTAACTTCTGTCTAAATTGATAGAGGTCTTAGTATCTACTGCCTGCTAATATAACTTTGTAGGTTCATTTCACTATTTATTTAAGAACTTGCTGCGTGTTTTTTCCTTCCCTTTTTTTGCTAAATCTTGTGCTTTTTACACACCATCTTCATTCTCTTATTTTATTTTTTTAAGTATGCATATGTGTATGTCAGTATGTGTATGTGTATGTAAGTTTGTGTGTGTATATATATAATATATATACATATGTGTTTATATATATATATATACTTCCTCTAACCTAGGATAGAAGTCCTTATTACTATTTTAGGTAGTCCCAAGTTAAATGTCTACTTACCTTAAATAATCTATTTTTGTGTGTATCTATTTTTTAGGTAGTCCTTATTACTTTTTGTCGTGTTCTATTGAGATCAATTGAGAAATTATTTGTTTAAAATTCAATACGATACCAAAATTTCATCAAAATTTTTCCATCAAATGTAGGCATGGCAACTACAACTAAATAAAAGTACTAAAACTTTTGCTTCATACATGAAACCAGACTACACTGAGTGCAAGTCTTGACTGCCACTCAAGTCCAAATCAAATGAAATTCAACTACGCAAACTAAACTAGACTATGCTGCCATCTTCTTCTCAAATTTCATTGCTTGGGCCACCACAAAAGCTATATTTATAGACTCCTCTATATTCTAAAATTTCATATGCCTATGCCTATTGCAATCATTCTATTGAAATACCGAGAAACTTACAGATGATGAGAATGGTAAAAATCAAAACAAATAGTTGTACAAGTCCTGTATAAAACTTGATGAAACTCTACAATTTGTAAAAATTGGGGGGGGGGGGGGGGGGGGGGGGGGGGGAGAGAGAGAATTAGTAGTCTACCAATTTTATGAATTTGACTTCATATTTTTCAAATAGGTGAAATTGACTAAAAAGGTTACCGAACAAGTGAGGCTGTTTGCGAAGGATGAAGATGAGAAGCTGGCAGAAACGAGCTCGTATGATGTTATTCTTCCATATGATCAAGCAAAGGCACTAGGTAAAACAAATATAGACATTGATCGTATTGCTGCTGGATTACCCTGTGGTAGCGAGGGATTCCTTCTGATGTATGCTCGGTGGAGAAAACTTGAGAGAGACTTGTATAATGAACGGAAAGAGTGAGTAGTTACTTGTTTAATTACCTATCTATTCACGTACAATATTATAAAAAAGTTTGCTTGTTTCTAATGAAGTTATGTGAAACTCGTCTATTATTTCAGTCATGGGAAAAAATCAGTTGAATATGTTTTGTTGTTGGAAAGATTGAATTTTCAGTGTCATTATCATTTTCATTAATATTGTGGATTCATTTGCAGACGGTTTGATATAACACAGATTCCGGATGTTTATGACTCATGCAAGTAAGTGTCTTACTAGGGAATTAAGTTTGATCCGTAATGTATGGAATAAATACTGAAATTTATCTAAGTTCTATTTATACTATCCAAAATATTATAATTTCTTGCCGTAATTGCATAACTTTCCTCGATCAAGTCTTTAAACTGAATCTGGTAACTAAATAGTTCTTATGCTGAGAGAATGAAAATGATGGTTTGTCATGTTTGGTTTATCTTGTATTTTGGGGTTGTCTTTCATTGGTTCTTTTATTCTTTGGTTCAAGGTATAACTATTCTTTATGAAGTACTTGTGTCAATTATGCATGTTAATGGACAATGAAGATCTTGAACCGAAAGTGCCAAAAGCTATAATAGTTATTGATGTTATAAAGTTTTACGTTTGTTTCATATTTCTACATCTCGTGCAGTGAAATTGATAAATGAGATGGATGTCTTTGTTCATATATATTTTGGTTGTGGTAATTGTGCAAGTTGTGCCCTTGCTTGCTTGTAAGACACTAATAAAATTTTGTTTATGGTTCGTATATCCGATATCGTTGGTTATGGTATTTATGTATATTGTGTTGTCCTATTGCAAAGTAAGACTAATAAATAATTGTCTTGCATGAATACACTAATGAAAAATTGTGTATGGTATTTATATCTATTGTGTCAATGCGTGCTTGTAAATCTTTTGGATCCGTTTGACAGGTACGATCTCTTGCATAATGCACATCTTAATGTAGAAGGGCTGGATGAACTCTTCAAAGTTGCTCAGGTACAAAGCTTAATCTTTGAGTCTAGAGAAATAAAAACCTCACTAGCCACAGTAAATAGAGCAAAGACCCCAGGTTAAGCACCTGTCTAGGGGAGATGTGTTAATTATCAAGTCTTGTGATGTCATCCTGATTAGCCTGAATGTTTGCCATTGAATTTCAGTTACTTGCAGATGGCGTTATTCCGAATGAGTATGGGATTAATCCAAAGCAGAAGCTGAAAATTGGCTCGAAGGTAAACACCATGTCTTGACATTTATCCCTTAGTTTTCACATTATTTTATTTTTCTTCATAGGTTAATATGATTAAAGAGTGCCTGAAACTGATTTAATGTGTACAAGGGAGGAACTCATTTTAACATTAAGGAACTTAATTATTTATCGATAGTCAATTATGGAACAGAACAGCTCAATATAGTTGAATGTTGCTGAGTTGGTGTATTTGAAGTTTTAATGAACATACATAGGCATAAAAAAGAACTTCTAGTGTTACTAAAGAGGCCCTCTACTTTTTAACTTTGATGTTCCTTTTGAGCAACGATGCAAGTGTTTATTGAAAAGTATAAAGAAATATTTTTGTTTGAAAAAAGCGATGGACTGAGATAAATCCATACATGTAATGATCTTTTTTCAACATCTCAGATTGCTCGCCGCTTGTTGGGAAAGATTTTAATTGATTTGAGGAATACTCGTGAAGAAGCCATCAGTGTTGCTGAACTGAAGAGTAATCAAGATCAAGAATCAACGATCACGAAGACTGGGAAAGAAGATACTGATTATCAAAGAAAGGCTCATACTAAGAATGAAGAAAATAGAAGGGCCAGTTTCACGAGTGAAATGTCAATGGATCAGGATGACGATGATGACAAAGAGATCAAATATCGCTTGGATCCAAAGTAAATATTTTGATCCTTTTGCTTCTTTTCATACCACCACACATTTTCAGATGTAGAAGTTTTCATTATTATGTTTTTCAATGGGATATACTCCTTCACTTCCACAAAAAGAGTCTCATTTGCAAACATTAAGGATGTATTTATGTTTCATGTTCACCCATAAACTAACAAGTTTTTAGTGTAGAAGTGGACGTGATAATGAAATTATGATGACAAACTTGAATACATTGTCATTTTTATACTACTATCAATAAAAAATGACTCATTTGTTTTGGCAAAATTTTTTCTAAGGACTCTTTTTGTGGAGCAGAGAATATAAACTTACGAAAAATAGGAAATATGAGGAGGTACATCTTTATTCTTGATTGTATTGATGTTGTATAATTTCTTTCCATCAGATATGCTAATGTGAAGACACCAGAAAGACATGTCCGAACACGTCTTTACTTTACATCGGTCAGTATACAATACATCAAAATGTTTGTTATTCTTTCCGTTAATTCATTTTATTCATAATGATACATATTAATTATTTAAATGCTACTCTTATATAGAGACTACTATAATGAACCAACTGCAGCGTGGGGGAAATACCACTCATTTGCTAGCTATTTCTAGAAGGGAAAAAAAAGTCTAACTAACAAGTCTACAACTACCAATTTTTAATAAATTGGTCCATGGCCTAAGAGTCACCTCCACCTAAAGACCAAATCATTTGGCTACTGACAAGATGCACCACCTGCTTTTTCAGTTATATATATATATATATATATATATATATATGAGTGTGTGTGTGTGTGCGTGTATTATATTAGTTATTCATGTTAGCTTGTTTACTTTTTTGTTTTCATCCTCTCAAATTAATCACTTTACATGATTGAATGACAGGAATCACATATTCATTCCTTAATGAATGTTCTTCGTTACTGCAACTTGGATGAATCACTTCAAGGAGAAGCTAGTCTGGTATGTGATAATGCTTTGGACCGGTTGTTCAAAACCAAGGAGCTTGACTACATGAGTTACATTGTGTTGAGAATGTTTGAGAACACAGAGGTTGGTGTTTCCTTCCATTTTAAAAATGAATATAAGATAGGGAAGTTTGATCAATTTCTAGTCTTGCTAGTATCAGCGCGAATTAATTCTTATTATCCCCTCAAATTTGCTTTTAAATATCTGTTTGAGCTATTTTTCCCCCACGCATATCTACTACTTATAGCTCTATAGATGGTAACTACATAATTAGCATACCATATGAACTTGGTTAATATATTCCTTCTTTTTTCTCTGTATAATATGAATTCCTTAGCGAAGCTGCTTCACTAAGAGAACTTTTGATCTAGTCACTCTTTTAAGATCAAGACTTGAAGTTTGCCTTATGGAGTGATTTTGTGCCTGTAAAGAATTTGTCTTCTACGTATCAAGACGATCCGTTCACATGCAAGTATCTTTCCAAAATCGCAAACTTGTATTATCCCAATATTTTGCAACATATTTGATCCCTGAACTCGAAAGTACAAGAAGTCGAGAACCTATCTTGTATTCGTAATTGTCAAACTACAGACATCACTTGGGTCATGTTTGTTTGCAAGGATAACACTTGAGTTTGGACTATTAATCCTAAGTTCCTTGTTTGTTTTAAAAATTAGACTTGGGACTATTAGTCCTGGATAACAAAATGAGTAGAAATGAGGGCTATTTAATGTCATGTCCAACTAGGTATTATAATCCCTACCATTTGGGATTAAAAATTTGTGGATAAAGTTAATATTGACCTTTTTTTTAAAGTGATCGGTTATCCTGTTCTATCTATCTATACCCAAACTACTAAGAATACGAAAGATAAGTTTTTATCAAATCCTTTAAATAATCCTAAACAAAACGAACACAATATGGGATTATTTTAAGTGATATCATGAATAAACTCATTCTAAACAAACATTTGACTAGGATTATTTTACCCCAAGAGTTGGTTCAACGGTAAGTTCAACACATGACCTCCGTCTAAGTCATGGGTTCTCGAGCCTCTTCCGTGGCTCTTGAGAGATGGGCATCCAAGGCTACTCCCTTGCTCCCTGCCCTGCCCTGTTGTGGATAGTTTACTCCTACAACAATTTTTTTGTTGCACAAAAAAAAAGACTAGAATTATTTAATCTTAGGATTAGTAGTTTTGGGATTATAATTCATGAGAATATAGCCCCAGAACTATAATTCTTGCAAACAAATATGACATTGGTTGTTTAGCAACTAGTATTTCCACATTTTAATTTACTATGCTACTATAGAGTGCCTTCTTTGCACATCAACAGAGTTTGTTCATGTGTTAGTAGTATCCAAAAATGTTTATTTCTTTTTGTTTGTCAACTATTTATCGGTTTGAACGGCAGGTGTGATCTCTCATAGTTGTCCAACCACATGCTTCTAATTTCGGTAATTAGCATTTTTACATATTGAATTAGTGTGATGCAAATTATTAGCTCCTTGCGTACACTTTGGCTTTTTCATCCACTGTGAACCACATGGTTACTCTATGTATGATTGATTGAATGCTTAGTACTAATGACCTAATTTTTTTTTTTTTGGTGATGTAGAAATTAATTTTTTTAGTTTTTTGGTATTTTTATGTACACTATTATATTTTTCTTATTTATTTGCCCAATCCCATTGAGTTTTTGAAATTGAACTGCAGTTGGCTTTAGAAGACCCGAAGCGCTTCCGCATAGAGATGACCTTCAGTCGAGGTGCAGATTTATCTCCCTTGGAGGTAATTCGTCTTTCTTTAGAAAAGATATACTTGAAACATTACCTTGATGGAAACTGTTTGACATGCACCTGTATTTTGGCCTGTATTATGGAACCCTAAGGGTTATAACCTAAATTTTAGAAAAGTTAATATTCACAAATGCGCGTATAATACGAAAAGTATACGGTAAAAATATAAAAAGTCAACCAATGAATAGTAAAAGTCAACTAACTAGGAGACTTGAAAATGAATTAGAAAATTAACTAACTAGTTGGGAATGAACTAGAAAGCTAACTAGTTCAATTGAGATTGAACTAGAAGCTAACTAATTGGTTAAGATCAAGCTAGAATGCTAACTAATTATTTAGAATCAAACTAAGTTAGATTGTATTTATTTGGAATTGAACTAGGTTAAATGGTATTTTAGTTGTAAACAAACTAGGTTAGGTGTAACTAAGTTGGAGTAACCAAACTAAGATTCAAACTAAGTTACAACCTAACCAAACTAATTAGCAACCAAACTAAGCTATGAAAGGACCAAACTAACCTTCATTAAAGCTTGAGAAATGACCATTCTACCCCTAAATGGCCAGCCACTTTGAAGGAAGAAGAGAAGGCCTAATTGTGCACTTTTTTTGTTAGGATATTTTTTCTTATTATTGACTTTTGAATGTCAAATTAAGTTATTTTCAATCTCAAAATAAACGGTGAGAATACTTTAGGAAATATGACTTGTAAAGGCTACCTTAGTGTTGGAAGTGAAACCCCTTGCTCTATGTTCTGAAATTTCAATATAATTTCAATGCCACAGATTTTGCTAATTTTCTTGATTTTTAACATGAAGGTCTTGCAGTATTAAATTACCAAAAAAATGACCTCTCTCTCTCTCTCTCTCTTTTCATGTTCTTGTCATCTCCGCAGTTGGATTTGTAAGAAAATGTTAAAAGTGTCATTTTTTTAGAGCGCTTTGTAGCCAAGCTTGACGAAGACATGCCGTAGATTTCCTTTCCACACACACAGTATATATATATATATATATATATATATATATATGATGAAGCTAACCACCAGATAGATTATCTTTAATTTAGAGATTATATTTTAGTGAAATTTCTTATTTGGATAATTGAATTAGTTCATATAATAGACATTGGGATTGAGTATGATGAAGATATTTTTCGTTGTTTATTGAGGTCCAGTCTGTTTCCTGTTTTGCTTTGCAGAAGAATGATAGTGAGGCTACTTCATTGCATCAGGAGCACACATTACCAATAATGGGTCCGGAGAGGCTGCAAGAAGTAACGTCATATCTGACATTAGAGAAGATGGAAGAGATGGTTCGACCATTTGCCATGCCAGCAGAAGATTTTCCCCCGCCATCAACGCCGCATGGATTCTCTGGCTACTTTTCCAAAAGTGCAGCAGTGTTGGAGCGCTTGGTAAATCTTTGGCCCTTTCACAAGCATGGAACTACTAATGGAAAGTAATAAGTATCTTTCTATTAATTTCTTCTTTCTGTCAAATTCTTGTTCTTTCTTTCTTGTATTCGAATAATTGTTGCATAAGTTATTGGGTTGGGGGGGGGGGATGGATGTTTACATGAGGAAGTTTATACAATAGCCACAAGGGGTGTTAACGGGATATAAACGGATACAGATAAAAAGTATTATCGGTATCCATTTGCAACGGATGTGAATATGGATATTATCCGCTGGCGGTTATTGAGATATCTGTCCATTTTTAACAGATACAACTATGAATACCATCCGTTTTGATTGAATATCAGATATTTGTAACAGATATTGGATATTTTAGATGTCATTTATAACCCTAGACTAACCAACTAAAAGGAATATTAAAACCACCATTTCAGTTCCTGTACATATCATGTCTTTTCTAATTCAATTATAGTATAAATTATAACATTTTCAACAAAACAAAATAACTCCTACATACTGTATTATTGTAAATTGAGTTAATCTCCTTAACCTATGCAAAATGTAATACAATCATCTAAGTTAGGATTCTAATCAAGTCTAAGTTAGGAGTATTTTTTAAGCTTACTTATAAGTTATTGACATTTTCTTATAATTTTAGTTATAGATATGTATAAAGTATATTTATACTCGTATAATACCAATATTTGCAATCTAAATACGGATATGGATGTTAGCATATATTTTTGTTCCTGTATCTGTAACCCTATTAAGGTAGAGCATAAATCATCGAATATATTTCAAATGTGTGTGTAGATTTATTCCATATACATATTCTGAGGTTACTTAAAGTAAATTAAAATTACCAACTCAAAACAGAGAAAATAATGATTAATTTAAATTTAGAAATGACCTTGATTTAGGTTTTTTGAGACAATGTGAAGACTTGTATTTAAAGTGACCATATCCCAGGAAATTTGATACATCTTTCCCTTGGGGCAAGATTATGGGGGCATAGGATGAGATGAACATCTTTCCCTTACGAAGTAGGCGCATGCTTTGATACGATTGAGACTACTCCATCCGTCTCATCACGTCCGGCTTTTAGTCTTCGCTTAAGGGAGTATTTGATAAAAATTAAATGAAATAATTTTAAATGTTCAAGTAATCTGAATGAATTAGATTTTTGAATAAAAAAAATTGTTTGATAAGTAACATGTCTAAAATATTTGAATAATATATTTTAACTATTTTATCCATTTGAAAAAATTTAAAGTTGTTGTAAATTTATTTAATATTACTTAATATAATATTTACTATTTTAATTTTTTTTTTTTATTCCATTCAGTTGGAACTTAATTATTTAGTCAAAAAAATTAGATTTAATCATTCAACCCAAAAATTTAATTGATTCAATCATTCGGCCTCATTCAGTTCTAAACAAACGCATTAAATGGTTAATTAATTCAGTCATTCAATTTCATTAAGATATTATCAAACGGCTTCTAAGCTGCGTGCATGGGAGCAAATTAAAGTTCGTTCTATTAGAAAATAATTTTTGAGTCTTTGTTTGCTATATATGCAGAAAATTAGTACTCTCTATTTTTAAAAGAGGGTGAAAAATATTTATATTGAATTTTTAAATTACGAAACTTGACATTAATAATACATTTTTTGTAATTTATTATGATCATAATATTTTAATGTATATTTTGAATATTTTTAAGAATTTATTAATTTTAAAAATGATTATTTTGATGATAAAAATTACATTAGGTCGTTTATTATAGGACGAAAGAAGAAATATTTTAAGAGAAATCATCGCCATGATTTTAATTACCTAGTTATTTATTAGTTTCAACAAAAACATTAAAGAAACATATATTCACCCAGTTTAGAAAGAAATGATAGATTGTCTCTTCCTATTTATTTATTACTCTTCTCTGAATACTAACGTTTGCATGATAACATAATCTTTTCTACATTTTTTTGAAGAAAATATTTTAGTCATTAAATATTGATATTTATGTCAAACCTTAATATTAGAAAGCAAAAAAATGTCAATAAAACTATATTTTCCAGCCAGGGGAATATTATTAATAGCCACCTTCGGCCAAAAATCTATAATAAATAAATAAATAACGAAAGAGTTCCATCCATTCCTTTAACCCCTTTAAAAAATATATATTTTTTTTATTTTAAATTATATGAAGATTATTAACTTTCAAAAGTCCTTAAAATTGAGATAATTTATAAAAATTATGAAATAATAATACTTGTAATGAATAATATTTTTTAGATAGTTTATTATAGTTGTCATTGTCCTGATTAAAATTAATAGAATTTATGTTAATTTTAAATTTAAAAATAAAATAGAAAAAAAGAGCAATAATATTAATAGTAATAATAATTCGTGTCATCTGAAAATTGAGGATGATCTCTCTCTGAGTCAGTAGAGAAATAAGTAAAGACATGAGGACGTGACTTATCAATTAGTAGTCGAGTGCACTTGACAAAAGTTGTTGGATCAGACTAAATGAAAGAAAAACAAAAGCTGCTGATAATTAAAAAAGCTTAAAGATGGTAACCACCATGATAAATAAATAAAAAATGACTAAATATAAATTAATATCATGAACTTTTAATATTTTTTTACTTTAGGGACTGAATTTTTAATTTTTTTAATTAAATGATTAAACTTTTAATTTTTTTACTTTGGAGATTGTCTTATCCGTTTTTTCAATTGGGGGATTAAACTTTTAATTTTTTTTCACTTTAAAGATTGTCTTCTAATTTATGTGATTGTTCAATTTTATTTTTTTTATTGAATGAAATTATGAACTTCCTTCGTCCCAAATTATAAGATTATTATTGACTTTTGAAAGTTAATTTAAAATATTTTTAATCTAAAAGTTGATAAAATATATTAAAAATTATGAAATAATAAGATTTTAATTAATAGAACATTTATACATTTTAAATATTTATCATTATATTAATTATTGATGATCAATATAATTTTAGCACAAGTAAGCTAAAAATTCTCTTCTTTTTTTAATAAACGTAGTGGACCCTATATAAATACTTTTGAGAATAAAATAGATTTTGTATAATATTATATATTTGAGTTATGTACTTTAAATTTATTTTATGTAATATACATTAACCACATATATATATCAATTACATAATACATATCAAAATGATTGCTTTGGCATGCAGAATTAATCCACATAACACATGCATATTCATAAGCAGTGGGGTTGGCACTTACGAAACCGTTGTTTGAGGCTTAAGCAATTTTTTTATAACTGCCTGGCAAAAAATAACTAAGAACCCCCCCCCCCCCAAAAAAATTTATGGGTGGTCAATTGACCACCCTTGCCCTTTACTAGGTCCGTCCCCGTCTCCATCAGTCCCTCATTCCGGCATTTGGAAGTTGAACTCTCATGGGTTGTTCGCAGATCTCTAGTTTGGGTGTTAGCCAATAGTACTTGCAGTACTAGAGATTCTTGGACGAGGTCAATTTGGGTAGGTAAAATTTCGCAAATATGGGGCATTTATACGTATAAGACTAATTATAAGGAAACCAAACCAAGTCGCCAAGATTTAGACAACTAATTAGTCGCTTCTATGAACCGTGCTACCGGAGGTCTATGCTCCATATATAGTTGTGTTGTCTTTTTCACTAGCAGTGTTTTTTACTTGCTTCTAAAGGATATTTTCTCCTCCCTTTGCTTTGTAATTTGTGTCTTGTTTAATCTATTAACTACCTCATTAATCCGTTTCTCTACAGTGCGGACCTGAACACAGCACCAACATCAGACAAGGAGCTAATACTATGTTTGAATTGAAGGAATGAAATGAAAGAAAAAATAAAATAAAAATTAGTATATTTGATATTCATTTTGGAGGATATTAAACCATTCTCGTAGAATGAAAATTCATTCTATTCCTTTGATTTGTCGTCCATACGGGAGGTGTAGGAAGAATAAAATTCATTTCAATAAAAAGGATATATGTGATAATTTTGTCATTATATTACACCACCCACCACCATTGTCACTACTAACCAAACGTACACTTGAAATACTTAAAAATCATTCAATTACATTCATTCGATCTAAACGCACTATAACAATTTCATTGTACGCAATTTAAACAAAAAAGTAAAGCAGCTTGGAAAGCAAAACTAGCCCAAGCCAACATGAATATAAACTTCAGTACCAACCGACTACTCACCATTTTTGGATTGTGAAAACCAACTTGGCCAACTTCCATAAAAGGCAGTCGTCGTCAAATATACATCATCAATATTGTTCATTGCCACGCACATAACAAGCAGCAATTCAACATCAATGAAATAATACAAATATGAAAAAGGAATTAAGATACACACATGCTATGTAGAAGGAAAATTGTTACTTCTTCGAGTAATGAGCACCTAAAGTCAAGATTGTCCTTAGCAGACAAGATAATAAAAGAACAATCCTTAATTTTGGAATACATATTGCAATACTCAGTAAATTTGATGGGGTTAAACTGCCAAACTTTATCTAGACTAAATTCTCTCTTCTTCTCTGGTAACTCCTTAAACATTAGTTATGAGTCACTTGACTGAGATGTAATAGAACAGAAAATCATTTTAGAATTTACCTTGTATGGAATTTGCTTCGACTAGCTGAGCACATTCTTCCAGTAGGTCTTCTGATATATATATATCATCAATAGTCTGACCCTTGCATGTGTAGTCTCTGACATAAACATGGGCCGAAGACATTTTACTAACATGGAACCTGCGGTAGAAGAAATCCGGCCTGTCAAGGAAGTACTAAAATTAAAGAAAGAAATAACATTGAACATGAGAATACAACTGGTCCTTGATGGGGATCACAAGCTAGTCGTGAGAAAATCAAAGGTTTTTCAGTTTCAAGTTTTAATTATATTTAATGTAAGAGTAATTGATGTAATTTAATTAGTTGAGATTTAGGAATTTAAATAGTAAGGGTATTTTAGTTTTTAGTATTTTTATTATTCCTCAAATAATATCAACACATTAAGTCTATAAATATTGATGTAACCTTCACAAGTTAATTAGATTACAAATGATTGATATTGAAATTTGATTACTATTATTTATATTATGGAGATATTCTATTCATCTTAGTATTGATTGTGGAGTTTAAATACTTGAGAGACCCTAGTGATTCAAACCTAAAGTTTAAATCCTAGTTTCAATTCGTTATTTGTATAAATATATTACTAATTAAAATATTTTATTTTACCACAAGTAAGCTAAAAATTCTCTCTATTTTTTTTTAAATAAAAGTAGCGGACCTATATAAATACTTTCGAGAATAAAATAAAATTTGTATAATATTATGTATTCGAGTTATGTTCATCTTTTACGGGACAATTTAACCCATCAAATTAAGTTGGTGAATTAACACTTGTTTTCTATTTTTGAACTCTTGTCTAGAAAATGATGGAGTCAGGAGCATGTGGAGGAACTCACCTTGTGGAATTAATAGCTTTAATGTATGTACCTTCAGACGGGGACCTCGTAACATTTGTTTTTTAGATCTTTTGTGAAAAGGAACAACTTCACTTCAATTTAAAGGGAAGAATAGTCGTCATTACTACCAGTCTAGACTAGACTAGACTAAGAAAAAGAATAGTCGTCACGTTCTTTATTTGTTCAACTATTATATCAATCACTTGACAATTTATTTACACGTAATAATTTCAATAATATTTCCCACAATGTACGTGGTCTTGAGTCTTTGGATATAATAGTATATTATAAAAAGGATTTATGATTAAATCACTTTTTATCATATATACATACATACATATATATATATATACTTACTAACACGCCAAAACCTACTTAATAAATTAAGTTTCCCTCTTTTCCTTATAGATGTCCCATCACTTCATGTTTTGGAAAAAGGAAAACGTGTGAATGGGATCTATTTTACCCATGTTTTGGAAAAGATAGAAGTGTACGTGAATGGGATTGTGCAGAGTAATATCGAAAATGATTGCTGATACACATCTGTTTGTGTAATGCTTAATTTCAGTTGCTAAATATTTTTTTGTTAATTTATACTAATAAGAAATCTATATGTTTTGAAATAATCAATTTGTAATAATAACTATTATAAAAACAAGTGATGTTGCTATTTACTATTATCGTGTCTAATCAGAAAAAACGATCGCAAGTTTAAATTTTCTAACATTTTGAGAAAGATATAATGAGTAAATAACATAAATCAATAAATAAAAAAAGCCCGAGTCTTTCTCGTTGGTTTTGAATCGATTTAGTATTTTTTTTTGGGTCCTTTACATAAGTATACAACTTTTAAAAAATAATTACAAAAATAGTGCACTAACAAAAATAATTAAAAAAAAGTGCACTAACAAAAATAATTACAAAAAGAATTCAAATGAGAAAGAAAGAAAAAACAGAGGAGAGGGAAAAGAGGACACCTATCTGTCCCTCCCTCCCTCCCGCCTCCTCCCTCCCCCCCGCTTCCGCTCCCGCCTCCCGCCTCCGCCTGCCTCCTCCCCTCCTCCGTCCCCCATCCCCCTCCCCCTGCCACCTCCTTCCCCCCTCCCCGCCTGCCTCCGTCCCCCCTCCAGCCTGCCTCCTCCTTCCCCCTCCCTACCTCCCTCCCTCCTCCGTCTCGCCTGCCTCGTCCTCCCTCCCCCCTCCCCGCCTACCTTTTCCCTTTTCCCTCCTCCGTCCCCCCTCCCCACCTCCCTCCTCCGTCCCCTCACCGCCTGCCTCACCCCTCCCCGCCTCCCTCCCCCCACCTCGTCCATACAAAGGTAACCAACCCTGTAATACAAAGGTAACCAAACCTTAATAAAGAAGGTAACAAACCTTTAATATAAAGGTAACCAAACTTTAATATAAGGTAACCAATCCTTAGTACATAGGTAACCAATCTTTAATATACAGGTAACCAAACCCCTAATACAAAAGGTATCCAACCTTAAAACAAAGGAAACCAACCTTTAATACAAAGGTAATCAAACCTTAATACAATGGTAACCAATCTTTAATACAAAGGTAACTAAACTTTAATATAAAGGTAATCAACCCTTAATACAAAAAGATAACCAAACCTTAATACATATGTAACCAACCTTTAATACAACGGTAACCAAAAAGTAGGCGAAGGAGGTGGGGGGAGGGGGTGGCCACCATGATCAGATCTGGAGCCACCACGAGGAGAGGAGGAGGGGCAGAGTCAGGGGGATGAGAGGTGGGGGTGGGGGGAGGAGGTGCGGGGGTGGGGAGAGGAAGGGGAGGAGGGACGGGGAAGGGGAAGGGGAAGGGGAAGGGGAAGGGGGCGGGGGGGTGTCGGAGGAGCTGGGGTGGGGGTGGGGGTGGGGGTGGTGGTCGGGGGGATGAGGGGTGAGGGCGGGAGGAGGCGGGGGGAGAAGGGAGGAGGAGGTGCGGGCGTGGGGACGGGGGGAGGCGGGCGGAAGGGATGGGGTGGGGGTGGGGGTTGGGCGGAGGAGTGGCAGACGCGGGGAGGAGGAGTGGCGCCACTAACTATGGAGAAGAAAGAAGATGGAGGAGATAAAATGGAGGAGAGAGAAATGAATAAAAATCATGTAATTTGGATTTTAAAATTTGAAACCAACTAATTATCCATTAAATCACTTACCTAAATTAAAGGAATAAAAATGTACTAATTTATAAATTAAATATTGAAGATATACTAATTTTGTAAATATTTTATGTATGTATTTTTATTGTAATATTTTAAAAAAATGTATTGGTAAATGTAAATCTCCCTTTTTTTTTTTGTATTTTTAGTAACATGCAATGAATTTTTTAGCTCAATTAACATTAGTTACAAACATTGTATTTCAATTTTTATTTTTGGACATCCCAAGGAAATTTAGGTTTCCTAATTTATGAACTTAATTAGTATAAAATTATTATTTTTAAGTTGCTTTAATATATTATAAATAGGACTCTAACTAAACCATATTATACTAAAAAAAATTACAAGATCACCGGAGATCAATAACATGTTTTCATGAAACAACTATTTTTTGAAAGAGATTATATTACTATACCAAAATAATTGTCATCACTAATATTATCTTACCGAATGGAAAAGTATATATTATTTTTTTAATCTATCAATCAATATCTCAATTCTCAAGGTATAAATATTTTTTTCAAATGCCAACGTAACTCATATAATAATAATAATAATTATTATTATTATAAATACTTTAAAGCTTGCTCGATATGTGATTTTTAAAATTTATCCGTACTTTACACGAGTTATTAAGCTTGTGAGTGCAATAGTTCGATCGGTGTTAGTTCATAATGATATTAGGAGAGCTTTTTTGTCTCATAAGTATATAGTTCAACAAAATATTTAGTGTTTTTGAAAAATGATTCGGTATGGTCTAAATATAATTTTAATTTACACTAACAAAATAATTTGGAAAAAAAAAAAGTTAATCAATAAAAAAATAAACTTTTAATAATCAATAATTTATATTTATAATAAATAGTATTAACTCCATTCCAATCTCAATAATTATAGGCATTCAGCAAAAATTAATAACAAAAAAATAAAAATAATTGATATTGTCAGAATAAAATTGATTATATTAGAGTAGATGTACAATTAATGATATTTTTATAATTATTTTAATGGTATTAGTTTCATAATACTTATTGCTCTTATAATATTAACCATTAAAAAATTAAATTTTTCTTGGAGGGCAGTTTGGTCTACTATACAGGAGTGATATTGTCAAACAAAAAACAGGAGCGCCCCATTTGGAAATTTATCTGTTCCCCACCAAGCCCCAACCTATACGGCATTTCCACTTGCAAGTTTTCGTGTCAACAGACTTGAATTGAACGAAGAAAATAAAGAAAAAGAAATACCTTAAATAATAGTGTAAAAATAAAATAAGAAATAAGTACTATTTCAATCCTAAAGTTTAGGAGAAAATCTAGAAAAAGGGCTCGGAAGAAAATTAATGCTTAGTTTGAAGGAAGAAAATGGAATAAAAAAATATATTTAATAATTATTTTGACTGATAAAATTTTATGAAATAAAATTTTATTTTATTTTCTTGATTTTTATTTAACGTGGAGGTAGTAGAATGAATGCGTATGATAAATATTATTATTACACCACGTGCTATCACTGTTAACAAAACATGAGATACTAAAAAAATATATATTTATATGTACATCTAATATCACTATGTCACATCTAAAAATACACAAAAAAAAGTAAAATATTAAACTCCAATAAAAAGAGGAGAGAGAGAATGTGTTGTAGGGAGGAAAAAGAAATATTTTTACTATTATTTTATTTAAATGTATATTTTTAGATACGATATCATACTCGTTAAAAAATAATTACATTCTTTTATTTATTTTATTTTTTTAATCTAAACGCAATAGTAGAGAGTGAGGGAAAATTTACTGTATACTAATTCTATCTTAGTGATGGATTCTAATTTATTAATAGATAGACTCACATTTATAATTTCACGTATTGAAGGGAAAATTTTCGTTACTAAATTTTGGTTTAATAAATACTCCTGCTACTTAAAACAATAGTCGTTAAAATAACAATTTACAAAATAAATAAATAAAATTGGAATTTAGTGATAAATAACAATAGAGTGCATTACCTGCCAAGCACAAATCTTCTGAGAGAAGAGAGAGAGGCAGAGAGAGCTCCTTATCATCATCAATCGCGCCATAAAATCATCTGTTACTACTTCCATTTCCTTCATAAATGCGGGGAAAATTCATCAATTTTAGAGAGAGAAAGTAAGGATTTGGAGAGAGAATACAGAGAGGTATGCTCCCTACTCTCTCTACTTAAATACTTGTACTACTAGTGCTCTCATCTCTAAATTTATTAAGTCTGTTATTTATTTTTTTGTTTTTGGCAAGTCCTTTGATTCTTCTTTTTTTTTCTTTTCTTTCTTTCGTTTCTGTTTGTTTCTTACATAAATCATGAGTGTATACATTTGTATTCATAAATGAAATTATTAATCTATATATTTGTTGTTGATATTGTAGGAGAAAGGTGATAAGTCATTTTCGTTTTTGGTAAGGTGATTGAAATGGCGGAAGCCGACGATGTTATGGAAGCTCTGAAGAAAGAAGTCGTCGATTTGGTATGGAAAAACTCTGCGCCCTCGCATTTCGCTGTGTTTTGTTGGTTGTGTGTGCGTGTGTTTGGTTGCATGGTCTTGCATTTCAGGTGGTGAAGAATTTGAATTAAGAGTGTGAATTACAGGAGACTGTACCAATGGAGGAGGTGTTTCAAAATTTGAGGAGTACCAAAGAAGGGCTTACATCAGAAGATGCTCGGTGGAGATTGGAAATTTTTGGGCACAACAAGCTTGAGGAGAAGGAGGTATTGTGTTTGTTTTAGTGCATCATTAGCACTATGCTTGATTTTGAAATTATTATAGGTGTTGTACTTTTGTTTATGATGATGATGATATTGTTTGCTCTATAATTCCTTTGTTTATTTGTGTGTTTCAAATTTTAAAGCTATTTCACTTTTATTTATGATTCTGCAGGAGAGTAAGTTTTTGAAGTTCATAGGGTTTATGTGGAACCCTCTTTCCTGGGTCATGGAAGCTGCAGCTATTATGGCCATTGCACTCGCCAACGGAGGAGTGAGTTCTGCTGCCCTTCTATTTGTTAGCTTAGAAAACTTGGGAAATTGATTATTTGCGTTAATTTTCTGTGTGAAAATTTTAGTGCAAAAGTACCATCTCTTTTCTGTTTAAGTCCAAGTTATTGTGCAAGGATCTGCTGGGTTCTCGGGAATTTTCTCAAATACTGAACAGGGCATTTAATATTCCAAGCAGTTTTTTCTTTCAATATTTGTGGAGGATTTTTATCCTTGTAATAATTTTCCTTGCTATCCTTCCCTGCAGGGAAAGCCGCCTGATTGGCAGGATTTCGTCGGTATCATTACTCTGCTTATTATCAATTCGACAATAAGTTTTATAGAGGAGAACAATGCTGGTAATGCTGCAGCTGCTCTCATGGCTCATCTTGCTCCCAAAGCAAAGGTGTTGAATTTGGACAGCAATTAGTTGATTCTTATGCTTTCTTTGGCTATGCTTTTTTGAGACATTTTTTAATGTGAATTCAAACAGTTCCTTGTTACATAATAGTAATTTAATTCAGCGAGTAAACTGGAGTCTAAGACTGAATCATATCTAATCTCCTCAATTGGTTGAATCTCCAATACAAAACTTATAGGTTCTCCGAGATGGGAAATGGAATGAAGAAGATGCAGCTGTTCTCGTTCCAGGTGACATAATTAGTATTAAGCTTGGGGATATAGTTCCAGCAGATGCTCGTCTTCTTGACGGAGATCCATTAAAAATTGACCAGGTGTTTTGCGACTTTCATTGTTGTGTTGATTGAGTTATATTATTTTTTTCTTCTTATAGTTGGCATGTCTTCCTTGCATAATATCATTTGGCTTTGCAGTCTGCCCTTACCGGTGAGTCGCTTCCTGTGACAAAGAACCCGGGGGATGGTGTTTATTCGGGCTCTACGTGCAAACAGGGTGAGATTGAAGCAGTGGTGATTGCCACAGGTGTGCACACCTTCTTTGGCAAGGCAGCCCACCTTGTGGACAGCACAAATCAAGTAGGCCATTTTCAGAAGGTACGGACATTTTCTTCAAATTCACGAGAATGTGAATGCAACAATGGAAAGGAAAAAGAAAAGAGATCAAGTCTGATTTGTTTCTTTCATGTACTTGTTATATGTTTTTTGAAATAAATTTAGCTGCTTTCTTGTGCCTTTTTCAGCAAGTTTTTTGTCCAAAATTCAAACTTTGTGGGAAGCGAGTAATAATTTTCTTCTAACAATGATATTAACCCATGTCTTCTTCCCCTGCTTTCGGTTATTGTCTCTAGTTGGTTGTAAAATCCGTTTCATTGCTTCTTAGGTTCTGACCGCCATTGGAAATTTCTGTATATGTTCTATTGCTGTTGGGATGATAATAGAAATCATTGTGATGTACCCAATTCAACATCGGAAGTATCGTCCTGGAATTGACAATTTGCTGGTACTTCTCATTGGAGGAATTCCCATTGCAATGCCAACAGTATTATCTGTTACAATGGCAATTGGTTCCCACCGTCTATCTCAGCAGGTTGGTTTCTTTGGCAATCTAATGCTAATACTTTTTAGCACTTTAGTATGTTAGTTTTTATGGGTCTACCTTTATTTGATCATTGCAGGGAGCAATCACAAAAAGAATGACAGCCATAGAGGAAATGGCAGGCATGGATGTTCTGTGCAGTGATAAAACTGGAACTCTGACGCTTAACAAGCTGACTGTTGATAAAAATCTAATTGAGGTTGGTCAAGTGTTTTTGCTTTATCTATTTGGAGTTCAAGTACAATGCCTCTTCTGACTCATTGCTTGATTTATCTCCACAGATTTTCGCTGAAGGAGTAGATGCAGATACTGTAGTTTTGATGGCTGCCAGAGCCTCTCGAGTGGAGAACCAAGATGCAATAGACTCTGCAATAGTGGGGATGCTGGCTGACCCGAAAGAGGTAAGCGTTTTTTTATAGGTAATGTGAATGTGAATATTCTTGCACATAAGATATGATATCAATCCAGGATTTTCATTTATTTTCCTAATTCGTGATATAAGCGCCATCAACAATTAGAAAGATTTCCATCTAGTTCTATATGGTTATTGGTTATCAATAAATGATTTTCCTTTTTCTTACTATGTAATGTGAAGTAGGCACGTGCTAGCATTCAAGAGGTCCATTTCCTTCCATTTAATCCAACTGATAAGCGAACAGCCCTAACTTACACTGACAGTGAAGGTAAAATGAATCGAGTCAGCAAAGGTGCCCCGGAACAGGTATTTATTAATCGATAACCAACTTTTTTTTTGATTCATGGCTTTGGAAAACATATTATTCTTTTTCCTAATAAATGCTTGCGTGTGGTTTTCAGATCTTGAATCTTGCACACAATAAATCAGACATAGAACGTAGAGTTCATGCGGTGATTGATAAGTTTGCTGAGCGAGGATTACGATCCCTTGCAGTGGCATACCAGGTCAGATTCTTTGTACCAGTATTCGATGAGTACCTTTAGATATATATTGTTATGTAGTTTGATGGTTTAACCTGTTAATAGGAAGTTCCTGAAGGAAGGAAAGAAAGTCAAGGAGGTCCATGGCAATTCATTGGCCTCATGCCCCTCTTTGACCCTCCCAGACATGATAGTGCAGAGACAATTAAAAGGGCTTTGAATTTGGGGGTAAATGTGAAAATGATTACTGGTATGTATATATCTTTCTTTTTCATTTTATTTTATTTTTAATTATCACATTTTTCCAGTTGATTGTGTATTGGTATGCAATTGGTTTTCAAATTTCAAAGAGAGGGCCAAAACATTTCCTCGTGATGAAATTTGTCAACTAATGATTTGATAATGGTTATATCATTATTCTATTGATTGTATTGATAACACTGTATTGCTTGACTAATAAATTAAGGTCGGCAGTTGGATGCATACTCTAGAATCTGTGTTGACTAAGGCTATTTATCTAAACCTTTTACAAACAAAGAAGAATCTTATAGAATGTTGTATTTTCCGTGTATAATTTTGCATGATCTTTACCATTTAGAGCCAAGAGGGTACTGGTGTATCCTTTATGTCTGGGAAGTTTCTCTTGTTCATATTTAAATTTAGAATTTTCTTCTCGTATCCTTTGTCTGGGAAGTTTCTCTCTCTTGTTCATAGTTAAATTTAGAATTTTCTTCTCGTTAGATTTATTGTCCTTTTTAATGTGTAGTTTACATTAACCTTGTTAACTTCTTTTAGGTGATCAACTGGCAATAGGAAAGGAAACAGGACGCCGTTTGGGGATGGGAACCAACATGTACCCGTCGTCCGCTTTGTTAGGGCAGCACAAGGATGAGTCAATTGCTGCTTTGCCAGTTGATGAGCTGATTGAAAAGGCTGATGGTTTTGCTGGCGTTTTCCCTGGTAATTACTTCCTAACTTTTTGTTCCTTTCTATATTTTACTTTTATTGGGCCAATACTCTGATAAAAACTAGTGTAATTTCTTGTGTGGATATGGTTTAATACTTTATATTCTGCTTATGAGGATCGAACTATTTCATCTTGCTTTCCTTTTGTGTATATTCTTTCTTTATTTTGCGTCCTCTTGTAGCATGTTTGAATCCTATGGACATATGACATAATCAATTATTCTAAATTTAGTAATTGATTGACTGGCCACATTTGATTTCATATTGTACAGAGCACAAATATGAGATTGTTAAACGTTTGCAAGCTAGAAAACATATTTGTGGAATGACTGGTGATGGAGTTAATGATGCCCCTGCACTTAAAAAGGCTGACATTGGCATAGCGGTGGCTGACGCAACTGATGCTGCTCGTAGCGCTTCCGACATAGTCTTGACAGAACCTGGCCTCAGTGTTATCATTAGTGCTGTCCTAACTAGTCGTGCAATATTTCAGAGGATGAAAAATTACACGGTAAACTAGGAATCTGATCATGAGAAAAGTGAAGTTAGACAATCAAACAGTATTATGAGAAAGTTCACATTAGGTATCTTATAATCAGGCATGTATTATGGTGCCTCCAGTTTCTGGTCAAACAGAAAATGCTCAGTTTAGAAAGGAAACCGACTTGTTTGTTTTGTTGTTGAATGGATGTTCCCTACCCCTTTACTGCCTCTCAAAGCCCTGCTAAACTGCATTGTCCCCTCTACAACTGAACATATACTGCTGCCAGCAGAATTAGTAGTGGTTTTTAATATGTTCTTTTGTCTATGTGAGTTGCTGGTCTGTTCCCCAACAACCTGCTTCAACCCATTTGTCATTCCAATTTACAATCATTGAGGCACCATGGCCTGTAGAAGCTACTTTCATGACTCTGTATTAAGCAACTAACTCTTTTAATGTTACTGATTTCTTTTATGCAGATATATGCAGTCTCTATTACTATCCGTATAGTGGTAAGCTATTTGACGTTGTCCTTGTTTGATATCAGTCAATCTATTTTGACATATCAACATCAAACCTACAGTCCTAACTTTTTTATGGAAAACTTTGGTCTTGAATTATGCTTCTTCCTAATACGGTTATACCTGCTTCCATTCGATTTCCATTTTGACAGGTGGGTTTTATGTTACCCGCACTCATATGGAAATTTGACTTTCCACCCTTCATGGTGCTGATTATTGCCATCCTTAATGATGGTTTGTATTTTAGTTTTAGTATCTACTTTGCTTTTTTATTGTTTTGATTGACTTATTTTTTTAAATTAGGGGAGGGGCGAGAGAAGAGAAAATGAAAAGAGATTAGGGAATTGGGGGATTAGGGAACATTAGTATTTTATACTTACTGGTGTCTGGCATTCCAGGTACCATTATGACAATATCAAAGGACAGAGTGAAACCATCTCCTCTGCCAGACAGCTGGAAGCTTGCAGAGATTTTTACAACTGGAGTCATTCTTGGTGGTTACTTGGCGATGATGACAGTTATCTTCTTTTGGGCAGCATACAAGACAGACTTCTTTCCCGTAAGAAGTCACATTAATAGATTAACTAGCCCATTGTAATTGAATACTAGTTAATTGGTTCACATTCTTCACCTGGTTTAATTTAGTTTTAAGTAATCCCGAACATATCCAAACATATCTTGTTCTATCTGTTAGTATTTGATCTCTAGTGCTAAAAAGCTGAACTATTCTGTAGTGGTTAAGCTCCATCTGTTCACTCAGTCCAGTCATTATTTCACAGGTGATGCCATCTCTCGTAAGCTCTAATCTTCTGCCACCCTCATTGCCTCATCCTTCGTAAACCTTAAAATAAGTACCAAAATAACTAGCTTGAGTGGGCCCTATTAATTTACTTTGCCTTTTTATTTTTAACATGATGTTGCTCCAAAGTTCTCTTCTGTAAATGAATTTAATGTCACTACTTTAGGCCTATGAAATTTAAACTAAAATATCTATTTCCACTGCAATTCCACATCCAATAAGAAGAAAAAGCAACTTTTACCTGAACTTGAACTTCCCCAGATGTATTGTAGCATATGATATCATTATGTTTTCCCTTGCTTTCTGGTTGTTTAACGTTTTGCTTGTTAGTAGCTTTAGTTTTTATAGATACAGTTCCTCTTGATTCTCGTGTATGATTTCCTTGAAGGAACAGAAACATTTCATTGAGGTACAATCTGGCTTCAGACGAACTTAGTTCAATAATTTTGCATCAGCTTAGTTCTTAGTAGGATGTACCTTTAGATTCCTGTCTGAATGCACTTCACTTATTTATTTGGGTATGAACCTTTCTGCACTGCATTAATCTAAGTTTCCTGCCTATAAACATATCGACAACCCTGATTTAAGTTGCTAGAAATTTCCCCTTCTTTTCTGATATGCAGCGTACATTTGGAGTTTCATCACTTGAGAAAACAGCTCATGATGACTTCAGGAAGCTTGCCTCAGCAATATACCTTCAAGTCAGCACCATCAGTCAAGCTCTCATATTTGTAACACGGTCCAGGAGTTGGTCTTATATTGAGCGTCCAGGATTAATGCTTGTGTCGGCTTTTTTGGTTGCACAGCTGGTGAGTGAACTGTGATATCTTCATTCCTTCCCATCCTCCCTTCTGCCTTTCTGCAAGTTCAAATAACTGGAAGAAACCTTGTTGGTTGTTTTCTTTTATTTTGTGAGCAGATTGCTACATTGATTGCTGTATATGCAAACTGGAGTTTTGCTGCAATTGAAGGAATTGGATGGGGCTGGGCTGGAGTCATTTGGCTTTATAACATTGTATTCTACATCCCGCTTGACTTTATTAAGTTCCTCATTCGATATGCCTTGAGTGGTAGAGCTTGGGATCTTGTCATTGAGCAAAGGGTATGAAAGCCACACAGGCAATCAAGTAATTTATTCAATGAACCTCCAGCTGAATGTTTATGGTTAACTCTCTATTTTGCAGGTTGCTTTCACAAGGAAAAAGGACTTCGGGAAGGAAGATCGCGAGCTTAAATGGGCACAGGCACAGCGGACTCTTCACGGACTGCATCCCCCAGAGACTCATTTTGGGGATCGTAGCAATATCACCGATCTTAATCAGATAGCTGAAGAGGCAAGAAGACGAGCTGAGATGGCAAGGTATAAAAAGGCATCCCCATCGAATACTTGGTGGTAATTTTAGCCCAACAATAAATAATAAAAATCGGTATGTTGAGTTGATTTTTGCAGTTATTAGAAGTTTAATACACTAGTGCAACAATTTTTTTTTATAATATTTATAAATTTGTTCCTAGAACTAAAATTGTTTCAACAGTATCTGGTAATTTATGCAATCGCTTGAAGAAGCCTTTGCCTCCTGATCCTGGGTTGAAGGATCCAAGGTTTGAGATTCTTTTCCCTTTAACCTGATGTTTGAAACTTGCCCACTTGAAGGTGTCAGATTACCTAAGGGGTAAAAGCTTACAGTTTAAAGTAATCCAAAGTCAGTCGCGTAAAAAAATACCTGTGCCCCTTTGCTTTTTTACACTCCCTCCCTCTTATGCTTTTTTACACTCCCTGCGCTCTAAAGAAAAGTACTCTTGTTTTAAGACACAACTACATGCAAAGAGACAGAGTGAGAACTTTAACATGACTGATATTTCAGTTTTCTATGTCCCTCCTGATTCTGGGACATTAAGAGTGCACCTAATAAGTTTCCTCTTCGTTTGCTGGTAGTAAATGGTAAAATATCTTTTGACAAAAATATACATTGTGACTGCAGTTTCTGATGTGTAGTTTTCTTGTTTGTTGCAGGCTGAGAGAACTGCATACATTGAAAGGCCATGTTGAATCAGTGGTGAAATTGAAGAATCTCGACATAAATACAATCCAGCAAGCATACACTGTATGAATAGATACTGATTACTGATACTTCTGCCAGCTTCCAGTATGAAGAGTTGACTAGGGATTTTATAGACTGTTGTTCCCATGAACCTCTTATTTGTTCATGATGCTCTTCTTAGTATCAGAGAAGTACAACCTCTACTGCCCTTTCCTTTTAGATGGCCACGATGACATCTAATGGCCCATTCTGCGGCATTATTTTCACTGGCAATGGATATACTTTGGCTCTTATATGCATGTGTTTTATGATACTAGGCTGTTAAATTAAATTACGTGACACCTACAATTAGGCAGTCTGTTGTTATGATCTTTAAATTCTACAAGAGTACTGTTTATCAATGATCAATTCATAATGCAGTTCCATATGTTCTACCTACATTGAGCTTCTTTTCACTAGGTTCATTTTGCAGTCTGGTCTATACTGGTTTTGGATCAGAGTAAACTAGATGTAGTGTGCGGCACAGATTCGCAGCAATTTCCTTCCATTATTTCACTATAAAACATCATTTTACAGTGAAAAATGACTATCAACTTACTTAGGGTCGAACATGTGCTGTATGCCATCACCAGCCATACTCCAAGATTCTCTCTTTGGATTCTTTGTTTTTGTGAAAAGGTTTTCGGATCTAGAATGGCTTCGGTCAGGAGATATGAACCAAAAGATGTGATTTTGTAATAGGCATTTGAAACTTCTTCTAAACTGTTTTAAAATGAAGAATATATAAATGCAAATCCCTATTGGATCACATATGTACAAGATCCAAAACCCCTAATAATCCTAGGCATGAGCATTGAGAACTCCACAGAACAAGGCAAATTGAGCTGTTGTAGCCCAACTGTTACTGTGAAATTTTAGAAGGTAAACAAGCTATCATTAGTATAATAATATTCTATCTCCATATCAAGCTTCTAATGCTACTCATTTTTCTGTATAACTCATCCTTCCAAAGAGACCATCTCGCATGAGCTTGCAACCCTTTCAAGCAATGAAAATAATTCATCTAGCGGCTCCAACTAAATTGGAGTCGATGCTTAGTTGAAGTGAATAAAAACTCTAAATACTTCATAATCAACAAAATATTTAGTATCAAACTAAATATAACCGCACAAGCCACACACAAAAAAGAGAGATGGAAAGAGTTGTGGCATAGGAACAAGTAAATGAGAACAAAAAGGTTTTTAAATCCAACAGGTTCAAGATTTCGAATTTTCCAACACCTTATAAATAGATAGGCCTCCATCCATGGAGCAGTTAATAAGATCACTATCCATTTTTGAAACATTAATTTCAAATATTTTAAATTTTAAAATTGAGATAAATTTATTTATTTTATATTAATATAATTATAAATATTATAAATTAATTTATAATTTTTTTTTAAAATCTAAATAAATCAAGGCAATTTTAAATTTAAAAATGTGACTTTTCAAAAATTAATAGTGCGGACAGGGAGAGTATTAACTAATAATAGTTAAAATTGAGAGTTACACATAAAATTCAAGCAGCAAATTTGGGTAATTCCCTGTGCTTGGAGATCTTCCCCTCGAGCTCATTCTTTTTGGCCCCAATCACCCTCTCAATCTCTTTCCCTTGTTTGATCAACACAAACGTAGGCATCGCCTGCACCCCAAACTCCTGTGCCACATCCTGCGTGTTGTTAATTACAACAAACAATCAGTCTTATCCTTTAGAAAACTAAAACTAAAAATAATTACTTCTAAAATAGTAATTGTCAAATAGCAATACATACAGATAGCTGGTCAACGTCGATCTTGATGAAATCGACCTCAGGGAATTTAGAAGCCATGGCGTGAATGGCTGGCTCCATCATCTTGCAGGGTCCACACCATGATGCCGAGAAGTCTACAACCATCTGGATACAAAATTACCGTGCTTTATCAGATCTATAACACTTATAAAAATTGTACAAGTAATTAAAGTCAAAGCCTAGAGAATTGATTAAAACCAATTTGGGAGATTGTTTGGAGGAATTAAAGTGGAGGTGCCATCGGTTAGATGAGTGAAATTCCAGGACTCGAGACGGCTCCGACGATGATGATTCCTCGCCGGCGGCAGGCACTCCTCCCACTCCCAGCAGACTAGAAAAAAACGATCCCATTTCTCTCTCTCTAAAAATTTGTGCGGTGAGTCAAAACGATGGAAGTGAGAAAGAAAGGTATATTGTATAGACCTGATAGACTATATTTCGCAAAACTCATAAATTGACGCGTTTTATTTAATATAGCACTAAATTTTTAATTTTATAAATTATTATATTCAATTAATTAAAATAATTAAATTGGGTTATTTTATTAAATTGAACAAACGACTATTAAATCTTATTAACTATTTTCTTACATGTTGATTTGGCCAAGATCGAAGGAAAAAAGTTTAATTTTTTATTTTCTCCAACCATTTGAACACTTATAAAATAGTTAATGTCATTTTCAGGGAAGATCATCGTTTATTGCTCTAAAGAGGGTAGAATGTTACTGTGGTCTATCTGCATCAATTTGTGTCTCGACAAAAAATAAATCAAAGGGAGGAATATTTTATGGATGTCGTTTCTACCCACTAAATAAATTTTAGGTATAAATTTATATATTATTGTAATGTATTTTAGATTCAATTTGATGTTTTTTTCGTTTACAGGACGATAATAAATATTGTAGATTTTTCAATGGTTGGACATAATTTTTGAAAGTGAAGTTCATGGTAGTGGTTGCAGTGAAATGAGTTCTGTTTCAAGGAATGAAGAAGTCAATTTACTGAGAAACAAAAAAATAAAATTGAAAGAAGTTAAAGAATTTGAAAAAGAATGCCTTAAAATTAGAGTTAGAATATGTCAGAATAGGAGAGACAAATAAGAAATTACAATTATATGTGATTTTGTCATAGATGGTAACATGTGTTGTATTGTATTAAGTTATGTTTTACTGAATTTTTAAGCACAATAAGCTATGTAATCAAGTTCTATTTTTTGTGAATTTGTAAGCATTTTAAGCAATGTAATGTAGTATTATTTATTTGAATGTGTTCTATATTGTGATGAATTTCAAATCATTCTAAGGTATCATAGTTTTGTGATGTATTTTGAGCAAATGAAACTTTGAACAATACATGCCCTGTTTTTACATAAATTTTTGAAAATGAAGTTCATCCTAGTGGTTAAATTGAAAAGGTTTGACATATTCCCAATTTGTTTGCAGTTTCCTTCAATTTAAAAAGAAAATGTCAATATTTGGCCTGTTTCGGTATATAACTTTGTGATGTATTTAAAAGCAAAAGAAAAGACTTTGCCATGTTCCTAAACCAACATATGTACTTCCTTCATTTTTTTTTTAAAAATGGCAACTTCTACCATGTATCATTGCATACCAAAATAATCTAGTACAACCAATTCAGTACAACCAAACATGTTCCAAACTTCATCCAAAATAATCCGGTACAACCAATTCAAATTAATAAAGCAAAATATTGACAAATTCAAATTAACTGTAACCATTTTTCATTTCCAGATTACCACAAATGTGTCATCCAAGTATTTTACATAACCACAAATGTGCCACAAACAACATTTAATTACAAGTTTTACAACCATGTCAAAAGTATTATAAACATCATACTTCAGTTGCCCAAACTTTTGTAGTAAAGTAGCCCCAAAAGATACGCATCCTACAACTCCAAAAAAATATCCATACATATGCCCCACATGTGTCTGCCTTAACTGTCCCCCATCTGCAGTCCTATTTTCAGATTGTGTTACAGTCTCATTTTCAGTTGTACAACCTTGTTTTCTTATCACCTAGTATAACCCAAATGTTAGTATGTACAATCCTTAATTGAAAAGAATCATAAAAATGATAATAAAAAAAATTAAATTAAATAACTCACAGTGAGCTTTGGCCTTAGTTCAGTAGTTGGCACTGGACCAGTTTGTTTTTGGGCAAGTGTGTTCCTATAACCAAGTTTATTATGTCCATATTGCTTATATTTGGAACACATCATTGGAGTCCCTCTTTTTGAAACTTTATCAGTGCTCTTTGGTTCTTCATTTGGGTCTTTCCTTCAACATCTCTTTGGCCTTCCAGCCAATCTTTTAATCAATTGAGGCAACAAGATTGCTAAGCCAATAGTAAGTCAATTATTGCTTCCACTCGTGGACTTTAACAGATGGTTATATGACTTCAGATAGGTTTCAATGTAGTAACATAGGTCCACAAATTCCTCAACAGCCCTCTCTTGATGAAGTATCCCAGTAGCAGAATGATGGCAAGGTACTCCAAATAATTGCCACACCCCACAAGAGCAAGTATGGTTCACTATGTCTACTACATATTTACCATACATGTCACTGACCTTATATATATAGTCCTCATCCCAAGTGTGATCACAGTACTTTGTCCATTCAATAAACCTATTAACTTTAATTAGAATCCTAAGACATAATTTACCATCTTTTTTTAGCATCGCATCTCTTTTGGTATGGATTCTCTCAATTACCTGAGTTTTTATGTTTTCAAGCATAGTTAAGATAGGTGTATACCTAGCCTCTAAGATCCAACTGTCAAAACACTATGACATATTGTTTGTTACTACATCACATTTGGTGGTGGTATCAAAGTATGCCTTACTCCAAAGTTTAGGTGGTGTACCTATCAAGGCAGTGTGTGCATCCTGTGACTCCTTCCTGATGTCCTTCATTGTTGTTCGAAAATTAACAGGATTGTTGGCCTTGGATGTCTTCCAGAACATTACCTTTAAAGCTGCCCTAGGGACCTTTTTTCTCCAATTTGCATAGATGTGTCTTGCAAAACATCTATGCTCTGCTTGAGGTAATAATTCCTGAATAGCAGACACCAAACCCTATATAAATATGCAGTAATTTTTTTTATTAGTATAGTTACATAAATGTGTAAAGTAAAATAAAAATTAAGAAGTAATAATAATAAAACTGTACCTTTTGTTGATCAGTAATTAATGTCCATCCATGCCCTTGTTCTAATCCAACATCTTTCACTAACAAATTCAAAAACCAGCTCCAACTGTCTTTATTTTTAGTTTCAATCACATCCCAAGCTATTAGGAACATCTGGTTGTTGACATATCTACCTATTGCAGATAAGAGTTCCCTTCTACAATATGTCTTTTAAAAAATAACCATTAAGTCCAATAATAGGCATGTATCGCTCCAACCAATTCTTATTCACAACATCAAAACAAGCATACTTCTTTTGAAACCTTTTTGGAGTGCCCTGATTAGTCTTAATTTGGACAGTGCTACCTAGATTTGTATTAAATATCTCTTGTCCATAGTCCCAAACACCTTCATAATGCTCTGTCAGAGTTTTTTCTATCTCAAATAAGGCCATTTTTTTTAACTTGCACACACTGTCTAACAGAGCATTGCAGTCCAAACCTTTGCCTTATTACCTGCTGCAATTCCCTCAATTTAATTCTTGGCTTTGATCTAATTGTCCCTCCAAACTTATCTACTAACCACTTACATCTAACAATCTTTATCTTTGTGGCCCTAATACAACTGTGAATCTTAGTTGTGTATGCCTTAATTTGAAACCATTTCTCTCTAGGAACATAACTTGCCCAAAGTTTTCATAGACATCCAGCTGCACACTTAGCTTGAACCCTTGTAGGTTCATTAACTAGAAACCAGATTCCTTTCCCTTTCCCAACTACATAATTTTGTATTAATTCCTTTAGTTGATCAACCCTAGTAAAAGTCATATAAAGCTCAAAATCAGTGTCCTTAATTGCAGTGTTCGGATTATACACAAGAACAGATCTCTTCATTTTGATCATTGGCTCTTCCCCTTCCTATTCACTACCACTACTTGAGCGAGAAAATGCAAGAACTTCAACATTAGAATCTTCATACACTTCCTTCCATGGCTCCATGCCTTTCATACCAAATTTAGTCACAACATCATTATCAGATGAAAAAGTTGGTTCAACCTCCATCTGTTGTCTTGTATTGTTTTCTGCTGCAGTTTTCTACTTCTTGTTTTCCTTGTTCTTAGTTGCATTTTCCTAGTTCTTGCTTGCCTTTTTCTTGCTTACATGAATTGAGCTAAAAGCTTGAGTCCCTATATGTTCAACGGGTACTTCACCACACTGCCCTTCAACTTCATCATCCAATTGAACTTTACAAACAACTTTTACCTCTTTAATCTCTGATTTCTTTATCTCTTCCTTATACAACCTAACATTGATTAACTCCTCATTCCCATCATCATCACTAACATCAGTTCCCTTATCATTTGTTTCTTCTTCTGTAGAATCATCATCATATCCCAATGGTGCATCTTACTCAACTTCCATCTCAACTACTTGTTCAACTGCCCTCTTAGCTGGTAAAATTTCATCAATGGAGTGGTCGCAATATAGTTCAATCATACCATATTTGTCACCCTCCTCAACTAGTGCCATAATACTATGGTCATCATATATTAGCTATAAACAATGACGAATATTGAAACCACCCTGTCTGAAATACACTACAGTATTCTTTTTGTATCCATACTTCTTAGGTAAGTTGTTTATCTTGTCAACATTCAGCCAATCACCATCAACATCATGAATGAATTCTATGAAACCTCCTCCATAGTGATATATTGGTTCTTCAATGAACTTACCACCATGATTTAACTCCAGAGAAAATACACCCATGCTGCAACAGGTACATAACATAATATTTTAGAGATAAACATGATAATATTGAACAAATATATCATGTCATTTTTATATCACACTAAAGCCCAAAATAACTATAAAGATAACCATTATTTAAATAGATAACTAGTATTATTTAAGTGGACAAAACATAAAAATCCAAATTTTTAATAAAATTAATCCCCCACTTTAAAATCCCCAAATCAATTTTTTTATTCTAACCCCCCCCCCCCCCCCCCCCCAACCCCAACCCCAACCCCACTTTCTTTCAAAGTTACCAATTACAGAGCATTATTGTTGGTATACACACCCATCTCTGCATTCAAAATCCCAAACTGATATTTTTTATTCCAAAACCCACTACTTTAGTTAGAAGGGTACCCATTATAGAGCAAATTTTTTAATAAAACAAATTTGTTTTTTAAAATCTCCAAATCTACAAACCCTAGTTTTTAAAAACAAAAACATACATACCTTGCACCAACAAAGATCTAAGCAAGAGATTTGCAGTACAAACATTCAAGATTTAAAGTAGAAGAGATTTGCCTTCATCTTTCTGTAGTATTCGCTCTCTCTCTCTCTCAAGCCATCGACTTCTGAACTTTGTGTAATAGAAGAGGAGTTTATTTTGCCGCCTAAACCACATCTGATAGGCCATATGTCATCATTTTTTATTTTTCCTTTTATTTTCATGTTCCACGTAGGAAAATAGTTTATAAAATTTAACAGGCGTTTGCTCAATTTAACATAATGGACCAATTTGATTATTTTAACTAGTTGAATTTGATAATTTATAAAATTAAAAGTTCAGTGGTGTATTAAATAAAACGTGTCAATTTCAGTTGACAAATCATATGTTTTGTCGAATATATTTCAATTATAATAATAAATAATAGATATTTTTACCAGTAATAAACTTAATTTTTTTTATATAAATAATAAATGAGATACAAATTTATGTAGATGAGATTTTATAAAAATAATAATTCTCATAATAAAACAATAAAGTGGATTGAGAAATTGATGCTTCTCCCTTTATGCCCACTTGAAAAAAACAAGGAATAATAATATAGAGTTATAAATACGCTTAACTGGTATATATTTTATCTTAAGACTTGGAGAGAGTCTCGAGAAAAGACAGAGAATAATTAGAAAAAAATTAGGCTAAATTTATTTTATTTGTATAGCGTTTTGATTAATTTTAATTACTATTAAAACATATCTTAGAGTCGAACATGTGACAACTCAAGAGATGCAAAATGGGGAGAAGAAGCATAGCAAGACACAAATTTACTTTGATTACAATACATGTTTAGCTAACACATTAGTCAATGCATTAGTTTCCCATAGATGGGGGCGAAGTTCCACAGTCCACTCTCTGTTTAATAGCTTCCTTCCTACAATAAATTTAAGGTTGATTATGTAACAATTATATTTTTTATAATTTATTTTATATTTCTTTAATTTTAGTAATTATTTATTTTCTTTTTTGACATGCAAAATAATAACTTCTTTTTTTTTTCCGTTCTTTTGTATTTAAAACTCACAAATATATCGTCTCTAATTGGTTGAGTTCAGATATTTTAATCTTAACACATAATTTGAGTTTAAAAAAATAAAAAATTATGAAAATTTAAATTATTTATAAAAAGAAAATTAAAACTTTATAAATTATCTTTTATGTTGTATACAAGTTTATAAAGAAAAAATTATTAAAAATTATGTATTCACTTTTAAATTAGGTCACAAGATGAACCAGTCCCTACTCTAAACTCCCCTTACTTTCTCAACAGGTTATTTTGAATTAGAACGTATCCTTTTCCTTTTTTTTTTTTTTTTTTCTTTTTTTGCTAGCGCCGCCCGTAAAACCCAAAAAATTGAAGCTAAATTAGGGCCGAAAAGAGTAAAACCCAATTGTATCTCTCATTCTCCGTTACTTTGACAACGTTCGGCAGGCTCCCCTCTTCCTCTTCCTCTTAGTAATTTCCATAAACATAATACCCAATAGCGTTTTCAAGAGCAAGGAGAAGAAGAGAAGCTAGCTAGACCGGTTAATCATTTATATACAGGTATCATACACCCAATATTCAATTCTATATGCTCCTCTTTTTACATCTTTGCGTTGAGGATTTGTTGATTTTATAATGAAAATGGTGGGTAGAGAATGAGATGCACTTTAGGTGTTAGAGGAATGCCTCGGAGCTTTAAAATTCTCAGTTCTTTCTTTTTAATTAGAAAAATATGGTTTTGCCCTAGTTTGTCTAGTTCAATTTGTTGCTATGAATTCTGACCTCATTTGTTTAATTATGGGACAATTTTTGTTCTTTTGACTTTTTTGAGAACAATTATATAGTATTAGTATGTATGTGGGGTGTTTCAAATTAGTTTACCCTAGGTTTCTCAAACACACATGTGGTGGGCCTTAACAATCAGTAAATGCCAATGAAATGATGATCTTGAACACTCCTACTTAAATTTTATAACCTTAGCATTACCCCCAACTTAAATGTATATGAAACTCTTAAGTGCTTTTTTGATTCCATTTGATTATATCAGGACATTGAGTTAATATAAATCAATCTTTTGCAGGTCTCAGTTCAACAGTGACAACCTTAGGAAGGTTTAATATGGGGTGAGAATAGATTGTTACATTGTAAACATTTCTCTTAAGATTTCTGTCAGTCTTTTGTAAAAATTGCAGTGGCATTCAGTTTCAGTTTGCTACTTTATCTTTAACACTCCTACTTTAAATAGTCAGAAACAATCATGTATATTTTTATTTCATAAGGTTTATTATTCTCTTTCTCTAACTAACTTGTGTATAAATGAATTGGTCATTCCATGATTATTGTTCTGTATAATTTATTGTTACTTCATCTGAGCGGCGTGTTTTAAATTTTATGTTGAAAAGTGAACACATTGTGTGTATTGATAATGATGGAAAAGTTGCTGAAATGAGTGACCAATGCAATCATGAATGCCATCCACCATAACTGACTAGGAAATCAGTTTGCTATGATTACAACATGAATACTCATGTGTATCTTTCTTGATAACTTCTCGACCAAAGGAACATAGCGTATGCTGATTATTTCACTTTTTTCTTTCTTATTTTTTTCCTTGGCATGTTAGTTTATTTGATGTTTTCCTGTGCAATGCATGGCTGGATGACTAGTAACTAGTAAGTCAATAATAATCTTACCTAAATAGACCAACAAGTTTCTGAGCAGGTTCAATAACTCTAGAGTGGCCGAGATTTCTTCTTCAAGTTTGAAGCAGAAGTAGAGAAGAGGGAGTTAGCTGTAAATTAGTTAATGGCATATGGAGGAACAATTGTCGGTCCACCGGTTACTGGAGGTGGACTGGCGGCGACGATGACTAGACACGTGAAGCTGGACAAAGAATGCGAGCTCCGAGTTGAAGTGAGTCTTGACTCGCCTCTTCGTCTTCGAGTCCTCAATGGCACTGCTGAGATCTTTGGCACTGAAATTCCCCCCCAAATTTGGCTCTCCTTTCCCCCTGCTCTCAAATTTGCAGTAAGCCATTTTTAACATTTTAACCTTTTCTTATTCATAAATGACCTCTGTATTATCTGTGTAACCCTTACAAATTCCAAAGAAATGTTTCATTAATCATATAATTTTAACTAATATAAGGAGTGTGTGGATTTGGTTAGAAAAGTTTGTTTTTTGTCAATTAGCATTGTGCAGAGCCTAATTGTCTACATTATTGAAGGTTAAATGAGATTAAGAGACAAATATTCTATTGTTGATTAGAAATACATGAAATTTTTGAGGCTGAGTACCAGTTAGTTTTATAAATCTATGAGTCCTTAGTGGTTGAGGAACTTTGTGAATCCTTCGTTCCAAAGAAATACTTGCAATTCTTGTTGTTGCTGTATATCTTTTTTCTCTTTATGCTTACTTGGTGAAAGATGCTAAGGGCCATCTAAGATTAGATCTGCAAAAAGAGCCGAGCCTCTTTAGTGTGGATTGCATTCAGTTTGTTAGAGCTTGGTTTGTGAAATAAAAAGGCCATTATGAACTTACTTTGAAGGTTCACTTATTGAGCTTGGCCACTATATAACTATAATTAATAAAGTTGCGTTTTTTGGTCAGTTAAAGCCTTATTCTTGATTCAAAGGCTAAACGAACGTAACTTGACCAGGTTTTGAAGTTCAATAATTTTTATGAGCCAAACGTAAACAAAACAGGTGTTCAGCTCCAAAAATGATAACCCCGTATAAACAACTTTTTGAGGGATATGCTTGCTAGTTCTTCAAAAAAAAAATTAAAAGAAGAAAACTTTATGCTTTATTTTTCCTAACTAGCTCATGATCTTGTGCGAAGCACGGGTTTTGTTATAAAATTATTTAATTATTTTTATATTATACTATATTAATACATTAATAATAATAATAATAGATTAATATTGTGTACAATGATTTTTATAATAAAAAAAATTCTTCTAAAATATATTATTTAACTAATAATGTATAACTAATTAAGTGATAAAAAATTAAATAAATTTAAAAATCTACAATAATAGTTAATCTATTATATAATATAAATGATAGTATTCATCTTTAAATTAATGATTTATTTGTTTACATATTTGTGTATTCATCTATTTATGTAATAATAAAATTTTAATTAAACACATATACTCATACTTATATAATTTAATAATAATAAATTATTATACAATTAAATATTATTGTGTCATAATATGAATTTAAAGAACATTAACTAAATTAAAAAATGTATGGGAATAAGAGATAGTGGGAACTGGGAAGGAGATAATTATTATAGTAAGAATGCAAATGAAAAGATTTTGAAATCAAATAAAAAAATGAAAAAATAGTTTATTTTCCTAAATTTTAAATTTCTTTTTATAAATTTTAGGGGTGAAGGACCACTCCTAAATTTTAGGGTTGAGAGACCATTTTGTGCTATTGATTATATATATAGATATATGGATAATGAAAAGAGGGTGTTGGATCTTTTTCCTAGGCTCATTAAGGAGTAGGGTGATGACCTTCCCTTTTGTTCTTTGTGCTATTGGTCACACCAAACAGGCTTTCCTCCATCAACACTTTTTAAGTTCTTATTTCATTTTCAAATTTGAAAAATGTTAAAATGGTAGTAATGAAGAAAAAAAAGAAAGAAGAAATTGTTGGGAGTGGTATTTACTATGCAGTGATATTATTTTAAATTCTATTTCGTAGATTTAATTTGTATATAGGAATCTTTTTGATGTCACGGTAAAGCTTAGGTATGTAAAGAGAGTAATGGGGTTAGTAATTCAATTAGGAAATTGATATTTCCTCATAGAAGTAAGATACTTCCTCATGGTTTCTCTCACATGAATAGTGAGTGTGACCACATCCACGTGAGAGAGATTCATGTGAAAATATCAATACTCTTCAATTATCATCTAAAAAACTTGATTGATGTATTTACGTATGTCTATATATATTGAGAGGGAGGAGTCTTTTCAGGTACCATGATTTTGGGTTTCGGTAAGTCATTTTGCATATATTATTCATTTTGGCATGTCTCTATAGGACTGAAGGTTACTGATACATATATATTGTACATCAGCTTTTTTTTTTAAAAAGACTTGATACTTCCACGTCTGTACATATTTATTTTGTAATTTATCTGCTTGCTTGCCTCTCATTTTGATTCATGTGATACTTCACACATCAGGTTTTTACTTGGTATGGAGCTACAATTGAAATGGATGGTGCTACTGAAACTGATTATACAGCGGATGAGGTACATTTATCTTTTTAAAACAAGTTATGCTAAAATGTGATTTTAAAGCAGCAAATGATATTTTGCCATCTTAAGGTCAGACACCCATGATTAGTTATGTAAATGTGCATGCTGTATTGGATGGACGGAGAAATCGTGCGAAAGCATCGCCCAGTGATTCCGAGTCTTCTCAGGTATTATCTCATTTATATTAACATACAAAAGATATAAAACTCTTCATTTGTAAGTTAAAATTTATAGTCTTCATGTGCAGATGTTTCTTATATTCATTTCCTTTCTTTTCCCTAGTCTTTTATATGCCACATCTGCTTAAACTTTTCACCTGTAGGAAGTGTTGATCTTGGTTGCATGAGCCTATATAGCATCTAAAGTGTAATATTGAATTATCTTTTTCTCCTACTGCCTTCTTCTAATATATTGGTAGATAATAACTGCTGTGTTGATGTCTGCCTTCAACATGATGTTTCTTTACATTTTGTCCCTATATAGTTCTAATCCCATCTTAATGCACGACTTTTGTACTGCATGTTTATACACAATATTTTAAGCTATTAGAATGAATATGATGTCTAAAAGTTGTTCTTGTAACACTAAAGGCAGATGAAAATTTTGAAAGCAAATGCTTTTATCACTTATCTTGATCCTTGTAATTTATGCTTATCTCTATTAGCAATGTAATTCACTGCCAATGGGAGTACTTTTGTTTTCATTTGTTTATTCTTATTGGATCTGGTGGCAGCGTAAGGCCTGAAATGAAGTACTCCAAGGCCTAGTAGTCTTTATAATGTTAACGTATTGTCAATAGTTATTTCTTTTGACATATAGTCATGCAGCCGTTATCATAAGTTTATATGTCTTTTCACAGTCTATGTGCGTGAAGTTACATGTGAATTCATATTACCTGTAAATATTTCTACACACCACTCACTTTTGCTCGTCTTGTTTAAGAGTCTATGCATAATTGCTTCAGGGTCCAAGGGTAATTGTCGTGGGACCTACCGACTCGGGAAAGAGTACCTTGTCAAGGATGCTTCTTAGTTGGGCAGCTAAACAGGGTTGGAAACCTACATTTGTGGATTTGGACATTGGCCAAGGATCTATTACTATTCCTGGGTGCATCGCTGCTACTCCAATTGAAATGCCTATTGATCCGGTGGAAGGAATTCCTCTTGAAATGCCTCTTGTTTACTTCTATGGACATCCAACTCCTAGGTACCAAATTTTGCAACTCATTTCTGTCAGTTTGACAAAAGAAATTTGTTGTTCATATACTTCCTAGATTGTTCGCATGACAATGCACACTTGCACGGCCAGTTTCTGTTTGCTTCTTTCTGCTGTATATTGTTATTCCAACTAATGCTGATTTTTCACACTTGATACAGTGCAAATGCTGATCTTTACAAGGTACTTGTGAAGGAACTTGCTCAAATCCTGGAGCGACAGTTTGCTGGGAATACTGAATCTCGTGCTGCGGGCATGGTGATCAATACCATGGGATGGATAGAAGGTCTTGGTTATGAGGTACTTGAGTCATTACTCATTAAGGTTCTTTAGTGATAAGGTTGTGGTTAGTTTGATAAATGAATGCTTGTCTTAGTAGTTAATGTGTGAAATATGTGCATTAACAGTATATTTCGTATTATGTTTCAGTTACTTCTACACGCGATTGATACATTCAATGCAACAGTTGTTCTGGTATTGGGTCAGGTAAAGCTTCCCAAATTTTGATAAATAATTAGTAATCTTGAATATTCTAGCTGTACCTTGCAGTAACTGGTATTTTTTTCTCTAGATTTAGTTAGAATTCTGATAGCACTGATTCTTAAGACAAAGCTCAAACTTTTGATTTCATTTATCTAGTCCATCTGAATTCTATTCTAAATGATTTTGCATATTTTGTATATTGGTTCAAGCACGTGCCAGTCATGTGCATTTTCTACTCATTAATTTTATAATTATTTCTTTAACTTGGGAAGGTGACATTGCATAAAAGCTGCATTAACTCCATCCAAATGTTGATGCTTATACATTTTCATAAATTCTGCACAGGAAAAACTTTGTAGCATGCTAAGAGATGTATTGAAAAGCAAGCCTAATGTGGATGTTGTGAAACTTCAAAAGTCAGGTGGTGTTGTATCTAGGAATGCCAAAGTTCGTCAGAAGGCTAGGGGCCACAGAATAAGGGTAAAGGAAAACTTTTCCTTTTCTTTTGTATTTAATTTAATGTCTGTCTTTCTAATGCTTTATACTTACATTTGATGAAACTTAATCTTGCTGAATATTATTATTCCAGGAATATTTTTACGGCATTTCGAATGATCTGTCCCCGCACTCTAATGTCGCTAATTTCAGTGATTTATCTGTCTACCGAATTGGTGGTGGGCCACAGGCTCCTCGTTCAGCTCTGCCCATTGGTGCAGAGCCTGTTGCAGACCCTACAAGATTGGTTCAAGTAAAAATAGACAGGGACTTGCTGCATTTAGTTCTTGCTGTTTCCTTCGCCAAAGAACCAAATGAAATTATTTCAAGGCATGTGCAGACCCTTTCTTTGTTAAATATAGTAACATTTATAATCTTACATGAACAGAGCAAGAAACAGCATCTGGTCAGATCTAGTCTAATCATATACATTGAGATGAACTCATCACATAATTGATCTAAGTTGGATTTGCTCACACACATTTAACGCACACACCAAAGTATGCATCCAGTCACCCCAAATACAGAGACACAAGCATGAGGGATATAGGTGTCATCCATGAAACATTAGTAAATGTTTTTTCAATTTGAGAGTTGGTGGTGTATGTGTATCTGATATTATAGCAGGTAATGAGATGTCTGTGAGGCGTGAACAAGCATTATTGTTGTTATCTTTTACTGTAGCATGTAGATTTATAAATTTATTACTCCAAGTTAGATTTGGTAGCAACAAGAGTTTGAGACTTTGAGTCGATGGCTGAACTGAAAATGCGTATGTAGCCTTCTACCTTCATGTTGTGAAACACGAGTCTCTTCTTACAGGTAAGATGTGGGTTTCTAATTGCCCCTTTACCTAACTGTTGTGTTTTTGAACTCTCAAAAAAGAATTAATTGACCAAATTTCATACTTTGTGATCCTGGAAAAGATTATTTGCAATGTTTTGAATTGCATAATTTTTACCAAGAAATATATGCAATCATGACGTCCACAAGTCCCTATCATTTTGTGATGAAGTGTATTTCTTTTCTGATGCAGTAATGTTGCTGGGTTCATCTATGTGACAGACATTGACACCCAAAGGTTTGAAACTTAAAAAATGACTGACACACCATTTAATGTTGCATCTGCTATTTAAATGCTGGCTTTATGTATCATTTTTGTAATTATCATTTTCAGGAATAAAATCACATACCTTGCACCATCAGCTGGAGAACTCCCAAGCAAATTTCTGATTGTGGGATCCTTGACTTGGATCGAGAATTGAAATGCGGTGTAACATTTCAAGTTCCATCTCGTTTGTGCTAGAAGCCCCTCATGGGAATCAACTTGCTTTATTTTCTTTTCTATTCTCCTTTTCCCCGAGTGTAATGGATGGGTTATAGATGTATAGTACTTTGTACTGACTGTCTGACTATACATATGGAGTTTTACTGGAGATATTCTTGGTCTTTTTAATGAAATCCTCATCTTTCATCAAATTAAAACTTACAATTTTAAAGTTATCACGACCCTTGTGATGTGTTTTTGCAAATGTTGCTCTAGTCTCACGATAGCTGGAGTTCTTGTTAACAAATTGTTGTATACTGCGTGCATATTAAAGATTGTGGTATATGGATTTGGTCGGGGTAAAATTGGGGGTGTTTATGGATTTTGTTAATAAAGTGGTGTATAGGTACTACAGTAGATATTGCGCAAGTTAATTGGTGCGTTTGTTGTGTTTGGGCTTTTGTAGTCTGAATGTACTTGAGATTCTTGGTTGTCTAAGACAAATTATCTGGTCTCCCAAATAGATGAGGTTGCTTTTGGACCTCTAAATGCCTCGGACAGATTCCCAATAAATAAATAAGCCACAAAGTTAACAAGCACGTAGACACTGGACACATAGTACTGTCATATTTTTTGCCAAGGTTTGAATGGGATGAAGCCGATTTGGTCAAGCCTCATGTTTGTAGCTGTCATGCTAATATAATGTGAAGTCCAGATAAAATGTACTGATGTGAGCCGTAATTTATTGAATTTTTCGAAGGACAAGTGAGAGTGAATATATATTGATGGCTGGCTTGAAATTTTAAAACGGTTGTTGAGCACTGTTCGTTGATGTTTATCACCTTTGTCAAAGAATGAGATGTTGTATCTATCTGACTCGGTGACTCCAATTCTCAGAAATGTGATGGGGTAAATTGGTAACCCATAGATATAGGTTATCCTTTCTACGAAAACCTTTGGGCGTCAGCTAGTAGTATGATCCTCTTTTTGTATGAAAATGTTATTTGCATCTTCTTCTTTTCTTTTTTTTTGAAAACCATTTAGCATAGTATTTTTTTTTTTAAAATAAATTATATAAGGATGATATGTAAAACTAGTAATTTACACTATTCAATAGCAGCATGTCGTCACGTAGGTATCAAAGAATATATGTCCAAGAGGATGCCATGAGGGAGAAACAAAATTAACAAGAAAAGTATGACGCTCTTTAGATGAAGAGACTACTTGGATGGTTCATTAAAACCATATTACTATGGCATAATTATTATACTCCCTTCATAAAATAAAAGACCCTTGCTATTCTCAGTCTCTCTCTCTCTCTCTTGTTTTTGAATTTCTCGTTGAGCCTTATTAGATAGTTACTGATGAATTCGGATCAATTCAGTTGGAGACCTAGACGGAGGAAGAAGTGGGCATATATATATATATATATATATATATATATATATATATATATATATATAGAGAGAGAGAGAGAGAGAGAGAGAGAGAGAGAGAGAGAGAGAGAATTTTATTTTTATTTTTGAAGCTAAAAAATACACTCATAATAATCAATCCATTCTTGCATAAAAGAAGGAAACAAACCTCTAATAAAAGAGAAAAAATACTTCACATGAAAGTTGAAAACAAACTAATACAAATATGAAACTATTTGCTAAATAAATTTAATAGCAACTAAACATACATTTTAATATTGTATAATTAAACACTCTAATACGATATATTGATTAAAAAATCAATAATAATTTAACACACTAGTATACTATATGTACTAACAAACACTTAAATAAAGTAACTTCATATTTAAATTAAAAGATAATATACGAATAAAATCTCACCCGTGTACTTTTAACATTTTTTATTATTATCAATTTAAGAATGAATTGGATAATTTAGTATTATTATCGTTTAATAGTCCATTAGGCAGTGGACACTAATAAATAAGTATAAATATATAACATTTAAATATTATATTTATTTTAATTATTAAAAAATAAAATAAAATATTAAAATTTATATTATATTTTATTTTTTAATAATTAAAATAAATATAATATTTAATTTTATATTTAAACATTGTATAACGGCGAGTAAACCCGATATATAGATAGTTGTTAATAAGCAAATTATAAAGAGATACGTCACTCGCTAAAATACGCCTCTCTCTCTCAATGTATATCCGTAGTAACCACGGGCAAGAAATTTGATAAGTCGTCGTACTCTCTCTGCTTCCTTATCTGGTTGGTATGTACTATTGTTCCTTTACATAATTGCAATTGCTCTATATATTTAGCTATAGCTGTCTTGGATTAGGTTTGTATTTCCGATTCCAATCGTAATTTCGTGATTTTTTTAAATATTATTGTTAACGGCATAATATTCTACCATGTCGTCGCCTGATAAACGTAGTTCGCACAATATGTAACAAATCGGTGGCCAGATGGTCGTAGTCGCGCCGGAGGGTTCTCCGACGTATGAATCAGGCATTTCAAGGTATTAGCAATCTTTGAAGAGCATTGTATTATAGAGAGGGTAAAAGCTCAATCAAGCGTCCCCTTTAGCCTACATAGAGGGAGAGAGAAAACCATCTGGGTTTGGTCACTATGTGAACCACTTGGGCTTTTCTTTTTCGTTCTTTTATGTTATTTTGTGTTGATTTGCTTTGAAATTTTGTGGTATGTTCTCATCATTGTTCATTTTCGTTTTCATATTGACTCTTTGGTGAAATGCCTCAAGTTTACTGAGATGGGACTGATGTATTGGTGTGAGGGTCTCTCTCTTAATTTTACATACTTAAGCAGCTCATACATATGTTAAATTATTCTAATTATGAGTATTGTCTTTATGCCCTTGTTAGAGGGGTGGGTAATTAGCAATTTCATCATTCTAGGGGTTGCCCTTGATTTTATAACTCATGAATAGGGAGCCAGGATGTGATGTGTTTGCTGGAAGTCATGTTGTATTGGTTATTTTTTAATTATTATGATAGTTATTTGTTCTCGGACCATAGAGTATTGAATAGAAATACTTTTGAATGGTTGCACCATTGCGGGATGGACAGCAAAATTAGCAATATTATTACTATTATTATTATTGTTTTTTTATTTAATAGTTCTGTTTTAGGAGCATATTGACGGAATATTTGTGCTCCCTCCTTTTTATGTTACTGATCCTCATATCCTTCTTGTGGTTGTCCCAAAGGCCAAAACTATGTCACCATAGATTTTAATTTGAGTGACCATTACCAATTTGTATTTTGTTTTGAGCAATAGCAATTGGGTGTGTTCATCAACTAAATGAAATTTTTGGACCTTAGAAATCTATTACTCCATTTTCTGTATTTTTAGTTCTTTTATTAACCTTTTTTTGGGTGAAATGTCATATAGGATAAGTAATTTTGGACAGAGGGGGTATCTGTTTTTCCTAGAAAGACACGTTAGTTAGTTGTAGTGAGTTGCGTCAACTCTAACTTCCATTACAATATGAATTATTATCATGTTTTCAGATTTGAGCTATGGGTCAAGCACTTGGTTGTGTTCAAGTGGACCAGTCTACTGTGGCTGTGAAGGAACATTTTGGTAGGTTTGATGATGTGTTAGAGCCTGGGTGTCATTGTTTACCTTGGTGTTTTGGTTACCAAGTAGCAGGTCAACTATCCTTGCGTGTGCAGCAGCTTGATGTTCGCTGTGAAACCAAGACTAAGGTCTGTAGCTTAATTTATTTTTTTTTAACCTGGAACAATTAAATCTAAGTATTAATCAATCACCCTTTTTCCTTTTCTACATGTCCATCTCATGGAAAATCAGTTTTGCAAACTGCTGTACTATTAGTTAAAAGACTACAAAAATGAAAAATTAGAAATTTGGGTAAAGAATTAGCATGTCTAATCTGTGAAGGTAATCATTTGCCTCCTTTCCTCGCTTTGCACGTGTGTTTACACTTGCGTGTTTTTACATTTATAATTATCTTTCTTTTTTAATTCTACTTGTATCTCTCCTATCATACTATGTTCTACCGATAGATATGATTCTCATTGCCTTTCCAGGACAACGTCTTTGTGACCGTGGTAGCTTCCATTCAATATCGTGCCTTGGCAGAAAAAGCCTCTGATGCCTACTATAAGCTCTCAAACACTACAACACAAATCCAAGCCTATGTTTTTGATGGTATGACAAATATGTTATCATTAATGTAATAATATTTGCTGCATATAAGAAATTGGATGATAATATTTTAGAGAATTCCAACCCTTCGTATATAAGATTATTAATTACTTATTTTTCTACCTGGAAAAATCCCATATGGCCTTCCCTGAAGAAGAAGAGAAAAGAGTCACGTAAACGAAAAGCCTCACACCCACGTAACTGTGATTTTCACATTCTTGTTGGATCATTATTTATGCCATTCCTTTTGAATTGCTATTGTCTTTGGTGAGTTTAGATATTGTCGATATTTTAGGAATTTTTGTCATACTGTTTTCCTTTTGACTCCTAACAGTGCTAATTTAATGTTACATTTTTGTCTTAATAAGTGTTTCAGATAATGTAAACTGGTATAAGAACCTGTAAGATAATATTATTGGAATGTCATTTAGGCATGTATGTCCATTTCAGTAATAATAAAACTGCTGAACCCATGTTGTCATGAATGAAGCAACAATATTTCTTTCTTCCAAAATTAGAAAAGTGGCTGCAAACATGAGGTTATTGCTTATAAAAGTTTACTGAGGTTCTTGCAAATCTGATAAGCTTTCATCCCTTCAGTGATTAGGTCTAGTGTGCCGAAGTTGTATTTGGATTCTTCCTTTGAACAGAAGAATGATATAGCTAAGGCTGTGGAAGAAGAACTTGAGAAGGTTTTTTTTTGATTACTAAGTCTACATTCATATATTTGGAATCTTCTTGATACTTATGTCTTTCTTGTTTTGTTTCCTTCTTTGTCGCTTGGTAGGCAATGTCTGGCTATGGGTTTGAAATAGTTCAAACCCTTATTGTGGACATAGAACCGGATGCTCAAGTAAAAAGGGCCATGAACGAGATAAATGCAGGTAAAATGCAGCTGTATAATATGCATTTCTTCTATACCTTGTTTTATATTAAACCTCAAGTAGGGTCAGTGGGTTCTTTTGGCAATTTGCTAGAGAGTAATATAGGCATGCCAATGACTTCAGTATATATAGTATGTGTGGGTCGTGTCTTTTCTGCCTTAAACGTTGTAAAAATGAAATGTCGTTTGGGGTACATTAACTGGCAGAGCCTAGGAACTTGAACCATTAAGATTTCAACTTTTTTTTAGATTGCTTACTTAATACTCATTTTGCACGTCATGAGTACAATGACATTAGTTAAAACTCAAATAGGGTATCATGACATTTTTATGTAGTATGCTAGCTCAGTTCTGAGCCTAGGATCTGTGATGATTAAGGTTGCCACTTGTGTATAATTTATGTAACTAAGAACAATCTTAGCTAATTAAGTCAGAGCCTAGAAATTGTGATACAATTAAGGTTGCAACTTGTTTGTAAAATTATGCACCGAAATCTTAACATGTCCTGTAGATTTTTTACTATTTGAAAGATGCTCGTAAATTGCTTTCAAATGTGTGATTGCAACTTCATTATTTCCATATGGATATAAATTTTTAGTGGACTTCCTTTATTGACATTTTCTTTTCCTTTCCTTTTTCTTTTTGCAATAGTCAGTGTGAACAATAATATTGTCTTACGTATTGTGTTTTGTAACAGCTGCTAGATTGAGGCTTGCTGCAAATGAAAAGGCTGAAGCAGACAAAATTTTACAAATCAAGAGAGCTGAAGGAGAAGCTGAATCTAAATACTTGTCAGGGCTTGGGATTGCTCGTCAGCGTCAAGCTATCGTTGATGGGTTACGTGACAGTGTTCTTGCTTTCTCTGAGAATGTTCCTGGAACATCAGCAAAGGATGTTATGGACATGGTGCTGGTGACTCAATACTTTGACACCATGAAGGAAATTGGAGCATCCTCAAAGGCCTCTGCCGTGTTTGTCCCACATGGACCTGGTGCAGTCAAAGACATAGCCTTGCAGATCCGGGAGGGTCTTCTTCAAGGCAAAGCTGTGCAGCAGTAGTTTGTTTGCCTTTTAAGAAGACCAAACTTAGTACAGATGGTGTTTTTTATTTTTATTTTTTACTGTGGTGCTTGGTGCACTTTGAACGGTTGGCTAGTGGTAATATGATGCTAGCTAGTTTCTCTTGCTAGACTTTCCTGAAAGATGGTGAAAATATTATACAACTCTCCGGCACATAAATAGTGTGAAGTTGATTTCATTTTCAGAAAAGAATGTTATCTATTGTTACCTATGATGGGAAGCTATATGCGGCGTTATTTATTTTTATATCTTTAGATAAAAGTAATAGGGATGTGGGCAGACTTATCTTCAAACAGTGGAATACTTGTCCATGTGGGGAAGTCTAGTTATGTTGACTACCAGTAAATTCAGGGACCCTTTTGGTTGAAGCCTTCCAAAATCTGTTAGACAATTCTTTCTATTTAAAGGAATTATTTATTTATTTATATCTTATTAAATATAATTAACATGGATGCTCATGTTTCTGAAAGTCAAAAATTCATTTTAAGTATCACCGTAGACCTGCTGCCTCTCAACAGATGATTCAAATCACATAATTATGGAACTTTCATTAGATGTTCTACCAAATTCTGACAAACTTGCCTTCTTAAACAATAAAAGTTCTTTATAAATCCCAATTTTAAGCAACTATCTCAGTCAAAATCAAAGGAAGATAATCATGGACGTAACAGCTCAACTTGACATCAGGGCCTATTTAAGAAAGTTGATCTCTACATCAGGGTTTAAACCTAGTGCTAGTTTCAGAAAACCATCATATGGCAATTCGCGGTGCAATTCTATAAAAGTTCCATTCATGTTAACATTGCAAAACAGTATTATAAAGAATCGGCAACAGAAAGAACACAGCACGGCCCATTAAAATTTAAGCTAAACAGCCACTTATGGCTTGAGAGCCAAGGCCAAACCAAACTTTGCAGTCTTGTCCACAGCCTTGGTGTCAACTTCACCAGATACGGTGATGAGGGACTTCAGACGCCACTCATGTTGGATAAGAGCATTTATCTTGCCAAAGTTGTTGACCCGTGCCTTAACTGTGGTCAAAGGATCCAATGCATGCTGACTGCCAACAGTGATGGTGTTCTCATTGGTTGAGAAGCTGTGACTTACTTCCGCACCAACTGCTGAATTGGTCAATGGGCTCACTGTATGATAGTACGATGCATTCAAAGTGTCACCCTTGTCATTCCTGAATCAAAATTACAAGGTTTCATAAGATTATGCACCAACAGATTGACTCAAGAATGAGTCAAGCACACAGCACCCACTCATGCAAAAACCCAAAAAAAAAAATTTGCTTTAGTGAAGCTAAATTATGGAAATTATAGCTGTTTCTAATAATTACCACCAATATGAAATCAAAATTTTGAATTTTCAAATTTAGTAGAGCTACATGCCTCTAAAAAATTATCCAGTTTTTCGCAATGGTTGTGCATTGATTCACCACAATACTCGCTGAACAAATTAAATTAGAGAAAGAAACCGTCACTTCTCTCCATCCTAGTCCTAGGGAGATATACGGCATACCTCTCTGCCTTCTTTCACACACATTTCTAAAGTTTTTTGCTCTTTCTGATGGACAGACATGCATGCCCCTACTTGGTAAGAACACAGTAAATACTTACAGGGTCAAGGAAGCAATGAGGTCTGAATTGCAGAAGTTAAATCCAGCGTTAAACTTGGTGAAGTTTCCTGTTTTGGTGTCAAAGGAGACGTCTGTCCCAAGAGAGGTAACATTAGTTCCCACCACGCCTGATAAGTTGACAATGGGGTTTGCAGTCAACCCAATGCTTGTGTTGATGCCAGCATAATCATGTAGGTATTGAAGTTCCACCTGTTACATTCAAATAAACATCAAATCATATAGCCCAAAGTTTGGAAGATTCTAGTGCCAAGCAAGGGGCTGCACCAACGCAATTATATAATCACAACAATTCTTCTGACTCCTATTAACCCCCCTCCCCAAAGTATAATAAACAAATATCTCCTAGTAGAATAACAGGGATAATCAAACACAATAATTATTCACTTACATAAGAGTGTTCTACAACAGAATCAAAATATCACTTCACTAACCTTGCCAGATCTCTGGTCAGGAACTTTGAAGCTAAGGATTGTCTTCAAGCCAGGAACAGGTTCATCAACAGTTATGGTTGTGAAAAGCTGGTGTTGCTCAAAAAGGTCAGTTATGATCAAAGAAAAGTAAAGAAGTATTTCTCTCAAACAATGAGGCTAAGAAAAAATAATCCAAGAACATTCAATTTCCTGATTTGAAAAGTGAAAACAAGACTTGCTATAATTATCTGAAGCTAGAGCCTAATTCCAAAACATGCTATTATCATGTGTTAAACAACAAACGATGCACAAAAAATAAATAAACGAAAAGAGAAGATATGAAAAAAATGAAAAAACCAAGGTCTCATCAAAACATAGAAAATGCACATTTAAGTCTGAAATAATGGAAATAATGAGAAGGACAAGTTTTTGAGGACTTTCCCATATCAAGTAATATCACATCCCACCAGCAGAAGATATTAGGAATTCAGTATAATCCAGCCACAAAGTCAAATACAAAGACCAATTAATTGAAATTGAAATTTTCATAATTTAAGAAATGCTGGTCAGACCAGTTTGACATAAATACAGCATTCTCTGCCAAAGGGGCCACAAGTCTTGAGGTATAACAAGATTCTTTAAATATAAAATACATCGAACCAGCCCTATAAATAGCACAACTAACCTAAATAGTCACCAAAAAAAGACAAACAAAGAGAACATGCAACGACAACTATCTAATTTATTTTTTATTTTTTTGATTTAGATGAGTAAAAATACTGAAAATGACGAGGAAAACTTAAGATGACAAAAATGATACTATTTACTCAGATAAGGGATAGAAATTACATTGGAATTTGTGTCCACTTTGAGATCAGTAGTGACATTCTTTTTCTTCAGCTGCGTATTGACATCAGCCAAGAATAGCTCTGCTTTCTTGGTTCCTGCTGCTGTTATAGCCTGAAATGAAAGGGAAACAGGAATATCAAATATTGAGATAAATATATTTCAGATATATCTCAAGCTTGGGGACAAAATAAAGCCCAAAACATTGAAACTATACAGAAAAAAATTGATCACACACCTCTAGGAAATCTCCAAAGCCAATCACATAAATCTACAAGTCTGGTTTATAAAATTGCATTCAGGAGACACAAACTTGAACAACTGATAATGGAAAAGTCATGGGGAGAAATAAAAAGGATAAAAGAATGATTTTGCAGAAGAATGATAACATTAGACAGTGCATTGTAATTTATCAACTAAAAAGTCCTCATGTGAACATCTTTGATCTAAATGTCCTAGCATTATGCTTGAGGACTAAGAATATAATGAACAAGTTACACCCTACACCACAAAAACAACAAGAACATGCACGAGTTGAAACCAGTTTAAATATGAAAAATTAAGACATAACCTAACATGTAAACTGTATAACTGTAAAGATATGCTTACATGAACAATATTATTCAGAGACAGAGTTGCATAAACAACATATTTAGTCAATGAGACAAATCTTCCATGTAATTTGAGCATGAAATATACACACAGAAACAGATTAATAAACAAATTAAAAAGCAGCAAAGAGATAAACTCACAACTCCAGTAGGAGAGTAGGTGGTGATTGTGAACTTGTGGTCGGTCTGGTAATCCTTGTAGAGAAGATCTAACACATCAAATCAACTAATTATTAAAGCTCTATAAAAATTTATAAATCCATACTACCACAACAATCCAAAATTTATGAACCTACTTTTTATATATATACACATACATATAGAGAAATGGAGAGAGAAAATAAACCTCGTGATTTCTTGCCAATGTCAGAGTAAAGACCAGGACCCTTGCCCATGATTTCTTCAAAAAATGTAGAAAGAACAAATATAAAATCTAAGAAAGAAATAGCGTAGCATATATGAGCCGGGAGGGAGAGTTTTGTGTATATGAAAAGCCCTAATTGTTAGCCCTTTTTGAACGGTGTGCAACTGCGTGTATTTCAGTCAATTGGGATCGTAGGATCTTCACCAAAACTCCTTTGCGTCTGTCTTGACCGTCGATTTTTGAGTAGAGGGTAGTAAATAGATTTGTTTTGGAGGGTACTTCTGGAAAATAATAACACGTGGCTCGTACACTTGGTCTTTTAATCGACTTCTATTGGAGCTGCGTTAATCGTCTTTATTTCTTTGCCAACAAGACAGTGAAGTTTTATTGTCCTCCAAGAAATACTTTATAAAAAATTAAATTTTGTATTTTATCCCTCTTTAGAGTAATACTACCACACACAAAATGCTGCTACTTTTTAAGGTCTCGTTTTTATTGAAGCATACTTCTACTCTGCCTCACAAAAATTGTGACGATCAAAAAACGTTCGGTGATTCATGTTATTAGACACTTTCACAAAAGTATACTAATTTATAAGATTATTACTAATTTTTTAATAATTAATTTAAATATTTAAAATTTAAAATTGATATGAATATATTTAATTTATGTTAATATAATTATAAATATTATAAATTATCTTTAAAATATTATTAGTTGTAAGATTTATTATTTTTAAAACTTAAATTAATCATATCAAATTTAACTTTAAAAATATTTTAATTGATTTTTAAAAAATTTTAAAATAATGATTTTATCATTCAGAATTGAGGGAGTATCATTTTTTATCGATTGAACTTAATTTATGACCTTTTATGAAAATTTTAAATTGACATAGATTCGATGATTTTAGAGCATAATCATGAATATTGTAATTAATTATCTAAAAAATTACTATTAATTACACATATTTTTGTTTTCGAAAACACAAATAAATTTACACCAATTTATAAAATGAGAATTTTTTATACACAAGAGGAGTAACATTTAATTTAAATTTATAGATATATTCTTGCACATATATGTTATCAGACTACATATTCATAAACCCAAAGACTAAATATACATGATTCCCTCTAATGCTATGTATCTATTTGGTACAATAATTAAAAGTATATATGTAACATGTTTATCATAGGGCATCACTCATATAACTCGATAAATAATTCTCAGTACAAAATAAGGGTCTCTTTTGTAGTCCCTAGATCCTAACTATATATAAATGGTTAGTGACACTCAATATAGGCTGTTCGTTGTGCAGCCATAATTTATAATTTTTTTCACAATTCATACAATTAAACATGCACGAATTATAAAACTGCTACCGAGAGCTTCGTCTTCTTATAAAATAATCACTTTCACCGGGTTGGTCTTCTTCAACACTCATAAGCCTAATGCGAAGTAGTAGGCCAACGCTACTGGTAGTGCTAAAAGTAAACCGAGGATCACCCTGAAACCAGAAGTTTAAAACACCAATTCCCAATAAATAATCCAATTAACCTTCATGTTAAGCTCAAATATTAATTAGTATAGCTAGCTTAGCGGGTGACGAAGACAGGAATATATTTTAATAGGGTCAAAATTATTACTAAGTTATAAATAATTTGTCGGGAGTTCGGGATAATGCTCCCGAGTTAATTTTTTTTTAATACTTTTGTACTTTCGGGTCACACACACATATACACACACACTACATTACAGTGATAATATAATAATTAATAATGTATGGTATATATACACTATATTAACTCATAATAAACTTTTCTAATCACAATTGTTCATACATAATTAATTTATTAATTATTTTGAAAGATAATATAAATTAGATTATTATTTATTTTTAAAATATTATAAAGAGAGATACATATATGGATGGGATATGAGTCATATGTGGTTAAAATTTAATTGACGTAGTTATAAATTTTTAATTTAACACCATATAATAAAAGATTTATAAAATTTGAGTGGAATCAATTTATATATAATACTTTAAAAAAATTTAAATTTACCCTACATCATTATAAAGAAAAAAAAATTTCAATGGATCAATTGACCCTACTACAATACATATAGCTTCGTCCCTAAGCTTAGCTACTAGGCAAAAATAATATTTACCCACTGTAATTCGTACAATTTGTGTAGTTGATCGCCGAACTAGAAAAACTGCAATTGACCAACTGAATTAAAAAATACTAAAATACTGGTAGGAATATGCACAAGTTACCCAATGCTCAAGATGTCTGGGTGTACATGATACTCTTTGGCAAATACAAATGGGACTATTCCTTGGGGAAGAGATGCCTGCAGCAGCACAAATATATTAAGCACATAATCAAACCTGAACTCTATCCGTATCTTAGATTACGAAGTTTAGATTTAAAAAACAAAAAACAACTCTTTTGCACCTGCACAATAGCCACCTTAAACAAGGCTCCCCTTAATCCAATAGCATACGAGGAGACTATCATCAGAGCAGGTCCTGCTATGAACTTCAATGCTATGGCTAATACTGCCCGTCGGCTCTCATTGGCTTTAATTATGCCACCTCGAGATGCCATGAACAAGCCTATATATACATCAAGTACACTATTCAGCTAGTTGTGGTCTAAATGCATACGTTATTTCTGTAATCAGTATATGCACAATTATAGGTAGATGAGCCGTGATATATATCTAATTACGTACCAAGGCTGAACATTGCCATTCCAAGTCCTCCATCCGCCAATATTGATATAGATTTATCAACAATCTTTGGCAAATGTAATCCCCACCTATATAACAAGTTAGTTCAACCAACAATTTGTTTAGTCCTCATGATGAGGCTAGCTAGCTAAGTAATTCCGTCTACAAACGTCGATGCTGTAGGCTTACCTAACGCTTATCATTGCCCAAATGAGGCCCAAGACAGTTGCATGAGTATTGGGGTTGATTATTAGTTTCCTCCCTACTGTCAAAAGTAGAAGCACCATGTTTTTTCTTGGACTTATTGTTTTTTCTTCTGTCCCTTCCGCTTCCTCTTGTGCTTCGGAGGCCTCCAACTCCACTTGATACATAAATTCAACTACGTATTAAATATACCAACGTATAGACCATATACAAATTCAAGATGTGTAGTTCAAAAAATATCGTGATACTTAGAATTTGTTTGATTGTCAAAATTCATCATTCAGATAGGTGTGTACTAGCAAAAAACACCATTGAATGTAATGGACAACATGTTATATGCATTTTGTGGAGTAGCTAAATATGATATCATACCACTATTTTGTTGTGTGAAGTCAACTTATATGCATAATTCATAATACTAGTAAATGATAAGGGGAGATATCTAAAATATATTGGGTCCCGTCAGTATTATCCTTTCTGAAAAAGGTATGGCCAAGGTAACTAAAATTGAGTAAAACATACATTTTTCAAGGGTTCAAATAGATGTTAAATTATATAGGACTATTTACTAGAGTTCTATCTGAGAATATGGTTATTGATAGAGCATAACGGAATAGAGGAAAATGATTCCTCTAGCCGACCCATTTGGTGTTAAGACTTAATTGAGTTGAGTTGTACCTGTGACTTCTGGTGATGGTGCGACATAGGCTTCCCTTGTGGCACTAATCTCAAACAGAAACAATAATAGGTTATACCAAATCATGCTTTGTAGTACAACTATCTGGACAAGGAGCCCTGCTGCTTCATCCCCATACATTGCTCTTACTAATGGAATCCCAAGGATCAATGTGTTGGGTAATGTTGAGAGTGAAATACCTGTTATGACCCAGTTCAGGCTTCCTCTAGAGCTCAATTTGGTTATTACTCCAAACACAATAAAAGCAAGAACTTTTTGAAGAGCATCGGCAGCCACAAGCATCAGGTTCATTTTGTAAGGGTTGCTTGTAGAGATGAGTTTGAAGGACAAAAGGGGAATTGAAAATTTGGCAACAAATTTGTTGATGCCTAAGCATTGATCCGGTGTGAAGAGTTTCCACCTTTTCATGGATATGTAAGCTAACATCATGGCCACATATAATGGGACAGAGGCCGCTATGACTTGGTAGACTTGATTAAGGGAAATCATGGCAGCCGCCCACCGGTGGATTGGAGGATGGAAGATGACTATCCTCTTTATTATTTTAATGAAAAAACCTTAATCAAAAGACTCTTTATACTTTGTGACTTTGTTGGCTTATCAAAAGGAAATTAAAGGTGGCCTGTGGGGGTTCTTGCTTCCATTGAAGATTCCTTGTTTTACTAATTAATAGAGGAGAGAGATTAGCATTTGTTAAATAATGTGAAAGTAGTCATTCTTTCATAGATCTGTTTTATTAAATAATGTTTATCTAAACTCAATTTCTAAACTTGTCAAATTTGTTTGAAGGTTACCATTTAATAATGAAAATATTGATGACTACTTGGTCCACTAATATGATTCACTTCATTGATATAGGGGTTGAGAGTTCGATTCTTGTTGATAAAAAATTATGAAAAAAGGTCTAGAAAATAACAGCGCGATCCCCTAACCCACCTAAAAGACAATAATATAATTAGTCATGACAAATCAAAAACGATATGGCTTCATTCTTTCCCTTCATTGGTTCTTTTTGGACCTAAAAAACCCATAGCTCACTAGTCTTTAATCTCCTAAGTTAAAGTATAAAGCAGAAATTAATGAAGTTATAAATCTTGATTGAGCTAAGCTATAGCTACCTCCTAGTTTTAACCATGGAAATCTATATATTTCTAGCCTACAAATTTACCTCGCAGGAATTAAGGAAAGAGGAATAAAGAAGTGTAAGTAAAGTAAAGAGTAAATAAGAGGGATGAAGGAAGAATTTTGCTGCAAATGGTCAAAAGTATTAGAATAAGTGTAGTGGAGAATTTGCTTTTGATAATGTGAAAATTTGCCGGAAATGTGCTAGTGCCTCTTTCTTCAGGTTTTCTTTGTAATTGTCGTGTCACCAGTTGATGATCATTTAAGGGCACTGTGAGAAAGAATGTGTTAGAGGGGGAATCTCTCTAAATGCTAGTTGCAGGGTTGGCCTGTATCATAGAAAAAAAAGTTTGAATTTTAGATTATATTTTAAAAGAAAGTTCTAAATTTTTAAAAACCATAAATAATTTATGTAAAAAAGACTTTATGAAAATATAAGCTCAATCAATCCTTTAGGGCCCATAGTCCAATCCAAATATTAAATATCTAAAAAAAAAATAACAGTATAAAAAAAAGTTTCGTTTAAATTAAAAATATTAATACTCTGTCCGTCCCAAACTAAAAGTCTTCTATTGACTTTTGTAGTCAAATTGACTATTTTTAAAATTAACAATTAAATATATATATTTAGATTTTTAAGAAAATAAATATTGAGATTAGTACTAAAATTTATATAATTTATAATGTTTATAGGTTTTATATATATATATTAAATAATAATAAAATATATTGATTTGAAAAATAGTCAATTTGACTTTAAAAGTTAATAGAGAATGTGTCAAATATAAAAGATCTCATTTAAAAATATCGCTTTATACCTTAAATTATCTTGAGCCACTCTTAACTAGTTGTAACTAAATATCAATCTCTCATCTCTTATCGAGCAAGTTAATACGTCCTCTGTCTAAAAATAAGAGTCTCATTTTTACGTTTTTTGAGATAAGAAATCTTTTGATTATTTAAAAATTTATAAAATCAAGGTGGTGTCGTGCTGTTCCTGAAATTAAAGTCATCTTTTTTTTAAGAATTGAATAAAGTAATATTATATAATTTCTATAAATAATATTTTAAAATGGAATATTGGATGAGTAGTGTTTGGGTATGTAGTGCAGTAGTGGTGTTAGAAAAAGTGTAATTTGTAATCCTGACACAAAATTGTTGAATACTGTACGATATACTAACTAATGTATCTGTGGTAGAAGATTTTCTATGGTAAAAGAGCGCCCATGGGATTGAATGGAATAAAAATGCAAAATACATACAAAAGCACCTGAACTGTTATTGAGTACTGTTTGGATTACTAAGAAGGAAGGAATTAGATTTTGTTTTTTACATGCTTGGAGATTTGTACTTTTTTTTTGGGGGGGGGGGGGGGGGGATTAATATGGTAAAGTGATACTCCTCTTCAAAAAAAACATTGGGTCATCCATCAACAATTATATATTTCTAATATCCTCTTTCAAATTCAAAATTTTGTTTTCATGAGTTTATTTAATCTTTCCCAATTTTTAATGTTAAGATTCAACATTATTAAAATTTTCACTATTTTTTTTATTAATTATCTATAAGTAATTAATTATTTAGTTTTAGTTTTTATTTATTTTTATTCATTTATACTAATTAATATATCCGTACATACTCTTTAATTTTATAGTATATATTGAAATTTTTGGCATGTGTGTCATTTGATGTTGCATTTGAATCAATAAAAACATAAATTATGAATATATAATTTTATTTTAGAACCATACTAGTGGGTGTTTGATTTGTTCATATTATTAAATTTATTATTTAGTTTTTCTTTTATGTTGTGAATTTATATTTGATATTTTGAATTAGGATGAATAGATATATATATATATATATATAAATATTTTTTAAAATCTAGCGCTACTAAACGTCATCGATACAGATTTTGTATTGATAAACTTATTCTAGAGTCAATTAATTATGTGTCAATTCAAGAAATAAAGTCTTGAAATATGATTTTGTAATGACTTTTATGTATTTTTAATTAAAATTTATATTTATTAAATTTTATTTAATTAATTATAAGAGTGCCACCCTTATCGAAAATCCAACGTCAGTCCCTAAATTATACTAGTTTATAATTGAATTCTAACTTTTGAAACTGAAATCTTTCCCAAAATGACCATAAAAATATCAG